>CM028130.1:574405000-575020000 GCA_016271365.2 Neoceratodus forsteri | reverse complement strand
ACAAAAATAAAAAAAAAATTTGCATAAAGCATTACAAATTTTAAATTATAGACCAATTGGAGAATCTGAGACCCCCTTAATGCAAATAATAACTCCTAATTTGCAAGTGCAGGCTTACTCAACTACAAAAACAGTGTTATATTAAAAAAATTACACCAGGAGCTCTGTCTCCTTGCAGGGCAACCCCAGAAGCTGCTGGACTTAATTTACATGCCCTTCAAAAATACAAAATAAACAGCAAAAACATTCAAGTAATAAAAACTGGTATTAAAATACAAATTCCACCAAAACATTTTGGTTAAATAGCACCTAAATCAGAACTAGCCCTCAAAAAAATACAAATTTTGGGAGGGGTGATTAATTGTAATTACCAAAAAAAAGTAAAAGTAATTTTGTTAAATAATAGAGAACAAAATCTGTTAATTCAACAGTATGACAGAGTGGCTCAATTGTTAATTATTCCAGTTAACAAAGTGACCCTTAAAAAGGGACAAGCCCCCACACTCTTAACAGCAAGGGGGAATAAAAGTTTTAAATCTACAGGAAGTTTTAACAATGGTGCCAAAATATGAGTTACAAACCCAAATGGCCCTCCTGAACCAGCTGAGGTAATAGCCACCGGACGAGACAACACAGTGTTAATTATCAGGTCAGGGAAAGAGAGATGGGAATATGTACCAGCGAACACATGTTATCTTCGAAAATAATCAGTCTGTGTATTTTCTAGGTTCCTCAATAAATTCTAAAAGAAATAACACTCTCTCTCATGGTCCATTCGGTAAAGCCTATTACCCCAGGTGAAAAAATATTGAAGCTTGACGACCCACTTGTACAATGGGGTTGAAAATCTTCCACCAGTTTACGGGTGCAAGACAACTTTACTTGCCCTAAAAAACAAAAATGTCCTATAGTGAGCATTACTTTTTCACCAAATGTAAACATTTGAAAACCAGTTGAGACAATGGCAGGACAATTATATGTCCAACCTATGCAGGACACAAATTAAATTAAATTACAGAACCAGACTGCTATTAGATGCTGTAACTTACCAAATAGTTGCATGGTGACTGTACAACATAGACTTAATTGCTGCATGAATCAAACAGACATTTTCAATGCAAGTATTACTTTAATTGACATAGACACGTTATTCTGCATGAATGCTACTGCAATAACTAATAGAACTACTTGGGCAGATCACATTACAGTGTTAAAAAATCATCCTGTAATTAGCAATAGTATAGTTAAGGTTCCATCCACATGTACATCAGTAGAGCGTATCAAAAAATGTAATCCATTTTAACATAACGTTTATGTTTAGTAAAAAATGCAAATATAAAAGAGCTTAGTATAATACGCTATTAGGTGAAGCAGGGGCAGGCATGGGAATTTTAAATAGTGTTAATATAAAAACACTAACTAACAGGCTTCAGGCAGTAAAAATTAATGTATTTAGCTTAATTAACTTACAAGCTCAATGAATGCCAACTGTTTTCTTACCCCAAAAATTAACTTTAAATTATAATTTTGAGTTCTTGCAGTTATTTAATGCTTCACAGGTATGGAAAATGGGAGTAGCAAAAAATATTTCGCAATTTATTAATTGGACAGAATGCACAATGCGACATATGTATTCTATACTGCAAAAAAATAAGGCCCAGAGTAATTTAATAAGTAATAATAAATATGTGTGGAGGACCGTGTTCAAATCATAAATTCCTAGTAATCATTAAATTGTAATGTCATCCACCACAGTAAAATGCACAAATACCTATTGTTCAGGGCAATTGGTACATTATAATGTTAGTGACCCTAAAATAATGTGTAAATATGTAATATTACCTATAATTTTTGGTCCCCCATTATTTAATCCTGAGTTTTGGTTACCACATTTTAACGGAAATTATATAAATAGTCAAAACACCACCCATGACTTAAGTCTGTGTTCAAAAACAGCTAATAAAATACTATGTGGACAGCATTCCAGACTTTATAAACCTTGTTTACTGGAGCATTCAATAAATTTGTGTCAATGAACAATTTTACCCATAACCTTTACCATGTTTACAAAAATAGGACCCCAGTATGTTTGTATAGTAACTAATCAAAAAAATACTGTTAAAATGTATAACTTAACTCGTCCCTTTTCAGGTTATTTAAAAAATGTAACTCATTTGTGGTAAAAAAAATACTACTTACACCTTTGTCCCTAATAATGAGCAAAAGCTTATTTTGTATTGGCAGCCCAATATTTTAAATCAATCAAAATTGAGTATCTCATTAAGTAAAATTAAACAAATAATTCAGAAAACAAATGTAATGCAGGCTCATTTGGCAATAAAAAATAAATCATTAGTGCAAAGTCAGGTGCAAACTACAATAGTTAAAAATAAAATAATTAATTTAAGTTACAAAATTCAACAAGAGACTACTCATTATTAGTAAAATATTTTTACAAAATGGTCTCCATCAGCTACAAAAGTGTTAAATATTCTAATACATCCTATCATAATCATTGCTGTAGTGACAATTATCTTGCTTATTTGGACTTGTTACTTATCATGTTATATTCGTAGTAATTTTGCTATGGTACCAATATCATACAAATCGTATTCACAATAATCAAAGGACCAAATGTAGTAATAGTATAATATGTTAATTATTGTCACTCCATTTTGTATGCTATTTCATGTAATGTATGTCATTTTATACTCCATTTTGTATCGTGTGACTCCAGTTTACATGCTGCTTCATTTAATTGGTGTTTTGCTCTTTAAATAGCCTCATTATTATGTTTTGCTTCAGACAGTGTATTTTGCTGACTTAAAGGTTGCATATTATCAGGCAACCTGTTTTTGTAGTTTTGTTTAAACTTCTGCTTAGCTCATAGTGTTCTAGGCACCCGGCCAGTGTTTGGAGCACAGTGACCTAGCAGGTGTAAAAAATTCTGAGCAGTCCTTATGGTGTAAATTTGCAGCATCCTGGGAGCCCGGCCAGCTTCTAAAATGTGGCAAAACAACACTATGAAGGCTGCACAGTTATTTTTAGCATAAAATAAAATATAAATGTAGCTTTCTCAATGCCTGGTTAAAAGCCTCATCTGCAGGGTGGACGCATCGCTGTGAAACTTTCTCCCGGTTCAAGACTCCTGGCCAGGCTGTGAAATAATTAGGGGCTTCCCCAGCTACTAAAAAAAGGTTTAAATGTAGCATAAAATCGGTAATGTATCATGTTTTGCTTAATTAAAGTATATATTAATGCTAATAGTAATATTGCTAATAAATAAATGCTAAAGTGTAATCATTAATGCTAATAGTGACATTGCTGCTAAATAAAGTGTAATTATCTTTTGCTTGCAATAAATTGTGCTAATGTGTAAATGCCAAGTGTAATTATTCCTTTGTGACTCTTCAATTAGGCAAGACACCCTGCTCTGATAAACCACTGCACTCTCTACCGCTCTCTAAATTTTTCCTCACTTGCTGGCAGGAGAACCTTACACGCAGCAAAATTTACCTCAAAATTCTGGCTAGGCTTGTTCCCCCTTACCTCTCCACCTCCTTATCTGCCCCTCACCCCTCCAAATACACCCTCCCACCTGATGACTCTTGCTCTCTGAATATACCTAACAGAAATACTACGTTAGGCCAAATGGCATTCTCCCATCGCCTCCCTAAGCTCTGGAATCAACTACCGACCCAAATCTGCCACTCCTCTTCAGCCTATTCTCTCTCTACATCCCTAACAAACTACCTAGTGATGAACTGCAACTGCACCTAGACCCTCTGGGCCCCTGTCTAGCTGTTGGTCTATACCTCCTCCTTCCTCCAGCTGGGCCAAATATGTCTCCCCTATCCTAACCCCTCTTGCAACCTAGCACTTTCTGCAACCTAGCACTTTCTGTTACCTCTCCTGTATCACCCACTTCCTGAGTACCTAATTACTATACTCCTGCCAGTCTTCCTCTATGTATCCTAGTCTAGAAATGCTATTAAGCAATTGATGGTTGTAATCCAGTACTGTCTGTCTATATGCTGTTAATCTATTTCCTGATTTATGTATCCTGTTGTATTATTTAAGATTCCCACTCCACTTCCCCCAGGACGAACCGCGAGATGAGCATTTGTTGCTCAGTGTAACTTTCCTGGTGAAACATTTCAATAAATAAATAAAAGATTCAATATTTTATATGAGAAACCCTAAAGCTCTATGCCGCAGGTGCTCTGGGTCCTCAATTCCTTTGGACTGGTCTCGGGTTACAAAATTAACTACAGTAACTAGGAGGCCCTGATTTTGAGCAGATCATGTCCACCAGGGTTCCATAACAATTTCCCATTCTCTTGGGCCAAGAACAACCAACTTAGATACCTAGGGGTGCAAATCTTGACGTCACGATCAAAACTGTTTGACATCAATTATAACAAACTTTGGAATGAGATGCAGAGAGACATGGCAAAATGGACACTGTTACCTCTGTCTCTGGCTGGCCGAGTTGACTCAGTGAAAATGAACTTGCTTATGAGGTTTTTATTTCTTTTCTCTACCCTGCCTGTACCGGTACCGGCTAGATACTGGTCAAAAATTAAAGCATGCATCAGTAAATTTATCTGGGCGGGCCACAGACCTTGCATATCTTGGGCCATTTTGCAACAGTTGAAGGCTCAGGGTAGCTTAGGGCTACCAGACCTGTATCATTATTATTTAGCCAGTCAAGTAGTACCAATGTGTACCTGGGCTAAAGCGCTTGGCATCAGGCTGGTATGACATAGAGGAGGGAGGTGGTCTCCACTATCCCTTGTTCACTTTGCCTTGTCTGACTCTTCCTAAAAATTTTAATAGCCCCATTAAGAATTCTTGGGTTCAACATACTCTGAAAATCCTATCCCGGGTAAGGGGTAGGATGGGGTTTAAAGGGACACTGGACCCTCTGTCCTTGATCAGATACCACCCAGAATTTCTACCTCCAACCTTGGACCAGAGATACGCTCTGTGGGAGAAGAGGACTCACTTGTTTTGCACAATTTATTGAAGGGAGAAACTGTATGTCCTTTCAGCAAGTCCAAGCCAAGTTTAAATTGCCCCAGGTGGAATTTTTCTGGTATTTACAAGTGAGACACTTTCTGAATGAGACAGGTCATCTTAGTCTCCTTTCCAGGCAGAGATCCTCCTGGGAGGATTTTATATATGGGATTGTAACCATAAATGTTAAAGGGTGGTATGTTTCAGAATTATATAGCAAATTGGGAGAAGATGACCCAGTTCCCCTACTCCACGTGAAAGAAGCCTGGGAAAAAGAGATGGGCAGACTAATCCCTGTGGACAGTTGGGTCAGGCGAGTGACACTAGGTTGTAGGGTTACCTCCTCACCAGGTTGGAGAGAGTATTATTGGAACATTTTGGTGAGATATTTCTACACACCTCCAATCACCAAATACTTCCACACCTCCAATACAGACCAATGCTGGCAGAATTGTGGTGCAATTGGTTCTCACTCCCACATTTTCTGGGAATGCCCAGGAATCAGAAAATTCTAGATCTAGGTACAGCATTCGTGAGGGACATCCTTTCAGTATCCATTCCGGATGAGCATATAGAATGGGTCCTGGGCTTCCCCGCAGTCTTAAAATGTCCCACGGCCCAAAGGAAACTATTACAAATATTTATGGTCACAGCTCTTAAATGTCTCACATCATGTTGGTTAAAAGTAGATCTCCCAACCCATTTTGAAAGGCAAAACAGGGTCAATAACATTAGTGAAATGGAACGCTTAACTGCGCAGTTACATCTCAAGGAGGAGAAGTATAGGGAATTATGGGACCCATGGTTTAGATGGTCTAATAGGGAGGGACAGGGGGACCCCACTTAGGAGGTTCCTGCACCCTTCCTAGTAATAACTAAAATTAAAGTTTCCTCCACACCCCTTCATCCACCTGTTGTCATTGTCATTGTTGTCTTTATTGTTATTTATATCATTGGTAGCTTAAAGTGATAACACCTCTATGATCCATAGATTATTGAAAGAAAGAGATTAACTATACTGATTTTCTTTTCCTTTTTTCCAGGTAATGTAAACTCATATATATTTAAAAGTGAGATTTTATGTTATGTTTTAGAATGTTATAAGGTTTTATTAACTGTTGTTAATATTTTTTTTTAGATATTGACTATGGGATTTTTATCTGTACTTCACATGCAAAAGAAAGAATTTTGAAGGCACACCAGACAGTCTCCAATTAATACACACAGGATGTCCCATTACTTAGGAGGTATATTAAATAAGGTGACATCAGCAAAAACTCATTTTCCCAACATGACTCTTTGATCTTAAGTCTTTCCTTTGATCTAGTGTGGTCTCTTGCTTTTCAAAGACATCACAGGACCTTTAGGACTAACTCTGCCATATCTCACTTAGGTGCCACATAGCTTTTTAACACCAGCTGAAATTAACTGTTGTCCCTCTGAAGCCGTCATAAAATGGATATTTTCATTTCCTGGCTTCAAAGCAACACAGCTCATCAACAAAGCCATAAAATGCCACTTCTTGGAAGTTAATCACATTACCGAGATCTGCTGTTTAATATATCCTGTCATTTTAACTGAAACTGGGGGTCATCCCAGGAGCACAGGATGTCTCATGACAGACAGTCCGACGCTATATTTTTATTTTTCCAGAATCATAAAGAAATCAGAACCTGCTGGCCAAGCATCACAATCCTCCATACCTAGACTGAATTTGGGGACTCTATCCCCTGCATGGGATGAGCTTCCCAAATCAGTTCACTCCTCATAGACGCGCGATAAGCCATCGCTGTTCTGATTTTTCGCTCCAGTCTTATGTAGGATTGTCACATCGTACCCTTGCAAAGCAAGACTCCATCTTAACAGTCTACCATTAGTTTTTCCCATTTGCTTTAGCAAAACCAGTGGGTTGTGGTCAGTTTGTACCACAAAATGCTGCTCATGTCAGTATGGCTCTAGCTTCTTTAGGGCCCACACTATGGCAAGACACACCTTTTCCACAGTGGAGTATGCCTGCTCCCTGGGAAGTAACTTTTTACTCAGGTACACTACCGGGTGATCTTTCCCTTGGTAGGATGTCAGACTCAGTACTGCCCCAATACCCACGTCTGAGGCATCAGTCTGAACTATAAAGGGTCTGCTATAGAAACATAGAATTTGAATTTGACGGCAGATAAGAATCGCTTGGCACACCCTGTCTGCCCATTTCCCTACCTAATGGATAAGCTGCAGATCCTAGTTAACCAGCAGCCTACTTCTTTCTACACTCACCCCTAGAATTGTCTTATGACTGTCCCATGCATGCTTGAATTCAACCACTGTTTTTGACTCCACAACCTCCTCTGGAAGGCTATTCGATGCATCCACAACCCTCTCTGTGACAAAATACTTCCTCATATTACCTCTGAGCCACCCCCCATCTTCAAATTGTGCCCCCTTGTTCTTGCACAACTCTTTTTTTGAAAGATGCTACCCTCTTGGACTTTGTAGATTCCCTTGAGGTACTTGAAAGCTTCTATCATGTCCCCCCTCTCCCTCCTTTCCTCGAGGCTATACATATTAAGCTCCTTTAGTCTCTCTTCATGTCTTCCGGTGCAGACCCTGCACCATTTTAGTTACCCTCCTCTGGACAGCTTCCATCCTGTCTATGTCCTTGCAGAGATTGGGTCTCTAGAACTGCACGCAATACTCCAGATGGGGTTTCACCAGCTGTCTGTACATAGGGATAACAACTTCCTGTTTTCTACTGGTGATACCTCTCCCTATGCATCCCAGTATTCCCCCAGCCCTCCTTACTGCCCTCTCATATTGCTTGCCCACCTTTAAGTCATCTGATATGACTACCCCCAGGCCCCTTTCCATTTTTGTTGTTGTTAGTATCTCACCACCCATTGTGTACTCTTCCCCTGGGTTTTTATTTCCCAGGTGCATTACCTTGCACTTCTTAGCATTGAATCTAAGCTGCCATACCTTTGACTATTCCTCTAACCTTGCCAAGTGTCAATACAGGAGCTCTGCACAGTGCCTCCTTTAGTCGGGTAAAGGCTTCTTCACAGGCTGGTCCCCAGGTAATTTTCTTTCTCATCCTTTTCTTTACCAGGTCAGATAGGGGAGCTGCCAGGGCACTGTAATTGGGTACAAATTTCCTATAGAACCCTGCTGTGCCTAGAAAACTCCTGACCTGCTTCTGCATTTCTGGTCTGGGCCATGCCTGGATCACCGCTATTTTTATTTGGTTAGAACGGAGCTGTCCCCGGCATACCACATGCTCAAGGTATGCCACTTCTCCCATGGCCACCTGGCACTTCTCAGCTTTGACAGTGAGCCCGGCGCTCTGTATCCTGCCCAGCACTTCCCTAAGGTGGGACAGGTGTTCCTCCCAGCTGGCACTAAAGATGTCAGTGTCATCCAGGTACACCACAGTGTACTCCTCAGCACCATTTAACACCTGGTTCACCAACCTTTGGAAAGTGGCCGGAGCATTCTTAATTCCGAAAGGCATTACTCTAAATTCAGATAAGCCTATCAGAGTGATAAAGGCCAGCCTCTCCCTAGCTCTGTCCATTAACTCTACCTGCCAATAGCCCTTAGTCAGGTCAATGGTCATAAGGTAGGTCGCCCCTCACAACTTGTCCAGGAGTTTGTCCATCTGGGGCATCGGGTGGGCATCTGACTTTGTGACTGCATTCAGTCCATGATAGTCCACACAGAAATGAGTAGAGCCATCTGGCTTGGGCACAAGGACTATGGGTGAGGCCCAGGGGCTGTGTAATCTCTGGATTACCCCTAAATCCAGCATCTCCTCCACTTCCCTCCTAATGTCCTTTTGAACAGCCTCTGACACCCGATATGCTGTCCGCTGTATAGGAGTCTGTGTCCCTGTCTCCACATCGTGCGTTGCTAAGGGGGTTAGTCCAGGCTTGGTGCTAAACGGGGGGGCAAAGTCTACTAAAACCTCCCTTACTTCCTGGATCTTGTCCAGGCCCAGCTGGAGAGACAATTTTACTGCCTCCACAGAGGACTCCCACTTGCTTTCTTCCAGCAAGTCCAGAAGGGGGCCTCCTTCGTCCGTCCCTTCCCCAGGACTACACACTGCAAACAACATGTCAGCCCTATTAACATATGACTTCATCATGTTGACATGGTACATCCTTTCTGTCTGTCTTCTGTAAGGTAACTCTATAATATAGTTCACATCATTCACCTTCCTAACTACTTTTTACGATCCTGCCCACTCAGCCTACAGCTTGTCTTTCCAGACTGGAATAAGGACCATGACTTCCTGACCCACCATGTATGAGCGAACTCTGTCTCTGTGGTCAACCCACACTTTTTGTTTCTGTTGGGCAGCTGCCAGGTTGCTCTGGGCTGTCTCCATAAGCTCCTTCAACCTTTCCCTAAACCTAAGGATGTAATCCACTATGTGAGTTCCCTGGGCAGTGTGCTTGCCTTCCCAGTCCTCCTGGAACAAGTCTAGGGGTCCATGCACCCGGTATCCATATAAGAGTTCAAAGGGGGAAAATCCTGTCGACTCTTGGGGCATTTCCCTGTATGCAAACAGCAGGTGGGGAAGGTATTTCTCCCAGTCCCTCCCATGCTGTTCAGCAAATGCCCAGGGCATTGACTTCAGGATACCATTAAGTCTTTCCACAGGCCCACTGGCTTGCAGGTGATACAGTGTCGTGCATCTGTGCACCACCCCACACTTTGTCCCACAAATATTTCATCAGGTCCGACATGAAGGAACCCCCTCAATCAGTAATAACCTCCTGTGGAAACTAAACACGGAAGAAAATCCCAGTAAGGCATCTGCCACTTTGTCCTCAGTAAGGATAGGGTGACTGCTTCTGGGTACCGGGTGGCATAATCCACCGTAGTCTGGATGAATCTCTTCCCTGAGGAGCTGAGGGTATTTAAAGGCCCCACAATATCCATTCCCACCCTCTGGAATGGCTTCTCCACTATGGGCAATGGAATCAGGGCAGCTTGGGTTACTTGCCCACCTTCCCTATTTCTTGGCACCGGTGACAAGACCTGCAACACTTCTTCACCTGCTGGGTGATGTTGGGCCAATAGAAATTCTTTTTTTTTGAAATTATTCTTTATTCTCCTCTCAGCCTGCCTCCTCCGACCCTTCAGTGAGGACCCCTGGACATCCCACTGCCCGGAACCCTGCCCACACAGACCACAGATCCCCATGGAGCCGGGGATTACCCCACGGGCAGGGACGAGTTGGGGGGTTCTAACCCTGTAACTTACGTTTCGTTGGTCTCATGGTCTGCTGGGCGGGCACGGGCACATCATGGGCATGTCCAAAGTCCTCCCATCTTCCCGGCTGAGGCAGGCTCGTTCCACGTTTTCTCCCTCCCCGAGCAGCCAACGACCTCCCCTGATGTCATGACGTGCACGTCAACGTCTGTGCTGCTCAACAGCCAGCCATCCCCTGGTGGGGCTTGTGCCTCGAGCCTCCGCCGCAGTCGCAGTGCCGGGCATCGCCGACCCTCCCCGGAGCAGGCGAGCTGTCATTGGGCGCTCAAGCCTGTCTCCCCGGCCGACCCACCGATGACCGAGTCTGCTCCCGAACCCGGGTTGCCGGCGTGGAGCGAGGTGTGGTGTCCAGCGCCTCAACCCTCAGTGCCACCGGGCCGGCTCGGCCAATAGAAATTCTGAGCCAACCGCTGCATAGTGTGCGTGATTCCTTGATGACCAGACAAGGGAATACCATGTGCAGTCTTGAGCAACTGCTCACGACACCACTGGGGAACAATAAGCTACCTGCCTATCACTGCTCCCTCTGTCACCACAGCCTGAGTATACATCAGTCCATTTTCACAATAGCCTTATGTCTAACGTCACCTCCCTGTGTTCCGTCAGAGACTGCCCAAGCCCTCAGCTTCTCTAAACTAGGGTCACTTCTTTGAGCAGCTGCAAACTCCTCACACATTCCCAAGGCATGGGACAGGTCCCCTTCAGTCTCTAAACTAGGGCCCCTAGCACTAGCTTCAGGGCACTCAGGATCACTGTCATTCCTAACCCTCTGACAATGGGTCACCCCTCCCTCTTCTCAGTAACCCTCTGTAGCTGTGTGGTTAACTGCTACTAGGGAAATTTCTACCCCCTTTTCATCAGTCTCCATATTAGGAGACACAGGCTGGAGAACCAGCCTCCCAGTGGTTTCCACAATGGCTTCTGTGGGGTCCAGGGAACCACCATTTTCCCTGGCTGCTTGGCTACAGGTAACTGCACACACCATCCCCTGTTTGAGATTGTTGCCAAGGATGACATCCACTGCTAGCATTTTGGCTACAGCCACCTTTTGCACAGTTCTCCCAGTTTCACCCCAGTCTAGGAGAACACTAGCGAGGAGCAGTGTTTTCTCCTCACCAGTAAAGTCTTGTACAGTGGCATATTCATTGGGTATAAGCTGACCAGGCTCTATCAGCTCCCCTTTTACCATTGTCAGGGATGCCCCTGTGTCCCTTAACCCTTGTGTCTGTACACCATTCACCATGACTGGGTGCATGTGTTCCCTCATGTTCACAGGCATGCTTCCAGGGGCACACAAACAACCCACTTCCTTTCTAGTGTCACAACCCCACTCAGCAGGTCAGGCCCTCTGCTCCCACAGTGCCAAACTCTGAGCATAGTATTTTGAACAGTTAACAGAACAGGGTAACCCTCCTGTCTGTTCTGTGGGTCGAATCAACCTTTGGTCTCAAGTTCTGGAGGGATTCAAACTGTGAACCTCTTGCTAGCATACCCAACATACAGGCTCAGATAATTCTGCTCTTCGGGGGATGCCAGATATCTTTTGCCTATGGGCACCTAACCAGGTGTACAAAATGAACCCTTAAAAACTCTATGAAAGACCATAGGAAAAATTCTTACCTTTTCCCAGTTTGGTAAAACCAGTAAGCTTTGTACAGTGTCAGCTTTAACCATAAATGCTTCACTTGTCAAGAAAAAGAATTTCAAAGGCACACCAAATAGTCTCTAAAGTAGAGGTTTACTTAAAAATAAACATATAAAATGTAAATACAGAACCATATATCACGAAAACATACAATCACTTAAAATAATAAGGTTTTAAATACAACAAAATGTCCTACCACAGTACCCTTAGACTTTTCTAATCTAATGTATTCTTCTAACAGTGCCTGATGTTGCTTTTTCAGAGTCCAAACATATGTGTCAAAAGGGAATACAGACTACAGTTTTAAAACTGGTTTTGCTAACCTCTTTGCATGAGGTCACCTAGCTACTCCATGTCAGAATATAAAAATGATACAACCAGGATGTCATCACTCAGAAGTTAAATTAAATAAGGTTAATTTCTAAGTCCTTCTTTCATCCATGAGCAACATCCTGCTTTTACAGACATCAGAGGAACATTTATGACTTCGCACCAGTGTGACATAACCTGGTTTTCCTCCTGTAAACATCATAAAATGGATATTTTCTATCCTGTCAGTTGGCAAGCTGTAATTAAGTTAGATAAACAGGAGAGCCTTAATTTAGGTATCTTATAGCCTGTAATTATCTCTTGGTCTTCCAGGTATCACCTTGTATCTAAAACCTGGGGGTGGGGGTCATTCCACAGGCTGTTTCAGCATGTCTCATGAGAGACACTCAGTAGCACATTTTTTATATTACAAAAATCATACAGTGATCAGAACCAGTTGTTCAAGCATCACATCTAGCACCACCTTGCGTATTGCTCGTCCTTTTGGGACACTGTCTGGCAATATGCCCGGTTTCTTTACACAACCAACATTCATTTCTTTTCTCAGAGAAATCTTTTCTCTGAAGCCTGGGGCTAATGGGTTTTGGTGGAGGCAGTAAGGATTTTAGCTGCCCTGAAGACAGGCTTTTCCCTTTCTGCACTGCCACACCCACCCCATTCATTCTCAGAGCTGTTGAATCCAACAGAAAAACAGCACAACACTACAAGCGGATGCTCACAGCGTGAGGTGCAAACCTCAATACTTCACACAAAAGCCAAGGTAATGAGCACTCCAGGACACAGAAAAATACACTGCAAGTGATTTTAATCCAAATGGCAAGTCCAGACCCCTGCGCTTTGGCTCTATGCCTTCAAAGGGGGTTATAACCAAACTTTACAAACAACCACACTTATATACATTCATAGTGATGACATCACAATTAAGGGACAGTTAACTCTTTCAATACCCCATTCTGTCTTATATATATTCCCTTACTCTAATGTTTCAGATGAAACAATTAATTACAAAATGTATACTAAGTGTGTACTAAAGTGCTTAACAAGAAAAAATGTTTTTTGTTTGTAAATACAGACCAAAAGAAACAATATGTTAAAACATATATATGTACCTAAATTACTATGCAAGACTAGCTATAATTTTTTCCAATTTTTTACCTTTATAACACTTTTGACCCTTTGTAAATTATTTTAAAACATAAATAATTAGATGTTTAAACAAAGCTGTCAGTTCATGAAAGAAATAGGTATATTTATATCTCCTCCTTTCTTTCTTAAATCCAAAATTTATTAGTTCAGTATAACATATACTGTAAAAGAAGAAGTTATAAAACACACTAGGCAGGTACAGATGAAATGAAGGAGATGGAACACACAATAATATCAGGTGAGGTGACTGAGTGACATACAAATGGCTCATGGCAAAACACAAAAAATGAAATGAAGTGAAGATGAAATTTATAACAATGGCGACAGTACAGACAAATGAATGTCATGTTTATGATCACCCTCCACTGCAGACCAGAAATGGGAGAAGGGAAATCATTTTGATGGGGATCCACTCTGATAACATCTCACATCAAATTCTGAAATGACAAAACAAAACAGGATGAGTATCAAAGACAAGACACAAATTCTCACACAGAAGAAAATATTCTATTATTTTTTCAACTATTTTTGGACATCTTTCAAAAAAGGTTTCAGATCCTACTGGTCATTAAGACCATCTGGTCTGACAGACTTGAGTCTGTATATCCACCTACTTTCTTTCTTAAGTAACTCATTAGTTCTATCACCTCCAAACTTCATTGGTGTTTGCCACTCTAATCCCATAAATTTCATGCCCTTAGGGTCAGAGTTATGTGCTTTCAAAAAATGTTCTCCCACAGGTGTATCTGTCCTTGCATTCATTATGTTTCTCACATGTTCTTGGTTTCTAACTTTTAAATTTCTTGTAGTACATCCTATGTATATATGGTTACATTCACACCACAACACATAGACTACAAAGGTAGTATCACAATTAATAAACTCCTTAATCTCATACTTGTAACCTGTCAAAAGATGTATGAATACTGTTCCTACCATGTGGTGGTTGCATATATTACATCTCTGGCATCTAAATTTACCTATTGGTTTAGTACCCAGTCATGTATTTCTATTTGGCATTGTTGGTCTACTATGTACAAGTTTGTCTTTCAAGTTCTTTCCCCTGGAGAATGTGATTCTTGGTTTCTCCCCAACTGCTTTCCTCAATTCAGGCTCAATATGTAGCAAGTACCAATTTTTGTAAACAATGTTACCCAGTTGTCCTGCCAAGTTGTTGAATTTGGTGACAAAGCTCACAGGGAATCTATCCTCAGATGTAGGGAGCATAGTATTTGTCTGTTTAAGCAAATTATTTCTATTTTGCTTTAAAGCTTTCCCCATAGCTGTTACTAACAACTCTTCCTTATACCCCCTCTCAATGAAATGCTGTCTTAAATTCTCTGCTTGTATAAGAAAGTCCATTTCCTCAATGCAGTTTCTTCTCGAACGGAGAAACTGCCCATAAGGGATGGACTCCTTTAATTTCTCTGGATGGGCACTGTCTGCTCTGAGTACACTGTTAGTGGCCAATGATTTTCTATAGCATTTGGTTATAACATCTCCTGGTACATGTGAAGGTCTCAGAATTTCCAGATACAGGAATTCAATCTTATCAGGGTCCAGTCTGTGAATGAAATTCATATTAGTATCATTCTTGTTTAACCATTCAATAAAGTGCTGAATTTCTGAGACCTCACCATCCCAGACACATAATATGTCATCAATAAAATGTACCCAGCATGCAATTTTATCTTTGAAAGGGTTTGTACTCAGGAAAACTGTAAGTTCTTCCCATTTTCCCAAAAAGAGGTTGGTATAGGATGGTGCCATGGCAGCCCCCATTGCTGTGCCACACATCTGAAGACAGTTTTCACCTGAAAACTCGAAGTGGTTGTGTGTCAAAATAAATTGAATAGATTCCAAAATAAAATCTACTGGTTTGTTATCTTTTTTAACCTCTTTTTCTAGGAAATAGTGACATGCACTGATTCCCTGTGTGTGCTGAATACGTGTATAAAGCAATTCAGCATCAATTGTTACCCAAACCATTGTGTCTTTCCATTCTAGTCTGGACAGTTTTGAGATGACATGTGTGCTGTCTTTAATATAAGTCTCTAATTTAATAACTTCCTGCCGTAGAAAAAGAATCTACAAATTTACCTAATTTCTCAGTAATAGACCCTATTGAGGAGATAATTGGCCTCCCAGGGGGGTCCCTCATATTTGTATGTATTTTAGGCAGGTTGTAAAAACTAGGTATTACTGGATTTTCACACCACATATATTTCAATTCCTTTTCACTAATGTCTCCTCTGTGCACTGCTTCTTGCAATAATAGATGTAATTCTACTTTAAACTTATGCATAGGGTTATTATGAAGTTTGTAATAACTAGTGCAATCATTAAGCATCTTTGAGGCAATTGACACATAGTGTTCTCTGTCTAGTATCACAATATTCCCTCCCTTGTCGGCTAGTTTCAAAACAATAGTAATGTCAGTTTCTAATGTTTTCAGAGCTTGTAGTTCATTTTGTGTGAAGTTACTATTTCTAGGTCTACTTGCTCTCTGTAATACTTCATTTACTTCCTTAAGTACTACATTCTCAAAAACTGAAATAGCATGACTAAATACATGCGGGCAAAAGTCAGATGCAAGGGAAAACAAAATCTTTCTCTGATTTGAAATGTCAATGTTACTTACACCTAGGGGAGTAGAACCAGGAGACCTCAAGTAGTCCTGTCCAATTGCATTTAAAATAAAGTCAATGTCCTCCACTGGTTCAAAGATTAAACTCTGTGAATCTGAGGATTCAACCGTCTGTTACTTTTCTTCTAAATTACTAGTGAAACCCATTGTTCCTTGTCGTTGTTCTTTAGATTTATTACTAAAAAATGCTTTCAGTCTGATTTTGTGAAAAAGTTTATATAAATCCACTTGGACCTGGAAGTGGTTGAGTTGTGGCGTGGGTACAAAAGAAAGTCCGCGTTTTAATATTTCAGTCTCAGTTTGTGTCAATTCTCTGCTTGATAAATTAATTATTTGCAGTTCTTGCCCCTGCCTTTTCCCAGTGCCTTTCTCAGAGCTGGTCTGCTCTTGGCATAGTGGTCTAAGAGTTCAGCAGCCACTTGCACTGTTTTGGGATCTCGGTCCTCCGGCCAGGCTTTCAGCTCTGCTGGGCATGGCCAAAAAAAAACTGTTCTAATAAAATAGCATTTTTAATTTTATCTACAGAGTTTGCTTCAATTCCTTCCCACCAATGTCTTAAAAACTGACGTTGTTTCATGGCTAACTTCGTGTAGCTCATATCAGGGCTTTTGCTGAGCTTATGGAATTTAGTTCTGTAGGTTTCAGCAGTTAAATCACTCTTTTTTAAAAGTGTAGCTTTAAGTTTGCTGTAATCATTACTGTCCTCATTGTCCATTTGAACCAATGCATCCCGAGCTTTCCCGGTAAGTAGCAGGGATAGCTGAAAGCTTCAGGACTCTTTAAGAATTTTAGCCTGAATACAAACTTTTTCAAAGAAATTTAATAAGGCTTCCATATCCTCACCCTCTTTAAATTCGGCTGTCAATTTAGAATTCAATTTGTAGCCCAGTCCTGTAGTTCCTGTTAAATCCAAGCCACTTACCTGCTATGGTGCTGGGTTTTGGAGTCATAGTTTCTCCAATTCATGTTGTCTCTGGTGCTCTCGCTGTTCACAGTCCACCTCTCAGCATTCTCACTCCGCTTCTTGGCATTCTCACTCTGCTTCTCGGCATTCTTGCTCCTCCACTTCCCTCCGGAATTCCAGCTCCATTCTGTGCAACTCACTCTGCAGCCTGAGTACTTCTGGGTCCAGAATGCTGGTGACCTTCCCCTGCTGCTGTGGCCCTTCGCTGGCACTGGCCCTGCTGTCATCCTCATCTGATCTGGACACTGCACTGGCCGCTAGCCTTTCCACACTCAAGGTTTGGTCTTTTACAGTCACAGTCAGTGACTCGATGCTCTGGGTATCTGCTATCATCAGGGCATCCATGAGGTTCTGCTTGGTGGCTCTCTCCTTGTACAGGACTCCTCTGTCCCTGCACAACTGCCTCAAGTAGTTTACAGTGTGCCCGTTGTAGTTGGAAGCCATCTTCTTCCCTAACTACAGCTACTCTAACTTGCACTTTAGAAAAAAAAATAAAACAGGTAGGAACTTGACTGTAAGCAACATAATATAGTTCTGTTTCCTTTTTAAAAATAAATCACTGCCTTTTCTTGCAAGTGAGCTGTACAGTATCAAGCTGACACACTGAACAGTTAAAGCTTGTATTACCAAATTTATGCACATCACTGCCAATCAATCTGTCACAAACCCACTCAACAGGTCAGACCCTCTGCTCCTACAGTGCCAACCTCCAAGCGCAGTATTGTGAACAGTTAACAGAAGAGGGTAACCCTCTTGTCTGTTGTGGGTCTGAATCACTTTGGTCTCAAGTTCTGGAGGGATTCAAACTGTGAACCTTTTGCTAGCATACCCAAATGTACAGGCTCAGATAATTCTGCTCTTCAGGGAATGCCAGATATCTTTTACCTAAGGACACCTAACCAGGTATCCAAAATGAACCCTAAAAACTCTATAAAAGACCTTAGGAAAATTCTTACCTTTTTCCAGTTTGGTATTACCATTAAGCTTATGAACAGTGTCAACTTTAACCATCTGTACTTAACATGCAAAAGAAAGAATTTCAAAGGCACGCCAGACAGTATCTTTAAATATAGATTTACTTAAAAATTTATAAAAAATATGTAAAATGTAAACACAGAACCATATATCACAAAGCATACAATCACTGAAAAGAAAACGAGCAAAAAGTATGAACAAACTCCTACCACAATACAATTAGACGTGTCTATCTAATGTATTATCTTCTTACAGTGCTTATAGTTAGATGTTATTTCAGAGTCCAACAGGAATGTGTCTAAAGATCAGCCACAGAATAGTTTAAAACTGTCTTTGATGCTGCCTCTTCCATGATGTCACCTAACTCCTACCTGTTAAATATAAAAATTAATACACACAGGATATCCCATCACTGAGGAGTTATATTAAATAAGGTGGCATCAGCAAACACTCATTTTCCAATATGACTCTTTGATCTTAAGTCTCTCCTTTAACCTAGTGTGGTTTCCTGCTTTTCAAAGATATCACAGGACTTTTTTGACTAACTCTGCCATATCTCACATAGGTGCAATATAGCTTTTTAACACCAGCTGAAATTAACTGTTCTGCCTCTGAAAATGTCATAAAATGGATATTTTCATTTCCTGGCTTCAAAGCAGCACAGCTCATCAACAAAGCCATAAAATGCCTCTTCTTGGAAGTTAATCACATTACCGAGATCTGCTGTTTAACATATCCTGTCATTTGAACTGAAACTGGGGGGGGGTCATCCCAGGAGCACAGGATGTCTCATGACAGACAGTCCAACGCTATATTTTTATTTTTCCAAAATCATAGAGAAATCAGAACCAGCTAGCCATGCGTCACAGTCTCGCCATCCCTTGTTCACTTTGCCTTGTCTGACTTTTCCTAAAAATTTTAATAGCCCCATTAAGAATTCTTAGGTTCAATATACTCTGAAAATCCTATCTCGAGTAAGGGGTAGAATGAGGCTTAAAGGGACACTGGGCCCTCTGTCCTTGATCAGATACCACCCAGAATTTCTACCTCCAACCTTGGACTAGGGATACACTCTGTGAGAGAAGAGGACTCACTCATTTTGCACAATTTATTGATGGGGAAACTGTATGTCCTTTCAGTAAGTCCAAGCCAAGTTTAAATTACCCCAGATGGAATTTTTATGGTATTTACAAGTGAAACACTTTCTGAATGAGACAGGTCATCTAAGTCTCCTGTCCAGGCAGAGATCCTCCTGGGAGGATTTTATATATGGGATTGTAACCATAAATGTTAAAGGGTGGTATGTTTCAGAATTATATGGCAAATTGGGAGCGGATAACCCAGTTCCCCTACTCCATGTAAAAGGAGCCTGGGAAAAAGAGATGGGCAGCCTAGTCCCTGTGGACAGTTGGGTCAGGCGAGTGACACTAGATTGGAGGGTTACCTCCTCACCAGGTTGGAGGGAGTATTATTGGGACATTTTGGTGAGATATTTCTACACACCTACAGTCACCAAATACTTCCACACCTCCAATACAGACCGATATTGGCAGAATTGTGGTGCAGTAGGTTCTCACTCCCACATTTTCTGGGAATGCCCAGGAATCAGAAAATGCTGGATCTAGCTGTAGCATTCGGTGAGGGACATCCTTTCAGTATCCATTCTGGATGAGCTTATAAAATGGGTCCTGGGCTTCCTCACAGTCTTAAAATTTTCCATGGCCCAAAGGAAACTATTACAAATATTTATGGTCGCAGCTTTTAAATGTCTCACATCATGTTGGTTAAAAGTAAATCCCCTAACCCATTTTGAATGGCAAAAAGGATCAATAACATTAGTGAAATGGAGCACTTAACTGTGCAGTTGTATCTCAAGGAGGAGAAGTATAGGGAATTATGGGACCCATGGTTTAGATGGTCTAATAGGGAGGGACAGGGGGACCCCATTTAGGAGATTCCTGTACCCTCCCTAGGAATAACTAAGATTAAGTTTTCTCCACATTCCTTCATCCACCTGTTGTCATTGTCGTTGTCATGGTTGTTATTTATATCATTGGTAGCTTAAAGTGATAAGATAATGACTCCCCCCCCTCCAAACACCTCTACGATCCACTGATTATTGAAAGAAAGACATTAACTATACTTATTTTCTTTTCCTTTTTTCCAGGTAACGTAAATTCTTCTATATTTTAAAGTGGTACTTTATGTTAGATTTTAGAATGTTATAAGGTTCAAGTAACTGTTGTTGTTAATACATTAATTATCTTTAGATGTTGACAATGGGATTGTTATAGGTAGACAACTCCAAGTAAGGGCATATCATTAGGTTTGAAAAGCTGACTATAATGGAAACAACATTAACTGTGTGGATACCAATCTAAAACTGAGAGCTGTACATTGAGTTTCTATAAGGGTCTTTCAAATTTGTATACCTGTTTTCTTGGAATTTATGTCTTATCTTTTATCTTTTAAATAAAGAGTAGCTGGGGAACAAATGGCTGAATCTTTTATATAAGTTTCACCACAGCACCATCACGACTTTATATTATGCAAATTCAACAACTTTGATTGGATAGTGCAACTGAGGAGGGAATACTATGTTTCTCTTTCTTAGGACCGCTCTTCTTCAGGACTTGCTAGATCTTGAAAAGAATTAAAATTCAAAGCTTTTGTTTTCCTTGCATTTGAATGCAACCAGGTGTAAACCTGATATACACATATCTGACCTCAGCACATTATTTGGTACACTTTGATATAAGTTTTAAGTCTCTAAGGCAAGCAGTTCATGAGATAAGTTAATGATAGTTATAAACATTGTTTCTATGCAGATTTCTTTAAAATAAAATAATTGGCTTACTTCTCATGTCTTGAACTTCAAGATGAGACATTTTTTCATTCGAGTTCAACTTCAGGAAGTCTGTTAGAAGCACAAAATCTCCTTTGACTGAGTCTTCTCTTTGTTCTGACTTTCCCGGGCTGCTAGCTCGCAAATCTCCAGGTGATAGGTTGTTGTTCCCAAAACAGTCTAAAGAACTTCCAAATGCTATAACTTGATCTTGTTGCTATTTGGATGCATAAAAGTGTAACCCGGGTGCCACCTTTCTTGGGCTACTACCCCTGCCTGCAGCCCTGAATGCAGGTTGAGGGGCCTGGGTTCAGATTTAACAGTTACTGGGGATTCTCTAACATCAGTAAAACTGCAACTATGGTGCCTCCACCCAGAGTAATGATTAAGTGGGTTAGACCTTAAGTTAGCACAACCCTCTGGGAAGTTGTACTTACTCATAGCCCCAGCTAGTTGCCTCACTCATAATGTTTCACAAAACACTGTATCAGGCATTTGGGGATAATTATTGGTAAGCACTGTGATGTAGCCAGCCAGTTTTGAGTCCTGTATAATTTTTTTTAATATAAAATGTATGACTGACTGTCTCTGCTAAAAAAAATTGGATACTCTTAGAATGACTTCAATCATCAACTCCCCCCCCCAGATTTTATCTAAAAGATGAAAGCATAAGGAAATTCTTTTTCACAGAAAGGGTGGTAGATGCATGGAATGGCTTACCACAAGAAGTGGTGGCTATGAATACAGTGCAGGGCTTCAAACAGGCATGGGATAGGCATAAGGGAGCAATACAAATGACTATGAATAGATAGGTCACTGACAGAGCAAAGGCCGATGGCACATTTATAAGGTAGAAAAAGAAATGGGCAGACTGGATGGGCCTTGCGGTCCTTATCTGCCGTCAACTTCTATGTTTCTATAAGAAAAATGCTGACAGCATGTGGGTTCACATACACTCAGTTTTAGAGACCGGGGCCCAGATATTCAAAAGGGTTGCACATGGTTGCATTATATTCAAAAGTGGAAAGTGTGCGGCACAAATCCCGATGCGCCAGAGCACATCAGTAATGTATGCAGGTGCAGGTGGGGGAGGCAGGTCCATGCATATTCTGCACAGCCCGATATTCAGCCCGGGATGTGCGGAGCCATGCATGCGCAACCCCTACCTCTGTCAGCTCAAAGTTGATCCAAAAAAAAAAGGAAAAACGGATGGCCACCCACAGGTGAGCTGCCACATTGCAGAGCACAACACGACAGCTGTCATCGAGCTCCGGCTGTACCTCCTTGGGGGTGCCCCCCCATGCCCGATTGCAGGCATCAGTAAAAAAAGGATTAATCCTAAATCCCTGGTGGTCCAGTGGACCGCTGCCTGCTGATCACGGGCTAAGTAAGAAAGAGATTAATCCTATATCCTTGGTGGTCCAGTGGACTGCTGCCCGTCCAATCACGGGCTAAGTTAAAAAAGTAACCTATATGCCTGGTGGTCCAGTGTACCTGTCTGCCAGATCGTGGGCTGAAGTGGAATAGAAGGAAACCTCTATCCCTGGTGGTCCAGTGGACCTGTCTGCCCAATTGTGGGCTGAAGTAAAAATGAAAGAAACCTGGTGGTCCAGTGGACCCCCTCCCCACCTGCCCACTGATCCCCACCGCCCTGCTCCCCCCCAGTCAGTGGTAGGCAGCAGCCCACCTGCCTGCTGCCCGCCGCCCTGACCTGACACCATCGATAGGGCTGTATGCCCATTGATCCTGGCGTGAGCCAATGGGCATGCAGCCCTACCTACTACATTCCAGATATGTGAAATGTCAGTCAGCGGGCGGCGGGCAGCAGGCAGGTGGGGTGCTGCTGCCCACTGACGGGAGTGGGGGCGGTGGGGATCGGTGGGCGGGTGAGGAGGGGGGTCCACTGGACCACCAGGGATAATAGGTTTCTTTAATTTTTACTTTAGCCTGTGATCGGGTGGACAGGTCCACTGGCCCACCAGGGATAGAGGTTTCCTTCTATTCTATTTCAGCCCACAATCGGGTGGACAGGTCCACTGGACCACCAGGGATAGAAGTTTCCTTCTATTCTATTTTAACTTAGCCCACGATCGGGCGGGCAGAGGTCCACTGGACCACCAGGGATATAGGATTAATCTCCTTTCACTGAAGCCCGCAATCGGGCTGTGGGACACATTGCCACACTGCAGGGGACATCGGTCCCTGACGGCTGCTGCCTGACAGCGTGCCAGGAGCAAGTCATCGGGAATCGGTGCACCTGCATGCAAATGGGGCCATAATGACATGCAAATGGCCCCATGTGCACCTTGCATATATTATGGCCCCATTTGCTCGTCAACATTTGAATATCGCGGTTGCAGCACCTTGTGCAATGGAACTTGCGCTAGTGCATCCTCGTGCCCCACTCTGGCCACGGGCGCTGGCACAGTGCCACTGCGCCATGCACACTGCGGGTGGTCAGGGTGTGATATTCAATGCTGCTGAGCCATGGCACAGCTCCATTAAATATCGCCCAGTCCACGACCCTGCGCAGTCAAGTTGAGCTGCACCCAGGCTTGAACCACAGCCTGGCACAGTTTGAATATCTGGGCCCATGTGTTACATGTAAGGCCTTAATTAAGGATCCTGTCTGTCTGAGTTAGTTACAACCATAGTTACTATAACATATCCATTTTATGTCATTGGAAGGAAACCCCAGGTTATTACATAGATGTGTGAAATCATAAAGATGCTTTCATGTCCTGGAAGGAGAAAGCTTATTATGAGATCAAAAGAAGTGTTATTTGAAGGACATGAATTATGCTGAAGTTTGATAATGTAATACTTTTGTATAAGATATATATATATTTTTTTATACATAATCTGACAGAGGAGAAGCTAGCTGATCTCACACAAAATGGGTTGTCCCATACAGTTGTTTAAGGAGTACTCTGTTTTACTTACACACGCTTTTACCTAGACTCTGACTGAGGAAAGATCTTTGGAGCACTTGTAAACAGATATTTAGAAAGATTTTAAATCTAAGTACTGTAAGTAGGAATTTGCATTGTTTAAACCTTGTTTATTTTAAAAGATTTGTGTGACTGGTGATATAGGAGTTCTGTATTTTGCGTTTTACATATTTTTAACTATTTTAGTAAAATTCTTTTTAGAACTTACTTGGTCTGTCTTTGACTTCGTTTTAGTTGTAAGAAAAGTATATGGTTATTGCAGATACTAAACATAAGCTTGAATGGTGGTACCAAACTGGACAGAGAAGCGTTTTAAATCTGAGGTCTTTATTAAAGTTTTTAAGGGTTCATCTCTGTATACCTGGTTAAGTGCCCATAAGCAAAGATATTTGGCCCCCCAAAGACAGAAATATCTGAGCCTGTGCATTGGGTGTGCTAGCAAGAGGTTCACAGTTTGATTCCCTCCAGAACTTGAGACCAAATGTTGATCCGAACTCACAAAAACAGACAAGAGGGTTACCTTGTCTGTTACATTGTTCACAAGACTGCGTTGAGAGGTTGGCACTTTGGGAGTAGAGGGCCTGACCTGCTGAGTGGGTTTGTGACAGATTGGTTCCCAAAGGTGGCATAATTTTGGTGTCACAAGCTTGTATTGTTCTGTGTCACCTGAGACCGTAAGCTCTCTTGCAAAGAAAGAAAAAAAGGCAGAGTTTTATTTTAAAAAGGAAACAGAACTATATATCATTTGCAAAACAAAATGGTTATATTAAATGCACGCTGAAAATAGAAAATAGAGTTAAAAATCTACGTTTCGACCTTAGGTCTTCTTCAGGAAATATCTAAAAGAGAAAAAAAACCAGTTAGTGTAGAGGAGAGGTAAAATGAGAGAGATATATATGTGGAGAAAGAAGAAGGGGGGAGGCAAAGAGAGAAGAAGTGATAAATGGTAAGATTAAGAGAGAATCTGTGAAACAAAAAGGTGATGATGGGAAAGATAAAACATAATGGGACAGAAAGAGCTGGGGAAGTTCCCAGGTAGAGACAGATTAACAGGGCCTTGTAAGAAGGTTGAAAGGTGACAAATGTGTGAGAAGGAGACAGAAATGGAGACATATGGTGAAAATGAAAAATAAATCAGTACAAAACAAATTGACTTTAAAAAAAAAAAAAAAAAAGGGAGGCTGAAAGATGTTGAGTGGAAAATAAGTCTATCATTTAAACCAGAGGGCTGCTGGGAGCCAAGCGGATGATCAGCTTGGCTTCCATGTTTTTCTATGGTTAGGATCCCGGAAGCCCTGCTGAAGGACACACACAGAAAGGTCATTGACATTGTGGTCCCTGGAGATAAAGTAGGATACAATGGGTTTAGCAGTTTCACCATTCCTGGCCGCTCTGTAATGTTCCTAAACGGTCAACAAGAGCGCCTACCAGTTTCTCCGATGTAAATAGCTGAACACCTCCTGCAAAGAATACAGTACACTACATTAGTGGAGGTGCATGAGAACTCCTTGGTGATGTGAAAAACACCTGTAGGCCCCAGATCTCAGTTACACTGGAAATAAATTTGCAGGTGTAGCAGAGCCCTATTGCAAGGTTTGGTACCTGGGGGAAGAACTCTTAGGAGTAGGGTAGGCTGCTTTTACCAGGAGATTGCATGAGTTAGGTGGCCTGGTAGGAGGCAATAGGTAGTTCTGTAAAGGAAGCACCAATGTTAGAGTCAGTTGCAAAATGGGAAAGTTACTAGTGATGATCCTGTGAAGAGAAGGTGTGCTCTGATGGAAAGGAAGAACTAGTGGAATTAATCGTTGTTCTTGTGTGACAGTATCCCTCCTATGAGGGGTCAAGGTTACGAGGCATGTTACTGACCCGGAGAGTGCTCTGTCCACTGTGCTTTTAGGGTATCCCTGTTGATAAAGAAACTATGCATTATTTGGGTCTGCTCAGCAAAATCATCCTCTTCACTGCATAACCTACACAAGTCTAAGAAACTGTGAATAAGGCAGGCCATTCTTGACATGTTTAGGATGGAAGGAGCTATGGAGGAGAAACTGTGAGAGTCAGTGGGTTTGTAATAGACTGATGTCTTCAGACCAGTGTTCTGGACTGAAGCTGGATATCAGAAAGACAGTGTAGAGGAGGATACTTCAACAGTGTACTGAAGGGAAGGATGAGCCGTGGTGAACTTGTCAAGGAAGACTTGAGAGGTCTCCCTGGAGCAGGAGGTGCCCCACACAGTCATCAATGTAAGCGTTTGTAGAGTTCAGGCACAGTCCCTGTGAATGAGAGAAAAAACATTCCTCCACCAACCCACAAACAGATTAGCAAAGCTGGGACCCATCTTAGTACCCATAGCAGCTCCACTGACCTGCTGAAAAAATTGTTATTAAAAAGAAAAAGCATTGAGTGTTAGAACCAGTTCTGCCAGGCGAGTTAGTGTGTGTGTGGGTGGCTGCTGGACTTCCGCTTGTTCAGAAATGCTGCAGAGCTGTCAGACCATCATCATGGGGATCACTGTGTAAAGAGATTTGATGTCCATGGTGAAGATGAGCTGATAGAGTCACTGAATCTGAACCTGTCAAATAACTGGAGAGCATGGTTAGTGTCTTTAACATAGGAGGGCAGGGACTCAACAAGGGGTCTCATGAGGCCATCCAAAAATACAGAGATGTGGGATGTGGGGCAGGAGCAGGCAGACACTATGGGACGACCAGGTTACCTGTTTTGTGGATTTTGGGAAGAAGATAAAACCTAGATGTCTGGGGATGCTGGACTGAGTCTCTTAGCAAAAGCAGGGAGCTCATTGTTTTCAATAGCAGAGGTGATGGTGGTGGTGACCTCCGTCTGATAGTCAACAGTGGGGTCTGTGGAAGAAGAATAAAACCTGGTGTCAGGAGTTGACACCGGGTTTGTCCTGGGACACCTCTGTTGACTATCAGACTGAGGTCACTACCACCATCACCTCTGCTATTGAAAAAACATGAGCTCCCTGCTTCTGCTAAGAGACTCATAGTCCAGCATCCCCAGACATCTAGGTTTTATCTTTCTTCCCAAAATCCACAAACAGGTAACCCGGTCGTCCCATAGTGTCTGCCTGCTCCTGCCCCACATCCCACATCTCTGCATTTTTGATGGCCTCATGAGACCCCTTGTTGAGTCCCTGCCCTCCTATGTTAAAGACACTAACCATGTCTCCAGTTATTTGACAGGTTCTCAGATTCTGGTGACTCTCATCAGCTCATCTTCACCATGGACATCAAATCTCTTTACACAGTGATCCCCATGATGATGGTCTGACAGCTCTGGCAGCATTTCTTGAACAAGCGAAGTCCAGCAGCCACCCACACACACACCAACTCGTCTGGCAGAACTGTTCTAACACTAATGCTTTTTCTTTAATAACAATTTTTTTCAGCAGGTCAGTGGAGCTGCTATGGTACCAAGATGGGTCCCAGCTTGCTAATCTGTTTGTGGTTGGGTGGAGGAATGTTTTTTCTCTCATTCAGGACTGCAGCTCGAACTCTACAAACGCTACATTGATGACTGTGTGGGGGCCACCTCCTGCCCAGGGAGACCCTCCAAGTCTTCCTTGACAAGTTCACCACGGCTCATCCTTCCCTTCAGACACTGTTGAAGTATCCTCTCTACACTGTCTTTCCTGGATATCCAGCTCTCAGTCCAGAACACTGGTCTGAAGACATCAGTCTATTACAAACCCACTGACTCTCACAGTTTCTCCTCCATAGCTCCTTCCATCCTAAATATGTCAAGAATGGCCTGCCTTATTCACAGTTTCTTAGACTTCGAGGTTATGCAGTGAAGAGGATGATTTTGCTGAGCAGACCCAAATAATGCATAGTTTCTTTATCAACAGGGATATCTCTAAAAGCACAGTGACAGAGCACCTCCGGTCAGTAACATGCCCAGTAATCCTTGACCCCCGTAGGAGGGATACTGTCACACAAGAACAACGGCGACTCCACTAGTTCTTTCTTTCATCAGAGCACACCTTCTTCACAGGATCATCACTTGTAACTTTCCCCATTTTGCAACTGACTCTAACATTGGTGCCTTTATGAACCACCTATTGCCTCCTACCGCGGCCACCTAACCTCATGCAATCCCTGGTAAAAGCAGCCTACCCACTCCTAAGAGTTCTTCCCCAGGTACCAAACCTGCAATAGGGCTCGCTACACCTGCAAATTTATTTCCAGTGTAACTGAGATTGGGGCCTACAGGTGTTTTTCACATCACCAAGGAGTTCTCATGCACCTCCACTAATGTAGTGTACTGTATTCTTTGCAGGAGGTGTTCAGCTATTTACATCGGAGAAACTGGTAGGCCTTGCTGGACCGCTTAGGAACATTACAGAGCTGTCAGAATGGTGAAACTAGCAAACCCATTGTATCCCACTTTATCTCCAGGGACCACAATGTCAATGACCTTTCTGTGTGTGTCCTTCAGCAGGGCTTCCGGGATCCTAACTATAGAAAAACATGGAAGCTGTTGATCATCCGCCTTTGGCTCCCAGCAGCCTCTGGTTTAAATGATAGACTTATTTTCACTAACATCTTTCAGCCTCCCTTTTTTTTTTTTTCTTAAAGTCAATTTGTTTTGTACTGATTTATTTTTCATTTTCACCATATGTCTCCATTTCTGTCTCCTTCTCACACATTTGTCACCTTTCAACCTTCTTACAAGGCCCTGTTAATCTGTCTCTACCTGGGAACTTCCCAGCTCTTTTCTGTCCCATTATGTTTTATCTTTCCCATCATCACCTTTTTGTTTCACAGATTCTCTTAATCTTACCATTTATCACTTCTTCTCTCTTGCCTCCCTTCTTCTTTCTCCACATATATATCTCTCTCATTTTACCTCTCCTCTACACTAACTTGTTTTTTCTCTTTAGATATTTCCTGAAGAAGACCTAAGGTCGAAACGTAGATTTTTAACTCTATTTTCTATTTTCAGCGTGCATTTAATATAACCATTTTGTTTTGCTTTTAGACCACATGCTGACGCAGCGCCTTGTCTTTGTTTTTTTACAATATATATCATTTGGCATACAGTCCAGTTCCTACCCATTTTATTTTTTTTCTCTAAAGTGCAAGTCAGAGTAGCCGTAGTCAGGGAAGAAGAAGATGGCTTCCCACTACAGCAGACACACTGTAGAATACTTGAAGCAGTTGTGGGGGGACAGGGTAGTCCCGTTCGAGGTGACAGCCAAAAAGCAGAATCTCATAGAGGCCCTGATGGTAGCAGATACCCAGAGCAGCGAGTCACTGACTGTGACTGAAAAAGACAGCAGGGCCACTGTCAGTGAAGGGCCACACCAGCAGGGGATGGTCACCAGTATCCTGAATCTAGAGGTATTCAAACTGCAAATTGAGTTGCGCAGGATGGAACTGGAGGTAGAGCGAGAACAGAGAGAGGTGGATCGAGAGGCAGAGCGACAACAGAGGGAGGCAGACCATGAGGAGCGTGAGCGCCAGTGAGCTGCAGAAGAGAAGGCAGAGTGAGAACACAGAGAGGAAGAGAGGGAACAGCGAGAGGCAGAGCAACAACAGAGGGAAGCAGACCGTGAGGAGCATGAGCACCAGCGAGCTGCCGAGGAGAAGAGAGAATAAGAATGCCAAGACACAGACCATGAGGAGCTGGAGTGCCAGAGGCAACATGAACTGGAGAAGATACGATTCCGACCAGTGGCACCAGAGCAGGTAAGTGGCTTGGGTTTAACTGGGACTGCAGGACTGGATTACAAATTGAACTCCAAATTAATAGCCGAGTTTAAGGAAAAGGAGGACATGGATGCCTTTTTAAATTCTTTTGAAAAAGTTTGTATTCAGGCTAAAATTTCTAGAGAGTCCTGGAGCTTCCAGCTATCCCCGTTACTTACCGGGAAAGCTCAGGATCCATTGGGTCAAATGGACCATGAAGACAGCAATGATTACAGCAAGCTAAAAGCCGCACTGTTAAAAAAGTTTGACTTAACTGCTGAATCATACAGAGCTAAATTCTGTAAGTTCAGGAGAAGCTCTGATACAAGCTACAAGGAGCTAGCCATGAAACAACGTCAGTTTTTAAAACGTTGGAGAGAAGGAATTGAGGCAAACTCTGTAGACCAAATTGAAAATGTGATTTTATTAGAACAGTTTTATTGGGCTTGCCCAGCTGAGCTAAAAACCTGGCTAGAGGACCGAGATCCAAAAACAGTGTAAGAGGCTGCTGAACTCTCGGACTGCTATGCCAAGAGCAGACCTGCTCTGAAAGTGATTGGGGCGGGTGTGGCAGTGCAAAAAGGGAAACGCTCACCTTCAGGGCAGCTAAAACCCTCACTGCCTCCACCAAAACCAGTTAGCCCCAGGTTTCAAAAAAAAAATTTCTCTGAAGTAAGAAATGCATGTTGGCTGTGTAAAGAGACTGGGCATATTGCCAGACAGTGTCCCCAAAAAGTGAGCAATAATACACAACAGGGTGCTAGAAAAGAAGTGGGTTATTTGTGTGTCCCTGGATGCATGCCAGTGAACATGAGGGAACACATGCACCCAGTCATGGTAAATGGCGTACAGATGTAGGGGTTAAGGGGACAGGGGCAGCCCTGACATTGGTGAAAGAGGATCTGGTACAGCCTGGTCAGCTTATACCCAATAAATACATTACTGTCCAAGGGTTCACTGGTGAAGAGAAAACATTGCCCCTCACTAGTGTTCTCTTAGACTGGGATGAAACAGGGGGAACTGTGCAACACGTGGCTGTGGCCAAAACATTAGCCGTGGATGTGATCCTGGGTAACAATCTCCAGCAGGGGATGGCATGTGCAGTTACTCATAACCAAGCAGCAAGGGAAAATTGTAGCTCCCTGAACCCCACAGAAACCATTGTGGAAACCACTGAGAGGCTGGTTCCCCAGCCTGTGTCTCCAGATGGGAAGACTGATAAAAAGGAGGTAGAAATTTCCCCGGTAGCAAGTGACCACATAGCTACAAAAGATTACTCCGAAGAGGGAGGGGTGACCCATTGCCCGAGTGTTGGGATTGACAGTGATCCTGAGTTCCCTGAAGCTAGTGCTAGGGACCCTAGTTTAGTGACTGAAGGTGACCTGTCCCAAATCTTGGGAATGTGTGAGGGGTTTGCAGCTGCTCATAGGGGTGACCCTAGTTTAGAGAAGCTGAGGGCTTGGGCAGACTCGGATGGCACACAGGGAGGTAACGGCAGACATAAGGTTCATTGGGGAAAAGTGACTCATGTATACTCAGGCAGTACAGACAGAGGGAGGGATGCTAGCCAGGCCGCTTGTCGTTCCCCAGGGGTATCATGAGCAGTTGCTCAAAATTGCATGTGATATTCCCTTGTCTGGTCATCTGGGAATTGCATGCACATCTCAGCAGTTAGCCCAGAATTTCTACTGGCCTAACTTCACCTAGCAGGTAAAGGAGTATTGCAGGTCTTGTCACCGGTGCCAAGAAATAGGGAAAGCAGGCAAGAAAACCCAAGCAGCCCTTATTCCATTGCCCATAGTGGAGGAGCCATTCCAGAGGGTGGGAATAGATATTGTGGGGCCTTTAAGTACCCCCAGCTCCTCAGGGAAGAGATTTATCCTGACTGTGGTGGATTATACCAACCAGTACCCAGAGGCAGTCACCCTATCCTCACTGAGGACGGACAAAGTGGCAGATGCTTTACTTGGGATTTTCTCCTGTGTTGGGTTTCTGCAGGAGGTAATCACTGATTGAGGGGGTTCCTTCATGTCGGACCTGATGAAATGTTTATGGGAGATATGTGGGGTGGTGCAGAGATGCACAACACCCTATCACCCACAAGCCAATGGACTTGTGGAACGATTCAATGGTGCCTTAAAGTCAATGCTCCAGGCGTTTGCTGAACAACATGTAAGGGACTGGGAGAAATACCTTCCCCACCTGTTGTTTGCATACAGGAAGGTGCCCCAAGAGTCAACAGGATTTTCCCCCTTCAAACTCTTATATGGACGCCAGTTACGTGGGCCCCTAGACTTGATCTGGGAGGACTGGGAAGGCAAGCACGCCACCCAGGGAACTCCCATTGTGGATTATGTCCTTAGGTTTTGGGAAATGCTGAAGGAGCTTATGGGGACAGCCCAGAGCAACCTGGCAGCTGCCCAACAGAAAAAAAGGTGTGGTATGACCGCAGAGCCAGAGCTCGCTCATACATGGTGGGTCAGGAAGTCATTGTCCTTATTCTGGTCCGGAAAGACAAGCTGCAAGCTGAGTGGGCAGGACCGTATAAAGTGGTTAGGAAGGTAAATGACGTGAACTACATTGTGGAGTTACCTGACAGAAGACAGACTGAAGGGATGTACCATGTCAATATGAAGAAGCCATATGCAAATTGGATTGACATGGAGTTTGCAGTGTGTAGTCATGGGGAGGAGACAGACGAAGGAGACCCCCTTCTGAATTTGCTGGAAGAAAGTAAGCAGGAGTCCTCTGTGGAGGCAGTAAAATTGTCTCCTCAACTGGCCCTGGGCTAGGTCCAGAAAGTAAGGGAGGTTTTAACAGACTTTACCCCTTGTTTAGTGCCAAGCCTGGACTAACCTCCTTAGCGACACACGATGTGGAGACAGGGACACAGACGCCCATACGGCGAACAGCATATCGGGTGTCAGAGGCTATCTAAAAGGACATTAGGAGGGAAGTGGAGGAGATGCTGGATTTAGGGGTAATCCAGAGATCCCAGAGCCCCTGGGCCTCCCATGTAGTCCTTGTGCCCAAGCCAGATGGCTCGACTCATTTCTGTGTGGACTATTGTGGACTGAATGCAGTCACAAAGTCCGATGCCCACCCAATGCCCCGGATGGACAAACTCCTGGATAAGTTTGGAGGGGCGACCTACCTTATGACTTTTGACCTGACCAAGGGGTATTGGCAGGTAGAATTGACAGACAGAGCTAGGGAGAGGTTGGCCTTCATCACTCTGATAAGCTTATTTGAGTTTAAAGTAATGCCTTTCAGAATGAAGAATGCCCCAGCCATTTTACAAAGGTTGATGAACCAGGTGTTAAATGGTGCTGAGGAGTACACTGTGGCATACCTGGATGACATTGCCATCTTTAGTACCAGCTGGGAGGAACACCTATCCCACCTTAGGGAAGTGCTGGACAGGACACAGAGTGCCGGGCACACTGTCAAAGCCGAGAAGTGCCAGGTGGCCATGGGAGAAGTGGCATACCTCAGGCATGTGGTAGGCTGGGGAAAGCTCTGTCTTAACCAAATAAAGATAGAGGTGATCCAGGCGTGACCCAGACCAAAAACCCAGAAGCAGGTTAGGAGCTTTCTAGGGACAGCAGGGTACTACAGGAAATTTGTACCCAATTACAGTGCCCTGGCTGCTCCCCTATCTGACCTGACAAAGAAAAAGATGCCAATGAAAATTATCTGGGGCCCAGCCTGTGAGGAAGCCTTTACCAAACTGAAGGAGGCACTGTGCAGTGCTCCTGTTTTGACAAGTCTGGACTATAGCAAGACCTTTATAGTTCAGACAGATGCCTCAGATGTGGGTGTTGGGGCAGTACTGAGCCAGACATCCAGCCAAGGGACAGATCACCCAGTAGTGTACCTGAGCAGAAAGCTGCTTCCCAGGGAGCAAGTGTACTCTATGGTAGAAAAGGAGTGTCTTGCCATAGTGTGGGCCCTAAAGAAATTAGAGCCATCCCTGTATGGGCAGCATTTTGTGGTGCAGACTGACCACAACTCCCTGGTTTGTCTGACACAGATGGGAAAGAACAATGGCAGATTACTAAGATGGAGTCTTGCTTTACAAGCTTATGATCTAAAAATCATACATAGGGCTGGAGCGAAGAATCAGAACTCAGATGGTCTGTCTAGGGTCTATGAGGAGTGAACTGATTTGGGAAGCTCATCCCATGTAGGGGATAGATCCCTCAAATTCAGCCTAGGTTGGGAGGAGTGTGACGTAGACAGGCAGCTCTGAGTGCTGTATCATTTTTTTTAATATAAAATGTATGACTGACTGTCTGTGCTAAACAAACTCTGATGCTCTTAGAATGACCTCACTCATCAACCTCCCTCCAGATTTTAGCTAAAGGATGAATGCCATAAGAAAAATGCTGACAGCACGTGAGTTCACACACACTCAGTTTTTAGAGACCATGTGTTACATGTAAGGCCTTAATTAAGGATCCTGTCTGTCTGAGTTAATTACAAGCATAGTTGCTATAACATATCCATTTTATGACGTTGGAAGGAAAATCCAGGTTATTACATAGATGTGTGAAATCATAAAGATGCTTTCATGTCCTGGAAGGAGGAAGCTTATTATGAGATCAAAAGAAGTATTATTTGAAGGACATGACTTATGCTGAAGTTGCAGAATGTAATACTTTTGTATAAGATATATATATTTTTTATACAAAATCTGACAGTGGAGGAGCTAGCTGACCTCACACAAAAATGAGTTGTCCCATATAGTTGTTTAAGGAATACTCTGTTTTACTTACACACACTTTTACCTAGACTCTAACTGAGGAAAGATCTTTGGAGCACTTGTAAACAGATATTTAGAAAGATTTCAAATCTAAGTACTGTAAGAAGGAATTTGCACTGTTTAGAACTTGTTTCTTTTAAAAGATTTGTATGACTGGTGATAAGAGTTTTGTATTTTGGATTTTACATATTTTTAACTATTTTAGTAAAATTCATTTTAGAACTTACTTGGTCTGTCTTTGAATTCTTTTTAGTTGTAAGAAAAACATATGGTTATTGCAGATACTAAACATAAGCTTGAATGGTGGTACCAAACTGGACTGAGAAGCATTTTAAATCTGAGGTCTTTATTAAAGTTTTTAAGGGTTCATCTCTGTATACCTGGTTAGGTGCCCATAGACAAAGATGTCTGGCCCTCCGAAGACAGAAATATCTGAGCCTGTGCATTGGGTACGCTAGCAAGAAGTTCACAGTTTGAACCCCTCCAGAACTTGAGACCAAAGGTTGATCTGAGCTCACAAAAACAGACAAGAGGGTTACCTTGTTCTGTTAAACTGTTCACAAATACAGAACTATTATATCACAAGACATACAAATCTCTTAAACAAAACAGGTTTTAACAGTGCAATTCCTACTACAGTACTTAGTCTCTAAATACCTGTTTAAAAGTGCTCACAGATGTTTCTTTGTCAGTGTCTAGATAAAAGTATCTCTGTGAAGTCAAACAGAACAATGTTTAAAATCTGTTTTTCCCCACCTACTTGTATGAGGTCACCTAGCTCCTCCCTGTCAGAATATATAAAAAAAATAGTTATATAAAAAACAGGATGTCTTTTCCAAGTATTAAATTCTGTAACCTCAGCATGACTTATGTCCTCCAAATGACATTTCTTTGATCTCATGATAAGCTTCCCCCTTCCAGGACATGAAAGCATCTTTATGATTTTGCACCAGTTTACTAAACCTGGTTTCCTCTCCTAGCATCATAAAATGGATATGCTCAACTCAGGCCTATTCAAACAACATGAAGTCTTGCTATATTATGACATATGCAGTTTGTCCCAGCCTTAGAACTGCTCCGGAGGTGAAAGAGTTAACTTCCATGCCAGGCATGGAATCTTGAGCGCGAGCTCAGTTGAAAAAACTCTGTCTGTTGACATTCAAACTGAAACTGTCAGATTCTTTACTCCGCCTCACTGAACAGTCGCTCCGGAGATTCCTCCTACTGCTCAGTTCATTTCTCGGTTAAAAAAGTGTTATTCTTGTTTTTTTAAACCGCAATTATATTTATTTTAACAGCAAACTGGTCGGTTCAAGCTCTGTCTGTGGTATCGTAAGTAATAGATAGGTTTTACATTCTCTGTGTGGAACTTGCAAACGTTGTTATCGGTTCAGTTTGAACCGATCAGGTTGTTGTTAAAACTTATTAAATTACATTTAGAGTGCGGTTCCCGGTTCTTATCGGTTCTAAAAAAAACGGATTTCATTACGTTTTTTTCCACGACCCGTGACACGGTTGGGAACCGATAAGGGTGTCTTGCTTGGCGATTTGCCGGAAAAGGGCAAGTTTTTGGTTAGGCTGGCATTATGTCTGAGAAACCCAAAAGAAAAAACAGGCCCACTGGGTTTCAGCACTGTAGTGTCTGTGGGGAAGCCTTTGCCAAGGCTGACCCACACACCATATGTGTTTATTGTCTGGGGTTTGACCACCTCACTGCAGACTGCCAGATTTGCAAGAATTTCCCTGCAGCTACCCTGGATAAGAGAGTTGGTAGGCTCAGGGAATGAGAGGCCAAAAAGTCCACTGACCCGGATGGCCAGCCCGGTTCAGTGCCAACCGAACCGGAGGGAGTGCCCTCTGACCAGGGCGAGACTTCCTCGGGCAAACGAAGAGCTGACTCGGAGGAGCCAGTTCCAGCAAAGAGAACTAGAAAATCAGCAGGTGTGGAGCCAAAATGTCCTTCTCCAACCGCTGCAGAGATAGCCAAAGCGATCCAAATTGTCCAGTCGCTTTCTCCGGTTCCGTCTGAACCGCCACTATCAGGTAAACAGTCGGTTCGGTTGGTTCCACCCATTCAGGAATATGGTATAGAGGAATTTTATGAACCGGAGGAGGGGGAGGAGGAGGATTATGAAGAGTGTGAATGTGATTTTGAAAGTCTGGATGTGCCCATTGAACCGGACATCTCCCCAGACAGACCTTCAGGAGTGTCTCCCCCTAGGCTTTCTGAGTCCCCTTCTCATTTTCTGTTTTATAAAAAAGTTGCTGAAACCCTCCAGCTCCCTTTGGAAGAAGCTGTGGATGAACAGGAGGAGCCTGACTATGTGGAAATTATGGATATCCCAGAGTCCAGGAGATTGTATATTCCTTTACATAAATCCTTTAGGAAACAGACAATAAAAATTTTAAAAGCTCCTAATTCTTTACCTCATGTGGATAAAATGATGGACAGGAGGTACACATTGTCAGGCCCTGATACGGAGTTCCTTTCACAAAAATGCAGCCATGTTGGGGTAGTGCAGGCTGCAGCCTGTGATAAGGCAAATATTCCCTTGGCTTCACACCCCCCTGACAAGGACTCCAGGAGGATTGATGCCATGGCAAAGAAACAATACATGGCAGCATCTTTGAGACTCAGACAGGCAAATTATATGGCCTATGTTGTAAGATACCAGAAATCCAGATGGGATACTGTTATGGCTTTAGTGAAACAGGTCCCTGGCCAGCTTGCCAAGGAGCTGGAACAGGTGGCTGCTGACGGTATTGAGGCATCCAAGGTGCAATTACATGCAACAGTGGACTCTAATGATGTATCTTCAAGAGTCTTGGCTACATCTGTGGCTTTTCATAGAATGGCTTGGCTCAGGTGTACTAGCTTGTCACAGGATACCCAGGCTAAGGCCATGGATTTTCCTGTTGTGGGTATTCTCTGTTTGGGGAGCAGACAGAGAATTACATGCAGAAAATGGATGAGTATAGGACCACTTATAGGAGTGCACAGGCCAAGGAGAGGCAGGCCACTCCTCAGAGGCAGCCTTCCAGGGGCAGGGGCAGGCCTTTTCACAGGCCTTTTTACCAAGCCCAGGCCTCCTCTTCAGCTTATGCCCAGAGGGGGTTCTTCAGAGGGGAGAGGCAGACGGGGTACGAGCAGGCCTGCTCCCACCCCTCACCCTAAAGCCCCTGCCAAACAGGCACCCTGATGGGATGCCCAGGGCCAATTCTCCATTACCTGTAGGGGGCAGGCTGGCTTACTTCGTCCAGGACTGGGAGTCTTTAACATGAGACAAGTGGGTCCTGGAAGTAGTAAGCCAGGGACTGGTTCTCAGCTTCAAAAATTTCCAAAGATGAGAACCAGATCTTTTCCACCTGCAAATCCATTAGAGGCTCTTGCTTTGGAAACAGAAGTCTCAACCCTCCTGGCACTCAGAGCTGTGGAAAGGGTTCCTCCCCTACACCAGGGCAAAGGACTGTACTCCAGGTACTTCCTTACACCAAAAAAGACAGGAGAATGGCGGCCCATCCTGGATCTAAGATACCTAAACAAGCACCTTTTAAAACCAAATTTCAAAATGGTGACTCTGGGAATTATTTTACCCTCTCTAAGGCCAGGGGACTGGCTAGTGTCCCTGGACTGCAAGGATGCCTACTTCCATGTTCTCATCAGAAGCTCCCACCGAAAGTACCTCAGATTCGAACTGCCCTCAGGCCATTACCAGTTCAGAGCAATGCCCTTCGGCCTTACCTCTGCCCCAAGGGTATTCATAAAATGCCTAGCAGTAGCAGTTGCTCACTTAAGAAGGCAAAAGATTGCCATCTTTCCTTATCTGGACGACTGGCTCATAGTGGGTCAGTCTCCAGACCAAGTCAGATCACACCTTCAGGTTACCCAGCAGCTGCTTACATCTCTAGGTTTTCTTCTCAATCTCCCAAAGTCAGCTCTAGAGCCTGTTCAGCTACTCACCTTCATAGGCGCAGAACTGGACACAAAGCAGGCCAGAGCTTTCCTTCCTCTACAAAGAGTAAAGACCCTGGTGGCTCTGGCCTCCTCCTTCACTCTGCAGGTCTCTCGACCAGCAAGGCACTTTCTGCAGCTCCTAGGTCACATGGCTGCTTCCACAGCTGTAGTGCAAGGAGCAAGATTTCAGATGAGGGACATTCAGTTCCATTTGAGAGCCTTCTGGTCTCAAAGGAGAGATCCCGTAACCGAATTGATCCCAGTAACTCGAACCCTGATCCAGGCCCTGCAGTGGTGGCAGGATCAGAGCAATCTGAGACAGGGGGTTCCTTTCATCCCTCAATCTCACTCCTTGACCCTTACTACAGATGCGTCCCTCTTGGGATGGGGAGCTCACATGGGCGACCTCACCACCCAGGGATTGTGGTCCCCTCAGGAATCTCTGCTCCACATCAATCTGTTGGAACTCAGAGCTGTTTTTCTAGCACTTCACATTTTTTCTGCATCTGTTCAGAACAAAGTGGTACAGGTCAGAACAGACAACACCACTATAATGTGGTACATCAAGAAGCAAGTGGGCACTCGGTCTTCGGCCTTGTGCACCAAGGCAATGAAGTTGTGGTCTCTGGCTTATTCCCTGAACACCTCCCGCATAGCAGTTCACCTCCCAGGCAAGGACAATGTCCTGGCAGATGCTCTCAGCAGGATTTCCCAGGGCCATCACGAATGGTCACTGGATTCCCTAGTACTGGAGTTAGTATTTGCCAGGTGGGGCACCCCTCAGATAGATCTTTTTGTAGCCCCAGACAATCACCAAATTCCGCTTTTTTGTTGCAGGCCCCCAGTGTTGGGCTCAGTCCTTCCTTCTCGATTGGGAAGGGAAGTTCCTCTATGCCTTTCCCCCCTTCCCTCTCTTGTTCAAGGTGCTAGTCAAAATGAGATCTCAACCTTGCAAGGTGATTCTGATTGCTCCAGATTGGGCCAGACAGCCCTGGTATCCACTGCTTCTGTCCTTAGCAGTCCATCTTCCCCTGTGTCTCCCCAGGAATCACAATTTGTTAACCTGTGCCCAGGGGAGAGTTTGGTATCCAGATCTCAAATCCCTCAACCTCAAGGCCTGGCTCTTGAGGAGTTAGAGTTGCTGACCTACACCTTTCTCAAGGTGTACTCAAAATCTTAAGCTTCTAGGAGCCTTCCACCAGGGCTACTTATAATTCTAAATGGAAAAGGTTTTCCATATGGTGCTCTAGGAGCATATTTCCCAGAATCTGCTGATTTGCCCACAGTCTTGGACTATACGGTCCATCTAAATACTTTGGGGCTGAGGCCAGCTACCCTGAAAGTTCATTTGGCAGCTGTCTCTGCTTTTATTTCAGCAGGAAAGCCCTCTTCTCTTTCTGCTCACCCCGTATTCTCCAAGTTTTTCAAGGGATTGCTTCACACCAATCCTCCATTCAGGGACCCTGCTCCTGCCTGGGATCTTAATGTTTGCATTGCTCAGCTGATGCAACCCCCCCTTTGAACCTTTGTCTTCAGCAGAGCTTAAGTACTTGACTTGGAAAACTGTGTTTCTAGTAGCCATCACTTCTGCCAGGCGCATAAGTGAATTACAAGCTTGTCAGTGGAGCCTGATTTTATCTCCTTTCACAGAGATAAGGTAGTCCTCAGGACTAACAGGAAGTTCTTGCCTAAGGTGGTTTCAGATTTCCACCTTAATCAATCTATATCTCTTCCAGTGTACTTCACTGACCATTCCTCCTCTGGTGAGAGGAGGCTGCAAAGTTTAGATATAAAGAGAGCCCTTAGTTACTACATAGAGTGTACCAAGGGTCACAGGTTTGACTCCCTCCAACTGTTCCTCACTTATGGTGAGGTTGGGAAAGGGAAACCTGCCACTAAAAGGTCTATTGCCAGGTGTATTGTCTCTTGTATCCAATTTTGCTATCAAAAACTGGGTGAGTTTCCCCCTTCAGGCCTGAGGGCTCACTCTACCAGAGGTACAGCTGCGTCCCTAGCTGCGGCCAGGGACATCCCTATCTTAGAGATATGTCAAGCAGCTACCTGGAAAACAGTACACCCTTTCACCAAGCATTACTCCCTGGACATCCAGGCTAGGAGGGATGCTTGGTTTGGCACAGCTGTGCTTCAGAGCCTATTTCCTAAGTAGGTTCTGTCCCTCCTCCATGGAGGTACTGCTGTGTAGTCTGCATATGTCATAATATAGCAAGACTTCATGTTGTTTGAAGAAAAAATTACTCACCTTAGTAATGTTGTTTCTTCTAATGGAGTCTTGCTATATTATGACCTCCTCCCCCCCGCCTGCCCCTCTCAGAACCTCTGCTCTTGGGATGTGTGTGGGCAGTGCAGTGTTGGAACTTAATGATGCCCACCTTGTGTTTTTCACCCCTCCTTTTTGGGGTGTTTTGGTGTTGTATTTTATTTTATTTTCTGGGTCCCCTGACTGAGTCTTGGTTTTGGGACCAGAAAAATGTGTTAATATTTTAGTAGCCAGTTGGCTAGTGTAGGTTTACAGCTTCCACACATAACCTTAGTGAGGTTTTTGCTCATAAAGATCTGACAGTTTCAGTTTGAAGATCAACAGACAGAGTTTTTTCAACCGAGCTCGCGCTCAAGATTCCATGCCTCGCATGGAAGTTAACTCTTTCACCTCCGGAGCAGTTCTAAGGCTGGGACAAACTGCATATGTCATAATATAGCAAGACTCCATTAGAAGAAACAACATTACTAAGGTGAGTAATTTTTTCTTCCAGCCTGTAACTTTAAATAAAACAGGATATGCTTGATCAAGGTCTGTTCTACTCTGTCATTAGCTTCAGGCCTGCCATGTAACACCTAGTATCTAAATTATGTGTGAGTGTGTGATCTCACATGCTGTTTCAGCCTTTTCTCATGGGAGATGGTCCATACACATTTTTATATTTATAAAAAATGATCATACAGCACTCAGAACTGGCTGTCCACATCACACTGTCCATTGTTCATTGGAGACCTTTAAATCTAGGTCCCTGTTTCAACTCTGTAAAACCGAGCCAGTAGACTCGGGTGTTAAATCCCTTAAAATACCACTTGAAATTTTGTAACCAATTGTCTTAGTATTACATCACTCTAAAACATATAATGTAACCAACTATTATAACTAAATATTATAAAATATTTTTGCAATTTATGATTTGTTCCCATGGGGGTGGGGTGACAGAACAGGAGCCAAAGTGCTCAGTTCAGTTGGTAAAAAGCACCTTAGGAAACCTGGTATTCTTGATGAATTTGCAGAAGTCCCAGCAAGAGCCTGTTCAAGTACTGGACTTCAGAGGAGCAGAGCTAAACACCCTGCAGAGGAAAGCTTTTCTCCTGCAGGCCAGCGTTATATCTTTGATAGCAACAATAGAGTCTTTCACAGCAGGTGAGCCAAGACCTGCACAAGACTCCTATAGTTGATAAGACGCATGGCTGTATCCACCACTGCGGTTCCATGGGTCAGGATCCAAAGCGAGATACCCAGTACCACTTAAGGGACAAGTGATCCCAAAGATGGGATCCACTTTCAAAACTAATGCCAGTGACAAAGGTACTAGTGGAGACACTAGAGTGGTGGAAGGAAGAAAGCAACCACAGAGAGGGCATGCCCTTCAGCAGTCACCAGCAAGTATTTTTACTATGGATGCCTCACTGTTGGGGTGGGGTGACCATCTGTGGGACCTCACAGTGAGAGGCACATGGAGTCTACAGGAGTCACTAGAACACATAAACCTCCTGGAGCTCAGGGAAGTACTGCTAGCAATGCAGTCTTTCTCATTCCAGCTACAGTGACAGACTGTCCAAATCAGAACAGCTACACCATAACAATGTCCTACATAAACAAGCAGGGAGGAACATGATCCTCAAAACTGTACACAGGCAATGAGGATCTGACACCTAGCATATTCCTTACAAACAAACATATCTACAGTGCATCTGCCAGGCAAAGACAATGTCCTGGCAGGTTCTCTAAGCAGAATCAGCCAAGGAAATCATGAATGGGCATTGAACCAGCAGGTTCTGGCCATAGTGTTCATAAAGTGGGGCACTCCCAATATAGACCTGAATGCATCTTGGGAGAACTGTCATCTCCCACAGTTCTGCTGCATAACACCAGCCAGAGGAACATTCCCAGAGGACGACCTGTTACTGGACTGGACAGGGAAATTTCTGTATGTCTTCCCACCATTTCCACATATTCAGAAAGTACTCCTGAAACTCTAGAGGAAACCTGCAACAATGATCATGATAGCGCCAGACTGGGCCAGACAGGCCTGGTACTCAATGCTCCTGGTCCTGTCAGACAAGAACACAATCAACCTGCCACTTGGTCACAATCTGTTGATTTTGTTCCAGGGCAGAATAACATTTTAGAACCCTGGGACCCTATGAGTGAGGGCATAGTCACTGAGGAATTAGAATTTTCCAGGTTGGATCTCTCAGAAGAAGTCCAGAAGGTACTTAACGTTTCAGGGAAACCCAGTGCCAGGAAAGTTTATTCCTTGAAATGGAAGAGGTTTTCTTAGTCTCCAGTTTGGAGAGGAAGAAGGAGCCTTTAGCTGGTGGCTGTGAGTGTAAGTAGATCTGAAAGATTTTTCTTAGCTGGTACTTCTGGGTGTTTGTAATTGTATTTGAGGGCTGGTCTTAACTGCCATTTATTGTGCTTTTACATTTAGTTTGTGCAGGAGTAAGGGATTCTAGCAGACAAGTTGGTGTTTGTGTGTTTAAAAGTTGCTGTCTGGCCTGCAAGTGCAAGCATCATATTACAGGGGATTAGTGTTGTTTGAATGTGAGGTGTAACTGCCATCTCAGTTAATCTTCAGTTTGGAGAGGGAGAAGGAGCCTTTAGCTGGTGGCTGTGAGTGTAAGCAGATCTGAAAGATTTATCTTAGCTGGTATTTCTGGGTGCTTGTAATTGTATTTGAGGGCTGGTCTTAACTGCTATTTATTGTGCCTTTACATTTAGTTTGGGTAGGAGTAAGGGATTCCAGCAGACAAGTTGGTGATCGTGTGAGATGTCACTGCCAGAGGACTCCTTGGCTGATTTTGTTTTGACCCAGCCTGTGGTGCGGGGCGGCCATAATATTGAATTGGGCATGGAGTTTTGGGGGTTGCCCAGTGTGTTGCCAGTTAGCAGACCTCAGATGGGAGTCAAAGGGATAAGGAAGCAGTTGGAGGGGTGGGTTGGAGAGGAAGGGGAAGGAACCATATGATGATAGGTGAGGACAAAATGGCATACCCCAGGGTATGGGGTGGGAGTGAGAGGACTAGGACCACGTGGTTGCTCCGTGGGGGAGAGACATGAAAATACCAGTGTATGGTCTTCACTCTGAAAGGAGGGGGGGGTGGCACAGAGAGAGCCAAGAAAGGGGAAGGGGGGGGAAGGAGTGGGTGAGCTTGGAGCAAGCTGAGGGACGAAGACAAAAGGAGGAGTATGGAAGGGCACAAATGGGCTAGTAACTTAGGGGAAGAGGTGAAGGTGCCTGGGTGACTCCATGGTTAGAGGTATCCAGTGGGAGGAGGTTGGGGAGGGAAAAGGCAGCCCAGTCAAGGTTAAATGTATTCCAAGCCTATCAGTACATAAAGCCAAATTCCAGTTATACTCAATGGCAAGGGAATGCGGAAGATCCTCAGACTTTCTAGCTCACCTGGGAACAAACTATTTAGAAGGGAACAGTGAACTGCAGATACAGGCAAGATTCAGGGAACTGGCCAGTGTTTGCCTGTCCATAGGATGCTCAGTCTCTTTTCCAAGATACTACCAGTACCAAAGGCAAGTGGGAAAAATAAGCAAAAACTTATGGGGGGTGAACCAGTGGCTCAGGGAGTGGTGCCAGTCAGAAGGGTATGGATTGATGGGGGACTGGGGTGATATATGGGAAGACAAGAGGCTATATGCCAGGGATAGGCTGCATCTCAACCTGGAGGGGAAGGAGATCCTTAAACTAAAGCTGTTTGGATTCATTGGTGAGAGGTGGGGTTTAAACTTGTAAAGGGGGAGTGATAGAAAGACTGAAAGCCCCAGCGAGGAAGCTTGAGGGTTCAGGACTAGATCATGCAAAGCGGGCTGTGGGTAGCATTAAAAGACCAGTGGGAACTGAGGGGAAGAGAGAGATGGGGATTGCGCTGGGCTGAGAAGACTGGAGAAGGGAGAGGGGGGAGGGGGGAGGATGGTCCTGATCAATGCCAGGAGCATGGCCAATAAAATGCCAGAGCTGCAGGCAATGCTAGTTGAGGGTGCAGCAGACTTGGCGGCAATTACTGAGACATGAGCCACCCAGAAGCATAATTTGGACCTAAATTTAAGAGGGATACATAATATTTAGGAAGGATAGGGGGGTTGGAAGAGGGGTGTGTGTGTGTGTGGCATTGATAGTCAAAAACGACATAGTAGTTGGTGAAATTGAGGAGGCAGAAGGAGATGTGGAGGCAATTTGGTTAACCCTACAAATGAGGGGGGTTAAAGATTAAAAATATGGGTTGTGTACAGACCCCCCGTAATGGAAGCAGAACTGGAGGATGATCTGGCTGAGAACATCAGGGGTCACTGTGGCCTCGGAAACAGCAGAGTGGTGATCATGGGTGATCTGAACATGCCTAGGGCAGACTGGGGCACTATGACATCCTCAGTGGCCGGGAAGCAGAGGTTGATGGATGTCTTCCAGGATGCCTTCCTAGTCCAAAATGTGGGGGAGCCTACTACGCAGGATCGGATCCTGGACATCGTTCTAGCAGATAGTGACCAGATAAGGGGCCTGGAGGTGAGCAGCCCATTGGCAGGCAGTGACCATGTCATGGTCTGGTTTCTTATGTTCCCAGGGTGAGAGGAAATTTGCACTAACACAGAAGTAATAGATTTCAGGGGGCAGACTTTGAGGGCATGGGAAGGATTCTTAAAGGGTGCTTGGATGAGATAAGGCCAGACATGGATGCTGGTAGCTTGTGGGAGACCATTAAGAAGGGGGTGCAGGAGGCTTCAAGGGCTTTTACAAAGGTAAGGCGCAAGAAATGTAGGGCCAATAAGCCATGTTGGAGGACCTGGGAGGTGCAGGAGGTGGTGAGGGAGAAAAAGGCTGCCTACGCGCACTTAAAGCACTCAAGAGGGGCTAGGGAGAGGGGAGAGTATGATTTCCTGGCTAAGAGGGTCACCAGGGTGGTAAGGGGGGGCCAAGGCGAAGAAGGAATTTAACCTGGCCAGGGATATCTGTGGGGGGGAGGGGTTCTATAGGTACATAGGGGAGAAAAGAAAAGTGAGGGCACAGATCAGCAGGATTAGAACGGGGGGATGGGCGCAGGAAGCTGGGGAACAAGCAGAGGTGCTAAATGAGTACTTTGCCTGTGTTTACCAGGGGAGGTGGGGGATCTTTCCAACCTGATGGGAGGGTAGAGGAGCCCACTGAACCAGGAGGTCAGTTGGAGACTGAAGGACTGGATAAGACTAGGGCAGGGGATGGGTCGTATCTAGAAGGGGAGGAGAGGATGCATGAGTAGGGGGGATGGGAGGGTGAAATCACAGCGGATAGGGTGAGAGAGGCCCTCTGGTCACTAAAGACTGAGAAGGCATCAGGGCCTGATGGGCTGTATCCAAGGGTGCTGAAGGAACTGGTGGATGTGTTGGCAACTCCACTGGCCTCACTCTTCAACATCTCCCTGATGACAGGGTGGGTGCCTCAAGATTGGAAGGTGGCTCATGTGGTGCCTATCCACAAGGGGAGGGGTCCAGAGAGGAGATGGGGAATTATAGGCCCATTAGCCTAACGTCTGTGGTAGGCAAGGTTATGGAGGGTATTATCAAGGAGAGGCGGGGGGGGCACCTGGATGACAGGCAGTATGGTTTTGTTCCGGGGAGGTCGTGCCAGACTAACCTGGTGGAGCTTTATGACAGGATGACGGGTGCCCTGGACTGACATAGGCCGGTGGACGTCCTCTATCTGGATTTCAGTAAGGCGTTCGATTCGGTGCCCCACAATGGCCTACTAATAAAGCTGGGGGGGATGGGGGGGTGCAGTTGCTCAGGTGGGTGGAAAACTGGCTTATGGGGCAAATACAGTGAGTGGTGGTTGGAGGGATAGTCTCCTCTCCCAGGAGGGTCATCAGTGGGGTCCCTCAGGGTTTGGTCCTGGGGCCACTCCTGTTCAATTCCTATGTCTCAGACATAGGGTGGGGTGTTAGGAGTAGGTTGAGTCTCTTTGTGGGTGACTCAAAATTGGGAGCACTGGCAGATGGGCAGGAGGGGAGAGAGACCCTGCAGGGGGATCTGGATACCCTCGGGGGTGGGCAAGGAAGTGGGGGTTGAAGTTCAATGCAGGGAAATGTTGGGTGCTGCATCTGGGGGTCAGAAATCCAGGACATGCATACACCCTGGGGGGACCACACTGCAAGTTACATTGGGCAAGAGGGACTTAGGGATAGTGGTGGACAGCAAAATGAAAAACACAGAGAATTGTCGAAGAGCTGCAGCAAAAGCAAACAGGATGCTGGGCTGCATAACCAGGGGGATTACCTCCAGGAGGAGGGAGGTGATCCTCCCTCTGTATAATGCCCTGGTTAGGCCGCATCTTGAGTACTATGTGCAGTTCTGGAGACCCCATCTTAAGAGGGACATAGCACTGCTGGAGAGGGTCCAGAAGAGGGCAACCAGGTTGATTCAGGGCATGGAGGGTAGGACCTATGAGGAGAGACTGGATGGACTAAATCTGTACGCATTGGAGGAGAGGAGGGACAGAGGGTACATGGTAGAGACTTCCAAGTATGTAAAGGGATAAATAAGGGCAGAGCCAGGGAAGTGTTCAGGCTTAAGAAGGGGGGGAACTACCGGGGAGCACAAGTGGAAGCTGGAAGGGGGGAAGTACAGGGGGCAGCACAGGAGACACTTCTTCACAGAAAGGGTGGTGGAACCATGGAATGCACTGCCCAGGAGTCTGGTGGAAGAGACCACAGTGGAAGGATTCAAGAAGGGGTGGGACAAGTACAGGGGGAAGCTGAGGCCAAGTATGGCCTCCTCTGGGGCTGGGGAGGGTGTAGGAGCAAGCTCCCAGTATGGGGCTAGCTTCCAAGAAGACACAATAGACCATGGAGCCTATTCTGATGGCTTTTACTATGATACTGGTGTACTCCCAGAAAAAGAAACTTAATAGAGGCAGTATTGCCTATAATTCAACAATACCTAGTGCACCTACAGTCATTAGGTCACTGGGTATATGGCCTTCAACATTAAAGGTAGACTTAGCAGCAGTATCAGCATACATATCAGCTGGCAAAGAAAAGCCTTAAAGGCCTAAGCCACTTGTACCCTCATGTGAGGGGCCCTGTCCCATTCTGGGACCTCAGCATATGCCTTGCCCAGCTTATGGAAGCTCTCTTTGAGCCAATGGAAACTATTAGCTTGAAGTATGTCATATGGAAATCCATATTCCTGGTTGAAGTGACCTCTGCTAGGAGGGTAAGTGAATTGCCACTCATCTGCACCGAGCCAAATTACATAATGCATTCCCACAGGGATAAAATAGTTCTGAGAACCAACAGAAAATGTCTTCCTAAGGTGGTATCTGAATTCCACCTGAATCAGTTAGTGACTCTCCCTGTACTCTGTCCAGAGCATTCCAGCCTAGGCAAGGAAAAGTTGCATAGCTTTGATGTAAAGTGAGTCCTGTCTGTCTACATGGACTGGACAAAAAATGTGAGGTCCCGCAGCACCCAGCTTTTTGTTACCTATGCTGAGGTTGGTGAAAGCAAACCAGCTACAAAGAGATCTGTCTCTCGCTAGTCTCTTGCATTCAGTTCTGCTATGAAGAAGCTGGAAAAATGCCACCAGAAGGCCTAATGACACATTCCACAAGGGGTACCTCTGTTTCTGTGGCATCCTCAAGTGGCATTCCATTGTTAGACATTTGCAAAGCAGCTTCCTGGAAAACAGTACACACCTTCACAAAGCACTAGTGTTAGGACATACAGTCCAGAAGGGATGCCAGCTTTGGAACTGCTGTCTTGCAAAACCCTTTTCCAAACTAGGTTCTGGACCCAGCCTACCAAGGTACTGCTTCTGAGTCTGCATGAAGTATAAATATTTAAGTGAGGGATTCCTGGCATTAGAGGGAAAAAATGACTCACTGTAGTACTGTTGTTTCTTCTTCATTTATGACTGGGCAAGATTCAGGACTAGATGTCCTTCAGCTGGCTAAGACTCGACCCAGACAATACCCAGTATCCCTCACTATGTTTACATTTCCAAACCCTGTCTCACTTTCCAGAACCTGAAATAGGTTCACACAAGGATCAGTTATTTTTTAATTGAGGTTGGTAAGCATTACTGTTGCAGTTCCTACAACTGTAAGTTTTGATGGTTTATATGACAATTTTTTCTCGAGTCTGCTTACTGTTGATTCAGTGCTTTTTAAAAATTTATGAAGAATTTTCTAACATTTTTGGTAGCCTTTTAGCTAGTTGCACTAGCCACTGCTCCAATCTGACTTGAAATCAGGTCTAAGCAACGGCCAAAGAGTATGGATGCAGAGTTTGCACCTACATTCCAAATTTGGAAATTTGCATAGGTTCTGTCTCTGGGGTGTCACTCTTGGCCAAGATGACTGCATAAAATGCAAACATAATGAGGGATCCTTTAAGAAGAAACATCACTACGGTGAGAATTTTTTTTCTTATGGGAGGGAAATTGTGTCAAACAAATCTGATTGACTTTGAGCGGGTCACTAAAACAGTGGACAGTCCTTTACCTGGACTTCAGCTAGGCCTTTGACTCTGTGACCCACAAGAGGTTGATAAGGAAGATGGCAGATCCAGGGGTTGGAGAGAAGGTGACTAGGTAGGTGAAAGATTGGCTGAGGGGCAGGACCCAGATTGTGGTGGGGGAGGTGAGCTCTTCAGTGCCAGAAAGATCACCATTGGGGTCCCACAAGGCTCAGTGCTCAGACCTTTGCCTTTCAATGTCTTCATAAATGATTTTGGAGATGACATTAAGGGAAAAATGTGCCTATTCGCAGATGACACCCAGGTGTGTGGGAAGATAGACACAGTAGACGTTCTACAGGACCTAAGGGAAGATCTGGAAAAAGCTGGAGAGGCTGTTCAGGATTTGGCAACTTGGCTTCAATGCAAAGAAGTGCAAAGTTATGTACATTGGAGCTAAGAACCTAAGGGCAGTGTACAGCCTGCAGGGGGAGGGGGTTCTGGGTAGCTGCATCTGAGGAAGAGAAGGCCCTGGGGGTGATGATCACTAGTGACCTGAAGCACTCCACACAATGTAGGAAAGTGGCAGCTAAGGCAGATAAAATGTTGGGCTGCATTGCCAGGGGGATTAGCAGTAGGTGGGAGGAGGTTATACTGCTCTCATACAGGTCATTGGTCAGCCCTCTCCTCCCCTTGAGTACAGCATGCAGTACTGGTGCCCCTTCCTTGAAAAGGACATAAACCTGCTGGAAACAGTCTAGAGGAGGGTTACCAAGGGGATCAGGGACCAGCAGGGTAGGGTGTATAAAGAGATGTTGCAGGCCCTGAACATGTACGTCCCAGAGGAGTGAGAGAGAGGTGACATAACTGAGACCTTCAAGTGTTTTAAAAGAATAAATAGGGTGAATAAGGAGGGTCTCTTCAAGCTCAGGGGAATTGAACATGATGAAGACACAATCTCAAATTGGGAGGTTTAGAGAGAGGCTAGAGGCACTTGAGAAGTGAATCCTAGCCTCTCTCGTAAACCTCCCCTCCTCGGTTTGAGATTGTGTCCCCTCATGTTTTGACTCACACTGCGTTTAAAGAGACGCTCCTTGTTCATTCTATTTATTCATTTCAAATACTTGAAGGTCACAATCATGTCCCCTCTCTCCTCTAGGGAGTACATGTTCAGGACCTTCAACTTCTTCTCATACACCCAACCCTGCTAGCCCCCAATCACCTTGGTAGCCCTCCTCTGGACCATTTCCAACATGTTTATGTCATTTTCAAGGTATGGGTACCAGTACTGCATGCTGTACTCCAAGTGTGGACTCACCAATGACCTGTACAAGGGCAGTGTCCCCTACTTCATGTGATTCTTTGCCTTGGTAAAGACCAACACGTTAAAGCCTGTGCTGTCTGCCAGGACTTTAATGAGGCAACCAGGAGGTGCTGCAAGAAGACTTTAGAAGTTCATAAAGCTGGAAGAAATGGAGACTCAGGCTGTGTCGCAGGCAGCTTCACTCTTGTTAACCGTATCTGTTCCCAGTTTGCTGCTGGCCTGCTGCTCCCAGAGATTGGCAGCAGCTGTTGCTGATTCATCGAAGAAGGATAAATCCTCTAAGTCCAGTGGAAAAACACCCCCATTCTGAGAAGGAGAAGCAGCGTAAAGACAAGACAGCCTCCCCAGAGCATTCCTGTTCACCTCTAAGAGGTAATTCCTCTAATAAAGACAGTTCCCAGGCCACTGCCATGGGTCCTGCCACCCACATGACCATCTCTCAGACACCAAGATCAGGGTCTGGCACTGGCTCACCTCCCCCACCAGGAGATTTGTAGCCTATACCATAGTCGGGCACAGTCCCATTGATGGTTTCGCTGCCAACATTTTCACCGTCGTCAACCCCTTTGGGACTGGTCAATGCACAGCTGCTTTATCAAAACATGTCAGACCTTTTTCAGTGCCTACTGCTGTTTCCACTTTGTCAGCGCCCTTGGCCATGCCACCTTGAACCTTGTCATTGATGCTTAATTTCTCTGTCCCTGCTATAGGGCCAGGCCCTGACCGGCTTCCTTTCCTCCTCTATTATCTCCTTATCCCACCAACCCTCTTCTTATGACAGTCAACAAAGTACTGGAAGAATTGGAATGTAGTCCAGAATACATGAAAGAGGATGTGGCCATAGAAGAAGAAGAAGAAGAGGAAGTAATTGATATAGTGGACTCCAGCTCTACTCTTTCTTCCTGCTCAGAGAGTGTGAAAAACACTCCTAGGTCTCCATCTGAGGATGCCTCATTGCAGGCCTTCCCTAAATAGGTACAGGCTAAATGGGTGTTTCAAGCAGAGGAGGGAGATTCATCCAAGAAAAAATCTTCATAAGTTCTTGGAGGTGCCAGTCTCCCCCTATTGTTATTATGACTCCAGTGCATTCAGCATTGGAGAATGCTACCTTGCTTGCTTGGCATAAGCCAGCACATTTGTCAGCAGCCCTAAGAAAGGTGGACTGACAATATCCTGTCCCTGCAGCAAAGCCTTATTATTCATCTCAACCTGCAAGAGATTCAATGGTAATCGTGGCTGCTCATGATAGATCAAAGGCACCCAAGCACAAGAGTTCACTTCCTCCTGATAAGGAGTCAAGGAAAGTAGACATGCTGGGGAAGAGGGACTTTTGCTTCTGCTTCCCTCAGCCTAAGGGTCGCAAATTATCAGGCATACATGATAAAATATCAGAATTACCTATGGAACTCTACGGCCTCCCTGGCTGATAAAATGCTGGATGGCCAGGATAAAATATTGGCTCAGCAGACAATTGCTAATGGACAGGAGGCTGGAAAGCACCTGCTGAGGTCTGCTTATGATTCATCTGGGATTTGCTTTTGCCACCATTCTTAGCTGCAGGTGGCAGGCTTTGCCTCTGTTGTACAGCAATTATGGTCATTTCAGAGGGAAGCAATTATTTGGCACAGATGTGGAGGCACAATGCCTTGAGGGGTCTACAGTCCTCAAAAATGATTTTATGGTCTCTACACACTTTGAACCAGAAACCCCGCAGTAGGGTAGAGGCTCTTGTCTTAAGTCCTATGCCACTCTAGGCCATGAATATTCTAAGAGTCAGAGACGTGGTTCAGAGAGACCTGAGCTTTCCACTTCGCAAGCAGCAAACCTGCCTCATAGTGCCTATGCCATACTTATAGAAGATCTGACCATTACCTACACCCCCGATGCCCTGGGCGCTTTCTAAGTCCCCTCCCCTTCCTCCAACCTCACTGTCTTGGAAGTGTTGGTAGTAGGCCATATGTCCCTCTTCCTACAAAAGTGGTGGAAGACAGTTCAGCATGGACACACCCTACAGCTTCTTACCGATTTTCATCAGGGAAATCTCTTGCAGCAGGTCATTACATATTGGAATATTCCATCCGCAGACTTAAATCCATCCGGAAGATTCATCAGCAGTCTACCTGTGACCACCATCGATGGCACCACGTGTTGTGTCCTGACAGGTATAAAAGGAGAGGTGGTCCCACATGCTCCTCAGTTCTTTTCCTACTACAGCCTGAATGCTGCACGTTCTCCATCTGGAGTTCAGCTTCAGTCGATGATGAAACGTTCACAGTCTACTATTACTTCCAGTATCGTCGCACTCCTATTGACCCATCCATGTTGTCTATGGATTCCATTTTAAGAAAGTGTTCCTGTGGCCAGAAACTTGTGACAGTGGACCTGCACAAATTCTGCATGAAGTTCCTAGGCCCAGTGCGTGATACCTGTGCTTGTGTCCTGTGTCAACGGTTTAAAAAAGCCACAAAACGTCAATGACTCCAGACCCTTCAAGAGCACCTCATGGAACAAAAAGTTGCCCTGGAACAGGAACACCACTCCAAGTCAAAGGGAGTCTTCGCCTCATCCTCTGGGTCCCACCATTCGAGTAAGGATCCCTTGTCAATGGGGAAGGTTGACACACAGGAGAAGCCTAAAAACACTCTTAAGAGTAAGCATACTACTCCTGTCTCCTCTCCATCGATGGCCAGTCTACCTTCTTCCCACTCTACAGAGCAGGGCATTCTTAAAACTAAAATGGTTTTAGATGCTCTTTCTGAGGCAGCCGCCAAGTCATCTTCTACACCATCGATTATCTCTGGCCTTGCTGCTGCTGGTTTGTCAATGGCTCCCCGGTTGACGACTTTGATTGGTCCTTCTAAACTTAAGCTTCCACCACTGCCACCTCCGTCTCAGGGTTCTCACTATCGTCCATCATTGGCACCATCACTGTCATCGGCAACCATGCCTGCTTGGCTTGATCAAGATATTTTGAGTCCCTCCTTATCTTCGACAGCTCTCCCATCAACAGTGCTGGGTACCTTTGTTCACCCTTCATCGGCAGCCTGTTTGGTGCCACCCCCGAACCCAGTCTCATCAGTAGTGCCCATTAAGTCGGTGCATTCTACACAGAGTTCTGCATCTTCTCCTCAGTTGGCCATTGTGGATGTCCAAGCCCTTATGCAGACTATTCTGGGTCTCACGAAGTCCACTCCCTTCTCTCAGGGGAGTGTTCCTTTGGTCCCATGTCAGTACCTTCTAGGCACTTCTCTCTGTCTAGGACTGCCAGTTCCTCCTCAGCAAGTCTACTTCACCAGGGCATCAAGATGGAGGAACCTGATCTTCAGGACTGGGAAGTGGAGGATCAGGAGGAGGATGCTTTGGAACAAGAACCACTGTCTCCCTTATCAGTTTCTTCTGCCTCCTCTGTTCAGGATGCGATTTCTCCGGTCCTTCCTTGTTCTCCTCCAGATGACCCTAGTTTTTCTAATATTATGATTCACCTTCAGAAAACCTTTGAGTTCCTGGAAATGGAGCAAAATGCCTCCCATTGGAAGTTGACCAATTATTTAAGCCTTCCTGACTGTCCTTCGGTGTTCATTCCTCTTTTGCTTGATGCCTCTGAGGATGCCATTTTGGCTGCTTGGCAATGGCCCTCTTCTATATCCTTGGCTTCACATAAGGCTGACAGGACCTATCAGCCTCCTTTGGAACACCCTTACTTTACGCCCCCACCACAGGATGACTCTGTGATTATCAATGTAGCTCATGATAGGTCAGTAAGACTGAAACACCTCAGTGCTCTGCCTCTGGATAAGGAATCCCAGAAGCTGGATGTCATTCATTTCATTTCATTTTATTTGTGTTAACCGCATAAAGAAAGCACTGGGCCACATGTCCCTTTTACAGGCTTGACCTGGTGAGAGTCAAAGACACTCAAGGACATATAACAAAGAGAATACAGTAAATACATCCACATGTACAAAAGTTGCATATAAACAAGCATTTATTTGTAAATGCCGAACGTTTTCTTGCTGGCATTGGCATTGGTAGTATAGGAGTTAGAGAGCTGCATATAGGAATGGCAGTGAAGTATTGAACTGAAGCCAGCCCCACCACCACCCTGCAGAGACTGACAGGCGTTGGAGTGTGCCTTTGGGTCATCAGGCATAACGGCCACGCCATTTTACCACATCCTATCCTGCAGACACTGACAAGTGTCATGGTGTGCCTTGGGGTCTTTGGCCCTTATGCTCACCCCATTCTATCAGGAAATATGGTGAGATGGGTTCTGTTTAGGAGAATGGGGTGAACTTTGGGGCCGAAGAGTCCAAGGCACACCTCGATGCCTCTCACTGGCTGCAGGGTGTGGAATGGTATGAGCATTACAGGTGAGAATCCCAAGTCACACCCCTGATGCCTATCAATCTCTACAGGCTGGGGCATTATGGTCAGAAACCCTAATGCCTCAGGCATTCATTGGCATTTTCACTCCAAATTTTCAATATGTTTTTTTTTTGTGACCCCACCTTATGAACAGTGGCAATATCAGTTTGTTAGCTGAAAACTGATTTAGCACAGCAACTACGCCATTTGGCACCACAGATGCGAAAACACATTTCAAACAGGATGTGAAAAATGACAACTGTACTGTTCGTGGCGAGGTACAAAAAATGGCAATGTTGAAATTCTGCAGTGAAAATACTACAAAAAACTGGTGATGTCACGAGCGAGCGTGCGTAGAAAATGCACAACACACGCCCGTAATGCAATTAGTTTGGAGATTTTTTACAGCAGGTTGTCAGCACAGGGATTTTGGAACCTCCGCTCATGAACAGTGTCACTCTGATTTTCTTAATCTGTCCCGAACTGTGATTTCCCACAGTGACCACGCATTTCTGCGCTGGAAGTGCGAAAAAAAACACATTTCGGCCATGGTGTGAAAAATGACAGCTGTACTGTTTATAAGGAAGTGTGGAAAAATGCCAGTGGTGAAAATCTGGACTGAAAATATTAGAAATCCATGACGTTATGAGGGTGCGTGGAAACTGCGCAATGGTTGCTCGTAACACAGTCATTTTATGGACTTTTTTCACCAAATTTGTAGCATAGCCATTTTAACACTTCTGCTCATGAACAGTGTCTCTGTGATCTTCTTAATCTGTCCCAAACATTGATTTCGCACACTGACTGCACCATTGTGCGTTACATGGGCGGAAACACATTTTGGGCAAGATGTGAAAAATGATAGTTGTACTGCTCATAAGGAGGTGTGGTACAATGGCAATGTTGAAAATCTGGAGTGAAAATATTGAAAATTTGCGAACTTACAAGCATGCATAAGAACAGCGCAACGCATGCTCATAAAACAGCTATTTTGGGGAATTTCTTCACCAAATTTTCAACATTGGGTTTTTGGGGGCCTACCTCATGAACTGTGACACTGTCATTTCATAAATCAGTCCCTAAAGGTGGTTCCACGCAGTGACCGCAAAATCACCTTTTGGGGCCTATTAATGCCATGACAGTGACAGAATTCATAAGGTGGTGTCCCAAAAACCCCATGTTGAAAATTTGGTGAAATAATTCCCCCAAATGCCCAAGATGTGTACTAAAGTTGAAAAAAACCTATTCATTCCATTACACAGCTTACCGCCATTTCCTCAGTTCGCAGTCAACTTTGAAAACTGTAGACTTGTTCCCAGTCCACCGAAGATCGTCGCGCTGTACTCTGGAGGTAAGTGTGGGGTGAGGGAGGTGTGTGGGGAGGCAGGATGCACAGAGGTTGGGCACAGGTCAGGACAGTCAGCGAGGGAAGATTTTCTCTTTCAGGTTTTTTTACTTAGACGACACGGGACTTGTGCCATGCTGGGGTGGGCTCCCAGGTGGCAACTAGAAGGCTGTTTTGCGGGGGCACTGGAGCTGACAGGGGATTGGGCACCCCCATCAGCCATACAAACTCTTGTCATGCTGAGGTGGGCTCCCAGCATGGCACCAGATAGTCTCTGGGGGGGGCAGTGGAGCCGACGGGGGATTGGGTACCCTCATTGGCCATACAGACTGCTGCCATGCTGAGGTGGGCTCCCAGTGTGGCACCAGATAGTCTCTGGGGGGGCAGTGGAGCCAACGGGGGATTGGGTACCCCCATTGGCCATACTGACTGCTGCCATGCTGAGGTGGGCTCCCAGCATGGCACCTGGAACTCTGTTGGGGAGGGCCACAACACAGCCGACAGGGGATTGGGCACCACCATCGGCTATACAGTGTGTGCGTGGGGGGAGCGCATGAGCACACGATATATTATCGCTGGTCACTGAAGCGTAGTTCTCCCTTTCAACTGTACGGCACTGCATTTTCGGATCATGGCACTATGTTTCTTGCACATGCATGCAAGCAAACATAAAATATAACAGGGCGGTGATAAATCACAATTATAACATACAAAAACAATACAACATGTAAGCTATGTGCAAAAACATGCTGAGTTTAAAAATTAATCTTTCTTTACAGTATTTCTAAACTGGTAAAATGTAGAAATATTTTGTATCTCAACTGCAAGTTTATTCCAGATTTGTATGGCACATTCCTTAAATGATTTTTGATGTTTAATGGTTTTACAGGTCGGGGCCAAAAGCTGGATCGCATTTTCAGATCGCAACCTTCTTGGAAGAACTCTCTGGGCTGGATATTCAAACTGCGCCATTCTGTGGCACAAGCCCTTGCGCTGCTCAAAAAAGTTTTAGGTGTGGCGGGCGATATTCAACGGAGCGCGCTTATGCTGAGCAACCCTTGAATATCGCCTCTGGCCACAGCCACTGTGCATGGCGTAGTGGAACTTGCACCACCGCAAGTGGTCAGAGTGGAGCATTCAGATGCGTGGCGCAAGTTCCATTGCACCATGTGCAAATTTCCCATATTCAAAAGGCTACATGCAAATGGAATATAATTTATGCAGGCGATGGGGGCCATTTGCATCTACTTATGGCCCCATTTGCATGCCATTAGCACGCAGGGTGCACCGATCCTCGGCGACTTGCACCTGGCGCCCTGCCATGCAGCAGCCATCAGGGACCGACGCCCCTGCAGCCCGATCGAAGCATGAAGTAACTTCTCGACTGGCCCAATCGCGGGCATGAAGTAACTCTCGACTGGCCCGATTGCAGGCATAACATAAATGACCCCTCTGACTGACCCAATCATGGGATTAACGTAAATGACCCCCAACTGGCGATCGCGGGCATAGCGTAAATGAGCCCCAACTGGCCCGATCACGGGCATAACGACATGAACCCCTGACTAGCCCGATCGTGGGCAGAATGTAATGAACCCCGACTGGCCTGATCGCTGGCAGAACGTGATTGAACTCCTAACTGGCCCGGACACGGTATAATGGGACGACCCTTCGATCATCGGGTAACGCACGAAACTTCGCCATTCGGATCGCTGGCAAACGGAGTTCAACCCCCCAAAGACCAATATCCCTCATGGTCCAGTGGACTGTGAAGTCCAATCACGGGCATAAGGTCAAACCCACCCTCAAAGTCCAATTTCCCTGGTGATCTAGTGGCTCCCACCCACCCACCACCCACGGGCCCACTCCGCCCTCCATCAGCCGGCGGGCGGCACCACCCGCCTCATTCACATATCTGGACTGCCTTGTGCTTGTACAGTATGGGCTGCATGCCCATTGGCTCTTGCTCTAAACCAATGGGTGTGCAGCCCTATCGAGCAGTCAGTCGGCGGGCAGTGGGGTGGTAGGCGGGTGGGGTGCTGCTGCCCGCTGGCTGACGGGGAGGAGCGGGGTGGTGGGGCTCCGTGGGTGGATGAGTGGGGTGAGGGGCCACTAGATCACCGGGGAAATTGGACTTTGGGTGGTGGGTTTGACCTTATGCCCACGATCGGGCTTCACAGTCCACTGGACCACCAGGGATATTGGTCTTTGGGGGCCATTACGCTCTGCACACGATCGGGCCAGTTGGGGGTTCATTTACATTCTGCCTTCGCGATTGGGCCAGTCGGGGGTCATTTATGTTATGCCCACGATCAGGCCAGTGGGGGTTCATTTATGTTATGCCCGTGATCGGGCCAGTTGGGGGTAAATTTACTTCATGCCTGCAATCGGGCCCCGTCGGGGAGGGGAGATCTGCCCGTGATCGGGCTAGTGGGGAGTGTGTTCTGCCCACGATCGGGCTGCAGGGGGCATAGGGAACAGTGGAGGGCCACCCATAGGTGGCAGCTGCTGTGTTGCGCCTGCAATGCGGCAGCTCACCTGTGGGTGGCCCTCGACTTAACTCTTTTTGGCTCAAAGTTGTGTTGTACAGGCAGGTAGAGGGGTTGCACCTGTACAACTATGCACAGCCCGGCTGAATATCGGGCTGTGCAGTTTATGCATGGTTCCTCCCCTCCGGTTGAGCATGCCTTCATTAGCATTGCGCTGTTGCTCAGCATGACTTGGGGGGCGCAACTGCCTCCTGCTGAATATTGCAGAATGGCACAATTTCGGACTTGCACAGGCACAACCCTTTTGAATATCCAGCCCTCTGTTGATAAAAATTAAACATTGGATTTGACCCACTACAGTGGATTATTTTATACACAAAGCAAAATTTCTGAAGTGTATCTTTATGATCTAGGGACAGCCACCCCATTCTATTATATAAACTGTAATGATGTTTCCTAAATTTTGCCCTTAAGGCAAACCTACAAATGGCATTATATAAGATTATTCTATTGTAACCCCTTGTTACCCGGGGTTACTAGAATCCCAGTAAGACCTAGTGGTAGGCAGGGAAGGCAGCTTGTGAAACTTCAGTTAAATGGGTTTCACACTGTCTCACTCTGTTCTCAGTCTCAGCTGAGACTGAGAGATGACATCACCAATAGAACTGTCGCAGCTGCATAAGCCACATTGGAATCTGCAGCACAGGGAGTGAGATAGAATGTTGGGAGTTTTCAAAGTCAGTCTCCTGTGTGCCTTCAAGCAGGAAGGGAGTCTCCTGCTTGCCCTCAAGCAGGAAGGGAGTCTCCTGTTTGTTTTGAAGCAAGAAGGTCAGTGTCCAGTGTTCAAGTGGTGGAGACTGCTGTCTGGGTCTCAGTGCCCCCCTCCCTCGGGGGGGGGAGTAGAGGAAGTAAAGTATCCCTATGTAGATTCCAGGGGCAATCCCCTAAATTTCTGCTGAAGAAAGAAAGCTGCCTATTACAGTTTCAATTTGTGCTTGAAAAGTGGAAAGAGTTGTACTTCGCCTGTGGGGCACCTGCAACAAAAGGGTGAGTGTTTGCTCTAATATGAGAGGGCAAAAATGTGTTTCTTCAGCCTGGGAAATGTGAAGAAATATGGGATTTTAACTACTATTTGGGAGGCCTATAGTACTAGGACAAACAAATGGAGTAGTGTCAAAAGCTAAAGTTCTGTGTGAATTCAAGTAATCTTGTAGAGGGGGTGCGACAGTTCATCCACTGTTTAATCTACATTTCAAGTTTCAGTTTGTCCAGAGAAATGGCCGGGTATGGGCTGTGGGAGCTGGAGGTGGGAACATCCCCCATCTTTAGTAACCAGGACCACCTCTACGGATTTCTGCTGTGATTGCTACTTGCCTCATGCGCTTGGCCAGTGATGAGGGAAGTACCCAGACGTGGGTCGCAAATGGGGAAATCTCTCTAGGAGTCACAGACTCTAAGTGGTATGGGGAGCCACAACAAGGGTAAAGAATTCTCTTTGTTAAATGGGAGTCAGAAGAAGTAAGAAGAAAATCTCTCTAGGGGTCACCGACTCTAAGTGGTGTGGGGAGCCACAACGAGTAAAATGGGTTCATTCTTCCAATGAACCGCCAGTCAAGTGGCCGACAGGGGAGCCGGGTCAGTCGGGCTGTGTACCCAAAGTGCGTGCAAGTCCGGGCTGTGTGTCTGGTGGGTCCAGAACCTGAAAACAGTAGAATTGGTTCATTCTTCAAGTGGACTGCCTTGTAGTCTCTAATCTGCATTATCAGTAAACGTAGCCCCAAGAGGGTCCATCTATGCTTTGTTGTGTTCAACTAGTTATGAATAAAAGCCACACTGAAAAATCCCACTCCTGGTTCTGGACATTACAGTTATTGCTTCCTGTGTTTGGATTTACTTGGGTGCCCCTGTGCAGAGTAGCCAAACCTAGGTCCCCTTGTGCCAGGTAACCTCATCCTCCCCGAACCCAGGTCCCCACCAGGTATTGCTGCCAGCACCAACAGCATGCCACCTGTCATTTGGTAAAAAGGCAGGGTTGAGGGGTTACAAAAATGGAGGCACCGCTTTGGATTTGTTCAGGAAGGAAAGTGCTTGGGCAAGGGGGCTAGCATTTTGGCTATCTGTCAGTGGGTAGCCCAAAAAGCTGAAGCAATTTCCCTAGTGTGTTGCTGTGTGCTGTGCATCTTGTGCTGCTGTTTAAAAAATGCCAACTGTTTACCAAGGAGCATTAAAGCCAAAGAGTGTGCCCTTGTCCTGCATCAAAATTGTTTACAGCATTTTTGTCAGCTTTAAAATGAATTCTGTGAAGGAAAGTGTGGAAAACTAGGGGTAGCAACAGAGAAATTATGCCCTGGACATTTGAAATGCTTTTAAAATGAATTCTGTGAGGAAAAGTGTGGAAAACTAGGGGTAGCAACAGAGAAATTATGCCCTGGACGTTTGAAATGCTTTTAAAATTAATTCTGTGAAGGAAAGTGTAGAAAACTAGGGGTAGCAACAGAGAAATTATGCCCTGGACATTGGAAATGCTTTCTGTGAAAATGGAGAGACTGCAGAGTTAATGGCAATGTTGCGTGGTTGAAATGGGCTCCCACTGTGGAGTCAGTTGAAAAAAAAAAAGTGCATTTTACAGTTTAAATTTGCCTGCTCGATGATCGCCGTGAGGAGAGGAGCCCTCGCGAGCAAGAAGAGGCTCATTTGCATGGCGTCGTGTGGTTGGTCAAATTGCAATTAGTCCCGTCCCTCAGCCAGCTCTGCAGAGACTGACTCAGCATTCGAGAGGGAGACAGAATGTAGTGCGTGTACTGGCAGTGGAGGAGCGTTGCGGAGTATCCAAAGCGCTGTAAACAGTTAAAAATAGACTTTTGAGTTTAAAATCAGGCTCAACCCACAAATCGATCATGGAAATAGCGAGTTTGGTGGTTAAAACGACGATCGCTAAGACTGCCCGCCCGTTTGTGTACAGAGGCCTTCAAAAACTGGCTGCAGGCTGTTTTACCCCATCGCAGCAAATTGCTACTGTTCAAAGTAAGTAAATAACCCAAAAACTGCTCAATCAGTGATTTTCAGTTATGCCATATAAAATGTGTGTGCAGCAGTGTAGTCGCTTTGCAAGTAACAACTGTGTGAAGTCCTGCCAGCAAGTGCAAGTCTGTAAAGCCATTGAATGTGTGCATGGAAGTGAAATTAGCCTCAGTTTAAAGTTTGCAGCCAGAGAGAGAGACTGTGGATTGTAGCAATATGCAACACTAGTAGAAGCAGGCAATCCTGAGCTAAAACCTGAAGCTTTTAAGGGACTGTAGTTAAATGAATGTTGCCAGCATGTGAAAAGTCCAAGGAGAATCCTGTAAATGTGTGTAAAGTCAGAACAGAGCAAGTTGTGCAGTTTGAGTAAAAGTTATCAGTAGCTGGTGTAAATCGGGTGCGCAGAGGCTTGACCCAGATTCTAAATGTTGATGCACAGGAGTGCTGCTGCCGCCACCATTACAGGGTGGGGTAGTAAAGTAAACACAGCAGCAGAGGAGCCATTTTAAAACTACAGAGTGTGTTCATTAAAGTGGGACTTTCAGTTACAGTGATCTTTTGTTTATTTTTCTGCAGTCATGGCCTCAGGACCAGCTCGTTACCTGGATCATGCCCGGGTTGCAGTAACAGCAGCAATAAATAGACTGAGAGATATTGAAAAGTGGTGCTATGGAGGGCAACTGCCTCCTGATGTGGCAATTCCTAATTATCCAGTGCATGTATGCCAAATATGCTTGAGTGCTGGAAGGGACGCTCTTCATGATTCCTCACTGTGCTGGATGCCTTCAAAAATATGGCTTGTATAAAGCGCCTCCAATTCGTTTGGCCCCCACATGGACAAAAATTCAGGAATCTGCAGTTGGCAGCACACAGCACCAGGTGGAGCCTGTGGAGGAAGGTCCCTCGGGGGAGTGTGGCACAAAACTAGAGGGTACAGAGTTAGAGACTAAACCTGAAGTTGAAGTTTTGGATGCTGGATCTCAGAAGGAAAGTTTGGATAAAGCATCAATAGACCCCTGGGTGGGGGGGCCTAGCCAAAGTCTCTTAAGTGAAGATGAGATGCGCGAGGCCTTTGAATGGGAGGTGTCAACCTCCGCGCCTAGTGATGAATGGATAGTCTCAGGGGTGAGAATGACTGCTCACTCCTGGGCTCAGATCCTCAGTGAAGAGGAAGATGAGGGGGAACCTATGTGGCCTTGTGAGAAAGGAACGGGAACACAGCCTCAAGATCTTGCCTTGGAGGAATGTGTTGAAGAAGGTGGTGATGCCACTGCCCTGGCTTTACAGGAGGAAGAAGTCAGGGATCCATTTTTAATTTCCTTAAGAATGCAAAGCTGGCAGAACCAGGACTGGCCACCCCCAAGCCAGGCCAGCGGTCTCAGATTGAACAAAGCAAGTAAAGAGGAGAGACTGGTTCGTAGAAAGGCAAATGAGATCTATGGTATGACCTTTCCTACCTTTCCTCGGAAAGTCTGGGAGGAGATTGAGGACTGCAGAAAATCCTGGATCTTGGATGAAGCAATGAAAAGTGTGCATCCTAGGACCAACAAGCATGTAAAGAATAGACTGTTCCACGAAAGGTATACACAGTGGAAGAGAGGCAGGACACTGTTTATGGACAGAGTGAGAATAGTGGACGGAGAGGGACGTGAAATCTCCCACTGTGTGAGTTATGTGCGCCCAGACAGGGTAATAATTCAAGCCTCTGACCCCCGGTACTATTGGCCTCAGTGCAAGGACCTCCCAGCAAATGTGCCCGTGCCTACAAAATGGAGAGCTGAGCAGTGGTAGTCAATACTGCCACAACAGACTGTGAAGTGCCCTTATTAATCCGCCAATATAAATAACCGGGACTCAGGTGCTCCACATTCATCAGTCTACAGTGTACTGTCCTGTCCAGTAACCATCCACTGGCCCACCAGATGACTTCAGATCCAGAGAGGACACCAGCCCAGCTGTTTCCTTTTCATTGCCTGGTAATCGGATGACGTCGGACCAGCTGTTTTTTCTTTTTGTTCCTGTTCTAAGGTTCCGTCTCCAGCGATGTCATCAGCCCAGCTGTTTCCAGATGTGCCCTCCTGTGGTTCCTGGAAGATATTCGCCCAGCTGTATCAGAAGAAATGCTGCCAGGGAGAGTCTTCAGCAGGGTACAGGTTCGTGCAGATTCTTGTACTACAAATGGCTGGTAAGTCCGAAACGTTCCTATCTTTATGATATTGCAGTACACACCCTACACTACAGACTTCAAAAATGTGTGAACTGTCTGCAAAGACTCTTCCCTTCGGGACTTTGGCCTGTTAGAACTGTGCTTCACCAGGCTCCCGCCCAGGAGAGACTCTTTATTGGACTAGCCTTCGGGCCTTGTGGTCACTAGTTGGGACTTTTAGGGCACTCCATCCCCCAAATGTGTATTTTAAATAATGTCATTATTGTATTCTAATGTAAATACTGTTTTTCTACCCTTTTTTCTAAAAAATCTTTTTGGGATTGTTCAGTGTTTTGTATGGTAAGGGTTTTAGGTAGACTGTGTATGCAGATTAGGAGCGTGAGTTTTGTCTTTCTTTTTCTTACAGGTGTTCCTGGAAAGACAGAAGAGAAGACAAGAAGAGGAGGAGGGGCTCATCCGAGTTCCTCGTCAGTGCTTTATTGTGTAGAAATGTAAAGTACTGTGTTGTTATTGTTATGGTTGTTACTGTATTAACCCTTTCCTTCCACAGGTGTGGTTATGGGGGTAGGGAGGAGGCAGTAATGTGGTATTTTAATGATGTCGTTGAAGGCTGCCCAAGGTCGGGGAGGTCCCCAGGTTTTGTTTTTGTTTGGGAATATTATGTTAGAGGCAGATAGGTTTTCCCTAGAGGGTTAGGGGGGATAGACAGGCTGTGGTCCTGAACGGCCGTAGGGACTGCAGTGCTGATCTATCAGGGCTATGTTCTGGATGGTTCTACCCGAGCCACTAGGTGTCCATAGTAAGTGGATAGTGTAGAGGCTGACATGTCAGCTACAGGCCTCTAGGCCCTTAGTGTTGCCTGCCTGTGCTTGCACATGGTAGGAGGGGGCCTGATCACCCCCCTCCGCAGGTAGCACATAGGGTGGGATGGCCTAAGGCTGGGTGCATAATGACTAGGGACAGTCATTTTCCTGGTCAAGGGCGAGTGTAACCCCTTGTTACCCGGGGTTACTAGAATCCCAGTAAGACCTAGTGGTAGGCAGGGAAGGCAGCTTGTGAAACTCCAGTTAAATGGGTTTCACACTGTCTCACTCTGTTCTCAGTCTCAGCTGAGACTGAGAGATGACATCACCAATAGAACTGCCACAGCTGCATAAGCCACATTGGAATCTGCAGCAGAGGGAGTGAGATAGAATGTTGGGAGTTTTCAAAGTCAGTCTCCTGTGTGCCTTCAAGCAGGAAGGGAGTCTCCTGCTTGCCCTCAAGCAGGAAAGGAGTCTCCTGTTTGTTTTGAAGCAAGAAGGTCAGTGTCCAGTGTTCAAGTGGTGGAGACCACTGTCCGGGTCTCAGTGCCCCCCTCCCTCTGGGGGGAGAGTAGAGGAAGTAAAGTATCCCTATGTAGATTCCAGGGGCAATCCCCTAAATTTCTGCTGAAGAAAGAAAGCTCCCTATTACAGTTTCAGTTTGTGCTTGAAAAGTGGAAAGAGTTGTACTTCACCTGTGGGGCACCTGCAACAAAAGGGTGAGTGTTTGCTCTAATATGAGAGGGCAAAAATGTGTTTCTTCAGCCTGGGAAATGTGAAGAAATATGAGATTTGAACTACTATTTGGGAGGCCTATAGTACTAGGACAAACACATGGAGTAGTGTCAAAAGCTAAAGTGCTATGTGAATTCATGTAATCTTGTAGAGGGGTGCGACAGTTGATCCACCGCTTAATCTACATTTCGAAGTTTCAGTTTGTCCAGAGAAATGGCCGGGTATGGGCTGTGGGAGCTAGAGGTGGGAACATCCCCCATCTTTAGTAACCAGGTCCACCTCTACAGATTTCTGCTGTGATTGCTACTTGCCTCATGCGCTTGGCCAGTGATGAGGGAAGTACCCAGACGTGCGTCGCAAATGGGAAAATCTCTCTAGGAGTCGCAGACTCTAAGTGGTGTGAGGAGCCACAACAAGGGTAAAGAATTCTCTTTGTGAGATGGGAGTCAGAAGAAGTAAGAAGAAAATCTCTAGGGTCGCAGGACTCTAAGTGGTGTGGGGAGCCACAATAGTAAATGGGTTCATTCTTCCAATGAACCGCCAGTCAAGTGGCCGGGCAGGGGAGCTGGTCAGTCGGGCTCTGTACCCAAAGCACGTGCAAGTCCAGGCTGTGTGCCTGCTGGGTCCAGAGCCTGAAAACAGTAGAATTGGTTCATTCTTCAAGTGGACCGTCTTGTAGTCTCTAATCTGCATTAAGAGTAAACGTAGCCCCATGGGGTCCATCTATGCTTTGTTGTGTTCAGCTAGTTATGAATAAAAGCCACACTGAAAAATCCCATTCCTGGTTCTGGACATTACAGTTATTGCTTCCTGTGTTCGGATTTACTTGTGTGCCCCTGTGCAGAGTAGCCAAACCTAGGTCCCCTTGTGCCAGGTAACCTCATCCTCCCCGAACCCAGGTCCCCACCAGGTATTGCTGACAGCACCAACAGCATGCCACCTGTCATTTGGTAAAAAAGGCAGGGGTGAGGGGTAACACTATGATTCCTAATCTTCTCGGATGCACCTCCCCACACTATACTTCCATAATCTAACACTGCAGTAAGCAAGCAGTAGCAACTGCTTTCCTGGTATCATCAGTTAAATAATCCCTTATGGCATATAGTGCCCCCAATTTACTATGTAACCGCTTAGTTATATTATCAACATGCAACTGAAAACTCAATGCACTATCTAAAGTCACCCCTAGATATGTAAAGTTTGAAACAATTTCAACAGTAGAGCCATCCTTAGTAGAAATAGTAAAATAATTTTGTAATTTTTTTTTTAATTTTGCAGGGGAACAAAAAAGCATTCCTTTAGTTTTTTTCTGGTTTAGGACAAGATGATTGTCCCTTAACCAGTTAGTCAAGTTATTATAATCTTACTCAGATTCTCCTGAAGTCTATCAACATTTTTTTCTGCTGCATAAAGCACAGCATCATCCGCATATAATACTATGGAAGTATCAGTGCAAATAGTTGGTAATCCATTCGGAAAAATAGAAAACAATAAGGGACCCAGAATTGAGCCTTGGGGAACCCCGTGGTGAACTTCCCTCAAATCGGATAGTATTCCATTTACACGGACCTGTTGTACCCTTTTTGTTAGATAACTATTAAACCTGTTCACCACAGGGTCCCCAAAGCCCAACTCCCTAATTCTAAGTTCCAATAGTGCATGGTCTAAAAGATCGAAGGCCATGGTCAGGTCCATGAACACCACACCAATATATTTCCCCTCATCCATACCCTCATGCAGGTCGCTCATGAACATGACCAAGGCCGTCGCTGTGCCACACCCTTCACGAAAACCATGTTGAGCAGATGTTAATAATCCATACTTATGCATATGCTCCACAATTTGACAATGTAATAATCTTTCCTACTAAAGATAATAAAGATATTGGATGATAATTAATAGAAAGATTAGGTTGACCACCTTTGAAAATTGGGGAAACTATTGCCTTTTCACATATTTCTGGAATTATACCAGTATTTAAAGACATATTAAATAATATCTGTAGGGGATAGGCAAGTTCTCTATCAGCATGTTTTAATACAGCTGCATCCAAATTGTCAGCTCCAGGATCCTTAGACTCATCCAGTCCCATTAACTCATGATATATTTCCTACCAATACATTGCTCTAAAATAAAATTTGGGTTTATGTATAACATGAGGGGGATATAAAACTATCCAATTTTGGTAATAACCCAAAGTCCTGCGTATATTCTGACAAACAGGTAAATCTCTCATTTAAACAATCTGCAGTTTCCCTACTATCTGTCAGTTCTTGATTATCCTTTAATAACTTCTGGAAATCTTTATTAGTCCTAGGAGCAATTAAATTATTTACATAGATACATAGATACATAGACAGTGTCGGCAGATAAGGGCCTATGGCCCACCTAGTCTGCCCATTTGAGCTTGTAAGTTCAGTTTGTTTTCCTAGAAGTCTATTTCCCCTTTACCCCTGACCTCTAGAATTCCTTTATGTCTATCCCATGCATTCTTAAATCCCGTGATTGTTTCAGCCCCCACCACTTCCTCTGGCAGGGTGTTCCACTTGTCCACCACCCGTTCTGTGAAGAAATTCTTTCTCATGTTTCCTCTGAATCGTCCTCCCTCCAACTTCATCCCATGCCCTCTAGTCCTGAAACATCTTTTTCGCTTAAAAATAGTGTTTTCCTGCACCCTGTTCCTCCCTGTCACGATACTTGATGTCTCTATCATATCCCTCTCCCTCCCCTCTCCTCCAGGGAGTACATGTTCAGTTCCTTCAACCTGTCTTCATAGGACTTGTGATGCAACCCATGCACCATCTTTGTTGCCCTCCTCTGAACCTTCTCTACCCTGTCTATGTCCTTACATAGGTATGGTCTCCAGAACTGTACACTGTACTCCAGGTGGGGCCTCACTAGTGTCTTGTATAGCGGAATTATGACCTCCCTTTTCCTGCTGGTGATGCCCCTGCCTATACATCCCAGCATCCTATTTGCTTTACCTGTTGCCTTGTCACACTGTTTCCCTACCTTGAGGTCATCAGAGATGACAACCCCAAGATCCCTTTCCTGCTTGGTGCATGCTATATCCTCACCCCCAACTGATATATTGTGCCAGGGTTTTTGTGCCCCATATGCATTATCTTGCACTTCTTTGCATTGAATTTCAACTGCCAAACCCTTGACCATTCTTCAAGTTTCTGCAGGTCCTTCTCATTCTGTCTACACCCTCTGGTGTGTCTCTCTATTACAGAGCTTTTGTGTCATCAGCGAACAGTGAAATTCTGCCTTCTATATCCTGTGCAATGTCACTGATGAAGATGTTGAATAGGACCGTCCCAGCACTGATCTCTGTGGTACCCCACTGGTCACTCTTCCCTCTGTGGAGTGACAGCCATTTACCACCACCCTCTGTGTCCTGCCACCCAGCCAGTTACCTACCCACCACACTACTGTCCTGCCCACACCCATATTCCCCAGTTTGTTCAATAGTCTTCTATGTGGCACAGTGTCAAAGGCCTTGCTGAAGTCCAGATAGGCCATGTCCACTGCCCTCCCCTGATCCACCTCCCTAGTTTATTTATACTCCTCCAAAATCTTTTTTTGCCTTTAAAACTGTTGAGCTGCTCATTTTTATAATAATCCACCTTAGTCTTTTTAATTTCTTTTTTACACTAATTTCTAAGTTGTCTAAAGTAATTCAGGTCCCTTTCAAGCCTAGTAGTTCTATAAACCTAATTGGCAACATCCCGATCTTTCATTAACTTAAATAATCTCTTATTCAACCATTTACTACAAACTACCCATACTCTTTTTTTTTTTCCTTTTGGGGTTCTTTTTTTAGTTAAGGATTCAAGTTTTGCTTGAAAAAAGCCAACAGCCTCATTTATCTCATTGGTATTTAACAATTGTTGGCAAGTAACCTGAGAGAGATCTCTTTTCAACCCAAATAACTTTGGCCAAGATATTCAAAGGGTTGCACATGGTGCATCAGTGTTGAGCCATGTACAGCCACACTGATGCGTGACGCAATATTCAAAAGGGAAAAGTGCAGGGGCAAAGTCCCGGCGCGCCGGAGCGCATTAGTAATGTATGCAGGCACAGGTGGGGGATGCGCTCCATGCATAGCCTGCACAACCTGTTTTTCAGCCCGGGATATGCAGAGCCATGCATGCGCAACCCCTTCCTGCGCCAGCACAAAGTTAAGCCCCCCAAAAAAAGGAACAATTGATGGCCACCCCCAGGTGAGCTGCCGTATTGCAGGGTGCAACACGGCAGCTGCCACCTGTGGGTGGCCACCCAAGTTCCGGCTGCACCTGGTGGCGTCCCCCCATGCCCAGTCATGGGCATTTGTAAAATAAGACATCATCCTATATCCCTGGTGGTCCAGTGGACTGCTCTCTGCCTGATCTCAGGCATCTGTATTAGTAAAACCCATCCAATATCCCTGGTGGTCCAGTAGACCGCTCTCTGCCCGATCGCAGGCATCTGTATTAATAAAACCTGTCCAATATCCCTGGTGGTCCAGTGGACTGCTTTCTGCCTGATCGCGGGCATCTGTATTAATAAAATCCATCCAATATCCTTGGTGGTCCAGTGGACCGCTTTCTGCCCGATTGCGGGCATCTGTAAAAAATTAAAATCAGTCCTATATCCCTGGTGGTCCAGTGGACCGCACTCTGCCCAATCTCAGTCATCTGTAAAGAAAGAAATGTCCTATTACCCTGGTGGTCTAGGGTAGCCCCTCCCCACCTGCCCACTCAGCCCCACCACCCTGCTCCCCTGGTCAGCTGGTGGCAGCAGCACCCCACCCCACCTGCCGCCCGCCCGCCCGCTGAATGACACCTCAGTAGGGCTGCACGCCCATTGGTTCACTCATTCACATATCTGGAATGTGTAGTACGGTGGGCTGTGAACCAATGGGCGTCAAGCCCTACTGAGGTGTCAGTTGGCAGACGGCAGGGGTGGCAGGCAGGTTGTGCTGCCACCACCGCTGGCCATGGGGGTGGGCGGGTGGGGAAAGTGGGCGGGGGAGGGGGTTCTCAGACCACCCGGGTAATAGGACGTTTCTTTCTTTACAGATTCCCAAGATCAGGCAGAGTGCAGTCCACTGGACCACCGGGGATATAGGACTGTTTTTTAATTTTTACAGATGCCCACGATCTGGCAGAAAGCGGTCCGCTGGACCACCAGAGATATTGGACGGGTTTCATTAATACAGATACCCACGATCGGGCAGAAAGCAGTCCACTGGACCACCAGGGATATTGGATGGGTTTTATTAATACAGATGCCCGCAATTGGGCAGAAAGCAGTCCACTGGACCACCAGGGATATTAGACAGGGAGCTTTTTAAACAAATGCCTGTGATTGGGCTGCAGGGACGCCGGTCCCTCGACGGCAGCTGCTCGGCAGGGCACCAGGCACAAGTCGTCAGATCTGCGCATCTGCATTGCAAATGGGGCCATAATGACATGCAAATGCCCCCGTGTGCACCTTGCATAAATTATGGCCCCATTTGCATGTCAACTTTTGAATATCGTGGGTGCTGTGCATGGCGCAATGGAACTTACGCTAGCGCATCTCCATGCTCCACTCTGGCCACTTGCACTGGGGCAGTGCCACTGTGTCATGCACACTGAGGGTGGACAGGGTGCGATATTCAAAGCTGCTGAGCCATGGCCTAGCTCCTTTGAATATTGCTTAGTCCACACTCCTGCGTAACCATGTTGAGCTGCACCCAAGCTTGCGCCACAACCAGGCGCAATTTGAATATCTGGGCCCTTGTGTCATTCCACTCCCTAGTTTCTACAATTTTAAATATACCCTTGGGTCTTTTACTACTCCAAGTAAAAAAAATTGGTAAATGATCACTGATTACATCTGCGAAAACCCCAAAAGAACTTATGTTTAAAATATTATTTACCATAACCCAGTCTAACAAAGTAGACTGTTTTATTCTATGATTTGGCCTCTTTCCTTCAGCGATTATTTGTTCCAAACCAGCTCTTTGCAATAACTTCTTATAATTACTCTCTTCATGACTTAACCAATTTAGATTTAAATCGCCCATAATCATCAACTCTTTATGCTTAAGGATTTCAACCTGATCAATAATATTTTCTAAGCCCAATATCTTAGATTTTGGTGGGTTATATACACAGCCTATTGTTAATTTCTTTGTTTTCCGTATAACTACCTCCACAAATAGACTCTCACAGTCTGAATCTGGAGATGTAGTTGCAAGCTCATTCACTTCCAAACAACTTTTATGATAGATAATCAAGCCACCGTCCCCCCAACTTTTCGTCAATCTATCCTTACACAAATGTCCATAGCCCCCTGTTGCCAACAAACCATCCTTAATTTGGGGTTTAAGCCATGTTTCAGCTATTGACATAACATCAGGGTCATTTATAGCAATCCATGCTTCCAATTCCAGTTTTTTTGGCAATAGGCTGCACATGTTCAGATGTATCAATCGCATTCCACTAGAGTTTAACCAATTAGTAGAAGGTACACTAAATTGAGGTCCTGGATTTTGCTCAACATCACCAGATTCAAGTATTTTTTTAAAATAAAATGCAGATTGTATTTAAATCAAACCTACAAAACCATAAATGAATACTCATGCTTTGAATTTCCCTTCTTGTTAAAAGTCCCATAGCCACATAACCAACATCCCCAGTTTGTTCCCTGTGTAAAAGATCCAATCCTGGCCCTTGATCATATAGGCCATTTTTCCACCCAATCAATATTTTGTATGAATGGATCTGTGACGCAAAAACAGCCACATATAATATTGCTCAAATTATTTCTCTAGTAAACATAATTGCCCACATTTTAAATCAATAAAACAAAATTAAACTGTTCTAGTAAAAATAAAATCACTCTGCCCTAGCTATATTATAAATTTATCAGTCATTTACACCAACTAACTTGTACATCAAACCTGAACTTAATCTAATCAGGCTATATAACTAATTATGCATTCACATTAACGTCTAGTATCGACTATTATGTTATGCAATCCAATAAAAACCTACAGCTGCTATGGGGAAAAGGGTGTACTCCTCTTCAACTCGGACCCTCAGCATTTTAAATTATATGGGCCATCTTCTGAAATATCAGGAAGAAATCTTGAAAGCTTCTCAAGCTTCCATTCAATCCCTCCCGAACACTGCTCCTAAGGAGGATTTGCAAACCAAATGGTCCACAGCATCGGCTGCTGGCAGACGTTTATTACGAGTGGCCTATGACACCACTGACTCTATCACCAGGGCTTCCTCAGCAGGTATTTTGTCTTTGTGCCATGACTGGCTTTGGGTCTCGGGTTTTGTCTCTGATGGCCAGCAATCCATGCACAATGCTCCCTTTAAGGGTGACAAACTCTTTGGTCCTCCATCTCAGGATATCCTGACCCCTTTGCAGGCCTTGAGTCGTACATTGCAATCAGTACATTCCCTTTACCATACCCAGACAAAACCCAATTACAAGGGTAATTTTCCCAGACCTGCAAATTGACAGAGATCTGCTCCCAAGACAGCAGCCTAGTAATAAAAGAAAGGCTCAAGTCTCCTTGCTAGGGCCTCGTAACAATCCCAAGGTGACTCATTACATCCCTCCTGCCCCCCCCAACCGGGACAGCCTTCAGTCTGAAGTTCCCCCTTGCCTGTGGGACCAGAGGCCCATCCCATGGCAGTCGGGGACATATTCTCCATACATCTTTCAGGTTAGTAACAAATCATCTCAGATGCTTGGGTTCTCCAACTGATACAATCAGGCCACACCTTGGAATTAACAGAGATCCCACCTCCTATGCCCGCAAGGGCCTCTCATTACCCCCCCGACCAGGCCTCACTTTTGGCAGAAGAAATTCAAGCCTTGAAACCAAAACTAGCAATAGAGCCTGTTCCCCTTTCCCAGATGGGCAGGGGTTTCTACTCCCTTTTCTTTCTTGTCCCAAAATTGACAGTGGATTTGCATTCCATTCCTTTCTGAATCTCAGAAATCTAAATCTCTACATAGAGTACAAAAAGTTCAGAATGGTGACCCTTCAGACCCTCATGTCTCTTCTGAACAAGAGGGATTGGCTCTGTTCTCTGGATGTGAAGGATGAGTACCTCCATATAGTGATTCACCCTGCTCACAGGTGTTTGTTCCAGTTCTGTTTCCAGGGTCATCATTACCAATTCAGGGCACTTCCCTTCAGTCTGTCCTCCACCCCCAGGGTCTTTACAAAGTGTCTTGCAGTGGTGGCAGCCGCTCTTCGCAGGAAAGGCCTATACGTCTTTCCCTACCTGGATGATTGGCTTCTGAATGCTCCATCCAGTGCTCTGCTTGCTGCCACATTATCCTAAACACTTCAACTATTCTCCTCCTCCTCTCTGGGAATCATGATCAATGTACTGAAGTCCAAAATGGATTTAACACAAAGTCTCCAATATATTGGAGCCGTCCTCACTACCTCTCAGGGTTTTGCCTTCCTTCCCAGGGACTGGGCGGACAAGCTAATCCTGTTGGCATCCCAGATGGCCTCCAATTGATATGTCACAGCCTGGGACTACCTCCGACTTCTGGGGCATATGGCAGCAGCCATTTATACTGTTCACCATGCAAGACTTCACAAAAGAGTCCTTCAGTGAACGCTAAGACTTCAGTGGAATCAAACAACAAACGATTTTGAAGCTTTTGTCCTGATTTCTTCCCCAGTCATTTTTAAACTGCAATAGTGGATGACTCTGGATCACCTTCTCTGTGAAGTCCTATTCCAGGTTCTTATTCCTTGCTTAACTCTCACCATGGATGCCTCCTCCTAAGGTTGGGGCACCCATCTGGACATGGTTCAGACACAGGGGACTTGGACAATTCAGGAAGCTCACTTACATATCAACATTTTAGAAGTGAGAACAGTCCTGTACGCTCTACAAGCTTGCGAGACCCTCCTTCCCCAAGGTTGTCTCCAGGTTCAAGATGACAGTTCCATGATAGTTCACTACCTGAACAAACAAGGGGACAGCCATTCTTATCCTCTATGCAAGGAAGCCATGCGAGTGTGATATTGGGCAAGCCAAAAGGGAATACACCTAATAGCGGTACATGTCCCAGGTGTCAGCAATACTCTGGCAGATGCACTGAGCAGATCCCAAACTCAAAAACACAAATAGGAGATCCTCCAAGAAGTTCTGGAGGAAGTCTTCCTCCTCTGGGGTCGACCAGACATGGACTTGTTCACCTCTCCATGAAACGCCAAACTGCCTCGCTATTACTCACTAAAGCCAGGTCCTGGAACTTTATGGCTGGATGCGTTATCTTGTTCCTGGACACCAGGATTTCTTTATGCATTCCCTCCTTTCCCTCTCTTTCAGAGGGTTCTACTCAAACTACTCCAGGACACGGCATCTATGATCCTCATAGCACCTCTGTGGCCGAGACAAGTCTGGTTCCCACTGTTGCAGCAATTGGCTGTCCAGGATCTTCATCCTCTCCCAATTTGCCCTTCTCTTCTGATTCAGGCCGAGGGAACTCTATTTCATCCCAGTCTCCATTCCTTACATCTTCATGCCTGATTCCTAAGGACATATGGACATACGAAATTTGCCAGCAGATAAAGGCCTAGAGGTCTATCAAGTCTGCTCGAATGTGCAGCTAGCACCCCTTATTCTCCAGCTGCCCCTCTCTTCCACCCTTCCCCTTCACTAACCCTCCCCCTTGTCCTGTCCCATCCTCGTTTGAAGCAGTCCACTGTTCTACTGCATGCCATTTCAGCAGGTAACGCATTCCACCCAGCCACCACCCTCTCTGTAAAAAAGTGTCTCCTCATCTCCTCCTGAACCTTCCTCGCTCCAGTCTCATATCATGGCCCCCAGTGGCCTCCCTTACTTTGAACAGCCCTCTGTACACGCCTTTATTCCTTTCCATGCATTTAAAGGTTTCAATCATGTCACCCTGCTCTCCTCTCCCCAGTGAGTACATGTTCAACTCCTTCAACCTCCTCTCGTATGATAAGTCCCCAGCCCCTTAATCATCTTTTGTCGCTTCCGCGCTGCACCCTCCAGTAACTTAATGTCCCTCTTCAGATACGGACGCAGTACTGCACGCAGTACTCCAGATGTGGTCTAACTAATGACCTATACAGTGGCAGAATCATCTCCTCCCTCCTTGAGGATATACCCCTTGCAATACAACCCAGCATTTTGTTGGCCTTTGCAGCTGCCTTCCTACATTGTGCCGAGTTGTTCATTGACCCTGTAATGAGCACACCCAGATCCTTCTCCTCCTCCTCTGTCTGGGCTAGCTGCACTCCCCCTAGCTGGTAGCTCCTCCTTGGGTTCTTCATCCCAAAATGCAGCACCTTGCACTTTTGGCATTAAAGCCCAGTTGCCAGGTGTCTGACCAGGTTTCAAGCTTTGCCATATCATTCTGCAACCCTGCCATCCCCTAGGTCATCCACCACCACGCCTACCTTGGTATCATCAGCAAACAGACTGATCTTGCTCTTGATGTCCCATGATATGTCTGCAATGAATATCCCAAACAACACTGGTCCCAGCACTGAGCCCTGTGGAACACCGCTCATCACTGCCCTTGGGTGTGAGAGCTCCCCACCCATCACCACCCTCTGTTGCCTTCCCTGCAGCCAGTTTCCTACCCATCTCACCAGCTTTGCACCCACCCCGTGCCTGCTAACTTCCTTTCCAGCCTTCCATGTGGCACTGAGTCGAATGCCTTACTGAAATTCAGATACAGGACATCCACTGCATGGCCCCTGTCCAGTTGCCTAGTTACCCAGTCATAGAACTCGACCAGGTTGGTTTGGCAGGATCTGCCACGTATGAAGCCATGCTGTCTGCTGTCCTGTAGTCCTTTGGCCTCTAGGAGAGCCATCAGCCTCTCCTTCAGGATAGTCTCCATTAGCTTACCCATGATGGATGTGAGGCTCACTGGTCTGTAGTTTTCCGGTTCATCTTTGGGGCCACTCTTGTGGAGGGGCACCACATGAGCCATCCTCCAGTTCTGAGGTACACACCCGAATGTAGTAAGGCATTAAATAGGTCTGCCAAAGGTCCTGCAAGAACCTCTGCCAGTTCCTTCAGTACCCTGGGGTGGATGCCGTCTGGGCCTGGCACCTTGTCCACTCTCAGTGCCTTCAAACCCTCCTGAACTCTGCTCTCCATGATTTCCCCATCTGTCACCACTTCCCCCCTGCTTCTGCCATTTCTCCCACCTTGGGTGTTACCCCCCTCTTCTCTTTAGTAAATACTGAGCAGAAGTACTCATTTAGTGCTTCCGCCTTATCACACCCTGCTTCCACCCAACCCCCCTCCTTCCTAATCCTTACTACGTGGTCCTTACAGCTCCTTTTCTCCCTGATGCACTTAAAGAAGTCCTTCTCCCCCTTCTTAATTCCTTGTGATGCCTGAGTTCCGTAGATGCTTTGGCTCCCCTTACTGCCCTTGTCACCTCCTTCGATTCTGTCAAGTACTCCTCCCTGTCCTCCCCCCTCCCTGTTTTCTTGTACTTCCTAAAGACAGCTCTTTTCCTCCTTACCTTTTCCGTGACCTCCTTGCTCAACCAGATTGGTTTCTTAGCCCTAGCCTTCTTGCTCTGGGCTTTGCAGCAGGTTTTGGTTGCCTCCACTATCCCCAGCTTTATGAGCTCCCACCTCTGGTTAGTGTCCATACTAGATTGAATTCTGGCCAGGTACCCTTTTACCACTTCCCCAATCCTCCCAAAGTTGGCCCTCCTGAAGTCCAGCACTACTGTGCCAGATTCCACTCCTTCCTTGTCCACATCCAGTGTGAGCCATACTGAGTGGTGGTCACTCCCTGACAGCGGTTCCTCCACTGTAAGTTCTCTCACAAAGTCCCCATTTACCAGCACAAGGTCAAGGGTATTTCCTAACCTGGTTGGTTCACTGACCATTTGCAGCAGGAAGCTGTCCTGGAAGGCATCCAGCAGTACTTGCTCCCTTCTGTTCCTGGTTGTTGGGGTGCTCCAGTCCACCCTGGCATGTTGAAGTCCCCACAATCACCACACTACCCTTCTCGCAGGTCCTCCTGATCTGTCCCACTAGTTCTCTGTCTAACTCCTCCATCTGAGATGGTGGCCTGTACACCACTCCCATTCTAAGAATCCTATTCTTGGAATCCTGGCTTGCATCCAAAGTGACTCTGCACTACCCTCCTCCTTCCTCCCTTACACACTTCAGTCCTTCCTTCACATATAGTGCCACCCCCTTCTTTCCCAATCACCCTGTCCCTCTGAAATAACCTGTACCCTGGTACAGACAGGTCCCAGTCATTGTATTGGGTGGCCCATGTTTTCCGTGATGGCTGCAATGTCCACCTCCCTCTGCCATGAGAACCTGTAACTCTGCAGTTTTCCTCCAAGGCTCCTAGCATTAAGGGTAACCACCTTCCACTCTCCATCCTGCCCTCCTTTCCGTACATCACCAACAGTACTTGCCATTTGTCCTTTGTCACTGTTATGGGGTAAGCTCATATGGTTTCCAACCTGTGGTCTCTGCATATCTCTTCCCAACTGCCACCCCCCACTCCTAGTTTAAATTCCCAATTCTCTATGTACTCCTCAATCCTCTGTTTCAACACTTTCTTTCCCTCCTCACTCAAATGTAGTCTGTCCTTGGCATAGAGACTACTGTCCTCCCAGGTCCTCCCCACCCCCCAACAGTCCATACCCTTTAGCACAACACCAGGTTCTTAGCCATCCGTTAAATTCCTCTATTCTCAGCTTTCTTGTTGTGCTTGCTTTTGGCACGGGAAGTATCTCTGAAAAAGTTACTGATCTTCCTGCCCCCTCACATAATTGTGCTAGTTCCTCAAACCTCCTCTGGACTGTATTTACTGTCTTGTCAGCCAGGTCATTTGTCCCAAGATGTATAATTAAATGAGGCTTGTCCCTACCCCTTCTAGCATAGTTCAGAACAGACTGTCCCACCCTTTCCGCTGTCATTCCTGGCATGCCCTCCACCCAAATGCAACTATGCCTCTCCCCCTTGCTACCCCACCTAACTCCTCTTAGTATTGAGTCCCCCAGCACTAAGATTCCACCCCTCTTACTCCCTGCTTGCTTCCATTCATCTCCCTCTCCCATTTCCAGCTCCTTCTTCCTCCTGCACATTATTTCCTCCTTTTACCCCTGTTGCAATTCTCCCAGCAGAACTTCCCCCCGCTCCAGTTTGGTCCAGGCATTTATCAATTACTCCTCTAATTTCATCATTTCCCTCCTCCACCTTCTTCCTCTCTAGCAGTGCACAACTATTTTCTGAAGGCCCTTCACAAATGCCCGCCCCCTCTCTCTTCATAGTAACCTGTTCTCTCCTTTCCACTCCATGACTTTTGCCACTTCTTCGCCTCCCCTCACAAGTCCCTATCTCCTCCTTCCATTTGCCTTTTGTCTCCTGACCTGGTTTCCCCGGCAATTGTTCTTCCTGGCCTGGGCCCCTTTGTCTCTGCTTCCCTTCTTCTGACCCTCTCCTCACCACTGTTGACTTAAATCACCCTCCTTCATCTCCCTTCTTCCTCCCTCCAGTATTGGGCTAAACCACCCCAATCTGCCTTGCCTGTCTTAGTTCCTCCTTCAGACCCTCAATCTCCTTTCTAAGTTTTTCTATGTGGTTGCACACTAAACATCCTCCCACACTCCAGGCAATTTTTAGAAAGATTGGTGCACCACAGTTGTTGCAGCCTACCACCCTACCCATTGCTGTCGCTGCCCACCAGCGACCCCCCACCCTTCCAGATGCAGGATACCAAACACTCCCCCAAGTCTCCCCTCTCCCTCCTCTATCAGTGCAAAACATTTTCTTTATTTCCCTTACCTCCTTTGTTGCACACATTTAGATATATTGAGCAACTGCTTTTATATTCCTATCCTTCCTAGCACACTCAAAAACAGACTTTAAGTAGCCATTGCACAACCTTCTTCAAACTCCTACTCCTCCTTTCCCCAATGCAATATCAATGTGAAAGAAGTAATGAAAGCTCCTAGATTTGCATTTACTTCCCTTCCATTGAGAGAGCAGTCACCTCTTCACTTGCTGCTGTTCCTTTCCTGGATGTCTGCTTTTGTTATGACAAGTGCATATCCTTTGCTTGTTTGAGGAAGTGATGTCAGAACCCCTGGTATAAAGGAAATAATGGACCAAGGGTGGGACCAGCCCAAGTCTTCCATAGTCCTATAGACATAGTCCATAGACATAGTCCTCTCCTGGTTCTAGGTCTCCCCTCAAGTGGCGGAGGTTCTACAAATGGCCCATTAGCCTTCTACCTGTTCCTCCTATTCAATTAAATGGAAGAGGTTTTCTCTGTGGTCAGAGAATTACAATTTGGACCCATACTCCTGTCCGCCTCAACGAGTACTGGACTATTTGCTGTCCTTTTCTGAGGGTGGCCTCAAATACTCCTCTGTCAAAGTCCATTTATCGGCAATCTCTGCCTTCCATATTTTTGTGGATAACAAACTTCTGACTCAACTTCAGATCATGAAGAGCTTTTTAAAAAGTATTCTTCATATTCATCCCCTTGTTAGGGACCCTCCTTGGGACTTGATTTTTGTGCTTGAAAAACGTATGTTACAACCTTTTGACCCTGCAGCCTTTTGTAAGCTGCGTTACCTCTCCTGGAAAACTATTTTTTTAGTTGTTATTACATTGGGTACATGTATTTCAGAGTTACATGCATTGATGTGCAAGGAATCCTGCCTGAATTTTCACAAAGATTGGATTTCTTTACATACTAATCCTAACTTTTTGTGAAAAGTAGTGTCTAAATTTATATACACTTAGTATTATCTGGAGCCGGATAATCCAAGAGCATCCCTGCTCCATACTTTGGATGTACATAGAATGTTAATATATTATCTCTTTCATATTAAATCTGTGCACAGATCAGAGCAACCTTTTGTTTCTCTTGACCCTGGAAAAGACAGCATTCCTGTCTCCAAGCAGTGCTTGTCCACTTGGTTAGCCAACTGCATTACTTTTGTTATAATACGTACAAGAAACCACTCCTGGGGGTGATAAAGTCTCACTCCACAAGGGGTATGGCTGCCTCAGTGGCATACTTTAGAAGCATTTAAGCCATTGATATTTGTGAAGTTGCTTCTTGGTCCCCTGTTCATACCATCACTGAGCATTATTACCTGGACATAGCATCCAAAAAGTGAACCAACTTTGATCAGGCTATTCTTCAGGGACTGTTGTCCTAAACACATATAATTTCTTGCCTCCTCCCCACTTACCTCCCAGCTGCTGGGGACTCATTCCTGTATGTAATGACCTGCTGCAAGAGATTTCCTCAACGAAGATAGTACAGTTGCATAAGAACTTACCGTAACAGTACATCTTCTAGAGAATCTCATGCAGCAGGTCATGCTGCTTCTCCCTCCATCCCCCTTACTTCCTGTTTCAGGAGGGTAACATGCTCCTGCTCTCTCAAAAATATTATTTGTAAGGGCTTTCTGCTTCTCCTCAGTTCCCCTCAGTTGATCTGATAACCATATTGTCATTTACGGTGGCACTGAGGTGGAAAAGAACTAAGGAGCATCTGGGACTGCCCTCTTTTATTCCTGTCAGGACATAACACATGGTGTCAGCATGGGCAGTTTAAGGTAGACTGCTGATAAATCATCCGGATGGATTCATGTCTGCAGCTGGAATATTTCTATATGTAATGACCTGCTGCAAGAGATTCTCTTGAAGAGCTACTGTTATGGTAAGCTCTTGAGACATCTTACCCTCTTGCTGGAGGATGTTCAAACCTTCCTCTGCAGGAAGGTTGTGGAACTTGTTCCAGACTCAGAACAGAACCAGGGCTATTATTCTGGTACTTTCTGGTCCCAAAATGGACCAGGGATCTAAGGCCAGCATTTAAGAACTGAATCTGTTCATTGATCAAATACTAAAAGCTTCAAACAGTCCTATGCAGTCACTCCTCCCCTTAAAAGGGATTGGATAGTTGCTCTGGATATGAAGGACACATACCTTCACATCAAGATCTGGAAGTCACACAGAAAATACCTGCATTTTGTGCTCCAGGGCTTATAGTACCAGTTTTGTGACTTGTCCTTTAGTTTGAGCTCTGCACTGCATGTATTGACCAAACTTTTTGCCACAGCGGTTGCTGCCCTCCATAGAGAGGGCTGCTGTGTCTTCCCATACATAGATGACTGACTGCTGAAGGCCTCATCTTAGGAGGCCATAGGATACACACTGTTTCAGACCTGTCAGTTGTTCGACCAATTGGGAATCCTGTTTAACGAACCGAAGTCAGTCCTTAGCCCCTACAAGCAACTCCAAAACATAGGTGCTATCCTGGACATGAGACTTGGTCAGGCATTTTTACCCTCTGACTGTGCTACGGCAAGCTAGTCTCATCCACCAACTATCCCAGCCAAATGCCTATTAAGGTTAATCGGTCTGACTGAAGCTGACATACTAGCAATCCCACTAGCACCCTTCACATGAGGATCCCTCCGTGGTTCCTCAGGGCACAGTGGGTACAACATTCAGATGAGTTGGAATGTCTCATACAAGAGACTCCTCTAAGTCACTTCCTGCTCTGGTGGTTAGACTGCTTTGATCTAGAGATGGTGTCCCCATTCCTGTCCATCCCACCTCTTGGTGATGAACACAGACACCTCGGATTCATGTTGGGATGTCCATCTGGGCCCATTTGGGACTCAAGGCCAGTAGACCCCTCTGGATATGATTCTGCACAGCAACACTCTGAAGATGGGGGCTGTTCTGCTATTAGTAATCATAAGTGCTAGTGTACCAAACAAAACTCTTATATTGCTGTTTTTGACTTTATGGAGTTTGTTTCTATCCCATAGGGGTGCTCAGTAGTGGGAAACACAACTGCTAGTAGATTGGTGCAAGACACCACTGTACTGTCATGCCTTGTGGCTAAAACAATTCTCTGAAAAAATTCAGTTGATGTGAAAAACTCACTTTAATTATATTGCTACATTTCACAGTCCAAACACCAGCCATAAAAAGTTCAGCAGTTCATTACTGCACGTTGCCCACTCTCTGTCAAACCCACTTTAGAACAAGGCAAGGATATCCAACTTGTTGCACTGTTTAGATGAACTGCACTTGTTTATATTGCTTGTCTGCCCAGCCATTCTTTAGAAACCATGTTTCCTTTAAGCTTCCAAACTGGATACATGGCTGTGAGGTGGATGAGAGGATGCGCATGCATGGACACGCTTATGTACTGCCATCTGGTACAGCCTCTTCAGAGCTACAGTCTCATACTTGGTGGGCAGCCTTTTATGCTCAGGGAGCATACCAGTCCTGATTGGCTCCCACAACCCACATTACTCCAAGGTGTGAGAGATGGGGGAAGGAAAAAATATAAAACTTGCATAAAACACTCAACATGAACAAAAAAACCTTTATGCATGGCAGCACAACAAAATCATAAAGTTCATTAAACACATATGCTACCATACATGTTTAATTAACTTTGTGATTTTGGTGTGCCACCATGCATAAATGTTTTTTGTTCATGTTCAATTGTTTGACATGTTTGGAAGATCTAAAAAGCAGCTTTCAGTGTTTTATGCAAGTTTTTATATTTTATTTCCTCCCTCTGATACCTTGGAGTATTGTTTGGGGTGGGAGCCAGTCAGGACTGGTATGGTAATTTTGTGCTTGGGCTTCCCTGAGCATAAAAGGCTGTCTGTCCAGCATGAGACAGCAGCTGTGAAGAAGCCATATCAGATGGAGATACTTGAGTTCATCTGTGCGCACATGATTCGCATGCATCCTATCCCCCTCATAGCCATGTATCCAGTTTTGGAAGATTAAAGGAAACATGGTTTCGAAAGAATGGCTAGGAAGACAACCAACAAACAAGTGCAATTAATCTAAATAGTGCAATAAGTTGGATATCATTGCTTTGTTCTGAAGTGGGTTTGTTGGAGAGTTGGCATTGTGTGGTAATGTACCGATGCACTTTTTATAGCTGGTGTTTGGACTGTAATGTGGCAAAATAATTAAAAAGAGTTTTGCACAGCAACTGAATTTTCTCTGAGAAAATTGTTTTAGCCATGAGGTGTGACAGTACAGTGGTGCCTTGCACCAACCTACAGTCAGATATATCGATGATGTACTACATCAACTGACAAGACAGAGTGCATTTGTGTCCTCTGCAGAGAGGTGATGAGAATCTGACGCTGGGCAGTGGAATGCAACATACTTCTGTCAGTGGTGTTCCTGCCTGGTACCCTGAACACCCTAGCAGAACACCTCAGTCAATTCCTTGAACTCTGCCATAAATGCAACCTCTAGGGCTCCATTGTGGATGACCTATTGGAAAAATGGGGCCAACCAAACATAGACCTGTTTGCATCTCCATACAGTGCAAAACTGTCATGTTTCTGCTTGCTCATTCCAGGGCCTGGAGTTTTCTGTACAGATGCATTGCCCTTCTCCTGGAAAGGACAGGTCTTATCTGTGTCAGTCTTCACCATTCATCACCTTTGGGTACAGTGCTGGAGGTCACAACCCCGGGGGAGCTCTTTTTTTTTTTTTGGATGGGCGGAGTCAATGCACCATTGGTGCCACCCTCGAGGCCAACGCACTGCATGGCGCTGGCGGGTTGGCCGTTAGGTGTCGTCGACCCCACCCTCCTGCCAGTTCTTCGTCTCCCGCCATAGAGGTCACACTTCATGGAAGCTCTCCTCGCAAGAGGCCTGCTGCTACAGTGAAGCTTTCGGCTCTGTTATCTCTCAACCCTTATTTCTCGATACCGAGTCCATCGACTCAGTTTATCGAACTTTCCTGCTGGTTCTGCTGTCCGCCACCACTCGATGGCGTGGGGTAAGACTGTTCCTTTTCTTTTATTGGCAACGTCGAGTCTTGTTTTGCTTGTTTTGTCCGTAGGTCATGTCTTGGTCGAGGGGCAAGAAAACTTCTAAGACGCGATGGCCCCCTATGCGTTGGTGCCCATGTGGCCGTAAGTACTCCGTCACTGGCCAGCATGACTTTTGCCTCGCATGCCTTGGCCCGCTACATGACATGGATTAGTGCAACACCTGCTTCTCCATGGACCATCATGTCATCAAACAACGCGCATGGAAAGTTGGACGAGCTCCACCAACTTCGGAAAAGCGCGCCCTTGATGCCCCAAGCCGCAGTCTCTCGGCCTTTCCTACGGATCCCCTTCCGGTTCTATACGGACGGCGGTGGAGAGGACTTCTGCTCCTAGTAGCCTCACCATTGCAGAAGCCCCTTCCGTGGTGCAGAAGGCCCAGTCCATTCCCCTTGGGGGATAGGCAGGAGGCACCGCTTTAGCAGTCGCCCCTTCAGGGGCGAAGGCTCCCCCGGTGTCGCTTCCTCGGTTCAGAAGGCCTAGGTCGGTGCTGTTCTTGACGCCAATTGTCGGTACCATCTTGGGCCTCTGTGCCGTGAGCCCTGATGGTGCCATTGTCAGTGCCAGTCTGTCAGTCAGCACCATCTTTGCTGTCAGTGCCATTTTCAGCACAAATGGTGCGCCGAGCAAGGACATGGCACCGTGGGGTGGTTCCAATGTTGGTGCCATTCGCGCACTGAGAGCATGGTCAGAGCCATCATCAGCACTGTCTCTGGCTTTGGTGCTGTTTACAGCACCATGGGTAGAGACAGCATTGTGACAGGCCCTGGCCCCGATACTGCTGCCATCCTCATCGCTGCGTCTTGTTCGCACGCCATTTGTGGTGCAGTTGAGGTTCTCAGCGCCGACTCTGGTGCAGTCACTCATTCGGGTGCCCCATTCAGTTCAGATGGCAACAGGCGTCCACGTACAGTCTGGCACAGGACTTTGGTCTCCACCTCCTCGGAGACGGAATCGGACTCTGGGTCAGATAAGCAGTCTGACTGTTTGGAGTTGGCTGCTGATGTGGACACCTTGGTAGTGTCCTCGACAGACCAGAGCCAGTCCCCCTCTGAGAAGCGGACAGTTGCTCTTGGGTCCAGGGTCAGGGGTGCTGACCAGCAGGCAGTGGTGCAGGCCACCATTGCTCTGCAGCCTGGCCTCAGAGGGTTTTCTGACCCCTCAGTGGTGGTACCCCCGCAGGTGATGTGCCTGGATCACCCAACTTTAGGGCCGATCGGATCACCCACAGGAGGGGAAGGTGATGCTCCCTGGATAGCCCCTTTGTAGGCTGACCAGCGTTGCCAGCTGCCTAGGCTGGCTTTTTTGAGGAGACAGGCTCTTTCTGATTCTGAAGGGTCGAGGGGTAGTGGTTCAATCCGGTGATCCTTTTCTGGGACCCATCCAGGTTCTGGAAGGAGTCGTAGTGCGGATCTCCACCCTTCCCTTTTGGTTTCCTCAAGAGGGCCTCATTCTTTGGAGGTAGGGGACCTTCCTTTTGGACTTTCACAGCCCCTTTAGCTCACAGTGGAGATCTTTCTGGGCACAGCCTAGACATTTCCAGTATGGTCGACCAGCTGTCAGCTTTTGAGTTTTTCAGAGCTCCCTCTTCCCTTGGGGCACCAGGTGCGCTCTCTTGCCCAGGAGTAGGACAGCCGATTCCTGTTGTCAGCTCTGCCCCTTCTCCTCTGCCACCTTCTCCTGCTCTCCCAGGTATTCTTGGTACGAGTGGCCCTCTCTCCTGGGAGCAGTTCAGAGCTGTGGCTGCTCGATTTCCCTCTTATGTTAGGGCCATGGACACACAGGATTTTCAACCTCCCCCTGAGCAGCCAACCTCTAAACCTTTGAGGTCTTCTGACTCCTCATCCTCCTCTTCAGGAGGTGAGGAACCATCTGTCCACATCTCCCCAGCTGCTGATCTTGCTGAGTATCAGCATTTTCTCGTGAGGATGTTGGAGGACCTGCACATTACTCCACCCACTCAGCACAACCCAGAGCATCCGACGCGTGCCTCTTTGGGCGATTTCAGTGCGGACACTCTTGTAGTGACCCCTGGCTTGCTCCCTTTTGGGAGGCGTCGATGCACTTCTGGCAAAGACCCTTTTCCAGAGTCCCAGCCCCAAGGTATCTCCGACAGAGGTATTGTGCTCCCTGAAGTCTCCAGGTAGTCTGCCTCATCCTAGCTCAGGATTGATGCAACTGTATACTGTCAATGGGCTTCGTGCCCTTCACCATAACCGGCCCCCAGATGCAGACTCCATGGATTTTGACTTCTGGGGTAGGAGGACTTTCTACTCGGCATGTTTGCTTCTCTCTATATCTGGTTATCAGGATCACTATGCTACCTATGACAGGTTCCTGTGGTCCAGGCTAGGTCAACTCCTAGCCTCAATGCCTGACACGGAGTAAACCAGACAAGCCATTGCACTCTGTGCACATAGACTGGAGCTAGCAAGGCACCAAGAAAGGGCATCTTATGATGCTAATGAGGTAGCTTCCCGGGTGGTAGGGACAGCTATCTGCACTAGGCAGATGGCATGGCTGCATCTCTCCCGGTTATCACCCATGGCCCGGCATAGGGTGATTATCTCTGCTTACCAAAGAACCCATCTTTTCTCCCATAGGGTGAGACGATGACTGTCGGGGCAACTTCCTACTCCCTCCAGGGGTCCCTGTCTCACTCTTCCCACTCTTGGGCCTCTCCAGACCCATGAAGGTTCTCTCTCTTCATGTGCCACCCACTGACAGCTAAGGGACTTACTAACATACTAAAATGCCAGCAAAATAGGCCTAACTGTCTTTCGTGTCTGCTCGTTTGGTCAGCCCCCACCCTGGGAGCTGGCCTTGCTGCCCCCCTCGCCTTCTCTGGCTTCTCCCTTCCCAGTTCTGGATATTCTCACTGCACTGGATTTTGCTTCCTGAACCCTTCCCCTGTACCTGTCCCAACCCCTCTTGAACCCCTCCACCGTCTCTGCCTCCACCAGCCCCCTGGGCAGCACATTCCATGGCTCCACCACCCTCTCAGTGAAGTAGCACCTCCATCTTTCTCCCCTGAATGTTCCCCCCTCCAGCTTCCACCCATGCCCTCTGGTTGCCCCCTCCTCCTTTCTTTGAAGCACCCTGACTGCTCCTCCCCTATTTACCCCTTCATGTACCTGAAGACCTCTATCATGTCTCCCCGGTCCCTTCTCTCTTCCAATGTGTACATATTTAGCTCTTCGAGCCTTTCCCGTAGGTCCTGTCCCCAAGCTCCAAATCATTTTGGTTGCCTCCTCTGGACCCTCTCCAGGAGTTTAATGTCTCTCTTTAAGTGTGGCCTCCAAACTGCAGATTACTAAGTGTGGCCTCACCAAGCAGTTATACAGAGGGAGTATCACTTCCCTCCTTTTGGAGGTGATCCCCCTAGTGATGCATCCCAACATCCTGTTGGCCTTGGCTGCTGCCCTCTTACAAGTCTCCTAGGGCTAAGAACCCCTTCGGGGAGGGGTCTCGGCACTCACCCAAAGGTGATGAATGGTGAAGATTGACACAGATCAGGTATCATAATTACATGCTTACCACGATTCTTATCTTTCTGAGTATCTTCACCATTCATCACAATCCCACCCTCCATCCCCCTGGGGCCTCAGTCTCTGGGCCCCCCTCCCTCTCTGCACCCTCTCCTTCACCCCCTCCCTTTCTGTTGCTCAGGAGTGGGGTGACCTTGGGCACATTGGGGAATGTTTTTCTCTAGGTGGAGAGTGGTCAGGATGGGGTGGGGGTTGGTAGTTGCTCTCATTTCTGTTCTCTCTCCCCTTCTCCCTGTCAGCTTTACTTTGATTCCCTTTGATTTCCTTGTCCTTTGGACACAACCTGAATTTAATTTAAGAAACTAGTTTTGTTCTACCAAAATTTTGATTGGGGGGTATTCCCTGTATCCTATATTTTCTTCCAGAATAGCCAATTCTGCTTATATTGGAGTTATTGCCAGTGATTCTGTGCCTTGAATTCTGGCAGTTTAGTCTTCTTGCTACTCCTTCGCAGTTTCTATACAATCTGGAGACAGGTCAAGGTTCCAGGGTATGTTCCCTTCTCTCCACCCCCCTCAAATCCTTACTTCTAAATTCCTTAACCCTCCCTCCCCCTTTTCTACTTCCAGAGATTGGGGCCCCTTCCCAATCCCCTTAGTTTTCCAGCTGATTCTGTCCTCTCAGTCACTTAGTTCTCCTTTTAGTTCATATATCTTTTCCTTTATCTGTCCCTTGGACTTCCTTGTCCCTCCCTCCCAGCCCTTTCTTACTCTGTGGCAACTCAGAACTGGTGGGAGGGTGGGGTCAACAACACCTAACAGCCAACCCGTGAGCGCCCCGCAGTGTGTCAGCCTCAAGGGCCGCACTGACGGTGCATCGCCTCTGCCCATCCCCCCCAAAAAAGAGCTCCCATGGGGTCGTGACCTCCGGCACTGTATCCAAAGGTGATGAATAGTGAAGATATACAGAAAGATCAGAATTACAGTAGGTACATAATTTTCATTTCCTGTATGCTTTTCCACCCCTTTCTCTGTCATACAGAAAGTTTTTGTCAAGCTACAGACCGAACAGGCCTACTTGATTCTGTTGGCCCCTTACTGGCCCAGACAAATTTGGATCCTTCTTCTCTAGCAATTAGCAGTGGAACACCCTGTCCTGCTCCTCCTATGGGCAGACATCTGACACAGGAGCTGTGTGCTCTGGTGCATGTGGATTTGCAGTCCCTGCACCTGTACACCTGGCTCCTGAGGACATAGAGCTCTCCAACTTCGGTACCCTCTCATTGTTGCTGATGTTCTGCTGGAGACCGTACCTCTCAACTGTCACACATTATGTGGTACGTCACTCATTTTACCTCTTAGAAACCCTTTGTCCATCATGGGGAAGGTAATATTCCACATTCCCCACTGAGACGTTAAAGCAGAAATTAATAATAATCTATTATGCTCAGTTATCAAAAAACATTATAAACATTAGTGCACTGATAACTATGGGGTTCTGAGCTTCCAGTGTTATGTTAGACGATATGTCACACATTGTGCTCATTTGTCACACATCGTGTCACACATTTTGGTGAAGAAAGGTTGAGAGGTATGCTGGAGACTAACAAAGAGTCTAACATGTTTCAATATAAGAAAAATAGCAGGACATGAGGACACAGCATGAGATTAGAGGGAGGCCAATTAAGGAATAATATGAGGAAGTTCTTTTTCACAGAAAGGGTGGTGGATGCATGGAATGGCCTACCTCAGGAAGTGGTGGATATGAATACAGTGCAGGGCTTCAAACAGGCATGGGATAGGTATAAGGGAGCAATACAGATGAGTATGAATAGATAGGACATTGACAGGGCAAAGGCTGATGGCACACTCATAAGGTAGAAAAAGTAATGGGCAGACTGGATGGGCCTTGCGGTCCTTATCTGCCGTCAACGTCTATGTTTCTATGTGACTAGAAAGCTGTCTGTACAGTACACCTACTCACAAAAATGGAAACATTTTAGGATCCCCGTACATGTCCAGTTCCTAAAGTGCTGATCTACCTCTTGTCCCTTAAAGATTTGTGCCTAGGGTATTCCTCTATTAACTCATTTGCTCCCGGTGGCCATTTTGGGTCAGATCTAGCAATGGATGGTTCCGATGCCATATGGCGTCTATGGGAACAAATGTGTTAAGGTCTCTCATAGAAGGTGACAGTGGCCCAAGTGCAGGTTTCCCATAGATTCCTAAGCGGTATTCTAGTTTTGCAAGCCCCCCAGTCTGGGATCCGGTTCCAGTGTGGAACTTTAATTTGGTCATAGAGACATGAACTTTGCCTCCCTTCAAGCCTGCTGCTACCTGTGAGCTGAGCTTCCTCTCTTGGAGGACACTGTTCCTAGTGGATATGAGGGCTGCAAGATGCATTTCAGTGTTGCAGGCTCTAGTTGCAGACCCCCCCCTTTTATTATTTTTCATAAGGATAGAGTTATATTACATACTGATCCTCATTTCTTTCCAAAAGTAGTGTCTGAGAGAACACAAAATCAGACTATTAACTTTCCTGTTTATTTTTCATTTCCCACAGACAGTGGGGAATGTCATTCGCCTATGCTGGACATCCGCAGAACGCTGTGCGGGTACCTGGATCATACCAAGGATTGTAGAATATCCTCACAACTGTTTGTCCTGGGATGTTGTGGGGGATTTGAGTGGCCCCTTCAGGACACGCAGCACCTCAAGAGGCAGAGTGTTGTGTCTCCTGTGCAGTACCACCACCTGGGTGACCACAGGTGACGGTACAGCTGAAGCCCAGGCTCAGGGAGGGCAGATGTTGGCATGTGCATGAGCTTGCACATCGAACACATCGCTGACATCACAGGGTCCAGGAAAAATATAAGCAAAACTACCCATGACCAATGCAGAATGCTGCCCACTTCATATTGCAGGCCCGAACCACTAACGGTGACATTTTCTTGACATTGCACTCCAAGTCCGCTGGGGGTTGGGTTCTCCCCAGTGAGCCTGCCTTGGGGAGCAAGCCAGGGAGGATCATGGAAGAGGTAAGTCCCAGAAAAGGTGTGTGACATGGCTGAGTGCATGGTTAGGCTAATGAGGGTCTGGTCAGGATGAAGAGGGAAAAAATACACTAATGAAAAATAAAAATCTTCCCAACTGTTGTAACTTTTGCCCCCAGGAAGGTGGGTTCCCCAGTTTCTAAACAAGGCAAGACAAATGGTTGGCCAGTTGTATTACGTTTTGTTACCCAAAGTGAGGTAAGCAGCTTCCTGGTCCCATTCATTCTCATTCCACCTGTGGGGTGGCTACCTCAGGGTTTTTTCCTAGAATGTGTCCACTGCTGATGTATGTGCTGCCACCACTTGGAGTACTGTCCATACATTCGCTAAACACTACAGTCTGGACATTATCTCTCATAGACGTGCTGACATTGGCTTCACTGTTCTGCAGGGCCACCTTACGCAGGATCATTAGGTTCTGCCATCTTCCCTCAGGGCTTGGTACACCTTAGGAATTGTTCCATAATGTGGCTTAATGGAGGGAGATATCCTTGAAGAAGATGCAGTAGAATAGTTGCTCCAACAATAGATCTTCGAGAGGATCTCCTCCATGAGTCACAGCTCTCCCACCTGCCTTCTTCCCTTTTCAGGTGACTATCCTGCCTGCTCTCACAAGCTGGTTCTCCTCCAATGCCTCCTACAGTATCTGTACTCAGGTCTCCATATTCTTTTCTATGTGCCTGATTTGGTCCTGGTTGCTTTGATCCCTACCAGTCCAAAGATCCTCCAAGCTTGACTCCAGCAGGGAACTGAGGCATGCTGGAGATGCGCTTGTTATATTGGCTCCAACAAGATGCATCGACGTGGGTGGCCCCAGCCAGCAACATTTTTGGGCGGTCCTGACACTGACAGCTTACAGTTCCATGATGTGGCTCAATGGAGGAGATTATCTTGAAGATCTATGGATCTCAGTATTGGCACTGAGTGAGAAAGCAAGTGGTGATCTGGTACAGGACTTGGTGAACACAGGTTCAACAGCAATGGATGTCACCAAGTATCATTTCCACATGGTTGTGCATGATGACACTGCTTGAAGAGTCCTGGCCCATGCAGTATCCTCAAGAAGGTTTGCCTGTCTTAGGGCTACCCTTCTATCACAGGCCACACAAAATAAAGCTATAGATTTTTCCTTTGTGGGAAATGCCCTGTTTGCTGACAAGACAGAGGCATATATGAAAAAAGTGGACGAGTAGAAGTAGGGGATATGGTATGAGTGAGCATGCCATATGGTTTTTATCTTCTTGAGAGATCTGTGACATCTTGACCCCTCACGAGTGGCATAGCCACAAGTGAGGGATCAAGAGGTCGCAGATCTCCAATGAAGATAAAAACGGTATGATACGCTAACCCATACTATGTCCACTTTGTACAGTGAGTGTATTGCCAAAATCATATCAGCGATTTAGTGGGTAGATTAAAAAAAAAATGTATTTATGTCAGTGCAACGATCTCTCTCCATCATTTGCCAGACACTCCATTGGATTGGAACAGCTGGCCTACGATTATGAGGAACTGGAGGGTGGAGATAGTGAGTGTGATGTACTCGATTCATAAAATATTGCTATCTTATGAGTCGGGTTCGTCATCAGCTGGGATAGCACTTTTATCTGGGTAGTTTTACCATCACGCTCATTGTATAAAACCACCTACAGGAACAATCCTGAGAAAGAAAAGGCCTCCACTTCCTACAAGCCTTATGGAAGGGGAAGGGAGGCAGAGGTAGGGTGTTACTACCCAAGGCCCCGTGCCCCTTATGAGTATCTGCCCCAAAGGGGTAACTGTAAGGTAAGGAGTAGAAGGGGCACTAGCTCTGCAGCTGCAGCACCAACCCCTAAGCCACAGCAGAAGCAAAACCCCTGACAGTTCTGCCCAGGTCGCCAAACTTCAGAAACCAACTCCCTCCTCACACTCAACAGAAAAAATCCTGTTGGAACTGGAAGTAAAGTACTGCAGGCAAGTGCAGTGGAAAAAGTACCTATCACACAATAGGCAAGGGCCTCTTCTTAAGTTTTTCCTGATGCACAAGAACAAAGAGGAGTGGTGACCCATTTTAGACCTAACACATAAAAAAGAAAAGATTTAAAATGGTTCCACTGGGCTCGGTGATGCCATCTCCACGACTGGGGGACTAGCTGGGGTTACTGGATCTGAAAGATGCCTACTTTCACATCCCTGCCAAACCCATCCACCCACAGAAAGTACCTCAGGTTCAGGCTAAGGAAATGGCAAATACCAGTTTGTAGCCCTTCCCTTTGTCCTCACCTTAGCATCAAGGGTTTTCACAAAGTGCCTAGCTGTGGTGGCTTCCTGCCTAAGAAAGCAAGGGGTGGTGTTTTTTCCCTTATCTGGATGAGCGGTTAGTCTCAGAAAAAACACAGCAGGAGGCAGCGTGCTCTCTCTCTCACTATATATATATATATATATATATATATATATAGTAAAAAGCACCCTGGAAAACCTGTGCTTCCTGATAAACACAACTTGCAGATGGAGCTAGCTCAAGTACTGGACTGCACAGAGCTAGATACCCAGATACCAGGTCCATCTTGCAAATGAGCTCTGCTCAACGATGTTCACCTGGATAAATAAAGATCTGATTGAATGATTAATTGATACCCTGAAGGCAAGGCCTTTCTTCCACAGGCAAGAGTATCAAATGTGATTTCCATTGCATAATTCTTCTGAGCAGGCCAACCAAGGCCTGCAAGGGATTTACTACAGCTGCTATAACACATGGCCTACTCCACTGCAGTGGTACAGTGTGCCAGGTTCCAGATGAGGGACATTCAATACCATTTAAGGGACTACTGGTCCCAAAGGTGGGACCCTATGTCTAAACTAGTGCCAGTTACAAAAACTTTGCTAAGGGCATGACAGTGGTGGAAGAGGACAACCTCAGAGAGGGTATTCCTTTCATCCAGTAATCCTCAACGAGTATCCTTAAAATAGATACTTCACTCCTAGCATGGCTGTCCACCTAGAAGATCTTACTGTGAGTGGCACCTGGAGGACATAGGAGGCTCAAGAATATATCAACCTCCTGGAGCTCAGAGGAGTGTTCCTGGCAATGCAAGCATTTTCCTCACAGACCTAGAGTCGGTCTTTCCAAATCCAAACAGAACACACCACAGCAATGTATTACATAAACAAGCAGAGAGGAGCACGATCATCAAGGCTATGCATAGAAACCATGAAGATCTGGAACCTAGCATACTCCGTAGGTGTAGAACTATCCGCAGTACACCTGCAAGGTGAGGACAATGTCCTGGCAGACTCACTAAGCAGAATCAGTCAGGGAAACCATGAATGGACTCTGAACCAGTAGGTGTTGGCATCAGTGTTCAGACCATGGGGTACACCATACATAGATAGAAACATAGAAACATAGAATTTGACGGCAGATAAGGACCACTTGGCCCACCCAGTCTGCCCATTTCTCTACCTAATGGATAAGCTGCAGATCCTAGTTAACCAGCAGCCTACTTTTTGCTACCCCCAACCCCTAGAATTCCCTTATGACTGTCCCATGCATGCTTGAATTCCACCACTGTTTTTGACTCCACAACCTCCTCCGGAAGGCCGTTACATGCATCCACAACCCTCTCTGTGAAAAAATACTTCCTTACTTTACCTCTGAGCCGCCCCCCTTCCCCTCCCCATCTTCAAATAGATCTGTTTGCTTCCTGGGAGAACAGTCTGCTCACGCATTTTTGCTGCTGGCCCCCAGCAATGAGGACAGTTCCAGAGGATGCCCTGGTCCTGGACTGGACAGGGAAGATCCTATATGCCTTCTCTCCATTCCCACTCCTGCAGTGACTGCTCGTAAAGCTCAGAGGGAAGCCAGTAACAATGATACTAATAGCACCAGACTGGGGCAGGCAGACCTGTTACTCCATGCTCCTGGCCCTGGCCAGCAAGCCGCCAATCAACCTGCCACTGAGGCACAACTTGCTGACCCTGTCTCAGGGCAGGGTAACAATCCCAGATCTCAGAATCCTATACCTGAGGGTGTGGTTCTTGAAGAGCTAGAGCTCTGTAGTATAAATTTATCAGAGGAAGTAATGAACGTGTTAAATGTTTCTAGAAAACCAGCAACAAGAAAAAAACATATACTTCCAAAATGAAAGATGATCCCTATGCAGGCAGACCTATCTACAGTCTTGGATTACCCTGTACACCTGCAGTCCCTGGGCCTGAGACCCTCCACCCTGAAGGTGCATTTGGCAGCAGTGTCTGGTTACACATCAGCAGACAAAGAAAAGTCTCTGAGCTCACAACCTATTTTCAAAAGGTTCTTTAAAGGCTGCAACCATCTGCACCCTCCTATGAGGGATCCTGTCCCTCCCTGGGACCTTAATATGTCCAGTACATTGTCCAGCAGATGGAAGCTCCCTGTGAGTTGGTGGCTACTGCTGACCTTAAAAATGTCACTTGGAAAACAGTATTCTTATTAGCTATCTGATCTGCTAGGAGTGTGAGTGAGCCCCAAGCCTTCTGCACAGATCCAAACTGCATAATCTTTCTTTGACAAGGTAGTTCTCAGGACCAATAAGAAATTCTTCCCTAAGGTGGTGTCAGAATTCCAACTGAACCAGTCAGTTGCCTTTCCTGTGTTTTTTATTGAGCAGTCCAGAACAGGCAAACAAAAGCTCCACTGCCTGAATGTAAAAAAGGGGCACTGAGCCTGGACCATACAAATGATGTCAGGTCCAACAACATTCAACTTTTTTATCATCTATGGTGAAATGGGGAAAGGCAAATCAGCAACTAGAACTATCTCATTCGGGATAGTATCCTGCATTCAATTCTGTTATGGGAAAGTTGGCAAACTGCCCTCAAGAGATCTGAGAGCACATTCCATGAGGGGCACCTCAGCCTTGGTAGATGTGGCTAGGGGCATCCCCTTTCAAGAGATCAGTGAAGCTAGTGAAGCAGTTACCTGGAAAACAGTATACACTTTCACAAGACATTACTGCCTGGACATACAGTCCAGGAGAGATGCCAGCTTTGGCACTGCTGTCTTGCAGAACATTTTTCCTAAGTAGGTTCTGGACCCTGCCTCCCAAGGTACTGCTATGGAGTCTGCTGTTTGCGAGTATGTAGTGGCGGATTCCTGGGGTTAGAAGAAAAAACATATTGCTGTAATGTTGTTTCTAGGGGCGTGGCTATGGTTCACTTTTCCACACATTGGCAGTTCTTCCTTAAGAGCTGATTTGTGTCAGAATGTCTTAAAGCAAAGCTCCTCCCACCACCCAGGTGGTGTATCCTTCAGCTCCACCCCATGATGTCAGCTCTTCCTTTCCACTGGAAGAGTTTGCTCTCCTCCTTCACAGCTCCTTGTGTTGCAGAGCCTATTAAGTGCAACACTGGTAAACTTAGTTTTCTCTGACTTTTTGATTTCTGCATATTCCTTGTTAACACTCTTGACAGATGATTGAATGATGGAACATGAGGACAAAAAGTCCACTCCTAGCTTCAAACAACGCATTCACATGCCAGCAGAAAATGTCATGGTTGGACCCACACATATCACGCCTTTACATCCTAGGGATGGCACACAATGTCACGGGTTGTGGCCTTTGCCAGATGATGATACTATCATCTCTTGAAGACCATAAGGCTTGTCTTCTCCTTGGCCAGCCAGTCTACCATGTCCCAAATTTGCAGCCTAAGGGTGGTCACAAGGCAGCCTTCATTGCAGCGAGGTCAGCTGCTCAATTTGCAGCAATGAAAGAGGCAGCAGCTAAGGCCACAGCAGGCACCTCATCAGCCTTGGCACAGCTCTCAGCTGGGGCCAGCATCGAAGCATCCTTCACAGGTGAGTTTTGTGAGATGTGTTGTGCCCTCCAAACCTTCCAGGAGAGCCTTGACCACTGCATTTTGAGGCATAAGCTCATTATAGACCAGTCTCGAACTTACCTTTTATAGGTAAAATAATTGAGAGAGTGGTCACTCTGCAGCTGGAGGATCATTTATCCATCCATAATATCTATGACCCTCTCCAGTTGGGCTTCAGAAAAAAGCATAGCACTGAGACTGCCCTGGTTTGAGTACTAAATGATCTTCTGGTGGCAAGAGATTGGAGAGCCCATTCCATCTTGGTTTTCCTTGATCTTTCAACGGCGTTTGACACTGTGGACCATGGGGTGCTGCTCGAGCACCTGCAGTTTTTCTTTGGACTTAGAGGGGCAGTCCTCAGCTGGTTTCAATCTTTCCTCGAGGGCAGATCTCAAAGAGTGGTGTAGGAGATTCATTCCTCTGCCCCTCAGAGTCTGCCCTGTGGGGTGCTGCAGGGCTCAGTGCTGTCCCCCATGCTGTTTGCAGTGTACATGCTGCCATTAGGGGACATTATAAGATGGTACGGGTTGAGGTTTCACTGCTATGCAGATGATTCTCAGCTGTACATGTCTTTTGTGCCTAACCAGGAATTAGATACTGTCTTGGTGTTTAATAACTGCCTATCGGAGATACGAGACTGGATGAGTGCTAGCTGGCTGAGGTTAAACCTGGGAAAAATTGAGGTATTGGTAGTGGACCTCAATCGTAGGACGGTCGGGACATGGGTGGGAAAACCCTTCTGTTTACAACTTGGAGATGCCCCACTGGATGCCTCGGGCCAGGTATGGAACCTAGGAGTGATATTTGATGAAGGCCTGACCCTGAAGGCATGGGTGTCGACTGTGGTCAGATCTTCCTTTTACCATCTAAGGAATATCGTCAGGGTGAAGCACCTGGTTCCATCTGAAGATCTGCCTACCTGGTCCATGCCTTTGTTACCACTTGTTTTGATTACTGCAACACCCTCTACCTAAGGCTACCGGGGGTGGATATCCACTGACTGCAGCTAATGCAGAACATGATGGCCAGGTTGTTAACTGGAATTCCTAGATCTAGCCATATAACATCTGTGTTGTGTGAACTTCACTGGCTGCCGGCACAGTGGCAGATCACCTTCAAGGTCGCTTTGCTGACCTATAAAGCCCTACACGACCTGGGACCCCAGTACCTGCAAGATCTTCTGTTTCCCTACTGTCCCTCGCACTCACTCCGATCCTCCAACAAGGGATTGCTAGAGATTTCCGGGGTACATTTGAAAACATCTGGAGGACGATCATTTGCCTTTATGGCTCCTACCCTGTGGAACTCTCTGCCTCATCGGATATGAGATAGCCTGACTGTAGGAGGTTTTAAAAGCTCCATTAAGGCCTATCTGTTACAACAGACCTTTGATGGGACCTGGGAAGATTATTATTGAAGCCCACAAGATTTTAGATTTTTAAGTACTGTGTTATTGTGTTTTAAGATTATGTGTATGTTGTTTTATGCAAATTATAAAGATGCCCAGAGCTTGGGAAGGGCGCCTAACATAAATAAAGCTTTACTTTACTTTTACTTACTTTACTATAAAACCAAGTAACACCGTAGCGAGTCATGGAACCAGGAGAGATTACCCTCCTGCGGCTCCCTCAACTCTCCTGACTGCACAAAGCTTCATGAGCGCTCAGTTTTGGCAGAGGCAAATTTGGCCAAGGGGTGGGTCACTAGCACCATGATACCCCCTTCAGGCTTGATGACCTTGACACTAGATGATCAGGTGGTCAAGATTTTTTTCAAGCCTGTCAACCAGTTGTCAGAGGGGGTCGATGATCAGATGATCTCCAAGACCCCAGTCTTTCCGGTTCTCACCCAGGAGGACGTGGAGCGGTCGATAGTCATTACCACTCAGGATCAGCCTCCACTAGAGGTTGTGCAGTCGAATCTGGTACCTCTTGTTTATACAGCACCTCTGGCTGCTTCTCCTCAACATCGGCCCTGGGTTGATGATTGGGGAACTCCTTAAGTTCTTGATCCTGCTAAACCAGAAGGCATCAGCATCGATGCTCCTCATCCTCAGATGACAAGAGTAGATGTGGTGGTACTACAAGGTGCTCTCCTGGCAGCAAAGTGCCTTGGCGGGGCAGGTTAGGGCTCGACTCCTGCCTCTTACGGTCAACTGACCAGTACCAGTCAAGCCCATGCTGGTCCTGTCCAGACAACTGCCACAGACAACTGTCTGTCCATCCTTGTGGGTGGAACCACCTCTACAGCAGCCCTTGTGGGGAGAACCTACTAAGGACTCCCATCCAGTGACCAGCTGTTTGTGCCAGTTATCTGTGGAAATCACCCACTCAGATGACTCCAGAGAGGTTCGTGGTGGGAAACGGTCAAGGGCCATCTTCTATGAATCCTCTGATGACTCCTATGAGTCCTCTGTGCTGTCATCGAGGACACATATGCTTCATGGGAATCGATCGAGGAACTGACCATTGACCACAGGCCAGTGTCTTGTGGCTCTCTTCAGACTCATGTCAGAGTCCGTGGGGGTTCCTTTGAAACCAGTTCAAAAAAGAGCTAAATACCCTATTACTGACTTCCTAGATAAGGACAAATCCTCAACGGTGGCCTTTCTCATGGCTGAGGCCATTATGGGACTGGCTCTGGAGTTTTGGCAGCATCCAGCATCCTGCCCTGCACCCTCAGCTTCTATGGTCCGCAAGCCTCCTCTTTCATATCTGTCCCTACCTCACCACTGACTCCTGCCTTAAGATTGCTTCTTCATCTTTACTTTCCCTCCTGACCTATGGTGCTCCTTTACTGCTTTCTGCAAATACTTCGACCCTATCTCTTCTCTCCCAGGCCTACCATAGGATGGGAAGATTTGCTTTGGAGGTTAATGCCCGTTATCACCACTGCAACATCCTCTTCTTGCTAGGCTGGTTACCTTTTGAATCTAAATGGAGGTATTCCGTCATGTGTTTAGTGTTTAAGCTTGTCCATAAATTCACTCCTCCATGCCTCAGTGATATTATTGCCTCAGACAAGCTCCCAATACCCATAGATCTGCCACCCTCCCTCTTCTTTCAAAACCTAATCTGTTTCTTGCCACCTCCCGCAAGTCATTCTCCTTCACTGCAGTGTCTGAATGGAACTCTCTCCCTCCCTCCCTCCCCTGTCCTGTCCTGCTCCTCTCTCTCCAAGTTCCAGTCTATTCTGTATGCTTCTCTCTCAGCCTGTTACTTGCTCCTGCTTCTGCTGATACCGCCTCTATTTCCCATTCTGCCCTTTCCTCTCTCCTCTTTCATCCTATCCCCTGCACCTACCCTTTTCCCCCTTCCTCTGTCCTCACCTACTCACGCCATCTGCTTCTTGCCTTAACCCCTCCACCCCCCCTTTTTTAAACTTTTTGAGCCAGCATTTTCTTATCTGGTTGTCCTAGATCCTGTAGTCTGTAGTCTCAATTTGTTTTTGTGCCTTCTAACTTATGATACTATTGAAATGTATATACCCTCACCATGTTCTGCCATGTTTATGTATAATATTCTAATACCTTTCTCTTGTTATATTGCCAATTGTTATCTTGATTGCTCTCTGTTTTGTTGCACTGTGCTTCATCTGCTTTCTGTTACCCATGTCGACCCTGAAAGGGGACTGTAATAGTCTCAGTGGACTTACCCGGTCACCAAAATTCAAATAAATAAATATATGGTCCCTACCAGCTATCTGGATTCTCTGGCCACCCCTTGGCTGAGGGTCTGGTCTCTGACTTGGCCTTCCTGAAATCAGGAAATACTGGGGACATGGTTAAGCCCCCTGACAAGGAGTTGAAAAACTTGACCATGCCGCTAATAAGGTCTGTGCCACATTCTGTCTCAGTCTTCATCAAGCGAGTTACACCCTAATGATGGCTCATTTTGATCGCTCCCTGCTCGGAGTGCTCAAGACTGTCCTCTCTTTCCTGCCTACTGATAAGCAGCTACTGGTAAAGGTCATCAAAAACCAAGATCAAGTGCTGGCTAAACACCAGCTCCAGGCAGCCTTGGACATTGGCAATTTGTGCCATGGCAAGGGCCATCATGATGCATCACAGGACCTGGCTGAGACTCTCCACCTTCACGGCAGACATTCTGCATAAGCTAGCCGATGTCTCTTCCCTCGGTACTGACTTCAGTGGCCCAGCAGTGGATGGGCATCATACTAGGACTGAGAAGTCCACTGCCACCCTGGATTCTGTGGCTTCACCCTAGAAGGACCTCAAAGGTCAGAAGCAAATGACAAAGACCTTTCAGTTTTTGCCCTTTCAGCCACAGCTGTCACAGCAACAACAACCCCAGCAGGGGCAATACCAAGCCTGGTGCTCCAAGGCTAAGTTCTCCAGCCAGGGACCCAAGAAAAGCAGGGGTAGGGGAAGTGGTGCCCCTCCAACCTCAGCGGCTGGTGCCCCCTCCAAAGCTGCCTAGTGATGGGTTGGGGCGTCTACCTTCCACCTGTCCAGTCCCTGACCAAACTCCCTGTGGGAGGTTGACTGCCCCACTTTTGATGTCAATGGTCCATTGTTACTATGGACAAGTGGGTTCTGGAGGTGGTCGATGGAGGGTTGCCTCTCGACTTTGAGACTTTCCCGCCTTACCAATCCCAGGCTCCAAGGGAGTCCTCGGTATCGCAGGACATGTTGTCCGCCCTCAGGGAGGATGTTGGCCAGCTTCTCACAAAAGGAGCCATAGCTCCTGTCCCAGACACCCTAGCAAGTCAGGGGTACATGTCCAGGTACTTTCTGGTCCTGAAATGGACAGGGGGCTGGCGCCCCATAGTGGAACTACACAATCTAAATCAGTTGCTCAGGAAGCACAAGTTCAGGATGGTCATGCTGAACCAGATCATATAATCTCTGGATCAGAGTATGTGGTTCTGCTTCTTGGACCTCCAGGATGCATTCTTCCACATCCTTGTCTGTCTGACCCACTGGCAGTACCTCTGGTTCTGAGCAGAAGGGGTGCTCTATCAGTTCCAGGTCATGCCCTTTGGCCTGTACTCTGCACCCGGGGTCTTAACCAAGTGCACAGCAGTGGTGGTAGCCTTCCTGCATTGCAGGGGCATCAAGGTTTATCCCTAGCTGGATGACTGGCTGATTGCTGGACCATCCAAAGAGGCACTGGTGTGGTCCAGGGACGTGGCCCCACAGGTGATTAATTTCATTGAGGCAGAGCTAGAATCATTGTCAACCTCCCTATGGACTGGGCAGCCTCCTTTGCCCAGTCATTTCAGGTTGGATACTTGCACCCTGCCCAGAACTTCTTAAGGCTGCTGGGGTACATGACATCCTGTACCAGTGTGGGCCAGTGGGCTTGCTGGTGGATGTGACACCTGCAGTAGGAGTTGAGCTCTCAGTGGTCCCTGAGCCTAGGACACCTTGATCCAGCTGGTCACAGTGACCCAGCCCATGTGGGACACCATCCAATGATGGTTGATCCCAGAACATCTGGAGGAAGGAGTCCCATTTGTCCATATAGAACCAGCTGGCACTCTCATGACTGACACGTCTCTGTTGGGGCGGGGAACGCATCTAGGAGACCACAGAACCCACGGATTCTGGTCACTCAGGAAGTCCCATCACCACATCAAACTGCTGGAGTTCCATGCAGTGCACTAGCACTGACAGAATTTGCTCCTCTAGTAATGTCTGGTCATGCAAGTCCAGACAGACAACACCACAACCATGTTCTACCTGAACAGTCAGAATGGCACGCACTCCCTTCCCTCATGTCAGAAGGCACTCCTCATCTGGACCCTATTGCACAGACTTGGTACAGATCTTCTGGTCATCCATGTCGTAGGAGCAGACAGTTAGCTGGTAGATGCTGTCAACCAGCTGAGCGAGACATTGCAAGAAGGGTCCCTGCATCAGGAAGTGGTGAGTCACCTGTTCTCTCTGTGAGATTCACATCTGGTGGACCTGTTTGCCTCCTGGGAGAACACAAAACTGAGGCTGTTCTGTGCCCACCCTGCATAATCTGGGACACTAGTGGGGAACACCTTCACGAGGCCCTGGACCCTAGGCCTCCTGTATGCCTTTCCTCCTTTTTCACTGATCCACAAGGTGGTGGTCAAGATGTGGAAGGACAAGGCGTGGATGATCCTAATAGCTCTGGATTGGCCTTGCCAGTTCTGGTCCCCAGATCTCCTCAGCCTCAGCAGCACATCCCTGTGGTGGTTGCGTCTTTGCCCAGACCTGTTTACCCAACAACAGGAGAAAATCTTGCACCCAGACCTTCACTCCCTACACCTCACAGCCTCCTTTCTGAGCGGCTAGAGTTCCAGGCTGTGGGCCTTTCAGAGATTGTGCTCCACATTGTGAAAGCCTCTTGAAAAGAAGATGAAGAATCAGCATTTATATGGCGCTTTTCATACATCCAAAGCGCTTTACAAGCAATGCTAGACTGGTAGTGAAGTGACTTAATGTGTGGTGGCAGCCATATTGCACATCATCACCCACACACAGCCTGGATAACTGCATGAACCAGTTTTATGGGAAGGGGAATGTTGGCCAGGACACTGGGAATGCTCCCTACTCTTTGCGAAGAGTGCCATGGGTTCTTTTACTTCCACCTGGACACCCACCAGGACAACACCAGGATGGGCAGAAGGGACCTCGGTTTAATGTCTCATCCGAAGGACGGCACACCCCAGCAGTACAGCACCCACCAATACTGCACTCAGATGCCAGCGATTTTTAGGTGCAAGTCCAATCCCGGTGTGGGACCAGAACCCACGACCTTCTGGTCCAGAGGCGGATGTGCTACCAACTGAGCCACGCTGACACCTAAAAGAGTCGACTTGCCAGTGCTATGCCTTTAAATGGAAATGGTTTTCCATTTAGTGTCAGGGCAAGGAGTTTGATCCCCTTATTTGTCCTGTGGCTAGTATCCTGAGGCTGTGATCAACGACTCTAATGGTGCACCTGGCCCCATCTCTACATAGCGGGTGTGAGCAGGTATCCTGACGGTAGTGTAGGAGAAGGTGGTCATTTGCTTTTTCAAAGGCCTTGACCACTTGCCTCCACCACCTTGGGACTTGCTACTGCTTCTGGCAATGTTCATGGGCAAGCCTTTTGAGCCTATGCACAGGTGTGAAATGTCACACCTGTTGTAGAAAATGGCCTTCCTGGTGGCTATCACGTCAGCCAGAAGGATTAGTGAGCTCCAGGTGCTCTTGATGGAGCTTCCATATCTGGTCTTCCACAGGGACAAAAACGTCCTTCACACTTACACAAAGTTCCTTCTGAAGGCTGTCTTGGAGTTCCACCTGAACCAGGTGATGAACCTTCGGGTATTCTTCATGAATCCATCTTTGGAGGCCGACAGCAGACTCCGTACTTTGGACCTGCAGCAGGCACGCTGCTATTTGTGCACATGGCTGGAGTTCAAGGTGAGGCTCACCAGTTCTTTAAGACGTATGCTGAAGCCACTATGCCTGGCAGACCAGCAGCTAAATCGATGATTGGCATGTGGATTACATCCTGCATCGTTCTGTGTTATAGGATGGCTGGTAGGGAACCTCTTGTAGGGCTCAGGGCTTATTCCACCAGACATACTACTGTGTCGGTGGCTGCTTTCAGAGACATCCCTATCCAGAAGATCTGCAGGGCTGCCACCTAGAAGTCAGCACACATCTTCATCTCCCATTACAGCATCGACCCAGAATCTCATCAGGATGCTGCATTCGGGACCTCAGTTTTCCAGCCTCTATTTGTCAAATGGGGTGCATGCCTTGCCCCTCCTCTTGGGGAACTGCTGAAAGTCTGTCAATGTGTGGATAAGTTAACCATATCCACACCCCTATAAAAATAGGTTACTCACCTATAATCATAATTCTAAGAGTGGTGCAGTATATGGTTTATAGCCACACCACCCACCCAACCTCCCCTGGCAAGGGTCACATGGATCCCACCTTCCATCGTGCAAAGAGCTGATGTCACAGGGCAGAGCCAAGGAATATACCACCCAGGTGGTGGGAGGAGCTTTTCTTAAAGACATTCCAGCTAATCAGCTCTTAAGGAAGAACTGCCAATGTGTAGATGTGAACCATATACCACTCCTAGAACTATGGTTACAGGTCTTATTTTTCTTCTTAAGGGATTCTTCAGTAATATTCACAATCCCTTACCCTGCCTCCTCTTCCAGAATCTGAAAATTGGTTCAGTCGAGAATCAGTTTCTTTTTTATTGTCTTGAGCTTTACTTATTACAGTATAACAATTTTTTTTAAACTATTTTTATGTGCCTCCTCATCTGGAGAACTCTCTCCAGCATCCTCCGGCGACCTCTACCTCCCTCTGTGACAGCTCCTCTACTCTGACACCCCTGGCCCGGCATATCCCCCAGTCAGAACCATCCAGGGAAGGGCCGGCCTATCCACCCAGGGTGCTCTATCTAAGTGCTGAGCTCCGGGTCGGGGGAGGAGGAAACGGAGAAGGAGTTTCCAGCTATGGGAGTGTGGGTCAGGGAGGTGCATTTGCCTATCTCCAGCAGGAGGGGGTATTTTCTTTTGTTGCAGACCCCTGAGGAGCATGGCTAGCAAGGCAATGTTGTGCCACAGCTACAACCCCTCACATACCCCACGCTGCTACGATGTCACCCCCAGCTGCCACCAGAGGCCACTCCACAATTGGATGCTCCCTAAGCCCTCCCCGGGAAGAGAGAGCAGTCCACCAGCTGCTTGATCTCTTCTCTCCGAACCCCTGATGGTCCAGGCTCGTTCCCAAACCCGGGTCACGGTGTGGCGTGAGGTGTGGCATCCAGCGCCTCAACCCTTAGCGCCACCGGGCTGGCTTGTGTATAACAAATTTTAATAAGAGGTCTAATCAAAAGTCTGCTATTAATTGTTTACTATTTTCAAGTTTATATCAAAAAATTTTAATTGTTTTGATAACCATTGGCTAGTTTTAGTGATCACAGCCACCTCCCCCCCCAGCTTTAGAAACAAATCTAACATTAGGCTCTTTGTAGAGTGTGACCACAATGCGGAGTTTAAACTTGATTCTAATTCTAAATTCCTTAATTCGCATAAGGTTCTATCTCCAGGATAACCCAATCCAGTGGACTGATTGCTGTTTGTGAATATTACTAATGGATCCCTTAAGAAGAAACAACATTAGTACGGTTAGTAATTTTTTCTTTCAGCCTTTGACAGTCCTTGAGCAACTGTGTTCCTCTTTACACTCTGGGGACACTTGCTGTAACTCAGAATTGTTTGCAAGCTGCATTTGTGTCACTTTCACAATAAAGAAACACAAAGGTTCATAATTTTGTCCCTTTCCATCCCCCTGTTCCACGCCCCAATCTTGGGCTTGGCATGGGACATAAGAATGTGGCTACCCTCCCTAGAAGTGGGGCCCCTCACCTTCCTGATGCATTTGTTCCCCAGCTGGCCTTGTGGGACAGCGGGTTGAAGAATGTCATCCTACAACTGGCCTCAGCTGGCGATTCCTGGTCTCAAATGTGAACTATGGTCTAGGTGGCTATGCAATGTGCAACCACTACCCCACTGCTTCGAAATATTGATTTAGTGGACATATGCTGCAGCAGTGGTAAGTGCAGTCCCAATGAACCCTCACCTCCGGTGGGGGGGGGGAGATTAATGACAGCAGCTAGATAGCCAAAGAAGGTGGTGCACTCAGCACCTCTAGTGAGTGGGACCAATACTTGCACTATGTCCTTGTGGGAGGGACCTTGGGGTCAAGATAGAAAATGGCCTTTCAACATTGACAGAGCCAAACTCCCTGCATACCCTTTTGGAGCACCAGACCTCTAACCTGCCTCTGCTCTCCCCCCCAGCTCCTTATGGGGTGTGGCCAAGGAGCTGACAGGTCGGCTGTGGAGGAGGCCCTGTAACACACAGTGGCTTCTGGAAAGTTGAATGGAAACACCAGGGACTAGAAGGACTGTTTTTAGAAATGGTGCCAGGTCTCTGGCCTATAGACAAGCTAAAGTAGGTTTTGAAGTGTAATGGATATGGCAGAAATTGGGGAGAAGCCGACCCGCTGGCACAGCAGTAGCGCTACTGCTCGTGACACAGGTGACCCGGTTTCGGGAAAAAGCCCAGGAAGTCGAAGGGCCAGCTGGAGGAAGAAGGCTTGAGCATCTGAGGACTTGTTCGCCTTCTCCAGGGAGGAAGGGGAGGATGTGGCTCAGTGCTTGACTACCCTCAGGCGGAGGCCTGAGGTGCAGCAGGCGCCAACCATGGGAAGGGGGGGCATGATGGACATCAGCGGGGCACCGCCTTGATGTCAGGGTGCACATCATGCCTGAGAAAAATGGAAAAATGGCCCACTGTGCTCCAAGAAGACAGAGCACCGGCCCAGATCCCCAATGCCCCCTGCCTGTCCCACCAGTAGCCCTGACGAAGTGCAAATGCTCGAGAGGCTACATGCCCCGTCCTCATCCCCACATGGGGGGAGGGACCAGGGCTACATTGGGGGTCTACCAGGGGCTCCAGGCAAGAAGAAGCAGGGACAGAGGCCAGGCATCTCCTGATAGGGTGGCACATAGGAAGTGAGGGAAGGAGCAAAAATAGAAAGTAAAAAAAAAAATAAAGAATAGGGGAGGATTTTGAATTACTGACATATAAGCTTGAGCTCATTTTCTACATTTTTTACTTTACCTTAGTCCTTGCCTGATTCCTACCCCAGTGCTGATGGACTCCCTTCAGGGGGATCCTCCTGATGCATAGCTCCATTTTGCAGTTTGCAACTGATCTTCACTTGACTCCTCCCAGGATTCAGCACAGAGGAGTGGGCACACCAGATGTCATGAGCTTTGCCTTCTTGTGATGTTTTTTTTTATTATTCCCTGTTTACTCTGCCCACTGACACTGTTGCACCTTCTTTGTGGTGGGGAGGGGCAGACCTTGTTTGAACACCAAAAACATTTAATGCTGCTGGCCAGTTCTAAAAAATGTATTTGAGAGTCTGGACATTTACACTCCTGAATCAGACTGCACTTCCAGTGCTTCTGTGGATAAGCCAGGAGCCTGTCTGATTTATTTGTGCTGAGTCACCACTGCACTGGGGAGTTGGCGATGTCCATCAGTGTGAACATTCCCCATTGCTTGGTATACACAGTCCCACCCCAGGGCACAGGACTTGGGAATGAGACTCAGTCCCAGGTTTTCCACGTGTTGGTGTAATGCACCACCAGCTGGAACCTCTGGACCGGGATAGGTGAGGGGGATTATTTCCTAAGGACAGTTTCTCGTTCTCACTGGGGTCCTGTCACCCTCTTTGGGAGCTGTATGTGGATTGATCACAAAGTCAGACAGCAGAAGGGATTTCATACTTTTTTATTAATCACATTACTCATACATTACAGAGGTTGTAACAAAAGAGCAGCTTTGAAAGACTGCTTTGTTTAAGCATAAGCTTTACTCATTGCTTGAAATATATTTACAAAAGCCTAAAAAAAAGCATGAACATATATATATTTGCACAGTAGCAAGGTTTTGAGAAAATACTACATGACACCAGCTTTCTACATAATGAAGGCCATCCTTCACCTTGTGTATATCACTGCCATTTTCACCTTGTCACAGAAATACAGATTAAAGAGCCAGTGTGTACTAAAATAAAATCTTTATTCAGATCATCATACATAGATACATAGAATATGTCAGCAGATAAGGACCACCTGGCCCATCTAGTCCACCCATTTTTTCTACCTTTAACTTATGCTGCAGACTGTAGTTGATCTGCGGTGTTCCTACTCTTCCCTTTTTCTAGGGTTCCCTTGTGTGTGTGTGCCATGCATTTTGAATTCCTCCACTGTTTTTGCCCCTACCACCCCTGCGCGGAGACTGTTCCAAGCATCCCCCACCATCTCTGTAATGAAATACTTCCTCGCATTACCCCTGATTCTTTCTCCCTTCAACTTCATCTCATGTCTCCTAGTTCTTGTCCATCTTCTTTTCTGAAAGATGCTACCCTCCTGTACCTTATTGATCCCTTTAAGGTATTTCTACGTCTCTATCATGTCCCCCCTTTCTCTTCTCATCTCCAGAGAATACATATTGCGGTCTTTCAGTCACTCCTCATATGACTTCTGGTGCAGCCCCTCTACCATTTTTGTAGCCCTTCTTTGGACTGCCTCCACTCTGTCTATGTCATTTATGAGATGTGATCTCCAAAACTGGACATGTACTCCAAATGAGGTCTCACTAATGGTCTATATAGTGGCATCACCACCTCCTTTTTTCGGCTTGTGATTCCTCTCCATCTGCACCCCATCACCCCGCTGGCCCTTATAACCACCTTCTCACACTGTCCGGGCTACCTTTAGGTCTTCAGATTTAATTATTCTTAAATCACTTTCCTATTTGGTGGCCAACAGTACCTCCCCCCTTGAGTACACATCCCTAAGGTTGCCATGACCTAAGTGCATAACTTTGTACTTCTATGCATTGAATCTCAACTGCCATACATTTGACCAATCCTCCTGCTTAACCAGGTTCCTTCTCATTCTTTCCACCCCCCCCCGGTGTGTCTACCCTGTTGCAGATCTTTGTGTCATCTGCAAAGAGGCTCACCTTCCCCTCCAGCCCCTCTGCAATGTCACTTATGGAAACATTAATGAGGACTGGGTCTAGCGCTGATCCCTGAGGCACCCCTCTAGTGACTTCCCTTTCTATGGACTGAACTCCGTTTACTACCACTCTTTGTGTCCTGCCACTCAGCCAGTTTCTAACCCAGTTAACCACACCAGATCTGACTCCCAGGCTGCTCAATTTGTTTATTAGCCTTTTATGCGGGACAGTATCTAAGCCCTTGCTAAAATCCAGGTAGGACACATCTACCGCCCCTCCCTGATCAATCTCCTGTCACCCAGTCAAAGAAATCTATCAGGTTTGTTTGGCAAGACCTGACAGCTGTGAAACCATGCTGTCTTGGATCCTGCTGTCCACTGGATTCGAGGTATGTCACAATCCTTTCCTTGAGTAATGATTCCATCAATTTTCTTACTAGTCCCTTTTTGCATTCCATGATTAATTTGTGTTTTGGGGGAAGTTATGGCTAAGTTCCTATCTTCTAGGGTGTCTTTAATAGGATCCTTTGCTTCTAGCTCCCCCTTCCCTATTTCAAATGCCCAATGTACACATCAAATTTTTGGCCCAGTGCTCTTACTCCTTCCCTCGTTAAGTGAAGTCCATCATACCTGAAGAACCTCCTCTCCCAGAAGTCTCCCCATGCACCAGCTAAGTGGTAGCCTCTTTCTTGACATCAGCTCCATAACCACTTGTCGAACACTTTGATTTCTTTACTCCTGATTTTCTCTGTGCTATTGCTCTTGCTCCACACAGGAAGGACCTCAGAGAAGGCCAGGGAGGTTGTTTGAGTGGCCAGTCGGTTTCCTAGTTTAATTAGGTTTTATTTGGCTTCCTCTACCGACTGCCCTGCGAGGTCATTTGTCCACAGGTGTACCAGGATCTTCAGGTCCTCCCCTCCTTTCTCCGCTACCCTTCCAATTCGGTCGGTGTCACATTTTGCTGAAGCCCCTGGGAGGAATCTGACTAGCACCCTTGTATGTCAGTAGTCTTCAATTGGGTCTCTACCCCGATCATGGAGTCCCCCACAGTGATTACTTTCCTATTTCTTTCCTTCTTGCCCTTTATGTTGCCTCCATTGTTCTCCTTATCTGGTTGCAGTCTTGGCCCTTTGACTGGTTTGTTATCCTCTTCCACTTGGCTGAGATCCTTTTCCTCCGTTAGTGGTGAAAAACAACTTGCAGTTGGGATGGTCGTGGCATGGAGATGGTTTAGCTGATCCAGCCTACCGAGTTTACTTCCTCCCTTCTGTACCACCTTCCACCCCCTCTAGACCAGATATTCTCTGTGGGAGTGGACTTCTGGGGGGAGGGGGGGGACTGATGTTGTGGAATATGAGGGCATGGATTCCAGTTTTTGTTACAACATAGCAGGTGCCGCGGCTGAGATACCTCCTTCCATGCTGCATTCAGCTGTGCCTTTAGGTTGTCCTGCAGATGGGACAATGCCCCACTCTCCAAAGAAGTCCTCTGGGTATGAGCATACCTCTCAACTCCTGCCTCATAAATCAGGGACAAGGCTTAAAAAAATCAGGGACAAAGGATCAAAATCAGGGACACATCTTTAAAATTGGTGATATTCACTCAGAAAGCTGCTATAATTAGGGGGCTTCATGTAAAATACATTTTCTAAGGAAGAACAAGTGTGTAACTTTAATGTCTGACATTATTTTGTGCTTATAACCCTCACTGTTTGGTCATGGAAACACAAGTTTTAGGAGGGACAGAGTAAAATTTTGAGGCAAACTCAGGGACATCCCTGAAAATCAGGGACAGTTGAGAGGTAAGGGTATGAGAGCTCCAAACATATGGCAACTGTAGATATCCATATCGTGTTTTTTTTTTCTTTTCTTTCCCTCTCTCTTTCCTCTCTTCCTTGGGTCTGTCTCTGCTCTAGGTTGCCCTAATGTGTGAAGTAGTGTGTTTTTCTTTTTTTTTCTCTCCCTACTTTCCTACTGCTTTTGTGCCCTTACAGCTCCCACCCTTCCTGTTCTGGGACGGGAAGTTCCTGCATCCCTTGGTAGTCTCCTCCTTCTTCCTTGCTCAGAGTCAGACCTCCAGCAACTGGGGGAGAGGAAGCTACTCTTTTCCTTCAAGGATGGCGAGTCTTATGCGTCTCAGTTATCCCTCCCTTCCTGCTCCAAACAGGAAATTCCTGTTGTCAGTCAAATCCAATGCCTATAAAAGTGGAACTGGCTAAGGGAGGGAGGGCAAATACCGTCTAGTAGTAAGGTTCTTGCTCCACAGTCAGGTGCCTTCTTGGCCTTGCTCTGATAGCAAGATTCCTCTGTGCCAAAAGCTAACTAGGGAAGTTTAAATGCTGACACCTGGTTTATTTAAACAATGAGGCATGACAGGGTGTGTGTCATTGTGTAATAATGTCGCTCCTGGGGTTGGTTGAAGTACAAGGTGAAGCCGAGTGCTTCCACCACCCCAGGAGTGATGTTATTACACAATAGCCCACCCACTCAAGTGCCTTATTGCTATTATATAATGGCTTGTTGTTATACAAAATAAAAAACATTAAAAAAAATGTTTTTAGTAGATTTTTAGTGTGGCAGTATATCTTTGTTTCTTAAGAAAAGAAGTGGCAGATGGATATCATCAGCCATACAGTGATTTTATTGTGTAATAACATCACTGTCTCAGGCATACACTGACCAATCAGAGTCCAGGATTCTTTCTTGCCATTGTATAATTCTGTCTAAGCACCCCCTCCCTCAAATTTACAGCTCTCTTCCTCACCTAGCTAACTGTGAAGATGATAACAGTTCCCTTCCCCCAACTCAGACAAGCACACTAACTCTTGTTTTTTTTTTTTTGGTTTGTTTGTTTTTTTACCCTAATCCCAGTTTACTTTGCAGACCCTCTTCTCTAGTAGTAAGATTCTAGCTCCTTAGTCATAAGTCATGGTCATCATAGTTGCAACAAATGAATTGAAGGCAGCAGTACTAGTTAGCAAGGACGTTTTCATCACTTCTCAAATGTTGGCACTGACAGCTAGTTTAAATATTTTGATGACACTTTTCTGAAGTGTTCTTTTTTTTTGAATACATTTTAATGTGTTGAGCCATAGGAAATATAGCAGTGCCCATACCATTTCCTTCTTCTTCACACCTTATGTAGACAGCTTGCACCTATCTGCAGGGACAGTACTGCACTGTTTTCCTCTGCATCCAGCATTGTGCTCCTGGCACGGATTTGTGCAAATGAGAGGTATTTTCCAGTACATTATGGCAATGCTGTACAGTATGTTTATGAAGTGATATGCTGCAGTGTGGATACCTGCAATTTATATGTCACCATTTACTTCTATGTATTTAAAATGGTTTCCCAGGAAAGGCACACGGAATCAGGGCTCGTTTCCAGGTGTGACCTAGCAGGGAGGGGATTAAGTGGGGAAAAAAACTGACGAGTAGAATAAAACAAATAGTACAACTGTGTAAAACAACAGTAAAGAGCAAAATTAGAAAACCGCATAAATAATGTAGCTATCAGAATCGTAGTTCCCACACCCCACCCCTGTATACAGGGCCATTCTTCTGTCACACCTAGTGTTTCCCATTACTTGGAAATATAAACGTGCAGAGAAAATGTCTGCAGAAAAAGACCACAGGTTCATCCGGTCTGCCCTGTTTTACCCTATCCCACCCTGGGACCTATGTTCACCCCCACAAGCTTCCATTCATGTCCCCATGTTCTTGATTCACCATTCCTGCTGAATATTTCCACATAATCTACCTTGTTCACTCCTTTTGTTAACTTAAAGGTCTATATCATATTGCCCCTCTCCCTTCTGGTCTCTAATGAGTACATATTCAGAGCCTTAAACTGGTCCTTGTAGGATCAGCCCTGAATTGTTTCAGTTATCCTGTGCTGCACCCCGGGGCTGCACCACCTCTAGCCTGCCTGTCTTGTCTTTAGGTGGGGACTTTTCTTAGGTGAAATATAGAGTGGTGGTGGTGGTGATCCAAGGGGTACAAATATTATATCTAAGGACTCCTACATTTGCTGCACATGTGCTTATACAGGTTTCAAGTGTGGTATAGTGCACTGGTGTCACAGTGATAGTGGGTAGTACTAGTGCAACAGTGGGTGGCAGTAAGGAGGATTTTCTTTTTAAGCAAATTAGAGCAAGGGTAAAACAATATAGGGTGGTGTTGACAAAATGAGGGTTAGTAGGGAAACAATAAAGCACAGTGGCACAAAACTACAGTATAGTGACTGACCACTCTAATAATGAACAGGGAACCCTACACGCCCCACTCCTTCTCTCCACAGTGTTAACATAATACAAGCATGCCTTTCAAGCAGTGCAGCTTCATGTTTTTCCATCTCCTATGTTAATGCAAATTATATAATGGGCTTGGAAATCCTTAAATCTAATTGACTGACTGACACCTTTCTGGCATTGTAAATTGTAGCATGACCAATGCAAAAGGTGCCAGTCAGCTGCACCTGCAATCACCACCTCTTTAGTATCAATCCGACCCCCCTGAACATCAAAGCAGTAAAACCGCCATGTTGACTCCCTGTTAAACCAAACACCATAATCTTACTTCCTGCTAATGCGCTGTACTCAAGCCGGTTGGATTTTTAAATCTGCTCTTTAGCTTTCTGTTTCACAGTCTTTTTTTTAATTTGCAGCAGGCTTCACACACCATCAACTGTTCATAACATTCACTTTTTTCTTTTTTTGCCTATACCAATGAAACCAGCCCCTCTTGCACTACTCCCCGGACTCACACAGCACACCACACTCCACAGTGTCTCTACAGTCCGTGTTCCTGGAGTGATGGTTCCGTAGACAGGCTGCCTTACTATTCAGGAAGCAGTACACCAAGTTCACACAAATGAACAACAAAAAAAGAAATGGAAGGGAAAGCTATCACCTCCCCTGCCTCTCAGATGTCATGCTAACTGCTTCTGAGTCAACAATCTGCTCTGCTTTATCGCGTCACACATGGCAGCCAATGAATTTTTCATTTTTTTAAATAAAAGCTAAACACAGACTACCAGTCTTCTGTTCTGTTTGGGAGCACAACCGATCACAATGTGAATTTAACGTATTAAATTCAAACTAGGCACCCTTTGAAATGTGCAGGAGCAGGACAAGTGAGCAACCAGTGATTCAGTTGGGAGGAGATGTGTGAGACACTGTCTACTCAAGAAAACCTGAGGCAGGGAACATCGGACTATTTTTTTTCGCGTCAGAATAAATAAAAAAAATCATTTAAATTGCAAAAAAGGTTGTTTTTTTCTTACAAAAAGTGAAGAGAGACATTGTATAATCACAATAAACCACTCCAGGGTGTGGATAAGACTGGAATTTACCCACTTCTAGTGTGGTTTGGTCACTCAGCCTGCAGCATTGGGACCGAACCACACCGGGTGTGGGTAAATCCCTGCATAACCCACATCCTGTTGTGGTTTATTGCTTTAACTAAAACCCACAAAATGGATTTGGCACAGACTGTGTCTCCTGTAGCTCAAGTGTTTCCAGACTGAGCCAGCACTTGTAGGTGTATTTGACCCATGCTGACTGCTACTCTCCTGGATGACCAACACTTCTCACCCAGTGGGCATTATGTGTAAAAATATGACACTTACATGGAACATAAACTTGGGGTTTAGTTGCATACCCTGCTTAAGCCTTAATGAGGAATGTTGTGTTTGGAACATCAGAGACCATAGCCATGGACAGAGTAATTAGTCAGTAGTACAGGTAGTGAGCACTGGCTCCCCTACAACCTGCCCTGGGACAAGGCTAGTTGCCTGGGACTTACCTGAGTTATGGGGAGAGTTTGTTTAAAATCCCAGTAGGGAAGGGGACATGGACCACTACACCATAAACTTTGTGTGACCCTGAAACACTGCCAGACAGGAAACATAATGAGCTCCCAGTGTATAACACATGCATCACCCTACCTTGATATATAGATATATAGATATATATATAACCCCTTGTTACCCGGGGTTACTACAATCCCAGTAAGACCTAGTGGTAGGCAGGGAAGGCAGCTTCTGAAACTCCAGTTAAATGGATTTCACACTGTCTCACTCTGTTCTCAGTCTTAGCTGAGACTGAGGGATGACATCACCATAGAACTCTCACAGCTGCATGAACCACACTGGAATGCTGCAGTTGGAAGTTAGGATAGAATGTTGAGGATTTTTGAACAGAATCTGTGTGCAGTCTTGGAGAGTGGAGCAGCACAGCAGTCTGTGTCCAGGCTCTCAGAGCCTTAAGCTCTGTTTTAGAGCTACTGTAAGGGAGGTGTGTGTTTCCACCAAAAGAGGAACACAGTAAGCTGATTGTTGAAGTGGTGGAGACTGCTGTTACTGGTCCATGTGCTCCATCCCTGAGGAGATGAGGGTGGAAAGTTTTGCCTGTTTTCCAGGGGCAACCCTCCTGGTTCCAGCTAAAGAATACACTGCCTATTTCAAGTTATACTGCGGCACCAGAAGCTGTGGGAGAGAAATTCCTGTGAGGAATCGCCTGTGGGGCACCTGCAACCAAAGGGTGAGTTCACTCTGACAGAGGGCCAGTGTTTTTCACATGAACTGTTGAATCGTGGGAATTGGACTACTCAATCTGTAGGAGGTCTAGTGTAATAAACATTGCTGGTTAACTCAAGTAGGTTCAAGTCCAACACAAATAGTGAAGTAAAGTGTGGATTGGACTGCTTAATCAGTGGGGGGCCTAGAGCAATGGGCTATGCCAATTTAAAGTATGTTCAAGTCCAGCAAAAAGGGAAAGCAAGACAAGTAGAGGAAATGTGACATACATTTAGCCTTAATCTACCTTGCCAAGCTTTACAGAATGAGATGTTTAACGTCCAGAGAAATAGCCGGGTATGAATTGTGGAAGCGAGAGGTGGGAGACCCCCTTCCCATCAGTAGTAACCAAATTCACCTCTATGGATGTGCTCTGTGGCACCTTTACTTTCACTCAGGTACTTGGCTAGTGCCTGAGTAAAGTACCCAAACATGGGATTAAAAGGAAAATTACCTGATAGAGCTGAGGTACTCTTAGATGTTTAGGAGTCACCAGAAAATGTTTCCATGACATATGGAAGGTGTCCGAGTGGCCGGCAAGGGAGCTAAGCCTGGGAATCCCAGATCAGTGTACAAGTTCGGGCTGTGTACCTAAAGCAGCATGCAAGTCCAGGCTGTGTGCCCGATGGGTTCAGAGCCTGAGGGTTGAAGTGTTGAAGAAAGGTTCTTGTTTCTCTTAATGTGCATTACCAGAAGTGTAGCCCCATGGTGGTCCGTCTATGCTTTGTTTGTTCTGTTTGGATGTGAATAAAGCCACACTTTAGAATCCCATTTCTGGTGTTGGACATTACAGTTATTGCTTCCTGTGTTTGGAGTTACTTGGGTGCCCCTGTGCAGAGTAGCCAAATCTAGCCCTTGTGCTGAGTAACCTACTCCTCCCCGAACTCAGTCCCCACCTGGTACTGCTGTCAGATTCAAACAGCATACCACCCCACCTGACATTTGCAAAAAGGCAGAGGTGGGGCTTACATATCTGTATATATATATATATATATATATATATATATATATATACGTGGCACAGATTAATTTGTGTCAGTGTGCTGATGTGTGTAATATAAAAAGCTCCCATTTAGAGATCGATCAACCAGTCACAGTTCACCACATCCTAAAGGCTCGTTCACACAAGGGACTGTGAGCCATTGTCAGTGGCTCACAGCAGCAAGATCAGAGCCCCTGCCCCATGTGAACCTTACAGTTTTGGTAATTTTCTGTTGCATGTCATTGCCACCACGATCCCTTTTTAATTGAGTTTGCAGAGTGGTGTTGGTGGTTTCCTGTCCCGTGTGAACATTAGAACCACCAGCAACACCACAATTCTCCACCCAAAGTAGGGACAATACTGGAACACTGAAATCGCCAGAAAGAAAAAGGGCGACGGCAAAACCGATGTGGGGTGAACGTGGCTGTCTTAGCAGTTTCAAATAATTTTTAAGAACAATTAAAAAGTAGGGGGTGCAGCAAGGCACAGTGTGAATGAACCTTAAATGATTCAAGATAACCACTAAGATCTGTTGATGTTCTAAGACAAACTTACTTGATTTCCTTGGTAGATGTTTCTTTTTTTGTTTTTTAAGTTTAGCAGGGAGAGGTGGTTATGGAAGGAGGGCTATCTATGACACTAGTAGCCCAACACCCAAGTGTGGGACTGGTCCCAATTTGTACTTTTTGTGTGCAAAAACTTGTCTTCTTTACTTACTGTTTACTGCAGTATAGTAGAGTATATCAGATCGATTTTACTTACTTCCAAGCAGGCATTTGCTGTAACCAGAAATCCCAGAATCCCCTGCAGCTGACATCAGAAGTGGACTGCTGCTGTGGGAGATTCAATAGCATACAGTGCATATTAGAGTTTTTATAAGCTCTGATCTTTTGTTTGCTGGTCCTGCTGTCCTCCTTGGGCTAAGTACAGTCCCAGAGGACTGTGCTTAGCCCCGGCAGAACAGTGGGACTGGCAGACATCTAATTGGAGCTTATAAAAACTTTATCATGCACTGCAGGCTATTGAATCTCCTACTGTTGCAACCCTCTTCTGATGTCATCTGCAGGGGATTCTGGGATATCTGTTACAGAGAATGACAGCTTGCCAATCAGCAAAACCAGTCTGATACAAGCCACTATACAGCAGTAAGAAAAAAAAAATACTCACTGTAGTTATAATTGCAGGAATATCCAGGATTATGTGGGGGAAGAGCTCCTCCCCCACGCCTATTTAAACCTAACAGCTGACTTCCGCTCTGCTTAGAGCGAGTTGCACTCGCTGCCGTGCTGCTGCTGGTTCATGGTTGCTTGCTTCCCCCCCCCCGCTCCTGTTTTCTAGGTTTCTCTTCCTCCGTTTGTCTTTGTTTCCCCCTCCGCTCCTGTTTTCTAGGTTTCTCTTCCTCCGTTTGTCTTTGTTTCCCCCGCTCCTGTTTTCTAAGTTTCTCTTCCTCCGTTTGTCTTTGTTTCCCCGCTCCTGTTTTCTGGGTTTCTCATCCTCCGTTGTGTTTGTCCCCCCACTTCTCCCTGTTACCCTTTGTTATTTTCTTTCCCTTTCTTTAGCGTTGTCTTCCCGAGGCCGCTTCTTGTCATCTCTGCATCCTGCTCCTTGCCACTGTCTGCTCGCCTGTCCTCATTCCTTGCTACTACCTTTCTTTCTCCCAACAACCATGTTCCATGCCACCGTTCAGTTCGCATTTCTGGGAGCCGCTAGCTACGTGGACTACTGTGCCCTCCTTACCGGAGCCTCCTCTCCTGCTTCGGCATGCAGCGACCTGACCTCGATTTTTCCTAGCATTCCAGCACTCTCTTCTGCTCCACAATCCGACTGCTGGCCATTGTCAGGACCGTCATTCGGCATCATTTTTCTGGGTTACTCCTCAACGACATCATAGCCTGATGCGTGGCGGCTATGGCTTCTTCTAAGTTGTTCGGCTGCTCCTTTCACCTCGCATGGAGCCAACGGGGATCAGCTCCGGAGCCATCTGGCACTTCACAATTATGCCTTACCTCATGCCTCAACTGTCCCTTATTTCAGGGATGTCCCTGATTTGGCCTCAAATTTTCCTCTGTCCGTCGTAAACCATTTGTGTTTTTTCTAACAGGACAATGGGGATTAACAATAAACTGATGTCAGCATTAAAGTTACAGACTTGTTCTTCAGAAACTGCATCTTAAAACACACTCCTTTATTCTATTAGCTTTCTGAATGAATAGCACCAGTTTTTTAAGATGTCCCTGATTGGGGTCTTTGTCCCTAATTATTTATTGTTTGTTTTTTTTTTAAGCCTAGTCCCTGATTCATGTGGCCAGAGGTTGAGAGGTATGCCTTACCTGATTACCCTCATAGGTATCTTGCTCTATTTCCTCTTTGGCATTCACTTTCCATCCTCCTTGGAAACCAGCTAGCCATTTACATTTTAGTATGGCGTCCGCTGGCCAATATGGGTAACCTTCAGTTTGGATGCATTTCTTTGCTACTTTGGTTACTCTACACTGCTGCATTGTTCATGCCTGTTTATTGGACATCCACTCAGCTATAGCCTGACATGGTTTACAGAACCTCTAGTACATTTTAAAATGTGCTAGTTATTCCTATGGGAGTTCTACTGTGGCATTGTTCCTCTGTTACTGCTGCCCTCATATGTTTGCCTCCATATATTCTATGCTTACGGCATTGGTTCAAGATTATACTACCATATATTACACCAATTACAGTCTATTCCCTACTGTGTTGCTGCTCTTTCTGCATTCCATGTGGCTGGGCAGTTCCATTATCTTATCTACTACTTATCCACACCCTGCATCACTCCATGTGGCCAAAGATTCTGCACTATGCCACTGATGATTCTGCATTGCATGCAGCCAGACATTGCTAATACTCTATATGCCACTTCTCTACCATCTGCCTCACCGTAGGACCGGTGGTGCACCTCCTTGCACTTCAAAGTCCTGCACCCTACTCGCTCAGGTGTCATTCACCTTTATTCCTTTCTTCATCTACTTCTATGGCCTGCCTCACCTTCGGGCAAAGGGGGGCTTCCTTACTCCTACTCCACTTACATCACCCAGTTCGGGTTTGGAGTTCACACTAAGCTATGCATCTGCCTGCAGTCATGTATACCAACCTTGGAGTTCCTTTACTATGGACTCACATCTGATTGTTCGCCGTTCATCTTCCATTCTTCAGATGTTTCTGCTTGGCCATTTCAGTCCTCTGCATTCCTAAAGCTACTACTCCTACCAGGACTTCTTTGAGCTTATCCAGAAGACGCACTTCCCTTAAGCCCTATGGCTTTGGACCTGGAAGACATGCCTTTGCCCATCCGGCTGGGAGCATTTCTGACTGCTTCCTACTTCTCTACCTGCCTTCACCCTTCGGGCTGGGAGGTTTTCATACTGCTCACCTGCTTCTATGATTTGCTTTCACCCTTCGGGCTGGGAACATTGCCTGCTACTTGCTTGCTTCTATGACCTGCCTTCGCTCATTGGGCTGGCCTACTCATCTGCTGCTCTGACCTGCCTTTGCCCATTGGGCTGAGAGGAGTACCTACTACTCACATGCTTCTCCGACCTGCCTTCGCCCTTCGGGCTGGGAGGTCCCCCCTACTTTTGTTCTACTCCTGCTTCGCCTGGCTCAGGACCTGGTGATTCCATTCTACTTATGCCTATCTGCTTCTGCTGTCTCAGCCATGGACTCCCTGATGCTTTGCCTTCGGGATGTTCGTTACCATCTCACCTTTGCTCCTTGCATGCCTGGTGACTCCTACCTCTCTGACTCGTTGGATGGTCCTCATTCTCCACCATCTTTAGATTGCCTCAGTGCTCATTCAGCAGCTTCCAGAGTTGCTGTCTTGGATGTTTTGCCTTGTCGCCTCAGCCATAGAATTCCAGCTGCTTCCAGGACTTGGTTGACGTCCCCTGCGGACTTCGTTTTCCTGCTCGTGCTCTCCCAACTTCAGACCTGTGCTACTGCTACTTCATTGGACTCCGCTTCTTCAGTTATCTCCATCTCGGACTCTGGTCTCATCTGCTTCATGCCTTGAATTTGCCTGCCTTCCGTTCTCCATGTTATTCTCCTGCTGATGGATTCCTGCGCATCGTCGAGGGACTACATCGCTTGATTTCTGCCAGCAGTCATTTCCTTTCCGAGCCGCTTAGTTGAGCTTCTCTTGAAGAACTTATCCTGGTTGTGTTTCCTGCTTCTTGGACCCATGACGCTACTCCATTGACTACGCCTTTCCGTTCTCTCCATCTGGGACTTTATGCTCGACTTCTCAAGCTTCGTCAAGTTCTACTGCCCTCCATTGACTACCTGCAGTTTGGATGCTATTCCTTTCGTCCAGTTGCAATTTCTCTGCTTCAGTCTTTTCCATGCAGTCAGTGCCTTCCTTGATTTGGATACATCGGTCCTCAGCATCTTTACACTCTCTACATCTGCCTTACAGCTGCAATACTACTGTGCTAACAGAGGATTCAATATGCATCTCCTGGAGGCTCTCTGCCGCATTCTTCTATTTGCTGACCTCCGTAGGTATAGCTGTGTTCCTGTTACCTGGAGTTACCTGCATTTCTCATACCTCTTAGCTGATGGATTGCGGTGCCTCTCATAGAGCATCTATCTCCACACTCGAATTCTGCCAGTGGACATTCCTGGGTCTGGCTGCGCCTTGCATTCTGGAATCAGCCGCCTCTCTCCTACCTCACCAGCTATCATCAGCTGTGCTTTCTTCAGGGGCTGATTACCACGTCCTATTCCTTCTCATCTGCCTTCACGGGTACAATCCCTGCTCATACTACCTTTCACTTCAAATTAGCAGTCCACCTGCTTTGCTTCCCTTTTGGGCTCACCATATTATACTACTGGGATGCTTCATACCTCGCACCAGTGCCTCTGTTTATCCTCTACAGCCTGCCATTATTCCAGCTCAGTTCTTCAGCTGTTGCTTTCATATCAGGCCCTAAAGATTATACTTTACTTATCAGAACTGGATTCGTCACTCGATAGCCTGGCTTCAAGCCTTCTCTCATTCATTGTACTATACAAGCCCTCTATCATTAGAAACCTGGAAGTCATACTACTTCTATTCGTCCTGCCTCATTGATGTCAAGCTTGGATGCAACTATATTCTGGTCTCCTGTATTGAGTTCATCAGTCATCAACTCCAGTCCACCATCATGCAATTCCATGGATTATGCCTCTATTGACTGAAGTATGGAAGATGGTTCTTCAATATATCTACTCTCCATCATTCCAAATTGTTCCTGGATTCTCAGACTCGGAGTTTATTAGGAGGACATTACTTCACTGAACATTTACAAATCAGTTCTTGCTTAAGCTCTGTTTATCTGGATCTATTTCTACAAATTAGAAATCAGATTAGCTGATTAGTTTAATTAGGATCTCTCTCCTTTAGTATGCCCAGAAGGACAGGCAGGTCAGTAGCCATGGGTCCTCAGAGGTTCCCCCCAAGGGGGTTTTTCCTCTCCTGAGTGCCACTGGTCACACTTTCTGGAGTTGGAGGAGGTGATCGTCTATTCCTATCATTATTAGGTGTTGTCATGCACAACATCTTCAGCATTCAGTTACAGAACAATCATTGATATTATCTATTCTTTTGGGGGCTTATAATTCTAAACCAAGCTTCCTTCCTACAGGTGGGATACAGAGAAAGGCCAAAACCATCAAATATTTCAAACAACTCAATTCAAGCATCCAAGTACCTAAGCATGAACATTCTATACTACTACCTATAAACATTGTCCTCTTAATCCTGGCCTCTGTATCCAACAACCATCTACATCATTCTACTATATGTTACATAAGCACTGAGCTATGAACCACACATAATATTTATTCTAGTGGATCCAGTTGTGAGCCAATAGGAAAACTTCATCTTCTCCATTCTGAGATGTTGCCTTGGAGAACTGAAATGGTGGCGTAGACTCCATCTAAATGTTGCCATGTGATGATTCTCCCTCTAGTGTTGTAATGTCAGATTTGTGCCAAAGAGTAGAAGGGAGCTTTGCTTTCTTGTCTAATCTACAGTGTTTATAATAAAGCTAACTGCAAAGATAAGCAGACTTACAATGAAAATATTTTAAGTACACATACATAAAATGATTCTAAACAACTACTCAACTTATGAAAAGTGTAAAACATATTTAAATGCTCAGGCAGGAAAAAAGGGTATTTAAAATCATATTAACGTGTGAATCTTTTCTGATTGTGTTCTAGAAGGGGAGGTAGATATGGAATTGCATTGGCTCACTATTGGACTCATTACAAGAAATATCATTACTACAGTGAGTACTTTTTTCTTCTAACAACATGAGTCTATTAGTGATGCCATATGAAAACTGCAGACTACATAGCAGTGCCCAGGGAGGCTGGAAAATCTGGAACTTATTTAGGGGAAAGGTTTGTTAAGACTATGGTCCAAACTTTGCACCTCTTCTGGAAAGAATGTCCAGACAGAAGTGATTTGTGAAAGTGTGTACAGTTTTCCAGGTGGCTGCTTTGCAGATGTCTGCCAAAGGGCTGCCCCTTGAGCTGTTACTGAAGCTGCACTGTCTTTTGTGGATTGTGCTCTAAGACCTAAGGGGGTGGGGGTCTGCTTACCTGCCTTTTCATAACAGAACTGAATGCAAGAGACCAGCCTTCTTGAAATGGTCTTTCTTGCTGCAAGTTTGCCCTTACCAACATCCTCATAGCTGACAAACAGATGACTGTTGCCAGTCCTAATTTTTTTTTATTCTATCAAGTGCTCTCTTGACATCTAAACTGCAATTTTTGTTCACCTGGGCTAGAATGTGATGGAAATAGTACAGGTACAGTAGCTGCCTGATTAAGGTGAAATTCTACCACCACCTTTGGAATGGTCTGGCTGTCCAGGGCTTTTTGTGGCGGCAGAAGCCGGCAACCATCATCCAGTCAGCTGGGAAGTGTGTTTCCATTTTCTCCTCATGGGAGCATGATGTGCCACTGATGTCAGGGCATACACTGATTCCGTCATGCTCCCCTAGGTAATGAAGCCCGCTGCATTGCCATTCGCCCAGCCTCCACCAGGAGCCAGCAAGCACTGAGCTGCAGACCCTCCCTCCTCCCTGGAGAAGGTGAGCAGTCATCAGATGCTCAAGCCTGCCCCCCATGGCTCACCCTCTGACACCTGAGTCTGCTCCAGAACCTGGGATGATGGCATTGCAGTGGTGAATCTTTCTGCTGCACCAGCGGGCCAGCTTAGGTGGACTTTCAGTGAAGAATTCCTTAGCTCACTTGAGTGCAAATGTTCTAAGTAATCCAGAACCAAAGGCAAATCAGCTTCTAGTAAATATACACCCTTACCTGAGCACAAAATAGAGAATTCTTTCCATTTTGAGGAATAAGATTTTCTTGTGGACTGATTTCTTAAAACTTTCAGGATACTTAAGACCTTGCTTGAAAGGTTCATGCTTGAGTATTCTAGGTCCTCAAGAACCATTCTTTCAGTCTCAGTGTTTTAAGGTTTGGGAATGTCACTGTGCCTTGAGACTGTCAGGAGGTTGTGTCTGAAGGGTAGAGATACGGGGTTCTTGCTTGACAGAGACAGTAGGAGAGAGTATTGTAACAGGAAAGTTTGCAATGTCTTTCCCCTAAATCCCCCCTTCACAATTTTGTTTTAGTTTTCCTGTACCTCGGGAGCTGTGTTTGCATGTGGGGAACAGGGTTAGGTTCCCCAGTGCAAGGGAATAGAATGGGGGAGGGGATTTTGAATATCGTTCATGGCCAACCAGAGGATAACACCCAGGGAGTGAGATTCAGTCAGAAACTGTTGGGGAGAGTTGGGAGCTGGACTGGGAGGAGAGAGAGGGAACTGGGACAGTGGGCTTACCTGGGTGTTTGAAGCCAACCCGGAGCTCATCTGTGTGCCTCAGCTGTCCCTTCCTGGTCCTCAAATGAAGCCTGCCAGCAGTTGGAGTGGTCCGTGGAGTGTGGTGAATCAGTGCCGGTGAATCAGACTCAGTTGGCAGATGTCAGCTGCGGTGTGGGCTCAATTCAGCCCCTTTTGTTATTTTAAAAGTGATCCAGTCCCTCGGCAGTGGTGGTGCCCCCAGAAGCCACATCAGTGAAGAGAGACAGAGAGAGAGAGAGGAAGAGACAGCATCAAGGGTTGTGAGGCCCCCGTTGCCCCAGGGCTGCATGAGAAGTCCCTCCCTCTGCCTGCAACCACCTGCCTCCCATTTTCCTGTTTTCACCTTAGGCTGGGGCTGTGAGTAGATGGCAGCACTGTTGTTCTGGTGCTGTCTGCCTGTTCAGTTACGCATGAAAGTGCAACATAGCTCATGCCATCTTTGAAAATGTCTGTGCCTATGTCCACCATTGCTGAATCCAAACTCAAGCCCTGAGACTTGTGAATTGAAACAGCATACGCAACACATATTGGGAACTGTTTCCTGTTGACATAGATATCTTTTAATACCTGGAACTTAACATAGGTTCGATCAATCTGCACAGGCTGTTCCATGTTGTCAAGGTGGACAACAAGTGTCTTAATAAATGTCTTCTAAACATTGTAAACAAAGTCTATGATGTGATCCATGGCACCATTTACCATGCCATGCTCAACATCAAGATTACACCATAGCATGACTCGTGCATTCTTACAAACTGTAAGAACAGCTTCTAGGCCAGCTGTGCATGAAACATCCAACTTCAGTTCAGAGAGTCATTTAGTCATCTTCACTACCAGTTTCTGAATTAGAATGACGCCATCAACTATATCAACAGCATGCAGTATAAGAATCTCTTGATTCTCTCTCTGCAACATAACACTATTGAACTCAGTACATTTCTTAAGTCATGGCATAAGACACACAATCCGTGTGTCCCTGGAGTACACATCACTGAAAACATCACATGCTGTTTCTGTGGATGTAGCATCCATTCTGCTTCTTCTACCATGTAACATTGAAAGATGTTCTGGTGACAAAGAACCTGTACGAGCTCGATCCAAAAGTGCCTTGTAAGCCAGATCGCCACTCTGCCGCATGCTCTGACAAATAACTCCCACAGGTTAAAACCTCCAATGCAGCCTAGTGTATTCTTAGCCTACTTGACAGTCAGAGCTGCAAAGACATGTTCCGCATTAACTGGTGCAAGTTGTAAAAGGTCTCCAAATACAACTATGCTTTTACCACCAAATGCATCTCCATAGTCAGTCCCCAAAATCTCCTGTAGATGTAGGTGTATACAGGCAAGCATCAAATTAGAGACCATGCTAATCTCATCAATGATGAGTAACTTCATCTTAGTAAACAGAACCAAGCTGAGATGCAATCTCAAATGACAGCTTATGATACTCTCCTGCTTTGTCATGTTCCACTGGCAACATGAAGAGACGGTGTAATGTAATTCCACCAATGTTGTATGCAACCAGTCCAGTGGGAGCACTAACAGCAACTGACATTGATGAGCCTGTCAGTTTCCATATTTCAGCCATTATGGCATCTATAAGGAAGCTATTTCCTGTACCTGCTGAGCCACTAACATACATCAGTAGTGGCTTGTGGTCAAAACAGTCACATTTCTTCTGTTCATGTAGTATCCCATGCCGGACAGCATCAGTAACTGCAGAGTGTGCCATACGTTGCTGCTCATTGAGTCTCTCTCTCTCAATTCTGCTGGGTCAACACTGCAGTGTGTGCCATGTTCCGTAGCACTCTCCACTTCTGACATGAGTAGTTCTGGGGGATTCAGAGGCAGAGGTTCTCCAAGTATACCTTCTCCTTCCAGATCAAGGTTGTCCTGTGAACTAACAGGAGTGTCCTCTTCAAGTTGTTTCTGTGCCTTTTCAAGCTGCTCCTTCTCAGTGTCTAGTCTTTGTATATATGTGTCTGAGTATTCAGTTTGGAATGTCTTGTAACTGTGATTGAATTCTTCCTCGAATGTATCACAGTCACCTTTTAATTCAGACTCATTCCTCCAGGGTTTAAATAAGAATAGGAGAGCAAAGTAGTAATGCTCTCTTCTCTCAGATGTGCCTAGACGTAATTTGCAGTGGTCAATGAGCCAAGGCTTATGTCTCTTAATGAGACAGCCGTCCACTCCTTTGACCTTGTAAATGTCATGTGTGCAATCAGATGAGACATCCGTCTTGTAGTCATACCACCTAGCCTCCTCAAATAAACACATTCGATCCAAGTCTTCATGTCTACAGGGGTAGTACATGTCAATGAGGTTATTCTTCAAGATATGTCTTGAAGAGGGTCTCTTGAGAGCCAGTTCCTCAATCTCGGTGTGAGGAATAAGTACATGTTTGGGCTTCTCTTTGTAGTTTACACAGATAAAATGCACAGCATCAGATTTGCCGTACAAATGTGTACCAATCAAGCGATTGCCAGCCTTATAAGCACCACATTCTCTGTGTGATAGGGTCTTCAATCCCAATGACCACAACTGAGATGTCAGTGACTTGCTTGAACTGCCAATATCTTCTCAAAGATCTTGCAAGCTAGTCTATTCATGTTTGGTAATGTATGAAGTGACGTACCGAACCAGAGCCAATGAGTTGTCAGCCACAAACTGAGCATCTATGTTTGCTTGCCACATTAGGAGAAGAGTGGGATTGTAGTCATTGATGTACACCTCAGTCTCATCTCTGGGAAACTCATATACCCTCTTAGTTGATTTTGCCTTCAAGTGGTGTTGCATAGCAGAAAACAGTTCGTTCATGCAACCATCCTGACAGACACGCCTGAGAAATCCAAAGCGACATCTTGTGTACCAATCAGATTTGTTCTTCACTACCCAGCAGCAGTATTTTGCACAAATATGGCGTTGGAACTTCTGCATCAACTTCCACAGTGTAGGACTGTCATACTTGTCCGGTATGGAGCAAGTGATGTATTGCTTAATGAATGCTAGCACTTCTGCTGCTTCATGTTCACCTGTGTGGGGCATCCTTGATCCACAGTAACATATGAATATGAGGAGTGCCTCATGCCTGATATTCCATCCTCCAGAAGTAATGCTCCACAATACCAAGAGGCAGATTGTCCTTTGATAAAATGAAAGTCAGAATATCATGGAATTGCTTGTGAAAATGTCTAGTAACAGACACTGGGTCAAGTGAGCACATTTCTCTGAGAGCCATTGATGAAATGCCCTCTACATCACAATTTGCCCACTTCAAGAGTTCAGTGACCTCCTCCCAGGTATACAGCTGTGTGTGACAAACCATGTGGCTGCACCATACTCTCACAGCATAGTCATCACCTCAGAGTGTCTGCAATACCAGTATTCTTTAGTGCCACATAGACTCGACAGAATAGAAGACAAATTGACTTGCACACTTTCATCCTTTTGCTTTAATTTTTGCAAAAACTGTGCAGCAGTGATTCCATCAAGTGGAGTCGTGAGCCATATAATATGTGTAATAGATGCAGAGAGTATGCTAAGCTGACTTTCCCGGAGGAGATGGAACGGATACTGTACGTTGCATCTGAATTTGCCATCCTTACTGAGTACACGGCTAGTGCAGTACTCAGCACCTTGCACATGCACTTCTCTTTCATCTAGGCATCCACCTGACTCTTTTGGGAATAAATCAGGAAAACAACGTGCTTCCAATGTTGCCTCCCAAATGCTGACAGGCTCATCTTCCACCTGTCTCATTTGGTACAAATCAATGTTATCCCCTACTGGATCTCTGCCATGCAGTGAGTGTATTGTGTACTGTTCATACACATTATCATTTGTCTCTATATTGACATTCTCAATCATTGATTTTGTGGTATCCAACACATCATGTTCAGCAGACACGCTAGTCATGCGATCAATGTCAAGGTCTGCATAAAAGGGATTGTTGCTCTTCAAGTAAGTAAGAGCAAGTTTCACCTTCTCTACATTGACAACATCCTGCCAAATGACCTTTGACTTTGTTGGAACACCACTGACAAGGATCACCAAACTGTTCTCAATGGAGACTGCCTCCACATTTTCCTGCAGAGGAAGTGGAAGATACATAACAGAACCCTTAAGAGACCTAATGAGTTCTTTTTGTGGAATATTCCATGTTTTTGTATTCAGATGTAGAATTGTTTGAAATGGTTTCATAGTCTGAATAAGAATCCGTTCAAACATGTTCAATGTGGTAATCTCAGCAGGCATAACATGTGCCTCCATATTGTTCAATAGTGACGTTGGTGGTAGAATGTTAGCCTTCACTTTGGAGAAACAGTGCTTGCACATCAAAATGATTGGGTCTAACTGGAAGTCGCACTTTAACAGCAGAAATGCTGGCAGTCAAAACCACATGTCATTATACAGTGACAAGGTTTCCATGTTCACTGTGACTGTTTCTCGTAACAGAGCCAATCACATCACACACATACAGAGTCAAATCTCTCTGTCTTTGCCAATGGATTTCCCAAACTGCTTGAGAATATCAGTTTCTAAGACAGAGACAGAATTTCCATCAGCAGTTGATGACTGTCCAGTCACAGTATCTGTGATACTGCTGTCACGTCGCAGCAGTTTCAGAAATGTCATGGCACCATGCATGTCACCAGACTGCAGTAACTCATTCAGACTAGTACACAGTGCAACAACCCATCACACCTCATAGACCCTATACACAAAGTTCTGCATCCCTGATTGATGCACTCCCAGCATCCACATGTGGTGAAATACACTATCACAAACACCACTATCTAGGCATGCAAGCGAATGACCCATAAGTCCAGTATGTGGATGGATCTCACAAAGGTCTATGTTCTCAAACTGTTTATGTCTGTCTTTATGGTCAGTAATGACAAACAGATTGATGAAGTGCTCAGCTTTGTCAAATGATGATTGCCTACAGTTGTAAGTAGCATCACAAGTCCATGACAGACCATGACGCTTATGAAGCCGAATGGTTGCGTCAGACTCATCATCTGACTGCATTGTGATGTCATCACATACACTCAGCACATTACACAATTTACTGGACTCATCAATGCAGAAGTTGCTGTCCTTTTTCTGTGAGTAATATGACTCCTCCCAGAAGTACGCCTCTGAGTGCTGTGTGTGCAGCCAGCTACCAGTGAAAACGTCACAGAAGTTGTGTTGGTTCAAGACAGGATAGCATTGTAGCCTCATCTTAACATCATACACAACTTTCCTGAACTGCTCAAGTACATGTGCCATCGTATGCCACAAGCGTTGAAGAACAAATAGTGCCCTATTTACAAATGTACAGACTCTGAGAGGCAGTTTCATCAGAGAGAGATGGCTCTTTAGTTTTTTGCACTTACGTCTCATCACAGCAGCAATAAGTCTATCAATCTTAGCTTTAGAAGCTAATGATCAGAAATATTTGTGCTTCCTCAGATAAGCATCAGCAGGCATGCCTTTACACAGCTGCTTGGTACACTTCTTTATGCTTGCCTTTGCAACAATAGTCTTCCATCTGAAAGATTTCCACAACTGTTGCTGAGCTCTGCATTTTTGCCTTACAGTTGAGCAAGAATGTACTGCTTCTGTGGAGTGTGCAACCTGTGAAGTCACTCCTTGAGTGGAATGCTGGTTCAGTTTACATCTTGATGTACCATGTGTGGTTTTCAGACCACTCTTAAGCAACAGTGAACTACTATGATACCTGTTTCATCTCTGCATAGAACTGTGTCTCTGTTTGGAAGGCATCTTTCTTCCCTTGAAATTCACAGTACTGTGGGACAATGTTACATAAGTACCAGGCACCTGTATAAGAAATAGAGAAAAACAAATATTTCATGGTGAGCTAACTTTTTTGTCCTAACATTACATAGTCACACACACTGTTCATGTGTCATGTTACAAGAATAAATAGCACTCTTACAAAACATTGCACAGATAATCCTTCTCACAGCCGAGCACTAGTAAATGCAATATACAATGTTTTCAAGTGTCGCAAAACAGAAGCTCACTTATAACATGAGAAAATATCCATAAATATGACAGAAACAAAATTATTCTAAAAATTCTAACAATCCATACTATTTTAGCCAAAAAACAGGTTTTTCCCAACATTTTCAAAAAGTAATGTCGAATGTTCGACAGTGCTGCAAATATTAGTGTCGTGAGCACAAAAGTGTTGAATAATAGTGTTGTGAGCACGAAAGTGTTGAATAATTACATTAAAAAAATACCCTCTTTAAGGCTAAGCCAGTCAGACACTGCTTTGTATTTGAGTGACAGACACTCACACCAATGGAACATAACATTGATCAGGCCATGTCAGGCAACCAATCACAAGTGCTGAAGACTGGAGAAGAAGGACATAGCAGCCATCTTAGGGAAAACTGAGAGACCCTGCTTTACACTGTGTAAGTACATCACGTTTTCTATACAATTTTTCTAGCATTATTAAAACTGTAAGCCCCACAAAAATAGCATTAAACAAAACATTTTTTACTGCTCTATTTGACTATGGCAATATAAATAACCTGTTATGCTGTGAAAAGAAGTAATTACTGTTTAAAGTCAGAGTGTCAATGAGTACTTACTAGCACAGATAGAGCTGCAAATGGAGGCAGAAACCAAGCAGCACGTGTATAATAACACAAGAGGCAACCAAGTATAGATCTCTGTTTACTTGTCATTGTTTGAACAAGCCTATGGAAATTTAGTATTTTCCCACCTTGAAACTTTGCAACACTTCTGGTTGACAGGAGCTGCAACCATTCAGTGTAGTCATAGTGCATGCATACACTGTATTGGTTAACAGTGAGAAAGCATTAACCAATTACTTTGATGATCACTGTGTTTTGGGACAGCCCACCAAAGCAATGTTGAAGTAGAGAGGGAAATTTCACTTTCATATTCGGTAATGACTAGACACTGCAGGACAAACACTGATTTTTTAGTAGCTCTCTGTCCACTTCTCAGTTTAAAACCTCAGAATGGCAGAAAACAGCAAATGGACTGCGTGGATCATCATCAGCAGCTTAGTCTGATGTGCTTTAGAGTAAGCTCAGAGGAGTGATTTTTGCAAAGACCTGCAGCTTCCAAATTGCTCTGTTAAGTGGTTTGGCAGGGGAGGTATGAGGTGGGAGCATCTCATGCCAACAATGCACAGACTTCTGAGCACTCGAGCTTGACTGGACATACTGCTGATTCATCTCAGAGACAATGATTTGGGCACCAAACGATGGGTAGATTTAGCGACAGAAGCAAAATTGGACCTTGCTTCTATTATGGGTATATTACCTGCCTGTAAGATCATTTTTTCAGATATTACAGAGTGTAGGGTCTGGCAAGCAGCACACCACATGTACCTGCTTGACAGAGCATGAAGAAGGGTGAACATGCAAATATCTGGATATCTGCACAGGTCTAGGATGCACATCATACATCACCCTGAAATTAAGTATTGGAAAGATTGGCTACTATACCTACCAGATGATGTGCACTTCTCCCATACTGGCAATTGCCTCTTCCTGGGAGACCTTCGCGATGAAATCATCACAGTGCACCTGTAAAAAAAAGGTTCTTTTAACAGCCACAAAATCTTTGTCAAAAAATAGAAAAGCTACATACATAACACAAGCACGTTCAATCTGTCTTCACACAACCAAAGCAGATTTGATGCATGGACATGTTGAGAATTGTGACATGTGTACAGCTTCTGTCAGCAAGACTGAATATACATTTTTAGGTTGTGGTTTGAGTATGCCTATGCACTGCAGTTTAAACATTACATAGGGGATGTACCAATATGTTCTTTATGTGATGTAATATCACTGATGTCACATGTAATTGCTTGTAATCAGAACTGTACAATCACAGTAACCATACTGCCTGCACATGGGTAGTCTAAAAGCTGAACAGAAGACAACCATACGGACGCATGAATATTCCATAGTAATGCGCTATTGTCTGTATCTCTATTCTTTGCAGCACTAAAAACCAGAGAAATGAGACTGTGGACTTTGAGGGAGGTGTGCTGTTTGGTTTAGGTGGCTTCCAAAAAAGGCAACCCTAAGGTTCTAATGTGCAGCACCAACAGGAAGCTGGATGTGATGTGGAGGTGCATAAATACACATTTGAACATGTGTTTTAAAATTCAAAATAAAACTTCCTTAATGTGCAAGCGGAAGTAGAAGCTGTTGCACCAGTGCTTTTATGTCTTAAAAAGCCATGAGGAGATACCGGAGAATGCCGTTGGCTGGTGTGACACTTGGACAGCTGGTTCTGATTAATCTATGCTTTTTGTAATATAAAAAAAATGTAGTGTGATTATCTGTCATGAGAAATGCTGTGCCTGGATACCCCCGGTATCAATTCAGAAGACAGGATATATGTTAAACAGCAGATCTCTGTGATGAGATTAACTAGCAAAAACCCGCATTTTATATCCTTATTTAGGATCTGGGTTGTTTGATGCTAAGATCTGAAATATCCATTTTATGACATCCTCAGGAAGGTCAGTTAATTGCAGCTGGTGTCATAAGGAAGTGGAATATCCATTTTATGATGTCCTCAGGAAAGTCAGTTAATTTTAGGGGAGGAACAGTCAGGGTGCTTCGGAGGAAGGAGGAGGGGGCCACTAGAGGGCATGGGTGGAAGCTGGAGGGGGGAAGATTCAGGGGAGAAAGGAGGAGGTGCTACTTCTCTGAGAGGGTGGTGGAGCCATGGAATGCGCTGCCTAGGGGGCTGGTGGAGGCAGAGACAGTGGAGGGGTTCAAGAGGGGGTGGGACAGGTACAGGGGAAGGGTTCTGGAAGCAAAATCCAATGCAGCAAGAATATCCAGAACTGGGAAGGGAGAAGCCAGAGAAGGCGAGGGGGCCAGCAAGGTCAGCAACCAGGGTGGCAGCTGACCAAACGAGCAGACATGAAAGACCGTTAGGCCTATTCTGCTGGCATTTTAGTATGTTAGTATGTTAGTAATTGCATCTGGTGTCATAAAAAGTCCTTTGATGTGTCTGAGAAAGGAAACTGCTCATGGATCAAAGGGACTGAAAAATCACAGTCTTAATTAAGAGTGTCATCATTTCGAAAATGAGTCTTGCTGTAGTCACAGAATTCAATACCTTGATGGGACTTCCTGTTTTGTATATATATATATATATATGTTTTTATGTATCCTGAAAGGGAGGAGCTAGATAATGACATCATGAAGAGTGTTGAAACACAGCATTTTTAAACTGTAGTCTGTATTCCATTTAAAGACACATATGTTTGGACTCTGAAAAAGCAACATCAGGCACATACAGTATATGAGAAAGACAATTCTAAATGTACTGTGGTAGGAGATCTTGTTTGCATGTTAAACCTGTTTTTTTTAAGTGATTTGTATGCTTTGTGATATATGGTTCTGTATTTACATTTTATATTTGTATCTATTTTTAAGTAAACATCTCATTTTAGAGACTACTTGGTGTGCCTTTGAAATTCTTTCTTTGACATGTGTAGCATGTATGGTTAAAGCTGATGCTGGGCATAGCTTACTGGTTTACCAAACTGGAAAAGGTAAGAGTTTATTCTGAGGTCTTTAATAGAGTTTTTAAGGGTTCATTTTGTACGCCTGGTTAGGTGTCCATAGGCAAAAGACATCTGGCCTCCCTGAAGAGCAGAATTATCTGAGCCTGTACATTGGGTACGCTAGCAAGAGGTTCACAGTTTGATTCCCTCCAGAAACTTGAGACCAAAGGTTGATTCAAACCCACAAAACAGACAGGAGGGTTACCCCGTTCTGTTAACTGTTCACAATACTGCGCTCAGAGGTTGGCACTGTGGGAGCAGAGGGCCTGACCTGCTGAGTGGGGTTGTGACAGTTTGGTTGGCAGCAGTGTGCATAAGTTTGGTATTATAAGCTTTTATTGTTCAGTGTGTTGGCTGAGAATGTCAGCTCACTTGCAAAGAAAGAAAAAGGCAAAGTCAAGTTCCTACCTGTTTCATTTTTTTTCTAAAGTACAAGTCAAAGTAGCCATTGTTAGGGAAGAAGATGGCTTCCAACTACAGCGGGCACACTTTAGACTACCTAAAGCAGTTGTGCAGGGACAGAGGAGTCCCATTCAAGGTGAAAACCACCAAGCAGAACCTCGTGGATGCCCGGATGGTAGCAGATACCCAGAGCATCGAGTCACAGGAAGTGACTGCAAAGGGACGAACCTTGAGTGTGGAAGGGCTAGCTGCCAGTGCAGTGTCCAGATCTGATGAGGAGGTCAACAGGGCCAGTGCCAGTGAAGGGCCACAGCAGCAGGGGAAGGTCGCCAGTATCCTGGATCCAGAAGTACTCAGGCTGCAAATTGAGTTGAGCAGAATAGAGCTGGAGTTCCAGAGGGAGAGGGACCATGAACAGCTGGAAGCAGACAGTGAGGAGCGTGAGTGCCAGTGAGCTGCAGAGGAGAAGAGGGAGCAAGAATGGCAAGAGGCAGACCATGAGGAGCATGAGCGCCAGAGGCAATATGAACTGGAGAAGCTACGACTTCAACCAGCAGCACCAGAACAGGTAAGTGGCTTGGGTTTACCTGGGTCTACAGGACTGGGTTACAAATTAAATTCCAAATCGATAGCCAAATTTAAAGAGAGGGAGGATATGGATGCCTTTTTAAATTCTTTTGAAAAAGTTTGTATTCAGGCTAAAATTCCTAGAGAGTCCTGGAGCTTCCAGCTATCCTCGCTCCTTACCAGGAAAGCTCAGGATGCATTGGGTGAAATGGACAATGAGGACGGTGATGATTACAGCAAACATAAAGCTGCACTGTTAAAGAAATTTGAATTAACTGCTAAATCATACACAGCTAAATTCCGTAAGCTCAGGAGAAGCCCTGACATGAGCTATAAGGAACTAGCCATGAAACAACGTCAGTTTTTAAAACATTCATAGGAAGGAATTGAAGCAAACTCTGTTGATAAAATTGAAAATGTGATTTTATTAGAACAGTTTTTCTGGGCATGCCCAGCAGAGCTGAAAACATGGCTGGAGGACCGAGATCCCAAAACAGTGTAAGAGGCTGCTGAACTCTCGGACCGCTATGCCAAGAACAGACCTGCTCTGAGAGCAAATGGGGCGGCCATGGCAGCGCAGAAAGGGAAAATCATGCCTTCTTTTATTTTTTATTTATTTAAATCTCAGATTACAAATACCTTTAAGCTTGAAGCAGCTCATTTATAAAGGTTCCATGTCAAAGGATAGGGTTACAATAGAGTAGGGAGGTATAGACAACATTCATGGTATCAATGGAGGTACAGACAACATTCTTGGTATCATCAGAGCACAGCAAGTCAACTGGTAAATAAGTGGGAACAATGCTACATACTTAAGATTACAAGCAAGCATAGAAAACCATAAGGTACATTTGAAGCAACATTGCTAATCAGAGGTGGGGGGAAGGGGAAAAGTAAGGAAGGGGTAGGGGAGATGAGAGGGCAGAATCCAGATAGAGAAGAAAAAGAAAATATGGTAGCCAGAGGCCTAGTTGTAGGGTGAGAGGAAGGGGAGGCTAAGGTGGGAGAAGGGGTAAAAGAGGGGAAAAGGAGGGCAGATGAAGGAAAAGAAGATAAGGGAGAGTGGGGACCAGAGGGCATGGACAGGTCCAGGAAGAGGGGGGTCAGTGGGATAAGAGCAAGGAGGGGATGAGGTAAAGGAGGAGGTGGCGGGGGAAAGGGGGAAACTGCCTTCAGGGCAGCTAAAACCCTCACTGCCTCCACCAAAACTGGTTAGTCCCAGGTTTCAGAGAAAAGATTTCTCTGAGAAAAGAAATTAATGTTGGTTGTGTAAAGAAACTGGGCATATTACCAGACAGCGTCCCAAACAGACAAGCAATAATACGCAAGATGGTGCTAGGAAAGAAGTGGGTTGTTTACATGTCCCTGGAAGCATGCCTGTGAACATGAAGGAACCCATGCACCCTGTCATGGTGAATGGTGTACAGACACAAGGGTTAAGGGACACAGGGGCCTCCCTGACCTTGGTAAAGGGGGCTGTAGTAGAGCCTGGTCAGCTTATATCCAATAAATACATCACTGTACAGTACTTTACTGGTGAGGCAAAAGCATTGCCCCTCGCTAGTGTTCTCCTAGACTGGGGTGAAACAGGGGGAACTGTGCAACAGGTGGCTGTAGCCAAAACCTTAGCGGTGGATATGATCCTGGGCAGCAATCTCCACCAGGGGATGATATGTGCAGTTACCCCTAGCCAAGCAGCAAGGGAAAATTGTAGTTCCCTAAACTCCCCACAGAAGCCATTGTGGAAACCACTGGGAGGCTGGTTCCCCAGCTTGTGTCTTCAGAGGGGGAAACTAATGAAAAGGGGGTAAAATTTCTGCAGTAGCAAGTAACCACACAGCTATGGAGGGTTGCTCTGAGGAGGGAGGGGTGGCCCATTGTTAGAGGGTTAGGGATGACTGTGATCCTGAGTGCCCTGACACTAGTGCTAGGGTCCCTAGTTTAGCAACTGAAGGGGACCTGTCCCAAGCCTTGGGAATGTGTGAGGAGTTTGCAGCTGCTCAGAGAAGTGACCCTAGTCTAGAGAAGCTGAGGGCTTGGGCAGACTCTGACCGAGCACAGGGAGGTGATGACAGACATAAGGTTTATTGGGAAAATTGACTGATGTATACTAAGGCTGTGCAGACAGAGGAATGGGTGCTAGGTAGGCAGCTTGTTGTTTCCCAAGGGTATCGTGAGCAGTTGCTCAAGGTTGCACATGATATTCCTTTGTCTGGTCATCTGGGAATCACGCGCACTATGCAGCAGTTGGCCCAGAATTTCTACTGGCCAAATTATTGCAGGTCTTGTCACCGGTGCCAAGAAATAGGAAAGGTGGGCAAGAAAACTCAAGCTGACCTGATTCCATTGCCCATAGTAGAGGAGCCATTCCAGAGGGTGGGAATGGATATTGTGTGGCCTTTAAATACCCCTAGCACCTCAGGGAAGAGATTCATCCTGACTGTATTGGATTATGCCACCCGTTACCCAGAGACAGTTGTCCTATCCTCACTTAGGACAAACAAAGTGACAGATGCCTTACTTGGGATTTTCTTCCATGTTGGGTTTCCGCAGGAGGTTATCACTGATCGAGGGGGTTTCTTTATGTCGGACCTGATGAAATGTTTATGGGAGAAGTGTGGGGTGGTGCAAAGATGCATGACACCATATCACCCACAAGACAATGGGCCTGTGGAAAGATTCGATGGTACCCTGAAGTCAATGCTCTGGGTGTTTGCTGAACAGCATGGGAGGGACTGGGAGAAATACCTTCCCCACCTGTTGTTTGCATACAGAGAGGTGCCCCAAGAGTCAACAGGATTTTCCCACTTTGAACTCTTACATGGACGCCGGGTACGTGGGCCCCTAGACCTGATCTTGGAGGACTGGGAAGGCAAGCATGCCACCCAGGGAACTCCCATTGTGGATTACGTCCTTTGGTTTAGGGAAAGGCTGAAGGAGCTTATGGGGACAGCCCAGAGCAACCTGGCAGCTGCCCAACAGAAACAGAAAGTGTGGTATGACCACAGAGCCAGAGCTCACTCGTACATGGTGGTTCAGGAAGCCATGATCCTTATTCTGATCCAGAAAGACAAGCTGCAGGCTGAGTGGGCAGGACCTTACAAAGTGATTAGGGAGGTAAATGACATGAACTATATTATAGAGTTACTTGACAGAAGACAGCAGAAAGGATGTGCCATGTCAACATGATGATGCTATATGCCAGTAGGGCTGACATAGTGTTTGCAGTGTGTATTCCTGGGGAAGGGACAGATGAAGGAGACCCCCTTCTGAACTTGCTGGAAGAAAGTAAGCAGGAGTCCTCTGTAGAGGCAGTTAAATTGTCTCCCCAGCTGACACCGGACAAGATCCAGGAAGTAAGGGAGATTTTAGCAGACTTTGCCCCATTGTTTAGCACCAAGCCTGGACTAACCCCCTTAGCGACTCATGATGTGAAGACAGGGACACAGATGCCCATACAGCGGACAGCATATCGGGTGTCAGAGGCTGTTCAAAAGGACATTAGGAAGGAAGTGGAGGAGATGCTGGATTTATTGGTAATCCAGAGATCCCACAGCCCCTGGGCCTCACCCATAGTCCTTGTACCCAAGCCAGATGGCTCTACTCATTTCTGTGTGGACTATCATGGACTGAATGCAGTCACAAAGTCAGACGCCCACCCAATGCCTCGGACAGATGAACTCCTGGACAAGTTGGGAGGGTGACCTACCTTACAACCATTGACCTGACCAAGGGGTATTGACAGGTAGAATTGACAGACAGAGCTAGGGAGAGGCCATCCTTCATCACTCTGATAGGCTTATTTGAATTTAAAGTAATGCCTTTTGGAATGAAGAATGCCCTGGCCACTTTCCAAAGGTTGTTGAACCAGGTGTTAAATGGTGCCGAGGAGTATGCCGTGTCATACCTGGATGACATTGCCATCTTTAGTACCAGCTGGGAGGAACACCTATCCCACCTTAGGGAAGTGCTGGGCAGGATACAGAGGGCCGGGCTCACTGTCAAAGCCAGGAAGTGCCAGGTGGCTCTGTGAGAAGTGGCATACCTTGGACAAGTGGTAGGCCGGGGACAGCTCCGTCCTAACCAAATAAAAATAGAGGTAATCTAGGCATGGCCCAAACCAGAAAGACAGAAGCAGGTCAGGAGTTTTCTCGGGATAGCAGGGTACTATAGAAAATTTGTACCCAATTACAGTGCCCTGGCTGCTCCCCTATCTGACCTGATAAAGAAAAGGATGCCAAAGAAAATTACCTGGGGACCATTCTGTGAAGAAGCCTTTACCAAACTGAAGGAGGCACTGTGCAGTGATCCTGTTTTGACAAGTCCTGACTATAGCAAACCCTTTATAGTTCAGACTGACACCTCAGACGTGGGTATTGGGGCAGTACTGAGTCAGACATCCAGCCAAGTGAAAGATCACCCTGTAGCGTATCTGAGTAAGAAGTTACTTCCCAGGGAGCGGACATACTCCACTGTGGAAAAGGAGTATCTTGCCATAGTGTGGACCCTAAAGAAATTAGAGCCATACTTACATGGGCAGCATTTTGTGGTACAGACTGACCACAACCCCCTGGTTTGGCTGACGCAGATGGGGAAAAAACAATGGTAGATTGCTAACATGGAGTCTTGCTTTGCAAGAGTATGACATGGCAATTCTACATAGGGCTGGAGTGACCAATCAGAACTCAGATGGGTTGTCTCGTGTCTAGGAGGAGTGAACTGATTTGGGAAGCTCCTCCCATGCAGGGGATAGACCCCCCAAATTCAGTGTAGGTAGGGAGGAACTGTGACACTTGGACAGCTGGTTCTGATTAATCTATGCTTTCTGTAATATAAAAAAATGTAATGTGATTGTCTGTCATGAGAAATGCTGTGCCTGGATAAACCCCCCCCCATCCCCAGGTATCAGTTCAAAAGACAGGATATATGTTAAACAGCAGATCTCTGTGATGAGATTAACTTGCAAAAACCTGCATTTTATAGCCTTATTTAGGATCTGGGATGTTTGATGCTAAGACCCGAAATATCCATTTTATGACATCCTCAGAAAAGTCAGTTAATTGCAGCTGGTGTCATAAGGAAGTGGAATATCCATTTTATGACATCCTCAGGAAAGTCAGTTAATTGCACCTGGTGTCATAAAAAATCATCTGATGTGTTTGAGAAAGGAAACTGCTGATGGATCAAAGGAACTGAAAAATCACAGTCTTAATTAAGAGTGTCATCATTTGGAAAATGAGCCTTGCTGGAGTCACAGATTTCAATACCTTGATGAGACTTCCTGTTTTGTATATGTATATTTTTTATGTACTCTGAAAGGGAGGAGCTAGATGATGGCATCATGAAGAGGGTTGAAACACAGCATTTTTAAACTATAGTCTGTATTCCATTTGGAAATACTTATGTTTGGACTCTGAAAAAGCAACATCAGGCACTGTTAGAAGGTATACATGAGAAAGGCAATTCTAAGCATACTGTGGTAGGAGATTTTGTTTGCACTTTAAACTTGTTTTTTTTAAATGATTTGTATGTTTTGTGATATATGGTTCTGCATTTACATTTTACATTTTTATCTATTTTTAAGTAAACATCTCATTTTAGAGGCTACTTGGTGTGCCTTTGAAATTCTTTCTTTGACAAGTGAAACAGGTATGGTTAAAGCTGACACTGGGCATAGCTTACTGGTTTACCAAACTGGAAAAGGTAAGAGTTTATTTTGAGGTCTTTAATAGAGTTTTTAAGGGTTCATTTTGTATGCCTGGTTAGGTGCCCACAGGAAAAAGATATCTGGCCCCCCCCCCCCCCCCGAAGAGCAGAATTATCTGAGCCTGTACATTGGGTACGCTAGCAAGAGGTTCACAGTTTGAATCCCTCCAGAAACTTGAAACCAAATGTTGATTCGAACCCACAAAACAGACAGGAGGGCTACCCTGTTCTAACTGTTCACAATACTGCGCTCAGAGGTTGGCACTCTGGGAGCAGAGGCCTTACCTGCTGAGTGGGGTTGTGACAGCTGGTGATACCTCACATTTGAGATGTGGGAGGCTGCTGGTAAGCCTGCTGCAGGGGAGCGCCTACAACATTGTGAGTATAGAACACATTTCTTAATCAGCGCAGCATATATGACACTTTTAAGAATGACGTACTAGTAAAATTTTGGAGCACTATCATTTAGTGCACAGTATTATCATTATATAACAGAGAAACACACAGAAGACACCATAGGGCTGGATATTCAAAAGGGCTGCGCAACACGCAATAGGGTTGTGCCAGTGCAAGTCAGAAAATGCACCATTCTGTGATATTCAGCAGGAGGCTGTTGCAGCACTGAAAACATGCTGAGCAACAGCACAATGATAATGAAGGCATGAGCAACCAAAGGGGGTGGAACCATGCATAAAGTGCGCAGTACGATGTTCAAAGACTTGCACAATGCGCAACAGTGGAGCAGGCGGAAGTTGCGCCATAGCGGAAATAAGCCAAAATAAAAAGGAGCAAGGAAGAGGCGCAAGAATGCTACAGGGAAGCCACATGTGTCAGAGACAGGCACAGAGAAATAGGGAGAAAGAGGGCAGGCCAGGGAAACCACAACACAGAAGAGGGGCAACAGAGTGCAGAGGCCAGTAGTTGTACCTGGTGCAGGATAGGTAGCAGTCAGGACAGCGGGGGGAACAAAGCAACATCAGCTGGGGGGGAACACAAGCCAGGGACATGGACAGTGCCACCTTCCACATGGATGCCGTAATGAGGGGGGTGAGAAGGCATGCTGCAGGGGGACGTGGCCGTGGAAGGGCCCATCGGTGGTATGCCCCCAACAGGCAGTACCGAGCCCGCACCAGCTTTGAGCTGTACACAGATGTTGAGATTGTGGGCCAGTACCGCCTGAACAGGGCAATACTGAGGTGGCTCTGTGAGCTGTGCACGACGGAGTCATGCTCTGTCAGTGGAGACAAAGGTAACAGCCTGCATGTGGTTGCTCACCACGGGTATCTTCCAGAGACCAACAGGGGATACCACATGCATAACACAGTCAGCCACGTCATGCATCCTCACCCAATTCCTCAGTGCACTGCTGCCACATGCTGCAGAGTACATCCATTTCCTCAGAACCGTGGCAAAGCGCACAGCAAACATACTGGAGTTCCACAGGGTAGCACATATGCCTGGCGTGCTAGGGGCGATAGACTGCACCCATGTGGCCAGCTGCACACCACCTGGTCCCGATGGGGCTACCTACATGAATTGGAAGGGATATGCCAGTGTCAACTGCCAGGTGATGTGTGATGCCAGTGGACGCATCATCAATGTCTGCGCCACGCACCCTTGGGGAGCACATGATTCCTTCAGCTGGCACCAGTCAGCACTGTGCCATCGATTCGAGAGTGGAAACATCCCCACAGGTCATCTAGTGGGTGAGTATGTATGTAGAACTGACAAATCGTGGGCAAGGGGGGGTAAGCCAGATGTGCCATGGGTGTGGCCCACAGGGTTTGGGGCAGTCTGAGCCTGAACAAGATGCTAACCTCCACTGTCTCCACACAGGTGACAGTGGATACCCACTCCATCCCTGGCTGCTCACACCCTACCGGCGGCCCATGACCCCATCGCAGCAATGCTTCAATGAGGCACATGCCACCACACACAACGTCATTGAATGGGTGTTTGGGATGCTGAAGGTGGGTTTCTGTTGCCTGGACACCTCTGGCAGTGCCCTGCAGTATAGCCCCTCAAAGGCCTGTGGGATATTCCTGGCCTGTTGTATCCTGCACAACATGGCCAAAGACTGTGGGATAGCCATACAGGTCAAAGAGGGGGACAGCGATGGGGACACCAGTGACACCGGTGACAATGGGGATGGGCAGCCCTCCCTTGGCTGACGGGACCCCCAAACTGATCTGGCTGGCACAGCTGCACCGGGACACCATCACAGAGGAGCACTTCAGCCAAGACAGGTAAGTCATGGGGCCATGTGCAACCACCAGTGGCTAGAGTACAACCCACATACACACAGGGAAACACACCAGGGGTGCATGCTGGCAAAGGATGTGGCAGGGCACAGAAGCACACACATAAAACCAGGGAGGGGTGAACAGTAACACGCCACATAGACAGACACACACACACGCACACACAATAGGCACAAAGTGCACAGGGGTCAGGTGCAAAACAGAGCCAGAACACATACACTAGCAACACACATGTCCACAGGCCACCATGTCCACTGACTGTCTATGTGCATGTGTCAGATGCTTGGCACCATCGCACATTGGTGTACAGCGCAATGCAGGCATCATCATGCACACGTACCTGTGGACAGCAGTCGGGAGGGTGTGCAGGTGGACCATGTGTCTGCGTGCAGGGCCGGGCACCCACCGGTGCACTGCCCACCAAAACACACAATGCACACAGGGCAGCACCAAATAATTCCCCTTGCTAGGAGACAGGTCAGTCTTGCAGCACAGTGTCATGTCTGCCTCAGATGCGTGGGCGGCCCTGCTGAGACCCAGCAGCACTGGCAGGCTGACCACGGGCCTCATGGGGTGGCACCAATGGTCCACCAGGGGTTCCACTGCACGAACGCGACCGTACTTGCACAGGGGTCTGCAGCACACCGAACATACCTGCACCAGGAGTGCTCAGGATGCCCACAGCTGAACCCGGCATCGACAGGGTGGGTGTCACACGATGCCAGGAATGGGGAGTGGATAGCAAACTGTGCAGTGTGAGCGACACATGGGCATCTGACTGCGTGCCCATTGTGGCCATGACAGCAACCAACGCCTGTGTTTGCCTGTCAATGGCAGCGGTCACATCCTCCCGCAACTGGACAATCTGTGACAGGATCCTATTGGTGTCCCTGCTGTGTCGCTCCTCGACCCGCTCCAGAGCCACACACAGTGCCTCCACGGACATTGCAAGCCGCATCTGCTGCTGTACTGATGCCTGCAGTAGGCGGGTGTGCTTGTCAAAGAGGTCGTCTGCCACCTCGGCATCCCGTCCCTAAGGGCATGGAAGGGTCTGATGTTCAGCACCCTTTGAGGGTGGGCACTGCTCACCAGGGCCAGGTATGGGCAAGTCCACAGGTGGTGCACAGACGCCACCGCTGAACCCAGAACCCCCAGTCCTGGTGGGTGACTGCTGCTGCTGCCCCTCCACCTGCTGTGCCCAAGGGATCGGTTGTTCCATCACTGTGGTCACAACAGTGCCACTGTCCTGACCAGCCACCGGTGCTACCCCACTGGTGCTGACAGGCACAGCCTGAGACTGTGCTGACACGCTGGCACACATGTCGGAACCAGCCAGGTCCACGGGCATGAGCTGACCTGATGTGTGTCCATTCCGTGACACACACATGTCACTGCCCATAACAGTCATGTCATCATAATTGGTGCAGGTCTGTGCCACAGCCACAGCCACAGCGTGCTGGCATCCTTGGATGCCAGAACGCTGAGACACAGGAAGGACCTTCCCCACACCTGTCTCAAGAACATCAATGTTGACAGCCAGGTGAACCCACTGTTGCAATGCTCACCTGCTACCTGCGGAGGTGGATGGTCCCTCCACCAACTCCAGATGACTGTCCACAGTGGACAGGCCCTCCACCGCTGACCCCTGCAGATGCGCAGGATCTGTAACAGAAAGTAAGGTCATGTTAGTGCATGTGATCTACCCTCCCCCCGACAGACCATTATGTACCATGCAGTGATGGGCTACCACCTGTCTGGAAGCCACCTCCTGGAACGCCCTCAATGGCACTGTGCTGCATGCTTGCAGCGAGCCTGTCCTCTGTCGGTGTCAGCTGCACCACCTCCGGTTGGCCCCCGCCTGTTGCAGCACGTGCCGCCCTGATGGCAGCCACCTTCTCCTTCACCCTCCTCCTGTCGGTACATATCTTATTCTTACACTCCTGCACAGAGCGCTAGTGGCTGCCGTGCAGGTTGATGGCACATGTCATCCCCTCCCATGCAGCAGCATGGGCCTAACGGGTGCCCCGCCGTCCACTGAGCAGTGGCTCCTGATCCAGGTAGGCCTCAAAGAGTGCCTCCGTCTCGGCCTTGGTGAAATTGGGCCTCCACTTCCGCCCACCATCGTTGTCCTTCTCACCCAGACCTCGCTCGGTCATTATTCAGCCTGTATGGATGACAGTGGTTACCTGTGACTGTGCAGTACGAAGCAAGTCCCTGATACCACAGTCCAGAACACCACACAGCATGCAACTCACCAATAAACTGCAGTAACCGAATATGGCCACTGCAGAACAGTGTCGAGGGTTCATAACACAATCTATACAAATTAGGTGAGGAACAACTTTAATGAGATGCAAATCACGCTGCTGCACCATTGCATGGCTGATCGGATGATTTGCATATGACGGCTGAATATCGAGCTTTTGCGCTTTGCGCAATTATGTTGAACATACTGAGCCAATGGCGCAGTTCTGTGGCATGCGTAGTACACCGCACTGCACCTGCCCAGGTAACTTATGCAGGCATCTGCTGCGCTGATGACCTGTCGTGCACGGTAGGCAATTCAGGGCATGGCCACCATTGTGCCAGTGGCGCTATGGTGAGGGTCACAACATGGCACTGTGGCACTACTGCGCAGTAGTTCGCTGTGGCGATGGCACATAGGCAACCAATCGCACTAGACGCATAGACGTCCGGTGGCGCTGTGCGTGGTCTTGCGCCAGAGACCCTTGACCCTGTGCTTGACCTTTGCCCCCTTGGCACTATACGTCTGGCATGGCTGCACCTCTATCGTGCTGTTCGGTGACAGCGCGATAGGGAATGGCAGCTCTGTACTGCGCAGCACTTCCACGTGGGGTGCCGAACTGCAGAGCGCCATATTGCCTACTATAGCAGTAGAGATGGCATGCAGGAGAGCCCCTCAGTGGAGTGCCCTTGAGCTGCCCAACCTTGTGGCCATTGTGGAGCCACACTATGGCCCACTCTTTGGTGAGGAGGCACTGGACAGGGCCAGGACCCAGGTTTGGCAAGAGGTGGCCACTAACCTGGAGGCAGCCACTGGCTGCAGGAGAACGGCAGAACAGTGCAGGCACCAGAACAGGGACCTTAGAAGGAGGGAGCCGGAGCAACTTGCACGTCTGCGGTCGTGTGCCAGGAGGGGCGTGGTGCCTCATCCAGGTGGGTGATACGTCTACACACTTGCATGGTCCATATGGGTAACATTGTCTTATGTGTCCAGCGCATAGAGGAGGGATAGTCTAGGGTTGGCTGTGGCGGTGTTTACAGGGTATGGGGTGGGTGGGTCTGGCGATGTGGTGGGCACACACATTGGGGCAGGGGAATTTGCTTTGGGTTTGTACTGATGTGTTTCTCTCCTTTGTCTCCACAGGCGTGGCAGGTGAGGCGGATGGTGGAGCGGCAGCAGCAGGAGGAGGACGCTGCGCAGGGGCGTGCCGGGGACCAACCCCAACGCCATCAACGTCCCGATGAGGGTGAGTGCCATGACACCATGATTGCTATTGCATGCTGTGTGACAGGGTGGGAAGCAGGGCATGGCCACCATCCATGGACACCACTGCCATGCACGCGACATGTGACAGTCTGCACTGTCCAGTGGCACTGCATGTCTGGGAGTGCGTCAATGGTGGTTCATGCGTGCACTGGGCACATGGCTGTGGCACTGCCTGCACACCGCATAGCCACGTTACTGTACGGCCTTGGTAGTGCTGTGCTGTACATGGACGGTGGGTGTGTGCAGTGGTACACATGGCTGTTGCTGCCTGGTTGGGCATGTCTTGTGGACATGGTCACTGTGGGTGGGCGCGTACCATCACAGGAGCGTGGCACATGGCTGTATGCCATGCATAATGGGTGGGCTGCAGGGGGATGGACAGTCACATCTATTGACTCTGATCCCTCATCCTAGGTGTGCGGATACTCTTGCGGATCCAGCAGGCTGTCCAGGAGCTGCTTCAGGTGGCGCAAGAGTCCCTCTCCATATTGAGGGACTTACAGCAGCATGGGGTCAGGAGGAGGAGACAGCCCAGGCAACAGCCCCAGGCAGAGGGAGACCAGGCTGGACACTGACATCTGCACGACCTGCCTGCAACTACCCCCTTTGATCAACCCTCACACCCCACCTACCCTCTCTCATATGTTCACCCCTGCCCCTTACCCACCCCCACCTTGTTCCTGTCCCTCCCCCACTTTTGTACATAGTTGTATATAGTTATTTTTGATATGTTTTGAATACAAATATTTTGATATGAATACTGTGGTGGTCTCTGATTTGCAGCTGGCTATAGGTGCTCAGCTGCAGTGGTGTGCATGGCATCTGGGGTGGTTCAGCGTCAGGTATGTGTGTGTGCGGAAGTGTCTCTGGTGTGGGAGTGGCTATCAGTCGGTGTCTGTGGTGTGTGTGTTGTTCCCTGTGCATTGCATTACTGTGTGCAGTGGTCCATGGTGCATGCTCTGTGTCCATTGTGCCCCTGTCAACCCGTCCTTGGCCTGTGTAGCTGACACCCTTGCATGTCTGTGGCCTGCGAGGTCTGCTGCCTTGTTAGTGGTGGCTGTCCCTGCAGGTCATCCAATGTGACCGTCACAATGCTGGGTTGCCTCTTGTCATTGGTGTGGTGCATGTTTGCCTCAGGTGACACTGTGGCCTCCGCAATTGCTGTCCTACCTCCATGCTGTGGCTTGTGTGTGTTGCAGGGGCTGTGCACCACTGTCTGTGACTTGTGCTCCAGGCATATGCTAGTGGCATACAGGACCACAGTTCATGCACAGGGTGGGTGTCACCCCTCTGCCATGGAGGACTGCAGGCTGTGTGTGCACAGTTTTCATGGGCCCACACTGGGGGCTTGGTTGCCACACTACTGCGTCCCTGTGTTAGTGTCCCCATGGGTAAGGGTGTGTGTTTGGCCCTGCACTGTGTTGCATCCGGTGTGCTGCATGCTTCCACGCACCACTGTGGGTGTCTGTGCTGGCTGCTGTGGCTCGTGGTGGGTCGGGATTTGACACTTGTCTACTGTGCAGGGTGCTGTATCAATGGTGGTGGTGTCAACGGCATGCCCTTTCCCATGTGGGGTACCTCTTATGCCGACACATGTTCAGTCTCTCAGCTGTGCCTCAGGGGGATTGTGCGTGTTGGCACTGTGTCTGCCGTTGTTGCATTGCCATGTGCTGCCACCCACTGCTGGGTGCTCATGGTGAGTCTGGCTTGTATGGTTCTGTGGTACATGAGGTTGCAGTGTGGCAGTGGGGGTGGTGGTATGCATGTGGTTTCCTGCAGTGGTGGTCACTGCTCATGGGGGGTGTCTTGGGGTCATGGTGCAGGGTGTGCTGTGCACGGGGGGCTGGTGTGGCATGGGGTGGTCCGCCCTCCTTGTGTGGCAGTCTCAGCTTGCCGGTGGGTGTGCTGGGGCACCATGGCCCAGCTGTGCTTTGTTTGCTTGTCCCCATGGGACGGTGGATATTCCAGCCCTCCCCCAGTTGTGCTGTGCCTAGGGTGTGGGGGTGCATTGTCAGTTCTGCTGTGTGTTCCTGTGCCCATCTCTGGCATGGGTGGTGGGCCCGTACCTACCTCCCTGGTTGTGCAGTTACATTGCTCTGCTGCTGGGGGGCTCCCTGCTTGTGCTATGGCGCCTCTGGGCTGCTCAGCTGGGAAGCCCTTGTTGCACCATAGCACATCATATCTGCTCAGCTTCCCCTTCCTAGTTGAGCTATAGTGCAGGTTGTGCGATATTCAGACATTGGCTGTTGGCGTAATTTGGCTTGCTCCTTTTTTGAATATCGCGTCTATTGCGCATGGGCTCAATGGACTTGTGCTTGCTCCTGCTATTGCACACTTTTTGGGCGCAGTTTGAATATCCAGCCCCATGTCTATAGTACATCTACCTTCAAAAATGTATGCAAAAACAATAAGCAATTGTGACTGAACATGGAAAAACCCGTGCCATGAAACGTAAGTGATAGATATGTTACTGTATATCGTCTTTAAATATTAGATATAAAAGAGTATTGTCACTATCTTGTTTTACTATTATTATGTGTTCAATTAATCCTGTGTCATGTTCTGTACCTGAAGAGACTTTATAACACTATATTACTTAAGGCATACAGTAGTACACAGGTATAGAGATATAGGAAACTGTAGACAACAGAATTTTTAAGAAGCACAGAATACTAGCAATGTTTAAAAAATCTGTACTGAATTACTACAGAGATACACACCACACTCAAAAAATATATATATTATTTGTATTCGCAGGACAGCACAGGCACTCCCCGCCCACATGCAGAGGCAGTACCAGCTGAAGCTGAAACTGTGGAGACCCAACATTCTGACACCGACAGTGTCATATTTGTTGAGTCAGAAGGGAAGACAATCCTATTGCAAATGGTATGAATTGCTGTTCTGAGTAGTTGGTGTTCATACCATGGGTGAACCTCTGTAAGTACTCAGTCTCCTAACTTGTGTCCATGTGAATTAGACAGGTATACCATTCATATCCTTAGGTTTACTTTCAATGTGGCTCTCCACTCACAATGCAGTACCTGCTGGAGTGGGGAGGGGATTGCCTGACTGAGTCTGTGCAACTCCTAACTGTGCAAACTTGTGTACATCTGAAATTGGGGACATGTACTGCTGATATCCATGTCTGTACTTTTCCAGAGCCTCTCCAGTTAGGATGCAGTACTTGTACGGGGGTTGGGATTGCCTGACTTAGTCTGTGCAACTCCTAATTGTGCAAACTTGTGTGCACCTGCAGTCAGAGAGGTGTACTGTTGATGCCCATTGCTGTAGTTTAGCTCTGCCTCTACAATCAAGATGGAGTACAAGCTCGGGGGAGGGGGTATTGCCTGTCTGAAGCCATGCAACTCCTAACTGTGCAAACTTGTGTACAACTGCAATCAGGGAGATGTACCGTTTATGTCCACGGCTTTAGTTTTGCTGTGGCTCTCCACTTGTGATGCACTTCCTGCTCGCGGGGGCATTGCCTGGCTGAGGGCGTGCAGCTCCAAACTGTCCATGCTTGTTTGCAGCATCAATCATGGAGGTGTACCGTTGATGTTCATGGCTGTACTTTAGCTGTCACTCTTCAATCACGGTGCAGCACATCCTTTTTTTTTTTTAGGAGAGGCATTGTCTGCCTAAGCCTGTGCAACTCCTAACTGTACAAAGTTGTGTGCAACTGCAATCAGGGAGGTGTACGTTGATATCTATGGCTGTCATTTTGATGTGGCTCTCTACTCAGATGCAGTACCAGGTCTGGCGGGCGGGGAGGCATTGCCAGGATGAGTACAGGCAACTCCAAACTCTACACCTTGTGTGCACCTGCAATCACGGTGGTGTAATGTTGATGTCCATGACTGTAGTTTAGCTGTGGCTGTACACTCAGGATGCAATACCTGTTGTGAGGGGGGGGCATTGCCTGGGTGAGCCTGAGCAAGTCCTAACTGTGCAAACTTGTGTGCCCCTGCAATCATGGAGATGTACCATTGATATCCAAGGCTGTAGTTTTTCTGTAGCTCCGCACTCAGGATGCAGTACCTGATTGGTGGGGTGCATTCCTGGCTGAGGCCATGGAACTACTAACTGTGCAAAGTTGTGTGCACCAGCAATCAAGGAGGTGTACCATTGATTTCCATGGTTGTATTTTTCCTGTGTCTCTCCACTGAGAATGCAGTACCTGCTGGGGGTGGGGTGGGGGAGTACTGCCTGGCTGTAGCTGTGCAACTCCTCAGTCTCCTAACTTGTGTGCATCTGCTACTGTGAAGATATAGTGATGATATTCATGCCTTTTGTTGGACTGTACATTCGCACTCAGCAAACAGTACATGTTGTAGGGTGTGATGAGAACGGGTGAAGGAGCATTGACTGACTCAGCCTGTGCAATTCCTCAGTGTTGTAAATTCTGTACAGCTGTAATCAAGGGTATATACCATTGATGTCCATGGCTCTATTTGGACTATGGCTGTATAGTGATGCTGTAGTAACAGATCAGGTGTGGTGACCGCATTGCCTGTCTGAGACTGTCCAACAAGTCAGTGTCCTATCTTGTATGCATCTGGTATCAGAGACGTATATCACTGATGTACATGTGTGTATTTTAGCAGCACTTCTGTATTCAGGATCCACTACATAATTTGTTTTACCATTGATTTCATCTCACACCTTGCAGTTATCAGCAGGCACAATCTTAACTTTAGCACATTGTATCATACTGGAACAATTGCATATCGAGACATAAAAGACAATAACAGTCTTGTTGTCCATGAACATATTGACATAATCTGCATTAAGCAATCTGTTTGTGTATTCTCTAGAGGCCAGGGACACTGTTGCTACAGCAAGTGAAAAATCAGTGAAGCAGGAGCCTGTCACAAGTGCTTGAGCGCAAGTGTACTAACAGATAGACATACAGTTGTCGACAACTGCTAGACACAGTATTTACATATTCTGTTTCCTAGTCTATGGTTAAATGATGTAGAACTACTTATCTGTACAATCAGACAGGTCTACTGTTGATGTCCATGGCCTCACTTTTGCTGTGGCTGTCCACTCAGGATGCAGTACCTGTTCAGGGTGGGGGCATTGGCTGGTTGAGGTCATGCAACACATCGGGGTTGGGGCATTGGCTGGTTGAGGTCATGCAACTCCTAACTGTGTTAACTTGTGTGTACCTGCAATCAGGGGTGTGTACCATTCATTTTCATGGCCCCAGTTCTGCTGTCGCTCTCCACTCAGGATGCACTACCTGGTCTGAGGTGGGGGGGCATTGTCTGGCTGAGGCTATCCAAGTCCTAACTGTCCTAACTTGTGTGTAACTGCAATCAGGGACATGTACCATTCATTTCTATGGCTTCTGTTTTGCTGTGGCTCTCCACTCAGGATGCAGTAACTGGTTGTGGTGGGGGGGATTGGCTGCTGAGGCTGTGCAACTCCTAACTGTGGTAACTTGTGTGTACCTGCAATCAGGGGCATGTACCATTCATTTCCATGGCCTCTGTTGTCCTGTAGCTCTCCACTCAGGTTCCACTACCTGGTCTGTGGGAGGGGGCATTGCCTGGCTGGGGTCATGCAAATCCTACAGTAACTGTACTAACTTGTCTGCACCTGCAATCAGAGAGGTGTACCATTGATGTCCATGGCCTCATTTTGCTGTGGCTCCACACTCAGGAAGCAGTAGGATCCAGTAACTGTTTATGGGGGGTGGGGATTGCGTACAAGGCCGCAACTCCTAACTGTCCTAAGTTGTGTGCACCTGGAATCAGACAGGTGTACCATTGATGTCTATTGAGTCACTTTTTCTGTGCCTCTACACTCAGGATGCAGTACCTGGTCTGGGGGGAGGGTTCATTGCCTGGCTGAGGCCGTGCAACCAATAGCTATGGTAACTTGTGTGTACCTGCAATCAGGGGCATGTACCATTCATTTCCATGGCCTCTGTTGTCCTGTAGCTCTCCACTCAGGTTCCACTACCTGGTCTGTGGGAGGGGGCATTGCCTGGCTGGGGTCATGCAAATCCTACAGTAACTGTACTAACTTGTCTGCACCTGCAATCAGAGAGGTGTACCATTGATGTCCATGGCCTCATTTTGCTGTGGCTCCACACTCAGGAAGCAGTAGGATCCAGTAACTGTTTGCGGTGGGGTGGGGGGGATTGCGTGGCTAAGGCCGTGCAACTCCTAACTGTCCTAAGTTGTGTGCACCTGGAATCAGACAGGTGTACCATTGATGTCTATTGAGTCACTTTTTCTGTGCCTCTACACTCAGGATGCAGTACCTGGTCTGGGGAGGGTTCATTGCCTGGCTGAGGCCGTGCAACCAAGCTATGGTAACTTGTGTGTACCTGCAATCAGGGGCATGTACCATTCATTTCCATGGCCTCTGTTGTCCTGTAGCTCTCCACTCAGGTTCCACTACCTGGTCTGTGGGAGGGGCATTGCCTGGCTGGGGTCATGCAAATCCTACAGTAACTGTACTAACTTGTCTGCACCTGCAATCAGAGAGGTGTACCATTGATGTCCATGGCCTCATTTTGCTGTGGCTCCACACTCAGGAAGCAGTAGGATCCAGTAACTGTTTGCGTGGGTGGGGGATTGAGTGGCTAAGGCCGTGCAACTCCTAACTGTCCTAAGTTGTGTGCACCTGGAATCAGACAGGTGTACCATTGATGTCTATTGAGTCACTTTTTCTGTGCCTCTACACTCAGGATGCAGTACCTGGTCTGGGGGGAGGGTTCATTGCCTGGCTGAGGCCGTGCAACCAATAGCTATGGTAACTTGTGTGTACCTGCAATCAGGGGCATGTACCATTCATTTCCATGGCCTCTGTTGTCCTGTAGCTCTCCACTCAGGTTCCACTACCTGGTCTGTGGGAGGGGGCATTGCCTGGCTGGGGTCATGCAAATCCTACAGTAACTGTACTAACTTGTCTGCACCTGCAATCAGAGAGGTGTACCATTGATGTCCATGGCCTCATTTTGCTGTGGCTCCACACTCAGGAAGCAGTAGGATCCAGTAACTGTTTGTGGGTGGGGATTATGCGGCTAAGGCCGGCAACTCCTAACTGTCCTAAGTTGTGTGCACCTGGAATCAGACAGGTGTACCATTGATGTCTATTGAGTCACTTTTTCTGTGCCTCTACACTCAGGATGCAGTACCTGGTCTGGGGGAGGGTTCATTGCCTGGCTGAGGCCGTGCAAACCAATAGCTATGGTAACTTGTGTGTACCTGCAATCAGGGGCATGTACCATTCATTTCCATGGCCTCTGTTGTCCTGTAGCTCTCCACTCAGGTTCCACTACCTGGTCTGTGGGAGGGGCATTGCCTGGCTGGGGTCATGCAAATCTTACAGTAACTGTACTAACTTGTCTCGCGCCTGCAATCAGAGAGGTGTACCATTGATGTCCATGGCCTCATTTGCTGTGGGCTCCACACTCAGGAAGCAGTAGGATCCAGTAACTGTTTGGGGGTGGGGGATTGTGTGGCTAAGGCCGTGCAACTCCTAACTGTCCTAAGTTGTGTGCACCTGGAATCAGACAGGTGTACCATTGATGTCTATTGAGTCACTTTTTCTGTGCCTCTACACTCAGGATGCAGTACCTGGTCTGGGGGGAGGGTTCATTGCCTGGCTGAGGCCGTGCAACCAATAGCTATGGTAACTTGTGTGTACCTGCAATCAGACAGGTGTACCATTGATATACATAGCCTCAGTTTTGCTGTGGCTGTCCACTCAGGAAACAGTATCTGGTCTGAGGGGTGGGGGGTACACTGCCTGGCTGAGGCCGTGCAACTCCTAACTGTCCTAAGTTGTGTGCACCTGGAATCAGAGAGGTGTACCATAGATGTCTATTGCCTCAGTTTCTCTGTGACTTTCCACACATGGTGCAGTACCTGGTCTGGGGGGGGGTGCCTGGCTGTGGACATGCAACTCCTAACTGTGGTAACTTCTGTGTACCTGAAATCAGCGACATGTGCCATTCATTTTCATGGCCTCAGTTTCCCTGTGGCTCTCCACTCAGGTTGCACTACCTGCTCTGGGGGGAGGGGGGCATTGCCTGGCTGAGGACATACAACTCCTAACTGTCCTAACTTGTCTGCACCTACAATCAGAGAGGTATACCGTTGATATGCATGGCCTCATTTTGCTGTGGCTTTCCACTCAGGAAGCAGTACCTGCTCTGGGGGGGTGACATTGCATGCTGAAGGCATGCAACTCCTAACTATCCTAACTTGTGTGCACCTGCAGCCACAGAGGTGTACCATTGATGTCCATGTACACAATGTTGCTGTGCCTCTACACTCAGGATGCAGTACCTGGTCTGGGGGGGAAGGGGCATTGCCTGGCTGAGGCCGTGCAACTCCTAACTATCCTAACTTGTCTGTACCTACATTCTCAGAGGTGTGCTGTTGATGTCCATGGGCTCAGTTTTCCTGTGGCTCTCCACTCAGGATGCAGTACCAGGTCTGGGGGGGGGGCATTGCGTGGCTAAGGCCATGCAACTCCTAACTGCGCTAACTTGTACTGAAATCAGGGATGTGCACTGTTCATTTCCATGGCCTCAGTTTTGCTGTGGCTCTCCACTCAGAATGCACTACCTGGTCTGAGGGTGGGCGGGCATTGCCTGGCTGACACCATGCAACTCCTAACTGTCTTAACTTGTGTGCATCTTCAATCAGAGAGGTCTAATGTTGATTTCCATGGCATCATTTTTGCTGTGGCTCTCCACTCAGGATGCAGCACCTGATCGGGGCATTTCTGGCTGAGGCTATCCAAGTCCTAACTGTGCTAACATGCGATAACTGCAATCAGGGACAAGCACTGCTCATTTCCATGGCCTCAGTTTTGCTGTGGCTCTCCACTTAAGATGCAGTAACTGATTGCGGGGGTGGGGTTGGGGAGGGATTGCCTGCTGAGGCCGTGCAGCTCCTAACTGTGATAACTTACGTGTACCTGCAATCGGGGACATGTACCATTCATTTCCAAGGCTTCAGTTCTCCTGTAGCTCTCCACTCAGGTTCCACTACCTGGTCTGGGGGAAGGGGCATTGCCTGGCTGAGGTCGTGCAACTCCTAACTGTACTAACTTGTCTGCACCTGCAATCAAATAGGTGTACCATTGATGTCCATGGCCTCATTTTTCTGTGGCTGTACACTCAGGAAGCAGTAGGGTGCAGTAACTGTTGGCAGGGGGGTGGGGGGGATTGCGTGGCTGAGGCCGTACAACTCCTAACTGTCCTAAGTTGCATGCACCTGGAATTAGACTGGTGTACCATTGATGTCTATTGTGTCACTTTTTCTGTGCCTCTACACTCAGGATGCAGTACCTGGTGTGGGGGGAGGGTTCATTGCCTGGTTGAGGCCTTTCAACCACTAACTATGGTAACTTGTGTGTACCTGCAATCACACAGGTGTACCATTGATGTACATGGCATCAGCTTTGCTGTGGCTGTCCACTCAGGAAACAGTATCTGCTCTTAGGGGTGGGGGGGTATACTGCCTGGTTGAGGCCGTGCAACTCCTAACTGTCCTAAGTTGTGTGCACCTGGAATCAGAAAGGTGTACCATTGATGTCTATTGCCTCAGTTTCCCTGTAGCTCTCCACTCATGACGCAGTACCTGGTCTGAGGGGAGGGGCATTGCCTGGCTGAGGACATGCAACTCCTAACTGTGTTAACTTATGTGTACCTGCAATCAGGGATGTGTATCGTTCATTTCCATGGCCTCAGTTTTCCTGTGGCTCTCCACTCAGGAAACAGTGCATGCTCGGGGGGTGGGGAATTGTATGCCCGAGGTCATGCAATTCCTAACTGTCCTAACTTGTGTACTCCTGCAATCATACAGGTGTACCGGTGATGTCCATCTACTCAATGTTGCTGTGCCTGTACACTCAGGATGCAGTACCTGGTCTGGGGGGGGCATTGCCTGGCTGAGGCCATGCAACTCCTAACTTGTCTGCACCTACATTCAGAGAGGTATACTGTTGATGTCCATGGCCTCAGTTTTCCTGTGGCTCTCCACTCAGTATGCAGTATCTGGTCTGGGGGGTTGGGGCATTGCCCAGCTGAAGCCGTGCAACTCCTAACTGTCCTAACTTGTGTGCAGCTGCAATCAGGCAGGTATACCATTGATGTCCATGGCCTCAGTTTTGTTGTGGCTCTCCATTCAGGATGCGATACCTTGTCTAGGGGGCTGGGCATTGCCTGCCTGATATTTTTTGTGGATAAACGATTACCACCCATTGTTGCTTACACACTGTGTGCAAATCTTGTCCTACCAGACCTATGTACATTACCTGACTGACCGTATACACCTACCCAACTCCTAACTAGTGATATGATTCTCCAGTCATGAGCATTAACTTTTCTCGATTTGTAGGGGTACTGTATGACTACATCTATAGAACTACTGAAAGTCCTGACTACTCTTCAAGTATTATCATACACACATAACAGCACTGTTCATGAGCTAAATAAAAATCCGAATGATCATCTCACTCACAATACTATTCCTGTTATAAGATCATGCAAAGAACCAGTAAAGTACACTTATCACTGTAACATGTTGAAACTTTTTTTTTCTGTTCACAGATGTTCAACAACTCCATCCTGCTCTGCACACTGTGACTGTGTGTACAGACTTGAACAGAAGGTTGACCGGCTCACAGAAGACGTTGCTGAACTGAAACAGGGGCAACACCAAATGTTGTCCCTGTTACAGTCACAACAGGGCACAGTCAACCTTCTGCTCGAGCCATTGCACGCAGTTGGAGATGCCACCGCACACAGCAGCACTGCTTCACCTCTGCAACTCCCATCTAGTCTCCCTGGCCACAGCTGAAGGGCCTCCACAGTTCTCCGGTATCTCCTCGATGGCGCAGCACCTTCCACTTCCGCTACGCTTCCATATCCATCCAGCTTCCTGTCCTGAGCTGCCTCAATCAAGACAGCACACCTCCCTCTGTTTTGTTCATTTAAAAAAAAAGCATTCAATAATCAATATTTTTTGTATATAGAATATATGTATTTTTTTCTAAATTTTTTTAGACAAATATAAAATGATATATATTTTCTATATTTTTCTATAAAAAATATTTCATACAAAACAGTATTTTATAAATGTTTTTTTCCAAAAAACAAACGTGTGTTTATTGTAACAATTGTAAAGGTATTACTATTTTGTACAACTGAAAGTACCCTAAGTGGTTCACAAGTCATAGAGAAGCAGACATACCATTGATGTCCATGGCCCTTGCTTACTCAAGATCCAGTACTTGCCCTGTGGGGTGTGAGTACATTACCTGGCTAATGCTGTGCAACACATCAGTGTCTTAAGTAGTCTGCAGTTGGTATGACTGAGACATGCTGTGAATGTCCATGTCAGTAGTTTTCCTGTAGCTCTCCAGTCACAATGCTGTAACTAATCTGCCTGGGTGGGGGAAGGTGTAGCATAGACTGACTGAGTCCATGCAATTCCTCAGTATCCTAACTTATGTGCACCTCCAATCAGAGATGTCTACCATTAGAAACATAGAAACACAGACTTTGACGGCAGATAAGGACCACTTGGCCCACCTAGTCATAGAAACATAGAAACATAGAATTTGATGGCAGATAAGGACCGTTTGGCCCATCTAGTCTGCCCATTTTCCTACCTAACAGATAAGTTGCAGATCCTAGTTAACCAACAGCTTACTTCCTCTTACCCGCCACTAGGACTGCCTTATGCCTGTCCCATGCATTCTTGAAGTCCCCCACTGTTCTTGACTCCACGATCTCCTCAGGGAGGCTGTTCCATGCATCCACAACCCTCTCTGTGAAAAAATACTTCCTCACATTACCCCTGAGACATCCCCCCTCTATCTTCAAATTGTGCCCCCTTGTTCTTGCACATCTCTTTTTCTGGAAGATGCTACCCTCTTGGACTTTGTTAATTCCCTTGAGGTACTTGAAAGTTTCTATCATGTCCCCTCTCTCCCTTCTTTCCTCAAGAGTATACATATTAAGCTCCTTTAATCTTTCTTCATATATCTTCTGGTGCACACCCTGCACCATTTTGGTTGCCCTCCTCTGGACAGCCTCCACTCTGTCTATGTCTTTGCGGAGATGGGGTCTCCAGAACTGCACACAGTACTCCAGATGGGGTCTCACCAACTGTCTGTACAGAGGGATAACAACTTCCTGTTTTCTACTATTGATGCCTCTTCCTATGCATCCCAGTATCCCCCCAGCCTTCCTTACTGCCTTCTCACATTGCTTGCCCACTTTAGGTCATCTGATATAATTACCCCCAGGTCCCTTTCTATTTTTACTGTTGTCAGTATCTAACCCCCATTGTGTACGCTTCCCCTTGGTTTTTGTTTCCCATGTGCATTACCTTGCACTTCTTTGCATTGAATCTGAGCTGCCATACATTTGACCATTCCTCCAACCTTGCCAAGTCCCTTCTCATCCTTTCCACTCCATCTTGTGTATCAACCCTGTTGCAGATCTTTGTGTCATCTGCAAAGAGACATACTTTTCCTTCCAGTTCCTCTGCAATGTCACTTATAAAGACATTAAAAAAGGACCGGTCCCAGTACTGAACCCTGCAGTACCCCGCTAGTAACCCTCCTTTCTTCACTGTGTACTCCATTTACTAATACCCTTTGCAGCCTGTTGTCTAGCCAATTTTTTATCCAGGCTACCACCTTGGGACCCACTCTGTCTGCCCATTTCCCTACCTAGAGGATAAGCTGCAGATCCTATTTAACCAACAGCCTACTTCTTCCTACCCCGCACAAAAAATTGCCTTATGTCTGTCCCATGCATTCTTGAATTCTCCCACAGTTTTAGACCCCAAAACCTCCTCAGGAAGGCTGTTCCATGCGTCCATCACCCTCTCTGTGAAAAAATACTTCCTCACATTGCCCCTGAGCCGCCCCTCTATCTTCAAATTGTGTCCCCTTGTTCTTGCACATCTCTTTTTCTGAAAGATGCTACCCTCTTGGACTTTGTTGATTCCACTGAGGTACTTAAACGTTTCTATCATGTTCCCCTCTCCCTCCTTTCCTCAAGGGTATACAGTACATATTAAGCTCCTTTAGTCTTTCCTCATATGGCTTCTCTTGCAGACCCTGCATCATTTTAGTTGCCCTCCTCTGAACTGCCTCCATCCTGTCTATGTCCTTGCGGAGATGGGGTCTCCAGAACTGGACGCAGTACTCCAGATGGGGTTTCACCAACTGTCTGTACAGGGGGATAACAACTTCCTGTTTTCTGCTGGTGATGCCTCTCCCTATACATCCCAGTATCCCCCCAACCCTCCCTTCCACCTTCTCACATTGCTTGCCAACCTTAAGGTCATCTGATATGATTACCCCCAGGTCCCTTTCCATTTTTGTTGTTGTTACTACCTCCCCCCCCCACTGTGTAATCCTCCCCTGGGTTTTTGTTTCCCATGTGCATTACTTTGCACTTCTTTGCATTGAATCCAAGCTGCCATACTTCTAACCTTTCCTCCAACCTTGCCAAGTCCCTTCTCATCCTTTCCACGCCTTCTTGTGTATCAACCCTGTTGCAGATATTTGTGTCATCTGCAAAGAGGCATACTTTTCCTTCCAATCCCTCTGCAATGTCACTTATAAAGACATTAAAAAGGACTGGACCCAGAACTGAACCCTGCGGTACCCCACTAGTAACCCCTCTTTCTTCAGAGTGAACTCCATTTACAATTACCTTCTGCGTCCTGTTGTTCAGCCAATGCTTTACCCAGGCTGCCACCCTGGGACCCACTCCCAGGCTGGTTAATTTGACTACTAATCTTTTGTGTGGGACTGTGTCAAATGCCTTGCTAAAGTCTAGGTAGGCCATGTCCTCAGCCCCTCCATGGTCTACTACTTTGGTCACCCAGTCAAAGAAATCAATTAGATTCGTCTGACATGACCTTCCCGCTGTTAACCCATGCTGCCTTGGGTCCTGTGCCCCACTGGCCTCTAGGTACTCAACAATTCTTTCCTTCAGAAGTGATTCCATCACTTTCCCTACCACAGAGGTCAGACTAACAGGTCTGTAGTTTCCTGCCTCTGTCCTGGTCCCACTTTTGTGAAGGGGAATCACATCATCCTGCTTCCAGTCCTCAGGTGCCACACCATCCTCCCATGATTTGTTAAAAAGGGTAGTCAATGGTGTCACTAGTTCTCTGCTAAATTCTTTTAGAATTCTGGGGTGAATTCCATCTGACCCCATTGCTTTGTCCACCTTCAGTTTTAGGAGTTCTTTCAGAACCCTTTCTTCTGTGAAAGGACTGAGATCGAACCCCTCCCCCCGCTCCAGAATGCTTCTGTTAATTGGATTAGGTACCTCCTCTACTTCCTCTTTTGTGAATACTGAACAGAAGTATTCATTCAGTATCCCTGCTTTTTCACTGTCACTCTCTGCCCACCCATCATCCATTCTATTTAGCCTCACTATCTCTCCCTTTGTCTTTCTACGCTCCCTGATATACCTATAAAAGGTTTTATCCCCCTTCTTAACCGAGTTGGCTATCTTTTAATCAGTTTGTGCCTTTGCTATTCTGACTACCCTCTCTGCTTCCTTCTGCCTTAACTGGTACAGTTCTCTGTCCTGCTCCTTCTGTGTTTTTTTATACTTCCTAAATGGAAAAGAAATACTCCCTAACATTCACTGCCAATTCTTTTGAGAACCATAGTGGCTTTTTCTTTCACTTTGATTTATTTGCTTCACACAAAGGCTTGTTGCCTCTGTGATGGCAGTTTTGATATTTCCCCATTGTTGCTCCACCCCTCCTTCTAGCCTGTTTGCTAGTGCTTTTCTAAGGCACTCTCCCATCTTAACAAAGTCAGCCCTCCAGAAGTCAAGAACCCTCACTTTTGTATGGCTTGACTCTGTAGCTGAGCTTATTGTGAACCACACTGTTTCATGCTGTTCATGCCACTACTTTAGCAGTGGCTCTCCACCCAGGATACAGTACCTGCTTGGGGGGGGCACATTGCCTGGCTGAGCCTGTGCAACTCCTAACTGTCCTAACTTGTGTGTACCTGCAATCAGGTAGGTGTGCCCTTGATGTCCATGGCCTTTTTTTTCTCGTGGCTCTCCACTCAGGATACAGTACCTGGTCAGGGGGGCCATTGCATGGCTGAGCCCATGCAACTTCTAACTGTCCTAACTTGTGTGTTCATGCAATCAGGGAGGTGTACCATTGATTTCCATGGCCTCAGTTTTGCTGTAGCTATCCACTCAGGATGCACTACCTGTTCTGGGCGGGGGGGGCATTGCCTGGCTGAGGCCGTGCAACTCCTAACTGCCCTTACTTGTGTACACCTGCAATCAGAGAGGTGTACCATTGATCTCCAAAGCCTCACTTTTGTTGTGGCTCTCCACTCAGGAAGCAGTACCTGGTCTGTGGGGGGAGGCATTGCCTGGCTGAGGCCGTGCAACTCCTAACTGTCCTAACTTGTGTGCAGCTGCAATCAGGGAGGTATACCATTGATGTCCATGGCCTTAGTTTTGCTGTGACTCTCCACTCAGGATGCAGTACCTGGTCTAAGGAGGGGGGCATTGCCTGGCTGAGACCGTGCAACTCCTAACTGTCCTAACTTTTGTGTACCTGCAATCAACAAGATGTACCATTGGTGTCCATGGCCTCAGTTTTGCTGTGGCTCTCCACTCAGGATGCAGTGCCTGGTATAGGGTGGGCATTGCCTGGCTGAGGCCATGCAACTCCTAACTGTCCTAACTTGTGTGTACCTGCAATCAACGAGGAGTACCATTGATCTCCAAGACCTCACTTATGGTGTGGATCTCCACTCAGGATGCAGTACTTCATCTGCAGGGGGTGGGACCACTCCCTGGCTGAGGCCATGCAACTCCTAACCATCCTAACTTGTCTGCACCTGTAATTACAGAGGTATACTTTTGATCTCCATGGACTCAGTTTTGCTGTGGCTTTCCACTCAGGATGCAGTACCTGGTCTGGGGGGCATTGCCTGGCTGAGGGCATGCAACTCCTAACTGTCCTAACCTGTATGTTCCTGCAATCAGGGTGGTGTACCGTTGATGTCCATGGCCTCAGTTTTGCTGTGGTTCTCCACTCAGTATGCACTACCTGCTCTAGGTGGAGGGGGGGCATTGCCTGGCTGAGGCCGTGCAACTCCTAACTGTCCATACTTGTGTGCAGCTACAATCAAGGAGGTATACTGTTGATATCCATGGCCTCAGTTTTGCTGTGGCTGTCCACTTAAGATGCAGTACCTGGCCGGGGAGGGTAGGGGCATTGCCTGGCTGAAGCCATGAAACTCCTAAATGTCCTAACTTGTGTGTTCCTGAAATCAAGGCGGTCTACCATTGATGTCCATGGCCTTTGTTTTACTGTGGATCTCCACTCAGGATGCAGTACCTGGTCTGGGGAGAAGGGGCCATTGCCTGGCTGAGGACATGCAACTCCTAACTATCCTAACTTGTGTGTTCCTGCAATCAGGGAGGTACACTGTTGATCTCCAAGGCCTCACTTTTGCTGTGGCTCTCCACTCAGGATGCGGTACCTGGTCTGGGGGGGCATTGCCTAGCTGAGGCCGTGCAACTCCTAACTTGAGTATTCCTGCAATCACGGAGGTGTACCATTAATGTCCATGGCCTCAGTTTAGCTGTGGCTCTCCACTCAGGATGCACTACCTGTTCTGGGCAGGGGGGCACTGCCTGGCTGAAGCTGTGCAAATCCTAACTGTCCTAACTTGTGTGCAGCTGCAATCAGAGTGGTGTACCATTGACCGCCAAGGCCTCACTTTTGGTGTAGCTCTCCACTCAGGATGCAGTACCTGGTCTGTGGGGCCATTCCCTGGCTGAGGCCATGCAACTCCTAACTGTCCTAACTTGTCTGCACCTGCAATCATGGAGGTATACCGTTGATCTCCATGGACTCAGTTTTGCTGTGGCTCTCCACTCAGGAAGCAGTACCTGGTCTGGGGGGGGCATTCCCTGGCTGAGGCCCCGCAACTCTTAACTATCATAACTTGTGTATAGCTGCAATCAAGGAGGTGTACTGTTGATGTTCATGGCCTTTGTTTTCCTGTGGCTCTCCACTCAAGATGCAGAACCTGGTCTGTGGGGGGGCATTGATTTGCTGAGGGCGTGCAAGTTCTAACTGTCCTAACATGTGCAGCTGCAGTCAGGGAGGTATACCATTTATGTCCATTGCCTCAGTTTTGCTGTGGCTCTCCACTCAGGATGCAGTACCTGGTCTTGGGGGGGGCATTGCCTGGCTGAGGCTGTGCAACTCCTAACTGGCCTAACTTCTGTGTTCCTGCAATCAGGGAGGTGTACCGTTGATGTCCATGGCCTCAGTTTTGCTGTGGCTCTCCACTCAGAATGCAGTACCTGGTCTGTGGGGGTGGGGGGGCCATTGCCTGGCTGAATCCGTGCAACTTCTAACTGTCCTAACTTGTGTGTTCCTGCAGTCAGGGAGGTATACCATTGATGTCCATGGCCTTTGTTTTCCTGTGGATCTCCACTCGGGATGCAATACCTGGTCTGGGGGGCATTGCCTATATGAGCCCGTGCACTCCGAACTGTCCTAACTTGTGATCAGGGAGGTGTACCATTGATGTCCATGGCCTCAGTTTTGCTGTGGCTCTCCACTCAGGATGCAGTACCTGATCTGTGGGGGTTGGGGGCATTGTCTGGCTGAGTCCATGCAACTCCTAACTGTCCTAACTTGTGTGTTCCTGCAATCAGGGAGGTGTACCATTGATTTCCATGGCCTTTGTTTTCCTGTGGCTCTCCACTCAGGATGTAGTATCTGGTCTGAGGTGGGTGCGGCATTGCCTGGCTGAGCCCGTGCAGCTCCTAACTGTCCAAACTTGTGTGTACCTGCAGTCAGGGAGGTGTACCATTGATCTCCAAGGCCTCACTTTTGCTGTGTCTCTCCACTCAGGATGCAGTACCTGGTCTGGTGGGGGCATTGCCTGGCTGAGTCCGTGCAACTCCTAACTGTCCTAACTTGTGTGTTTCTGCAATCATGGAGGTGTGCCACTGATGTCCATGGCCTTTGTTTTCCTGTGGCTCTCCACTCAGGATGTAGTACCTGGTCTGAGGGGGGTGCTACTGCAGGCTGAGCCCGTGCAACTCCTAACTGTCCAAACTTGTGTGTACTTGCAATCAGGGAGGTGTACCATTGCTCTCCAAGGCCTCACTTTTGCTGTGGCTTTCCACTCAGGATGCAGTACCTGGTCTGGGGGGGGTGCTATTGCAAGCTGAGCCCGTGCAACTCCTAACTGTCCAAACTTGTGTGTACCTGCAATCAGGGAGGTGTACCATTGATCTCCAAGGCCTCACTTTTGCTGTGGCTCTCCACTCAGGATGCAGTACCTGGTCTGGGGGGGCATTGCCTGGCTGAAGTCATGCAACTCCTAACTGTCCTAACTTGTGTGTTCCTGCAATCAGGGAGGTGTACCATTCATGTTCATGGCCTTTGTTTTCCTGTGACTCTTCACTCAGGATGCACTCCCGGGCCAGGGGGGCATTGTGGTGGTGGTGGAAGCGCAGGCCCTTCAGGCCCTGCACTCCCACCATGTTATTTTTTTTTTCACATAGGATCCGTAAGTGCAACACAAATGCAAGCACAAACAATTACGGACATGGTCACGGTACCGCAATAGGAAACGCAAATGGTAACAGTAACAGCAATGATGACACCAAAGGAAACGCAAACATAAGCACATACGCAAATGCAAATGCTAATCCACATGGTCATGAAAACAAAACACAAACAGAAACAGTAATGGAAACACAAATGGTAACAGTAATGCAAATGCAAGCACAAACGAAAATGCAAAGGGTAACGCACATGGTGGCGTAGACGGGAACACTAATGCTAACTGTTATGGAAACATGTGTGAACACTAACTGTGACAGTAATGAAAGCACAGACCCTTTTTTTCAACAGCAGCTGCATAGAGAAACACAGTGAATACAAAGAATGTATGCATAATAAGGGGTCTCGGAACAGAAAATGAGCACTTGTAATAGTAAATTGCTTATATCTCAGGAACCGTATGACGTAGAAAAAAAATTAAAATTTCATATGATTCATGACTTTCCTGGCTAGTTTTGTACTAGCGGGGAGCTAAGCATTTTTCCAACAAAAAGTCTGTATCTTGAACCATTTCTGAGATATGGGCCCTGAAAGGCACCGCGGATGCCGCAATGTTAGTCTATGGGAAAAAGCATCAACTTCAGAGCACCGTAACTTTCCATCTGTGCAATATTTTGTCACCAAGCCACCGAAAGGCACTTCTGTGGGATGTTGGCTCTCTTCCCTCCAAATTTCAGCCCAAAAGACCAGACCAGTGTTTATTTATTGACCTTTCAAAGGCTTTTGACACCCCGAACCATCGGGTGCCCCTGTCCAGACTCAGGGAGATTGGCTTGTCTCATCTTTCAATTTGATGGGATGTAGTCAGTATGTGAAGGTAGATTCCTTTAAATCTGGGATCTGGGATTTGAGGAACAGAGTTCCCCAAGGGTCAATCTTGGGGCCTCTGCTCTTCAATATATATGTGAATGAATTTAGGCCCCAATCCCCTGACACTCACTATCATCTGTATGCAGATGATACCATACTGTATGTTGAAGGAGTTTCTCAGGGTATAATAGAGTTGAAGTTGCAACAAGCTTTTGATGAAGCGCAGGAATTTTTTAGGCGACATTATTTGATTTTGAATGCAAATAAAACACAGGTACTTTTGTTTAGAAGTAAATATAATAGAATTTGTGATTCAAAATTGGAAATTGTTATATCTGGGGGTTTAGTTATAAAACAGGTTGACCATTACAAATATTTGGGAATATGGCTTGATTCACATTTAAGTTGGGATCTACATATAGATTAATTAATTGGAAGTATGAACAGAAAATTAGGAGCCCTTTACAGATATAAAAGGTTTATGTCTAGGGAGGTTCATCAAAATGTGGTTGCAACTTTATTACTTCCAGCAGTTGATTATGGAGATACATTTTATGGAGGGGCCTCTGGAGTACTGCTGAATATGGTGGACCAGCTATTTTGTAGGTTGGCTCGTTTTATATTAGAGGTTCCGTTTAGAACACACAGGTGTTATTTATATAAAGAATTAAACTGGAATAGACCACTTGTGAGAAGAAATATACATTTATTGCATTTCGTGATTAGGGTTTAGAACCATAAGGTTCCAGATTATATTGATGAGCTGTTCAAGCTTAGTAAATTTGGAAGGGATTTGAGATCTACACATGGCATCCAATTTTGTATCCCCAGTTGTAATTTGAATATCGGCAGATCTTCTATTCCATATAGGGGAGTTTCCCTCTGGAATGATTCACCTCAATATTTAAGATGTTCAGGGGTTAGGATTAATGTTTGTAAATTTGTCCAATGGTGTACCGATTGGACAAAGACTGCTTATTCTTGTAATCAGTGTAAGGTAATTTAGAATTTTAATTTAATGATCATAATCTCATGTTTGTGAATGTTTATTTATTATTATTTTAGTGCATGTATGTGTTTGTGTCTAAATTTCTGTGGAACTCTGCACTTTATGAACCTGGAACTTCAATGAAAATGAACTTTGCTCAATGGAATGTCTCCAGTATTCCTTGAATAAAAATTATTTACTGCTACTACTGCAGCAGGGTGGCAAGGAATTCCTGTTATTTTCCCCATAGTGTCAAATAGTAGTGTCGCAAAATATGACACTTTCACAAAACAAATCATGAAAGTGTCACAGGTTCAACATTACTTTGTGACACTACTTTTCCCAAAAAATGTAAAAACATATTTCTGGGGTGTTTAACCCCAAAATAAAGACGCCTAGCATCCTCAGGGCTCGACTAGGTAAACACAAAAATAATTGTGTCCCTAGAGGGTCCCAATTTTAAATGGCAAACATTTCTGTGATGAGTAACTGAAAACAAAATGGCAGATTTGCGACACTACTGGGGTCATTTGTGACACTAAAATCCGCATTTGCAACACTGTCAAACTTTTTGTTAACTTTTCCCATTGACTATAATGGAAAACTTGTTTTTTGAATAACTTTTGAACTGTTCAATATTTTTTCATGAAATCTTCAAAACGCACATTGCAGACCCTGGCTGCATGTTCCCTGAAGTTTTTGTACTGGTCGTACAAACCGTGCGACCTGTAGGCGCAAGCAAAGAATGTGCAAAAAAGCATAAATGCGCTACAGAATGTTGTTTAATAACTCTGCAACCATATATCTGACCTGTACAAAACTTGGCAGATCCCAAGATCTATGCTAATGCTCTGTATCTGCCAAATGTCAGGCAAATCCATTGAATGGTTGCAAAGTTATTAAGGTGCATAATTTCACCATTTAACCTTAAATGGGGTACTCAACCCTAACTATGGTGGCACGGTACTCCATTTAATGCATCAGTTAGGGTTGTTCCACAGCGACAAAAGTGAGGAAATTCTGTGTTAGGGTTGAAATCCCCTCTTGCACCCCCCAGCCCGACCCCCCCAACCAGCATCGGGGTGTGCGTTGGGGTCGTTGACCCTAACTCTCACCCCATCACTTATATAAACAAGTTGAAGTATAGTAGAATGGGGTGAGAGTTAGGACCGACGACCCCAACGACACCTGATGCTGGTTGGGGGTCGGCTGGGGAGGTCACGGGGGCTTTCAAATAACACCGAATTCCTCGCTTTGTCACTGTAGAACAACCCTAACTGATGCATTAAATGGATTTTTTGCCATGAATTTCCTTCTTTGAGAATGAGGACTATAAATAGTGAATGAATGCGGTGGTGGAGCGCGGGCACTTCAGGCCCCACGCTCCCACCACGTCATGTCTTGTGACATAGTAACAGTTACTGCAATGCAAACGCAAGCGCTAATGGTTACACACATGGTGACGCAAACATAAATGGTAAAGCAAATGTTAAAAGAACCGCAAGCACAAAGTGACGCTAAAGCGAAAAGTGATGCAAACGCATACAGAAACGCAACTGGTAATGTGCTCAGTCATGGTACCGCTATTGTAAACACAAATGTTAACTGTTACAGCAACAATAATGCCAAAGGGAACAGAAATGCAAATGCAAACGCAAGCACGTATGAAAACGCAAAGCGTAACGCGCATGGTCATGGTACCGCAATGGCAAATGCTAATGGTAATGGTAACAGCAAAAAGAACACCAAAGGAAAAAGAAACAGAAAGGCAAACACAAGCGCATATGAAAAAGCAAAGCGTAATGCACACAGTAACGGTACCACAATTGTAAACGCAAATGGTAATGGTAACAGCAACAATAACGCCAAAAAAAAACAATAACGCAAATGTAAACACAAAGGGTGATACACGGTGGAGTACACAGGAACACTATCACAAAGTGGCACAGAAATGCAAGTGTAAAGCCTATGTGTAACAGTAAGTGGAGCGCAGACCCTATTTTTACCCAGAAACTTCATTTAGAAACACAGTGAAAACAAAGAATGTATGCATAATAATGGGCCTCGGAGCAGAAAACGAGCAGTTGTAATACTAAAATGCTAATATCTCAGTAACCGTATGACGTAGAAAAAAATTAAAATTTGATATGACTCATGACTGTCCTGGCTAGGTTTTCACTGTATGTGTAGCCTGGTCACAATGAAAATTCCATATTTCACACCGTTTCCAAGATACGAGCACCGAAAACCGCGGCGTACGCCACCATGTTAGTCTATGGGAAAAAAGTCAAATTTGGAGTACCTTAACTTGGCATCTGTCCAATATTTTGTCACCAAAACACCAAAAGGCACATCTGTGAGATGTTGGCTGCCTTCCCTCCAAATTTCAGCTCAAAAGACAAAACCATTCTTTTGCAGCAGGGTAGCAAAGAACTCCTGTCATTTTGGCCATAGTCTGGAAAAGTAGTGACGTGATTTGTGAAAGCTTTCGTAAAATTTGCGAAAGTGTCGTGAGTGCGACACTACTTTTTCCAGAAATTTGAAAAACATATTTCTGGGGTGTTTAACCCCAAAATAAAGACACAGCTAGCATCCTTAGGGCTCGAATAGGTAAACACAAAAATAATGATGTCCCTAGATGGTCCCAATTTTAAATGCCAAGCATTTCTGTGATGAGTACCTGAAAAAAAAATGGCTGACTCACCACACTACTAGGGCCATTTCTGACACTAAAAAGTGCATTTGCCAAAGTGTTGAACTTTTTGTTAATTTTTCCCATTGACTTATAATGGGAACTTGTTTTTTGAATAACTTTTGAACTGTTTAATATTTTTTCACAAAATCTTCAAAAGGCACATCAGGGACCCGACCACACGTTCCCTGATGTTTTTGGATCAGTCATGCAAACCGTGCAACCTGTAGGCATGAGCAAAGAATGCACAAAAAAACATAAATATGCACACGGATGTTGTTTAACAAAGAAAAATAATGTGCCTCGGAGCATAAAATGAGCAATTGCAATATTAAATTGCTAATATCTCAGTAACCGTACGACTTAGAAAAAAAATTAAACTTTCACATGATTCATGAGTTTTCTGGCTAGGTTTTTACTGTATGCATAGCTGCATTGTTGCGATGAAAATTTTGTATCTCGCACCGTTTCCGAGATACGAGCACCGAAAGGAGCGGCGGACACCACCATGTTAGTCTATGAGAAAAAATGTCAACTTCAGAGTACGATAACTTGGCATCTGTGCAATATTTTGTCACCAAAACACCAAACGGCACATCTGTGAGATGTTGGCCACCTTCCCTGAAAATTTCAGCTCAAAAGACCAAACCGTTCTTTTGCAGCAGGGTGGCAAAGAACTTCTGTCATTTTGGCCCTAGTCTGGAAAAGTAGTGTCGTGATTTGCGAAAGCTTTCACAAAATTTGCAAAAGTGTCCTGAGTGTGACACTACTTTGCAACACTACTTTTTCCAGAAATTTGAAAAATATATTTCTGGGGTGTTTAACCCCAAAATAAAGACACGACTAGCATCGTTAGGGCTCGAATAGGTAAACACAAAAATAATGATGTCCCTAGATGGTCCCAATTTTAAATGCCAAGCATTTCTGTGATCAGTAACTGAAAAAAAAATGGCTGACTCATGACACTACTAGGGCCATTTGTGACACTAAAAAGTGCATTTGCAAAAGTGTTGAACTTTTTGTTAACTTTTCCCATTGACTTATAATGGGAACTTGTTTTTTCGATAACTTTTGAACTGTTTAATATTTTTTCAAGAAATCTTCAAAAGGCACATTGGGGACCCCAGCCGCATGTTCCCTGAAGTTTTCGGACCAGTCATGCAAACCATGTGACCTGTAGGTGTGAGCAAAGAATGCGCAAAAAAAAGTAAATATGCACACAGATGTTGCTTAATAACTCCGCAGTTGTATATCTGACCAGTACAAAAGTTAGCAGATCCCAAGATCCATGGTTACGCCCTATGCCTGCCAAATTTCAGGCAAATCCATTGAATGGTGGCAAAGTTATTAAGGTGCAAAATATCAACCTTTAACCTTAAAAGGGCTACTCAACCCTAACTATGGTAGCACTACCGTGCTACCATATATATATATATATATATATATATGTATTAGAGGCAAAAACTCCATTTAATGCATCAGTTAGGGTTGTTCCACAGCGACAAAAGTGAGGAAATTCACTATTAGGGTTGAAACCCCCCCCTTGCACCCCCTCAGCCCACCCCAACTGGCATCAGGGTGTGCATTAGGGTCATCGCTAACTCTCATCCCATCACATGCATGAACAAGCTGAGGCATGGGAGAATGGGGTGAGAGTTAGACCGACGACCCCAACGCACACCCTGATGCCGTGTTGGGGTGGGCTGAGGGGGTGCAAGGGGTTTCAACACTAACAGTGAATTTCCTCACTTTTGCTGCTGTGGAATAACCCTAACTGATGCATTAAACAGAGTTTTTTGCTTCTAATTTCCCTTCTTTTTGAGAATGAGGACTATAAATAGTGAATGGAATGTGGTGGTGGAAGCGTGGGGCCCACCACATGAGTTTTTGTGACATAGTAATGGTAACAGCAATGCAAATGCAAGCAGTAATGATTACACACATAGTGACACAAACTTAAATTATAAAGCAAGCGTTAATAGAAACGCAGGTGCAATGTGACGCCAAAGCGAAAACTGACACAAATGGAGACGAAAGCGCATAAGGAAACACAACTGATAATGCGCACGGTCACGGTACCGCTATTGTAAAGACAAATGATAAGTGTGACAGCAACAATAATGCAAAAGGAAACAGAAACGGAAACGCAAGCGCATACGGAAATGCAAAGTGTAATGCACACAGTCACGGTACCGCAATTCTAAACGGAAATGGTAATGGTAACAGCAACAATAACGCCAAAGAAAACAGAAATGCAAACGCAAGCGCATATGGAAATGAAAACCGTAACATGCACGGGAACGCAATTGGAAACACAAAAGGGTAACGTTAAGAACAATGATGACACAAAACGAAAGACAAACGCAAACGGAAATGGAAGGGCAGCTGCCAACAGAAATGGTAATGCGCATGGTGACGCTAAGCAAAACACAAACAGAAACCGTAGTGGAGACACAAATGGTAACAGTAACGGAAGAGCAAATGGAAATGCAAATGGTAACGCACACAGTGGCGTACACAGGAATGCTAACGCAAACAGGCACGCAAGCACAAGTGTAAAGCCTACATGTAACAGTAAATGGAGTGCACACGCTATTTTCCCCAAAAGCTCCATTGAGAAACACAGTGAAAACAAAGAATGTATGCATAATAATGTGCCTTGGAGCATAAAATGAGCAGTTGTAATACTAAATTACGAATATCTCAGTAACCGTACGACACAGAAAAAAAATTAAAATTTCACGATTCATGAATTTCCTGGCTAGGTTTTCACTGAATGCATAGTTGCATCATCACAACGAAAATTTCGTATCTCGCACCGTTTCCGAGATACAAGTCCTGAAAGGCGTGGCGGACGCCACCATGTTAGTCTATGGGAAAAAACGTCACATTCAGAGTACCGTAACTTTGCATCCATGCAATATTTTTTCAGCAAACAACTAAAAGGCACATCTGTGAAATGTTGGCTGCATTTCCTCCAAATTTCAGCCCAAAAGACCAAACCTTTCTTTTGCAGCAGGGAGGCAAAAGATTCCTGTCATTTTGCCGTAGTCTAGAAAAGTAGTGTCGTGATTTGCGACACCGTTCATAAAAATTTGTAAAAGTGTCACAAGTGCGACACTATTTTGTGACACTACTTTTCACACAGATTTGAAAAACATATTCCTGGGGTGTTTTACCCCCAAAATAAGGACACAGCTAACATCCTGAGGGTCCGACTAGGTGAACACAAAAAGAATTGTGTTCCTAGAGGGTCCCAATTTTAAATGCCAAGCATTTTTCTGATCAGTAACTGAAAACAAAATGGCAGATTTGCGACACTACTAGGGCCATTTGCGACACTAAAAAGTGCATTTGCGAAAGTGTCGAACTTTTTGTTAACTTTTCCCATTGACTTATACTGGGAACTTGTTTTTTGAATAACGTTTGAACTGTTCAATATTTTTTCACAAAATCTTCAAAAGGCACATTGGGGACCCCGACCACATGTTTCCTGAAGTTTTTAGACTGGTTGTACAAACCGTGCGACCTGTAGGTGCCAGCAAAGAATGCGAAAAAAAAGTAGTTGCTTGCAAATATGTAGCTTAATAACTCCACAGCCATATATCCTACTGGTACAAAAGTTACCAGATCCCAAGATCCATAGTTATGCCCCATGCCTGCCAAATTTCAGGCAAATCTGTTGAACAGTGGCAAAGTTATTAAGGTGCAAAGTTTCACCATTTAATCTTAAAAGGGCTACTCAACCCTAACTATGGTTCATTTTATATATATAGATATATATTCATGGTGAAAAACTCCATTTAATGCATCAGTTAGGGTTTTTCCACAGCGACAAAAGTGATTAAATTTGGTGTTAGGGTTGAAAGGCCCCCTTGCACCCACCCCAGCCCGCACCCAACCAGCATCAGGGTGTGCATTGGGGTCATCGGCTCTAACTCTCACCCCATCACATGTGTAAACAAGTTGAGGTATAGGAGAATGGGGTGAGAGTTAGGACTGATGACCCCAACGCACAACCGGCGCTGGTTGGGGTTGGGCTGGGGGTGAGGGCTTTCAACCCTAAATGAATTTCCTCACTTTTGTCGCTGTGGAACAACCCTAATTGATGCATTAAATAGAGTTTTTTGCCATGAATTTCCATTCTTTTTGAGAATGAGGACTATAAATAGTGAATGGAATGTGGTGGTGGGAGCGCGGGCCCTTCTGCCCCGCGCACCCACCACATGATTTTTTGTGACATAGTAATGGTAAGTGTAATGGAAATGCAAGTGCTAACGTTTATGCACATGGTGACGCAAATGTAAATGGTAAAGCAAATGTTAATAGAAACGCAATTGCAAAATGACGTCAAAGCAAACAGTGACACAAACAGAGATGCAAGCACGTACGTAAACGCAACTGGTAACGCGCATGGTAACTACTGCTATTGTAAATGCAAATGGTAACTGTAACAGCAACAATAATGGCAAAGGAAACAGAAACAAAAACGTAAGTGCGTACGGAAACGCAAAGCGTAATGTGCACGGTCACGGTACCGCAATTGCAAACACAAATGGTAACGGTAACAGCAAAAAAAAGCCAAAGGAAATAGAAACTGAAACACAAACGCAAGCACGTACGGAAACGCAAACCATAATGTGCACAGTCATGGTACCACAATTGTAAACGCAAATGGTAACAATAACAGCAACAACAATGCCAAAGGAAACAAATGAAAACGCAAATACAATTACGTCCGGAAACGCAAACTGTAACGTGTATGGTCACGGTATCGCAAATGGAAATGCAAATGGTAATAGTAACAGCAAAAATAACGGCAAAGGAAACAAAAAATGGAAACATGAATGCAAACACATATGGAAACGCAAACTGTAACACGCATGGTCACGGTACCACAATTGTAAATGCAAATGGTAATGGTAACAGCAAAAATAATGCCAAAGGAAACAGAAATGCAAGCGCGTATGGAAATGCAAACCGTAGCGCGCACTGGCACAGGAACGCAATTGGAAAGGCAAATGGCAACAGTAATAACGATGACGCAAAATGAAAGAAAAACGCAAACGTAAACGGAAGCATGTCTGCAAACAGAAATGATAATGCGCATGGTGACACAAAGCGAAACACAAACAGAAACAGTAGTGAAGACACAAATAGTAACAGTAACGGAAACGCAAAGGGTAACACATACGGTGGGGTACACGTGAACGCTAACGCAAATGGGTATGGAAATGCAAGTGGAAACGCAACGTGTGACAGTAACTGGAGTGACACCCTGGTTTTCCCCAACAGCTGCATAGAGAAACACAGTGACTACAAAGAATGTATGCATAATAATGGGCCTCGGATCAGAAAATTAGGTATTGGAATACTAAATTGCTTATATCTCAGGAACCATACGACACAGAGAAAAAATTGAAATTTCTTATAATTCATGACTTTCAGACGAAAAGTCCATATCTCGCACCATTTCTGAGATACGGGCCCAAAAGGTGCGGCGGACGCCACAATGTTAGTCTATGGGGAAACAAGTTAAATACGGAGTACCGTAACTTTGCATCCCTGCAATATTTTGTCACCAAACCACCAAAAGGTACATCTGTGAGATGTTGGCTTTCTTCCCTCCAAATTTTAGCCCAAAAGACCAAACCGTTCTTTTGCAGCAAGGTGGCAAACAATTCCTGTCATTTTGGCCATAGTGTTGCAAAGTAGTGTCGTGATTTGCGACAATATGGCCCTGGTGACCAGCTCTGGCTGGCCTAACGGTACTTAGAAATGTGCCCTCCTGGGGAGTTTTGTGAATCCTGTTGCATGGGTTTTGGCAGCCTGCATCTGCTGCAAGCCCCTGGCACCATGCCGCAGCCCACTGTGTGGCACAAGGGTGGTGCAAGCCCCGTTTGGTGCAGACTGCCTGCAGTAGATGCAGTCTGCCTTTGTGAATCGCACCCGGGGCAACGTTTGGTGCAAGAGACACTTTGCGCCAGTCATTAGACGCAAGCCCCTTGTGCCGCCCTGAGAGCTTTGAGAATCAGGCCCAATACATCAAAAAGTCACACATAAAAACAGACGCCATTATCATAAATATGCTCTTATTTTACTATCCTTGTTTAAACCTGGCCACTCCCTAGCACCTGTGCAAAAAATCCAATAACTCTCGTCTCAATACTTTTTTGTTAAAGCCACCCCCTCTACAGTTTTGCTGAACTTTTTCTAGACCAATAAACTTAAAGTTATGTTCCCTTCTTTGCTGTGCATGTGCCGCAGTAGCATACTCACAGTTGTTGTCTCTGATAGCCTGTATATGTTCCCCCACTCAAATCCTAAATTTTTTTACTATCGTTACTATATAAAGTGCCATATTGGCAGACTGCAACATATATCAGCCCTTTTGTGTCACAAGTTGTCCTGATCTTCCCAGACATAAACTCTCCACCACTCATTCACACTAATGGGAGTACACCAGAGGCACTAGGACCTAGTGGGAGCCAAACTTTTTCAGGAGGGCTGGCGCCGAGATGGAGCCACGAGGGAGCAGCACCATGAGCCAGGCTTGCTGGTATAGATTATCTCGGCGTCAACCCTCCAACCGCCTCAGTTCCTTTTTTCCCGCCATCGAGTGCGCTTCGATGACAATGTCGCTCATCAGCCGGTAGTCAAACTTCAAACTAGCAGCTTAGTTTTCAGTTTTATTATTTTATATTTTATCACGAAAAGTATCAATTACCTTTTAATAAAATTATTTACTTGTACAAAAAAGAAGTCTTCAGCCCTCCACTGATGGAGTCCACCATGAGTGAGGCAGGTGACAGTAGGGAGACTTCATATGAAAGCTGTTTAGTCAACTGGATCGGGTCTGGTCCACTGCCCTCTCCGGAGGGTGGGGGTCTGACAACGGACAAGCCAGTGCTTGGGTGGATGGGCGGTCCCACAGAAGCATAAAAAGAAATGGTCCCATTCATGGCACCATTCGGCCTTGAGTTCTTCTTTGGCCTACCGGTTAAAGAAGAGACGGCATAATTCAAGGTCATCTTCTGGTACGTCTACGTGTAGACTGTCAATTTTTGGGGTCAGGGGCCGGTCTCCACTTCTTTCGAAGTTGCCGATTTCTGTCTCTGGTGGCCAACTTCTTCAACACCAGAGCCCCTCTCCACCTGCTGGAGGGGCTTCCAATGAGCAGTTTCACCATTGAGCTGCTCTTATGGAGCAGTGGGCTCGGAGGTTGTCCCGACTGCCCAAACCATCGCCAGGGCCTTCAGGCCTGTCAGTCTCAGATCAGCAAGCAGGGTGGTTAGGACTTCCTGGTCGCACGGTGTCTTCTTCAGTGCTGTTGACTCTGCACCCCGGTGTCTATCCCCCTCACATGGCTGCGGCGCAGGGGTCCACACCGATGCCTTTATCGCCTGCCATTTTTCATTCTTTACCTTCAAATCACAGTTCAAAGACTTCTGCGGTGGTACTGCTGCCTGTGGTGCCGGCTTCTCTGGCGCTGAGCTCCTTTTCGGCGCCATGTTTGGTGTCAGTGCTGTCTGTGCTGCCACATGCCCTGTCTGTGCTGTCCTCGATGCCAGATGTGGTATCAGCACCATGTGCGGTGCTGCACTCCCTGTCGGCACCATCTTCATCACCGAGGGGTGGTGTCAGCACTGTGTGCGGTGCCACGCTCAGTGTTGGCACCATGCATGGTGCTGTTTCCTACATCAGTTCCGTCTCTGTACTAGGCGCCACTCTCTTAGATGGCGCCAGGGATGTTTACAGCGCCACATAGTTTTCAGAGGTTTTTGACTACGATTCTGTCTCCTCCTCCTCTTCTTCCTCCTGGTTTTCATTCCTTTCCTGTCTATACAGTCCCCTCCCCCGGGCTGTCAGGAGATGATTTTGAGCCTGATCCTGATCTTCAGCTGGGTGATGATGTTGATGCCGATTCTGCCCTGGGGGCAGGGATCAGTCCTCCTGCAGACCCTGTGGTGAAAGACCTTTCCTTTAAGTCTCTGTTCAAGAATTTAAATTCTACTCTTTCACTCCAGACCATGGAAATCGATCTTGGGAAGCTTCTGCCCCTCCAGTATCTACATGTTACGAAAATCCTCATGGATTTAACCCCTCCGGTACAGCCCTCTTTCGAGACTCTTTCCCAGATGGTATGGAAGAATCTGGGTCTTATTCCCTATGTGGCCAAGTCCATAGATAGGAAATATGCCCCTCCCAATGGATTATCCCATCTTGACCTCACAAGCCTTTGCTGATGCCATAGTGGTCCTGGCAGAGAATAATAAGGCTGTCCTCCCTCAGGAATCCACAGCCCATCCTATAAACAAAGAATCTCGCAAGATCGACAGCTTGGGTAAGTGAGTCTTTGCTGCCTCAGCTCTGGGCATGCATATTGCTAGCAACCAGGGTTATTTTTCTCAATACAAGTATGTTCTTTGGCATTTGCTCAAAGCAACGGTAGAAGATCTACCTGAGTCGGAGGTTAACTCAGAGCTACTACAGACCATAACTAGAGGGAGCAAGCGTCAGTTTCACAACCGTCAGTCCCTTTGTGGCAAAGGCAGAGGAGGTTTTAACAAAAACCAAACTCCTCAGCCGTAAAATTAAAGGCAGCAGAAAGCACAGGACCCAAAAGTGCCCAGTTCCACCTTCTGAGTTTCTGGCCCAGGTCCCACCTTAGCTGTCCAGGGGGGACTCTTCCTCGGCAGTAGGAGGACGTCTGACTCAGTCCTATGACCAGTGGAAGTCTATAACATTAGACAAATGGGTCCTCAGGATAATCCATGAGGGGTTCTCTCTCTACCTGTCAGAACCCTCTCTGGATCATCCTCCCAAGTGGCAGCCCAGGCTGTCTGCTGCGCAGTCAGACCTTCTTGCTTCCAAGGTGCAAGGCCTTCTGAACAACAGGGCAGTAAAAGTAGTTACGCTGGATCAACGAAACGCAGGTTTCTACTCCCATTACTTTCTGGTTCCAAAGAAAACTGGTGGCATACACCCTATTCTCGATCTCAGAAAGTTAAACAAATTCCTCTACAAGGAAAAGTTCAAGATGATATCACTCAGTACCCTGCTACCTTTGATTCATCAACACGATTGGCTAGCCTCCCTGGACATGCAGGATGCCTACCAACACATTCTCACACACCCAAAGCATCACAAATACCTAAGGTTTGTGGTGTTGGGTCAACACTATCAATTCAGAGTCCTGCCCTTTGGGCTATCCTCAGTGCCTCGAGTTTTTACAGAGTGCTGTGCAGTTCTGGCAGCACATTTAAGGAACATCGGAATTCAAGTATTCCCATATCTGGACGACTGGCTTCTAGCAAGCCCCTCCAGACAAGAGACTGGAGGCTGTGGCCACAGCCTCAGACTTCCTCACATCCATGGAAGTCCTGCTGAACCTCAAAAAATCACAGTTGCAGCCCTCCCAGAAGCTCCTCTTCATATGAACCCTTCTGGACAAAAGCATTTCTTCCGGAAGACAGAAGGAGCAATATCCTACAGATGGCCCACTTCATCAGAGAACACAGCTCAGTTCGCGCTCTCTCGATGCAGTGGATGCTGGGTCTCATGGCATCCTCGGTGTTTACTGTGCCTTTGGCTCATCTCCACATGAGAACCACTCAGTGGATACTCAGTACTCAGTGGTCCCCAACCACTCGCCCTCAGTCCTTTCTCATCAAGGTGACAGAACCTCTGAAGAGGTCCATCACCTGGTGGACTCAGGAGGACAACCTTCTGGAAGGATATCCCTTCACCCCTCTGGATCATCAGATCTCCGTTACCACAGATGTGTCCCTGATGGGTGGGGAGCCCACTGCCAGGATCTCCACACTCAGGGCACGTGGACTCAGGACAAGTATCAACTCCACATAAACGTTCTGGAAATGAGGGCCGTTCTCTATGCAATCCAGGCTTTGAAGAACATACTCTGTCACAAGACCATTCTCCTTCAAACGGACAACAAGGCAGTGATGTATCACATCAATGAGCAGGGTGGTGCACACTCTTACCCATTATGCAGGGAAGCTATGAGAGTGTGGGAATGGTACCTGGAGTTCAAGGCTCTGATTCAAATGGTTTATCTGCCAGGAGTACAAAACGAACTGACGGACTGTCTCAGCAGAACAAAGGCAGATCCTCACGAGTGGTCTTTCAATTTAATCGTCATTCAGTCACTGTTCAAATAATGGGGAGCTCCAGACCTGGACCTTTTTGCGTCCCTACACAATGCAAAACTGCCTTTCTTCTGCTCCAGCAATCCAGGACCTGGCGTTTTTTGTTGGAATGCATTCAGGCTGCAGTGGACAAAATGCTTTCTTTATGCATTTCCTCCTCTTCCCCTAGTTCAGAGAGTACTGCTCAAATTGAAGGCACGGGGGGACAGAATGATTCTGATTGCCCCGTTCTGGCCTTGTCAGATTTGGTTTCCACTGATCAACAGGCTATCAGAAACTTATCCGAAACTGCTTTCCCTTCAGATTAACCTTCTGACCCAGGGCCCTGTAGTTCATCCCAACCTGAGGTCTCTTCACCTCTATGCTTGGCTCCTGAGGAGATTGAGGTAAACAGGTTTAATGTTTCTCATAGAATTTCTGATATATTCTTTTAGCTGCACGCAAGCCAGCTACCAGAAAACCTACACAGCTAAATGGAAGCGTTTCTCTATCTGGTGTGCAAAATCCTCTCGGAATCCTTTTTCCTGCCCACTGAATAAAGTCTTGGAGTATCTCTTAGACCTCTCAAGCAGAGGTCAGCAATACTCTACAGTCAAGGTTCATCTTTGTGCAATTTCTGCATATCATTAGCCAGTAATTTCCATGTCTCTGGCTAAGTTACCTGTAGTTAAGAGGTTTCTTAAAGGCATTCTGCATACCAGACCTCCTATTAGATGTCCAGTTGCAGCCTGGGACATTTACCTTGTGCTAGACATGCTCACTCATAAACCTTTCGAACCTCTAGCTACTTGCAAGTTGAAATTCCTCACTTGGAAGACAGCCTTCCTGGTGGCCATTACTTCTGCTCATAGGGTATCAGAAATACATGCCTTGGTCACAGACCCCCGTATACTGTATTTCACAAGGACAAAGTAGTTCTTAAAACTCATCCTAAGTTCCTTCCTAAAGTTGTCTCAGAATTTCATCTGAATCAACCTTTAGTCCTTCCTACCTACTTTGCTATCTTTCAGAATGAAGGAGAGTGTACCCTTCATTCTCTGGATGTAAAGAGAGCTTTGTGGTTCTATCTGGACAGAACAAAAGAAATTCACAAGGCTCAGCAACTATTTGTCTCCTCTGGCATGACCCAGCTGGGTCAGCCTGTTGCTATCAGGTGCATTTCAGCGTGGTTGGTGGCATGCCTTCGCCACTGTTACTCCATGGCACAGGTCAAGCTGGAAGGCAGAGTGTACACTCACTCTACCAGAGTAGTCACGGCATCTCTGGCAGAAATTCACAATGTCCCTATTGCAGACATTTGCAATGTGGCTACCTGGAGCTCTGTGCACACTTTTGTTAAGCACTATGCCTTGGACGTCCATGACAAACAGCATCAGTCCTTTGGCAGGACAATTCTTAATAGACTTCTGTCCTAAAAAGTGAGCTCCTCTCTCCTGTCGTCCATCTCGGGGGATTATTTTAGCTCAGTACTCTCCCATTAGTGTGAATGAGTGGTGTAGACTTTATGTCCAGGAAGCTATGGAAATTATGTACCCACCGTAATTCTTGATCTTCTTGGACGAAGTCTCCACCACTCATTCACACACCCACCATCCCCCAAGCTCACTCTCTATTTATAGTCTTCACTCCTTTAATCTTTGGGCTGTGAAGACTTGGTTATTTGACCCTTCTTACATGGGTCATTCAGACTATCTTATGTCCGATTTTTAGGTTAGTCCTCTCTTGATTAGTTACACTGCACCTCCTTGGAAAAAAGGTACTGAGACGGTAGAAGGGTCGACACCGAGATAGTCTATACTGCGTGAGTCTGGCTTGAGGTGCCGCTCCCTCGTGGTTCCATCTTATCGCCGGCCTTCCTGAAAAAGTTTGGTTCCCGCTGGGTCCTAGCGCCTGTGGCATACTCCCATTAGTGTGAATGAGTGGTGGAGACTTCATCCAAGAAGATCAAGAACTACGGTAGGTACAAAATTTCCATTTCTGGGGGTTCAAAAATTCCTTTGTTCTTACAATTACTTTGCAAGACCGGCATCTACCACAAGGGGCAGTACACACAAGAGGATCTTCTAATAGTATTTGAGGACTGATCACAAGTTGTGCACTATGTACTCAATAATCTTAAAAATTTCTACACCTCAGAAAAATAGTACATTCGCTTTATTTAGCTGTCCGACCTGAGAGGACATGTTGGCGCTAAAAAAACTTTGCGTTCACGATCTGTATAATATGGTATAATACAGTAATTTTCAATGGCAGGAGAGTTAATTGTCAGCAATCACTGTAATCCCACTGTACCTGACAACTCATCATTCATAGCTCGCAGCCAATTCACACTATAATTATAATTCACAGTGCAGAGCTGTATTGTCTGCTTTAGTCTGAGGCTAAGTAATTAACTAACATTATTTGTAACAGCCCATTTTGTTACCTTCATTTACCTTTTGCCCAGCAGTTCATTCCTGAGGGAGTTCAAGTAGATGATGTCTCTTGTACAGTGGTTGCAAAGGAGAAAGGGAGGTAAATGAGGACTCTCCTTAACCAATGAAATTACACCAGCATCGTTTTAAGTGACTGCACTGGTGTATCCATGAAAACAGACGATTCTGTCATGCAGGAGCTTCAATGAGCATCCCCCCCCCAAACGAAAGTGGACTGAATACAATCATTACAGTCCAAACTGCGATTTGAGCTCAGTCAACATGCTACTAACAGCGGTGTGAGGAATGCGGTCTGTCTGTACAAGTCAAAGTATGGGCTGACCATAAATGAAAGCACAATTCAGAAATTCAAAATAAAACTACAGTACATGGATCAGCTAAAAATAGTAAAAGATCCAACGTTGCTTGTTCCTGCTCTCCCCACCAAATCCTGTGGCAGACTGACTCTAGTATTAGCGGACATCGAGTCTGAAATGAAAAAGATCATCAAAAGCCTCAGGAATGAAGAAGCAGTAGTGAACGCAAGGGTGGCGGCTGCCGTAGCAATCAGTGTGGTGAAACCAACAGATCCAAAAATGCTTTCAAAATTTAGTGGCCCGCTATCTATCACAAGACACTGGGCTTGGCTCTTCCTTAACAGGATGGGACTTGTAAAAAGGAAGGGCACCAAGGCTGGCCGCAAGAGCCCTGATGATTTTGAACAACTTAAAAAAAATGTCCTTGCCCAAATTAGTAAGGCATCAAGACAAGAGCTAGTGCTGCTGGAGCTGGAGATAAATATAGACGGAACCGGCATGCACTTAGTTCCATGTAGTCAGTGGACTATGGAAGAGTGTGGGGCATGGCAGATTGAGGTAACCAGCTTGGGGGATAAGAGGCAAGCGTCTCTTGTTATAGGATGCACATTGTCGGGTGATTTCTTAGCACCCCAAGTAATCTACCAGGGGAAGACATCAGGGTGCACTCAATATAATTTCCCCCCTGACTGGAGTATCACGAACAGTGAGAATCACTGGGCTAATACTTCAACAACTCTCCAGTTTATTGATGAACTTGTAAAGCCCTACCTCAATAGTGTGATTAAACAAAAAGATCTGCCACAGGAACAAAGAACCATCTTGATTCTGGACTTATACCATGCCCACAGTACTCCAGAGGTGATCGCTAAATTGGAAAGCCAGGCAATAATTGTAGTTTTCATCCCTGCTTCTTGAATTGATGTATTGCAACCACTAGATGTGGCTATAAACAAACTTTTCAAGGATTTCATGAAAAATCAGTTTGTAGAGCAGTGTGCTGGGATTATTACAGCACAACTTAATGCTGGCTCACAATCAGACAATGTTAAAGTGGATTTGAGGATGACATCCATAAAAATAAGCACACTGAATGGCTGGTGTGCGCATTTTCAAAACTGAAGGATAGAAGGGAGGACTGTGTGCGTGATTTCGAGCAGACGTACTTGGAGGCATACACTACTTGCCTAGATGCAGTAAGAAAAATACTGTATAACACTGTATTTAAATTACTTTCCAGTTCTCATTATAAACAAATTTGTTACCTACAATGTGCACTATGTATTGTTTCTTCTGTTTTAGGGTCTCGAAGAAGATCAGCAGTGATGAGACTAAAATTGCAGCAGAATCTGAACTCTGCATTTTCCCATTCTCACTGTTTCCGTTCTGTCAGTTGAGTTTATTTCCCGTTATTTTAATGATACATTTAATAAAGTGTACTGCTATATAAATAGTGCTGTTACTTGTTTTTAGCGTAGCTCTCCAAGCATGAAGATAGTGACATTTTTTAACTGTGAATATTTGGTGTTCTACAATATCATTTTTCCCTACGACCCGGATCAACCTTTAACATATCCCAGTTTAGCACAGCATATCCCTGATCCACTGGGAATGAGTGGAGAAATTCGTTGCAAACTTGATGCAGTCTCTGAAATTTGAACACTCCAACTGTTTATTCATGTTGTCTTCATAAAACATATTTCCTCTATCCTAATTGTCTGCAAACTGTTTAGCCTGTACTGGCACTTCATTACTGTGACCTCTTTTGTTAAATCTGTTGTTCAGATTCACACATTCAAATTCATATTTCTGGGACAAACTACAGTTACATTTGGCTCTCAGATACTGACCCCTTGGTATATTTCTGATAATTTGCCTTGGATGGCATCTAGAGGCTTGGAGAAGAGTGTTTCTGTCTGTTTTTGTTTTAAAACAACTCTGTAAAATACTACCACCGTCCTTGTAAATAGTCAGATCTAAAAATTCTACATTCGTCCTACTACTAGTAACACTAAATTTCAAATGTTCTGTGGTGGAGTGAATATATGTAACAAAGTCCCTCTAGGGGCTGGCCTGCTGGCACAGGGGTTGGATTTCTGCCTGCAATGCCGACACCCCAGGTTTGAATCCGGACTCAGGACATCGGAGAGCTGGCCGGGGGGGGGAAGGTTGAGTATCCTGTGAACTGCTCTCCTCCACTAGGGGGAGGGTGTGTGTGACTGGTGTGTGACTAACCCCTGGTGGAGGCCGGGATGGAATACAGCTGATGGTGCCTGTTTCTGTGGGAAGTGGGCCAGATGCTGGCACATCTGCCTTGGACGTCACTGTACGTCCTGCCTCTCAGGGGGGGTCTTTCTTTGAAAAACCCGTGGGTTTCCATCAGTGAGATGACATCCTCCCTGTCCCAGACCCTGCACTGCAACTCATGTCCCCTCACCCTCTGGTACCATATGTCAGTCTGTCGGGGAACTGGCAGCCCCGCTCTGGAAGGAAAGCCAGGGTGCCTTCTGGTACCATAGTAGAAGTTCTGCCAGGAAACTGGCGGTCACACCCTGCAGAGGAAAGCCAGGGTGCTTGTGGGGTAAAAGTGTGTCCTGGGATAACAGTGTCAGGGTAGAGCTGTGGGGATTGCAGGAGAGGACCAATAGTGGCCAGTGAAGCCCCGACACCAAAAGTATAGTTAAAAAAAAAATACCCCGAGATCTCTTGGTCACCCTGCTATACTAAGATGATGTCATCAATATTTAATTTCCCTAGTGTTATGTAACTAAAAATGGGTTAACCCTTCAGTCATAGATTTTCCCACAAATAAATTAGCAAAATTAAGGGCAAATGACGCCCCCCATTGCTATACCAATGATTTGCAAGTAATTCTAATTTTTAAGCAAAGTAGTCAAATGTAATCATTTTCTCAGATAACATTAATAAAAACACAGTGGATGTGGATCCTATTCCTCTTTTATCTAAAAAATACCTGAGTGCCTCTAAATCCCCATCATTGGGGATATTGGAGTAAACCGATTTGATATCCATGGTTACCAGTAGGCAGTTACGTTCCACCTCTATGTTGTCTAAAACTTTAGCACATCAGTTGTGTATTTGGCATCTGAGTGTCTTTTTGACCTATTAGGTTTTATGCAGATATTGAAACTAATTATTCAAACCCCAGGAATCCCTCATTATGCTTAACTATTTGCAGTGAGCCCAGTAGGTGAAGCTGTTCCGGAGCACGTGTATGGAATTTGGAACGTAATTCAAACCTTTTCCCTCTGGGCATCGCTGCATCATGCAGCCTAAGGTCAGATCTTTTTCTCCGCCGGCACAAGCAAGAAGAGCTCTCTTCAGCAACTCACTCTCACAAGTCACTACATGGATAAGTATCTTTATTTCATTTTTATGTTTTGTTTCAGTCTCTGCCCTCTTAGTTTTAAGGACCTCTCTGAGAAACAGGACCCTCAAAACAGGCTTTGGAGTCGGTACCTGCCAGTAAGAAACAGAAACATGTCGCTACCCCTCCTACTAAAAAGCAAAAGGAGACACCAGTAGACAAAGTAAAAATTAAAGGGAAAATGTTACTACCCCTCCTACTGAAGAGCAAAAGGAGATGCCAGTAGACAAAGTAAAAATGACCTTTCAGAAGGACATGACAAGGGCTTTGTAATTTTTCCAGGCTTTTCAAGCCATGGGAGCTCTCATGGGCTTACCAGTTCCTCCTCAGCATCTGGCCACTCCTCTGGTTCTGTGGAACCGGGGTGATGATTTGTATTATGAGGAGCATGATAATGGGGAACCATTGAAATGGACAGCTCCCTTGGCCAGGAGTTTGGTCCCCATCCATGGGAGCAGAAGGATTATTCCTCACACTATACCTTTGCTAAACAGATGGCCAGTACTCTGACTGTCTCCAGACAAGATTCTGGAGAGGATGAGGAGGAGTTTGATTATCTGAACATGATGGGGATAACCCCAACTAAGAGTTTGCTTTTACCAGTGCACAAGTCACTAAAGAGGACGACCTGTAAAATACTTCAATGCCCTACATCTAGTTCAGGGCTGGCAAGAAAATAGAAAAGAAGTAGCAGCTAGACAAGCACAATACTGAGTACCTCTATACACACCCCAACCATGAGGGTGTAGTCCAGGCAGCTGCATGTGACAAGGCCAGGATTCCTCTCTCCTCCCACCCTCCAAACAAGGACTCCAGAAAGCTGGTTAGTATGGGGAAGAAAATGCACACTACAGTCTCCCTTCTCTTGAGGCAGGCTGTGGACATGGCTTACAAGTGCCAGTTATCCAGTACCAGAAAGCCCTTTGGAATGCGGTTCTGGCCCTGTGTGACTAAATCCATGGGGACCAGGTTCAGGACTTAGCAGACACTGCTAGGACTGCCCTGGATGCCACCAAGTACCAGTTTCACATGGCAGTGCACACAAACGAAACTGCTTCTAGGGTGATGGCCCATACAGTCTCCTTGAGGAGATTTGCTTGGCTAAGGACAACTAATTTGTCCCATGATGCTCAGACAAAAGCCATAGATTTCCCATATGAGAATAATTCCCTCTTTGGTGGTAAAACAGAGGCATACATGAAAAAAAAAAGTTCCAGGGTACAAAACCACTTACAAAAGCAATACTAAGAAGGAAAAGGCCTCTGCGTCTTATAAGCCTCAAGGAAGGGGAGGTAGGGGTAGAGGTTATTTTCCAAGATCCTCTGCACCATGCCCATGCCCTAAGACTACTCTCATGTGAGAGGTTACTTCAGGGACAGAGGAAGAAGAGTTTACAGAAGGGCTGACCATGCTTCATCCTCTAAGGCTCAGCCCAAACACAATCCCTGATGTGTATGTCCAGGTTGTCAACCAATTGCCAGTAGAAGGAAGGCAATAAGAAAATAGGAAGTGGCAACCTATTCTGGACCTCAGATTTTTGAACAAGCATCTGAAAAAAGACAAATTCAAGATGGTCACCCCGTTGACAGTTATTCTATCCCTCCAACAAAGGAACTGGCTGGCATCCCTGGACCTGAAAGATGCATATTTTCACATTCCAATCAGGCCCAGTCACAGAAAATACCTCCGGATCAGGCTCCCTTCTGGTTACTACCAGTTCACAGCCCTTCCCTTCAGCCTGTCATCGGCTCCCACAGTGTTCACAAAGTGCTTTTCCACTGTGGCAGTGCACCTCAGAAGACAAGGAATGATGTTTCTTCCTTACCTAGATGACTGGTTGGTCATGGGAAGGTTACACCAACAGGTCAAGGACTCACTCTTCCTAACTCAGAGCACTCTAAAGGGATTAGGATTCCTCAAAAACTTGTAAAAGTCTCAGAACCAGTACAGACACTGGAGTTCATAGGAGCCCCATAAGGCAAGGCATTCCTGACCCAAAAAAGGGTGGGAGACTTGGTGGAGCTGGCAGATTCCTTTGCCATGTCAGCTCAGGCTGGTAAGGTACTTCCTCCAGCTTCTAGGGCGCACAGCCTCCAACACAGCAGTGGTTCAAGGTGCAAGATTTCAGAAAAGTGTATTCAGTACCACTTACAGGTCCACTGGTCCCAGAAGCAACATCTATTCTCCAAGCTGCTGCCTGTCATGAAAACCCTGTTATAGGCCTTGGACTGGTGGAAAGACAATGACAACTTCAGAGAAAGGGTACCTTTTCAGGTAAGGGCTCCTACAGTTGCTCTGACAACAGATGCTTCCATGATGGGGTGGGGTGCCCACCTGGGAAACTTGACACTAAATGGGGTATGGTCTCCTTGAAAGTCTAGGGAGCATATAAACTTACTGGAGCTAAAAGCAGTCTTTTTAGCTTTTCAGGTGTTTGATTCACAAGTCAAGGGTCAGTCTGTCCAGGTGAGGAGAGGCAACACCACCACCCCCCTCTATTACATCAATAAACAAGGGGGCACAAGGTCCTCAAAGCTGTGCAGCTCTGTAGTCTGTCTTACTCACTAGATGTGCACCTGTCAGCAATCCAACTCTCAGGGAAGGACAATATCCTGGTGGATTCCCTCAGCAGGATCTGCCAGGCCTATACCGCTTTTTGAACATGCAGGTGTTAGCCACAATCCTTAGGAAACAGGGTACACCAGAGATAGACCTGTTCATATCCAAATACAATTTTCAGCTCCCACTCTACTGTTGCAGACCTCTAGCAGTGGGTACAGTCTCCATGGGGGCCCTGTTCCTGGATTGGTCAGGGAAGTTTCTTTATGCCATCCCCCCTTTTCCTCCTGTTGTTTTCAGTTCTTCTGAAGCTGAGGGGTCAGCCTGCAACCAATGATTCTGAAAGCTCCACATTGGGCCAGACAGCCTTGGTACTCCCTGCTCCTGGCTCTGTCTGTCAAACAGCCCATCCATCTTCCCCTGAGACACAACTTACTGTCCATGTCCCAGGCAGAGTAACCTTTTCAAACCTCAAGTCTCTGGTCCTCAAAGCCTGGTTCTTGAAGAGCTAGAGTACTCTGACTTTCATTTCTCAGACCAAGTTCTCCAGGTCCTCACTATTAAGAAAGCATATGCTTCCAAATGAAAAAGGTTTTCCCTATGGTGTGCCTCCAAGAAAATCAGTCCTCTCCAGGCTGATCTGCCTACACTTTTGGACCACCTCCCACACCTGCAAACCTTGGGACTCAGACCTGCTACCCTAAGGGTTCACTTGGTGGGTATTTCTGCTTATGCATCAGCAGGCAATCAGAAAACAGTGGCTTCTCACCCCATTTTCAAGCAGTTCTTTAAGGGTCTTTTGCATCTGTATCCCCCGTTAGAGAACCTTTCCCTCCCTGGGATCTGAACATTTGTATAGCCAAGCTGATGGAACCTCCTTTTGAGCCTATGGCCACTGCAGATTTGAAATATGTCACCAGGAAGACAGTCTTCCTGGTAGCCATCACGTCATCCAGAAGGGTGTGCAAGATGCAAGCCCTCTGCACTGACCCTAACTACATCAACTTCCACAGGGATGGTGTAGTCCTTAGGACTAACAAAACATTCCTACCCAAGGTGATATCTGAGTTTCACCTGAACCAGTCCATCACCCTTCCTGTGTTCTTTACAGAGAAGTCCACTACTGGTGAGCAGAGGCTGCACAGTGTCAAGAGGTCTCTTAGATACTACCTGGAGCGCACTGAAGACCATGGGCTTGATTTTAGAAGTGGGATGCAGGGCTTGCAGCCATGTCCTGCATCCCCGCAAGTAATGCTGCAGCTCTGTCCAAGGGTGTGCCGCAATTTGATCCCAATGTTAGAACAGGGACACAAATTCCCGAAACATCCCTCATTTTATGGCAGCTTGCACCTGAAGTTGTGGCACAAGCCCCATTGCCCTGCCATAAGGATATGCCACCGGGTCCCCCACATTGGTGGAGGAGGGGCACGAACACATAGAGCTGGTCTGCCCGGCACAACACTGCTGTAGACAGGTGTGCCGGGCGACATCACAAAAGGGGACATGGCTCCCCAGTACCTCCTCTGTGCTGGGACGCAAGTGTCCTGTTAGAATGCAGGGGACTTGCATCCGTGGGGTTGCAGTGCTGCAGTTTGAAATGTGCACCAAACCCCTTGTTGGACGTAAGCCGTAACTTGCGTCCCGATCCCAGCCACAAGTCCCCTGCATCCCTCTTGGACGCTTTGAAAATCAGGCCCCATAGGTCTTCCCATACTCAGTTGTTCCTCACATATGGTGAAGGGGGAAAGGGCAGTCCAGCCTCAAAGAAGACTACTGCCCACTGGATTGTTGCCTACATCCAATTCTGTTACTCTAAAGCTGACAAGCAGCCACCTCAGGGTCTCTGGGCACACGCCACTCATGGCACTGCTGCCTCTGTGGCAGTAGCTAGAGATATTTCTTTGCCAGAAATCTGTAAAGCAGCTACATGGAAAATAGTTCACACCTTTACAAAGTACTATTGCCTGAATGTATAACCTAGAAGAGATGGCAAGGCAAGGCAATTTTATTTCTATGGTGCCCAATCCCTGGGGCTCTGGGCCCCATACATTAAGAACAGGTAAGGTCAGTACAACACACACGTTCTATAAAAATTTTATAAAAACATATACAAAACAACAATAATTATAACAATAAATAATTCTCAGCATAGACCCTAACTACATGCCAGGTTTGGCACTGCTGTACAGCAGAACCTTTTCTCCAAATAAGTTCTGCACCCACCCTCCCAAGGTACTACTTTGTAGTCCACAAATAGTTAACCATAACGAGGGATTCCTAGGGTTTGAAGAAAAAAATGACTTACCATAGTAATGTTGCTTCTTCCAGGGGATCCTTCATTACACTTAAATCTCCCACCCGACCTCCCCTTCCAGAACCAGGAAAAGGTTCCACAATAAAAAGTTTCTATTCCTCTTTTAATTGCTTGAGCATTACTTATTCATTCACAAATCACAAAAATTATTTTTTAATGTTTGTTTGTTTTAGCTTTGCTTAGGTTAGTAGACTGGGTTGGGGATCTTTGGTTAGGCTACGAAAAGAATCTGATGTTAGGCTGTGAAATGCAGTAACACCCAGAGGGCAGAGGTTCGAATTAGGTTCCAGATTCCATATGTGCGCTCTGGGGCAGCTTCACCTGCTGGGTTCACAGCAAATAGTTAAGTATAATGAGGCATCTCCTGGAAGAAACATTACCATGGTAAGTAATTTTTTTCTTATTTCTATACATATGTATATATGTTTTTAACATATATTTTATTAAGTTATAGATATGATGGCTTGCCAGGTCTACATTGTTATTTTTGATCCTAATATAGTGGTCACTTTTTTGGTGTGAAAAAAAAATTAACTGAAACATTGACAAAATACTCAGATTTAGGTGGAACTAGAACATTTTACCACCAAATAAAATAGGAAGATGCCTGTAATATTTTATAGCGGAAAAGAAAAAATTACTCACTGTAGTAATGTTTCTTCTCAGAGATCCCTCACTATGTTTACACTCTATGCATCTATCTCCATAGGGACATATACCCCCAGAGATGGAACCTATTCTAATTTTGGAATTTAGAATACTGATTTCAAACTCTACACCTCCACTCTTGCAGTTCACCAGATTTGTTTCTATAGCCCAAGAGGAGCAATGGATAGTAAAACTAGCTAAGAGGCAACCAAAAATGTTCAATGTTATTCAAATGATTCAAAAATACCAGTCAAATTGAGGCAGACCTGTAAATGTAAAAACATTGGAATCCTTTAAAAACACCAAACTTTACAGCTGTAGAGTATCTGCAATAGTAATGCTCAAGCAACCTTAATGAAAAGAATCGTTTTTTGTAAAAAACTATTTTCAGGTTCTGGAAGGGGAGGCAGGATGGGGAGTTTAAACACAGTGAGGGATCCCTGAGAAGAGACAACATTACTACGGTGAGTAAATTTTTCTTTTAACACCAGAAATCCCTCATTTAATGCTGACACTCTATGCAGACTCAATAGTAGTACCTTGGGAGACTGAGTCCAGAGCCTACTTAGGAGAAAAGTTATGCAAGACAGCAGTTCCAAAGCTTGCATCCCTCCTGGACTGTTATGTCCAGGCAGTAGTGCTTTGTGAAGGTGTGAACTGTGTGCAGAGGGCTTACAGTTTACTTACCCTACTAGCAGATATCATAGTAATTGGGAATATGGTTTTCCATGTGACATACCTCCGATCAGCAGTGTTCATTGGCTTAAATGGAGCCTCCATAGGCTGGGTAAGGCAGACATAGAGATTCCATGGTGGGACTGGGTCCTTTACTGGTGGGTACAAAGGACTGAGACCTTCCCTTGCCTGCTGATATGTAGGCTGACACTGCTGCTACGTGCACCATTAGTCTTGAAGGCCTTAGGCCTAGATACTGTAGGTGTACCAGATATTCTAGGACTATAGGCATCCCTGCCTTCACTGTGATTATTCTTCTGGGGGTACACCAGTAAGAAAATCTTTTCATTTAGAGGAATATGTTTTCCTGGTTGCTGGTTTCCTTGAAAACCAAAGCACTTTCAGTACTTCCTCTGAGAGGTCCAATCCAGAGTATTCTTACTCTTCAAGACCCATGCCCTCAGATGTAATATCCTGGGGTTTGGGAATGTTATCCTACCCTGGGATAAAGTCAGCAGATTGCAATTTAATGGTAGACTGATTTGACTCTTGCTGGACAGGGTCAGAAGCACTGAGTACCAGGTCTGTCTAGCCCAGACTGGGGCTATTAGGATCATTGTTGCGGGTTCCCTCCTGAGGTTCAGAAGGATGTTCTGTACAACTGGGAATGGTGGAAAGGCATAAAGGAACCTCCCTGTCCAATCCAAGATCAGGGTGTCCTCTGGGACTGTCCCTCTCACTGTTGGTCTGCAACAAAACTGTGGGAGCTGATTGTTCTCCTAAGAAGTATACAGGTTTATTTTTGGAGTGTCCTACCTTCTAAAAACTGTGGCCAGAACCTGTTGGTTTAAGGCCAGTTCATGGTTTCCATAGCTGATTCTGCTTAAAGAGTTTGCCAGGACATTGTCTTCGCCTGGCCGGTACACTGCAGAAATGTTTGCTTTCAAGGAATAGGCCAGGTCCCAGATCCTCATTGCATCTGTACACAGTTTTGAGGCTCTTGTCCCTTCCTGCTTGTTTATGTAGTACATTGTTGTGGCATTATCTGTTCTAATTTGGACAGACTGACCTTGTAGCTAGGAGGAGAATGATTGCATTGCTTGCAGCACTGCCTTGAGTTCCTGGAGGCTGATGTGCTGAAGGGACTCCCATGGGCTCCATGTGCCACTTACTGTAAGGACCTGCAGGTAGATGGTCCACTCTAGGAAAAAAGCACCCATAGAAGGGATACCTTTTGGTGATTGCTGAAGGAAGCGAATGCCCTCTCTGAGGTTGCTTTCCTCCTTTCACCACTTTAGTGACTTTACCAATGCTTTTGTCACTGGCACTAGTTTTGAGAATAGGTCCCATCATTGAGAGCAATTGCCTTTTAAGTGATACTGTATGTCTGTCATTTGGAACCTGGCCCATGAAACCACAGATGTCGATGTGGCCATGTGTCCCAGTAATCGCAATAAGTTCCTTGCAGATCTTGGGTGACCTACTTTCAAGGACTCTGCCTCTGTTATCAACGCTGCAACTCTTGCCTGCAGGAGGAAGGCTTCCCCTTGTAGGGTGTTTAGCCCTGCTCTTATGAAGTCCAGTACTTGAACAGGTTCTACTTGGGACTTAAACAGATTTATTAAAATCTCAGATTCTCCAAGGTGTTTTTTACAGTATGAAGTGAGCACCTTGTCTCTTGTTCTGTTTTTTCTGAGACTAGCCAGCTGTTGACATCTAAAATGGGTCACCACTCCCCATTTTTCTTGTGGGTCAGGCAGCACCTTGAGAATAGACCCTTGCCCCGCTGACAGGCAGGAATCTTTTCCACTGCTTTTGCTAACAGCAGTTTCGTTACTTCCAGCTTCAGCAGAATTCGTTTTGTGGGAAGGTCAGCTGGTAAGCTTACGTGTTTCTGCAATTTTGGAAATTTTTTGAATTGCAGAGACAAACCATGGTCTACTGCCTCCAGAACCCACTTGACTGTGGTGTTGTTTACCCATTCTTGGATGTAGGAGGCCAGTCTACCCCCCCCACTGGCAATGGTTGGGCAACCTGGGAAGAACTGTCAGGGGTTTTGCTTTGGCTGGGGCTTGGGTTCTGGTGCTGCTGCGGCAGTACGCTTTGTGTCCCTTCTGCCCGTTGCCTCTGTAGTAGCCTCTTTGTAGCTAATACTCATAAGGGGCATATGGGGTATTGACTCTTAGAAAGTATCCCCTGCCTCTGCCTCCCCTTCCGTAAGGCCTGTAGAAGATAGAGGTCTTTCCTTTCTCATTATTCTTGTAACTGATTTTGTATTCATCCTCTTTTTTCATGCATGCCTCTGTTTTGTTACCAAATGGTAAGTTTCTCTCAAAGGAGAAATATGTGGCTGTGGTCTGAGAGTCCTGGGAAAGGAAGGTTTTACTTAACCAGGAATATCGTAAGGATATTGAGTGGGCTAAGACCCAAGCAGCAGTGTCATTAGTGTCCACAGCAGTGTGGAAATGGTATTTAGTGGCATGTAGGGCTGATCTTGCTATGGCAATTAAGCCCTGTGCCAGCTCACCATCTGCTTTATCAGCAAGTGCCAGAATTGTGTTCCATAGTACTTTCTGGTTCTGCTCTATATGTGCTGAACAAGCTGCCTGCTTAATGAGTGGGGAAGCTGAGGTGTAAACCTTTCTGACCATAGCTTCCAATTTTTTATCATCCTTTTCAGGGGGCTGTGTGGACAGGGAGACTTTTGCTCTCACAAGCAGCAGCCCAGACTACACTGCGATGACCAGGGTGAGCATACAGGTATTCCACCCTGTCAGACCACCTGATATTTTCTTTCAATTTTTCTATCAGTGGCTGCAGCTGAATTAGGTACAGATGTGATTTTGGACATGAGAAACAAACACAAACCTGTCCTGTGCACACCACTGCTTTCAAAGGTATTACCCTTGACTACCTAGACATGCTAGAAAACAAAAAAGGGATGCACACACCACCACAGAGCAGTTGAGATCAATTCAAAATTTTTAATAAATATTAAGGTGCTTTCATATGGACCCCAACACCCCTATGTAGTACCAGGAAGGTTTAATCAGGGGGCACCTTAACAATTATTAAATATTTTGAATTGACCTCAAGTGTTTTATGGGGGTATTTGCACCCCTTTTATGATTTTAGATATGGCCTTCTGAAGTGATTTATTTATGGAGATTAGCAACCGCCTTGCAGGTGCCATCCCCATCATATCCATAAATTTAGCATCCTCCTCATCCTTCTCAGTCTCTTGAGGAGGAATGTTGAGGGTATCAAGCATTTGCCTGACAAGTAAGGAAAAGGAAGGATGGCCCTCATAATGCCTTGAGAAGTGCCAAAGTCTCGTTCAGGTGTACCCTCGGATTCCATGGGGTCAACTTTCCTTCACCCGCACATAGTACTCTTCTTCTTCCTCCTCCCCCTCCTCCACAGGCAGATAGAGTGCAGCCTGAGTCTGGAAGGGTGTAGCAGTCACACTATTAAAATTTCCCATGGCCTGGATACCCTGGAACAATTGTTGCCACATCTTTGATATGTCCTCAGATGAGGTCATTTATTCTGTGTCATCTGTCTGCTCCTTCCTCCATTCTGATGGAGTAGTAGTAACATTTTTTAGCAGGCTCCATTTCCAGTGTCTGCTCTGAGGCTCTCTTATCATTATTTATTGCCATCATTGGATTCAGGGTTCCCCTCCCCTCCTTCAGACACCCTGGTATCCAAGCCATCCTTACCATACTTTTCAGATGGCTGAGCAGCTTTATCTCTTCTCTGGTCACCTTTTACTGAAGTTGCTGCTGCTGGACATGAGAAGACAGACCCTCCTGATGTGTACTTTCCACCATCATTGGGCACCCCCTCAGAGCCTTTTTATTTTTGGTGACAAGGAGGCAGACCAAGAAGCTATATTTTTTAAATCTTTTTTTACCATTTTCTTTATGGTTTTGGGGCAAAAAATAAGACAGGACTCACAGTTTGTAAAGTCATGGTCTGGAGCCAGGCACTTTAAACGGAGCTTGTGGCAGTCTTCCTTTGCCAAGAGCTGGAAACAATTTAAACAATGTTTTGTGCCTTTAGGTCCCCCAGGTCTCTCAGGCATGCAAAAATAGAGAGATCCTAGTAAAAAGTTAAAATGATTCCGCTCCCAAAAAATAGAATATAGTAAGAGCCCAACAGTGAAAAAAAATCTCATACATTCAAGAACTGTGCCAAAGGTCAAATCACAGTTTCCTGCAACAGGAACTAGTTAATTAAGGTGAAAGAGCACAGGCAGAAATGGAAGTTGAAAGTGCTCTGCTTACTGTTATGTAAATTACAGAAAAACAAAACTACAAAGAAGTAAATAGGCTAGTGGTCCGAATTTGTAAAAATGTAACCAAAAATAAAAATGGTAGCCAGTTGGGTGGGAACTGGAGAGATCAAAATATTTAAAAAATGAACTCCCTAACTAATGAAGAGTAATCAATTAACTAACTGAACAAATTTACCAAGTTTTGGTAACTTACAAAATAAATAAACCAACTGGAGACCCAGCAATACTGGAGCTAGCTTAGGGGACAATTTCTCTCTCCAGGCAGAGAAACAAAATGGGTTAAATGCAAGAGGGGAGCTGCAGAGTTTGAAACCAGTATTCTAAATTCCAGAATTAGAATAAGTTCCATCTCTGGGGGCAACTGTCACCATGGAGACATATGCATAGCATGTAATAAACATTAAGTGAGAGATTCTTGAGGTTAGAAAAGGGTCACATTTTTTATTTATTTATTTATTTGCTTTTGTTAACCAGGTAAGCACACTAGACAACAAGTGCCTATTTTCAGGTGCAACCCGGGAGGTTACAGAGTACATAAAAAACCAGATACAAAGTACAGAGTCAGGGTAACTGGCCCACAGACAAGTGGGAGGAAACAGCAAATGGTACAAATGGCTATACAAAGATACAGCTGGTAGTATGTCAATGGGATACATAACGGCAATGCGAGGTAGAATATAAACAGGTACATCATCTCAGAGAGTTGGCAGTATGTCAACAAGATACATAACTGTATTGAGAGGTGGAATAGCAACAGGTAACATCAGGGTAGAGAATACAACAAAGAAAATAAAAGTACGGCATGTATATTGGTATGCCAAAAGGGCCTATCCTAAATACAGTGATCAACAATTTAGTACAGCTAGAAACAAGTACTGATAAGACAGAAGCGCCTCTCCTAACCAAAGGGCGGAAAGTGCCATTGTGCTGGTTATCAGCAGAGAAAAGGCAGCGGCCAGTGAGACAGCTCCCAGTCTCCCATAGTGAATCGGGGTCAGAGGTGAGGAAGGGGACTACTCTGGGTCTATACAGCCACAAACAGGCAGAGGAAGCTTTGAGGAAGGTCCATAGGGAGGTTTTGAAGGAGGTGTAGGAGGAAGAGGCATGAACTAGGGCAGAAATCGAGTTCCACAGTCTAGGTGCTTGGACGTAGAAGGCCCGGTCACCTGTGAGGGTGCGGGGGTCTTAGGGACCAGGTGGAGCTGAGCAGCACTCGATCTTAAGTAGTAGGCAGGGGTTCCATACTTGAGGGGAAGGGCAATCGCAGAAGGAGTATTCGTTTTAACTATGCTATCCACGAAGTTGCCGAGGACAAAGGTGTGGTGCTTTTCAGGGGGGGGCCACTCCAGCCGAGAGTAGAGCTCACAACGATGTGTAAGGCGTGGGGCAGAGAGTGCAAAGTGAAATATGTTGTTGTAGGCCGTATCCCATTTTGCTAGTGTAACCCCCTTGTTACCCGGGGTTACTAGAATCACAATAAGACCGAGTGGTAGGCAGGGAAGGCAGCTTGTGAAACTCCAGTTAAATGGGTTTCACACTGTCTCACTCTGTTCTCAGTCTCAGCTGAGACTGAGGGATGACATCACCAATAGAACTATCGCAGCTGCATGAGCCACATTGGAATCTGCAGCGAAGGGAGTTAGATAGAACGTTGGGAGTTTTGAAGTCAGTGTCTTCAGTCAGTCTTCAGTGAGTGAGTGTGAAGTTGGGAGCTTGCTGAGAAAGCAGCTCAGTGAAGGCTCTAGGAGCCTCAGCCCTGACAGAGGGCTACTTTTTAATTAGAAGGGTGTGTGTCTCCACCTTAAAGAGAGACACAGAAGATTACTGAAGTGGTGGAGACCGCTGTTTTCGGGTCTCAGTGCCCCCTCCCTTCGGGGGGCAGGAAAGGTTTCCCTGCAGATTCCTGGGGCAACCCCCTAGTTCTGCTTGTGAAGGAAAAGCTGCCGGTGTGTTCCAGAATTTATTTGGGAGAAAAGAAGATTTGTGTGTCGGCTGTGGGGCACCTGCAACGTGAGGGTGAGTGTCTGCTCTTGCTAGAAGGGCTTATGTTTTCCACACTGGGACTTGTGTGACAATGTGGGGATTGAACTATTAAATATTGGGAAGCCTAGAATAATGGGCTAAGCAAGGTAAAAGTAGGTTCAAGTCCAGAGCTTGTTGGGATGCAAATGATATGTAGAGATGTGACAGATGTCTACCCAGAATCTACATTTGAAAGTTCAGTAAAGGAATTTTTCAGTTTCCAGGGAAATGGCCGGGTATGGGCTGTGGGAGCTGGAGGTGGGTGGCCCCCCATCTTTAGTGACCAGATCCACCTCTACGGATTTCTTTTGTGGATTTCTACTTTACCTTAGGCACTTGGCCAGTGATGAGGGAAGTACCCAGATGTGGGATTGTAAGGAAAATTCTCTCTAGGAGTCGAAGACTCTAGTGTGGTTTGGGGAGCCACAACAGGATAATTGGTTCATTCCTCAAATGGACCACGGATCAAGTGGCCGGCAGGGGAGCTGGGCCAGTGGGGAAAACCCAAGTAGTGTACAAGTCGGGCTGTGCACCCAAAGCTGCATGCAAGTCCGGGCTGTGTGCCTGGTGAGTTTCGAGCCTGAGGGCTGGAGATGGTGATAAAGTGTTCTGTAGTCTCTAATCTGCATTACCAGGAAATGTAGCCCCATGGGGGATCCGTCTATGCTTTGTTTGTTCAGCTTGGATATGAATAAAAGCCACACTCAAGAGTCCCATTCTTGGTTCTGGACATTACAGTTATTGCTTCCTGTGTTCGGATTACCTTGGGTGCCCCTGTGCAGAGTAGCCAAGCCTAGGTCCCCTGTGCTGAGTAACCTCATCCTCCCCGAACCCAGTCCCCACCAGGTACTGCTGTCAGCTTCAACAGCATGCCACCTGCCATTTTGCTAGAAAGGCAGGGATGAGGGGTTACACTAGGCTAGAATTTGGGACAGGAGCAAAGGCTACAAGCCTGTAGCAAAGCGTGGGAAGGAGTATACCCCTAGCTATGGCGAGCCGTGCAGCGGGGATGAGGCAATCTTTGGCTCTGTAGGCAAGTCCTAGCTTGCCGTTCACTGCTTTGCAGATATTCCAAATATGTGCAGTAAGATCCAGTTCTGGATCCAGGGTAACTCCTAGATACTTGACGGAGTCAATGACTGACAGGAGGGAGCCATTTGCACCAAGGATAGCTAGGGGAGTGGTGCGGGAAGCGGTTTTGGCCACAGAACCAAAGAACATGGTCTGGGTCTTTTCCAGGTTTATGGTGAGTTTGCGCCCCACAAGCCAGTTCTGGATGTGATCGAAGTCTGAGTTAAGATGGAAGTTGATGATAGTAAGATCCTGGGAACTGAACAGTATGACAAGGTCATCCGCATATAGAGTAGGGTGCCCATATGTTGCAACTGAGGGCAGTTCGTTTATGAACAGGGAAAACAGGATGGGTCCAAGAACGGAACCCTGGGGGACCCCACAGTTAATTGGGGAGAGGGCAGATAGGGCACGGTTGAAGCAGGTGAATTGCTGCCTTCCCTCAAGGTAGTTGGCAAACCAGGCAAGGGCACAGGGGGAGAATCCGAGAGAATGAAGAGTGGAGTGGAGGAGGGAGTGGTCAACCCTGTCGAATGCCTTTGAGAGATCGACGAAGATGGCCCCGGTCAGATTGCCTTGGTCAGTTGCCAATCTGATCTCGGAAGTAACTACGGCAAGTGCATTCGATGTACTGTGCCCCTTCCTGAAGCCATGTTGAGCCGGGGAGAGAACTTCACAACTCTGAAGGTAGTGGGAGAGTTGAGCGGCAACAGCCTTTTTGAGGAGCTTGCAGGTGGCAGAGAGTATGGCGATGGGGTGATAGTTTTTCATATCTTTGGGGTCTACTTGTTTGAAAACAGGGACTACCTTGGCCACCTTCCATATGTCAGGTATGATTCCCGAGATAAATGAGGAGTTAAATATATGAGCGACTGGCTGGGTGAGTAGGGGAGCCCCCAAGCTAAGTAGCTTTGGTTCATGGCTGTCGTGACCTGCCCCCGTGTGGTGGGAGAGACCGGCAAGGAGTTCTCGGGTCTCTCCAACTGTGACCCGTTTGAGATAGAATGGTGGTCGGGGGGGTGCCCACCCGGGGTTTCGGGGCAGGGAGAGTGGTGGAAGGAGGAGCAGGCAGGTCTGAGAACATGCAGTTAAATGCAGTGGCAATAGTAAGGGGGTTATTGCAGTTGGTCCCTCTGATGTTCATACTGGTGATCGTTTCCTTGACAGTCCCCCCAACCAGGTTTTTGATGTTTTGCCAGAAGTGCCTGGGGTTCTTTGCCGAGTCAAGCAGGGCCGATTTGCAATACTCAGTCTTGGTGGAACGTATAGCTCTCTTGCAGGAGTTTCTGAGCCACCGATATTCAAGGAGGTCATTATTGTTGCCGGAGATCTTGTATTTCACCCAGCATTTGTCTCTGTTTCATGAGAGAGAGTAGGGCTCCATGGAGCCACTTCGTGACTGTCCCCCTTACACTCCTTTTTGCAAGAGATGCATGTCTGTTTTGCATGGGGACAAATTCTGCAAGGAAATGATCTAGGGCTGCAACAGGGTCATCGGTGGTAGTGACCCTGGACCAGTCAACACTTCATAGATCTTCAAGGTAGTCATTGAGAATGAGCTTGGAAAAGTCCCTCATCAGGATCACATTGCTGGGGACTTTGGTTGAGGTGGTGCCCCATACACAGTAGGTAGGGGAGTGATCAGAGATGGCGTCCGGGAGAATTCCCGAGTGGACAATTCTGTCCAGTCGGTTGCTCATTATCCAGTTGATTAGTGACCCTTTGTCCCTCCTGGGGGGAGATTCTAGTGGGTCCCGAGACGGTCTGGCTGAGGGAAAGGCCTGAGAGAAGAGGCTCATATTGCTTAGTATTAGGCCCCAGCCAGTTGAGGTTGAAGTCCCCCGGGATTAGAAGCTCATCTGAGCCAACCTTTTCTTTAAGGAGGTCAAGTAGAGAGGAAAGCCCTTGGACACCACCCATCGGAGGGTTGTAGGTACAAACAAGATGCACCTTTTTAGTGTTCCCCAGCAGCAGGAGGGAGTGAAGGAACTCACAGGCAGGGTTTCAGGGTGTGACTGAGAGACTAACGACACATTAAGGTGTGCAGTATAGTAAAGGAGCACACACCCCCACATTTACTGCCTGCCCTGTCCTGCCGGATGAGGCTGTAGCCCAGGAGGGCGCACGCAGGTCAGGAATGCGAGGCTTTAGCCAAGTTTCCGTGATGCCCAGAATGTCAGGCTTGTAGTGGGTCACCCAGGCCATTAGTTCAGCATGGTTTTGGAGGATGCTGCAGATGTTGAGGTGCACTATTTTGAAGCCTTTGGCAGATAGCTTGGCTGGGGGAGGGGTTGTGGGAGTACAGGGTTGTCGTGGGACCCTGGCAGCTGGCTATGTTCCCAGCCTGCACAAGTGGAGCCATGGCCCAAGCAGTTGATGCAGTGGAGGTTCGTGAGGTGCCCGGCAGATGATGGGTCCCACCGATAAGGCCACACGGTCAAGGTCAGCAGGTATTGATGCAGTGTGGGCACTTACGGCCAGGCGCTGTCCACTTTGAGGGCAATGCTGTGTACCTAGGGAGCAAGCGGGTCCCACCCTAGCCGACAGGTCAGGGGTGGAGTAGAGTTGGCTCTGGTATACACTCAGGAATAGTAGTCTGGAGTAGAGGAAACCAGGGACAAGGCTATAATTTGATCTGCTTGGCAGCTGCCTAGGAGATCAGGGGAAGCCTGGGGTGGGGTGGGGGGCCACAAATTGAGCAGTGCGAAGGCTTGGAAATGAGCCCAAGAGCAGCTCAGATAAATTAAATTTAGGCTGACAGCTTGGACATTTACAGGCATTTAAAACAGGGGAGGCCTCTAGTGGCGAAAAAGTATAGCCTGCAAATGGCAAAGTGGGCTGATTGGATTTTGCACAACACGTGATTCCAAGTATAAAGCTCGGTGACGACCATGGGTGGTGGTGGGGAAGTGGGGCAGCCAGCACAGCTGGTGGGTCCAAATCCTTCTTTCAGCTCCCGGGCAGCTGTGCGCCCTGCGTGAGTGTCTGCAGGGCCTAGAGATCGTAGCCCCCAGGAGAATGGCGCTTGATGCAAGGGTAAATAAAAGTTTCCTTTACTTTTAAAATCCCTCTTGCTTTCCTGCAGAAAAATGACTATAGTACTGAGCTTAGGGCACCGCAGGCTCGATTCGGCGTTTACCTTAATTTCTTGCTCTGGGGGGTTGTCCTATCATGTTGCACTGCTGCTTCAACACACCTCCATACTTTTCATCCATATTCCTTTGTCCCTGCTTTCTCCATAAAGACATCAAGTTATATTTTCCAAAGCCCTTCTGGACATCTCAGCTGCTCCTTAAGACCAGGTACCATCTCAGTTGCCCTACACTACTCCAGGGCAATAACACCCTACCAGCAATGCAGTGACTAATCAATGCTCTACACAATAACAATATGACATCCTTTGATTTCTTTGGTGTTAAACGTGACCCAATATAAAATTGTATTATGTTGGGTCTTCCATCTCTCTGCTTATGCCACCTAGAATCCTGCTTGCTTTATTCACGGCACCTATGTACTGTGCTCAGGGGTTGTATAGATTTTCCCACAACAACCCCCACCCACTACCGCCACCACCTCCACCACTATAATCGTTGCTTGGAACACAGCATGGGTGACTAATCCATTTTGAAAAAAAATTCCCTTTTTTGGTTATTTACTCCCGGATTTCTCATTTTTGTGTCTGTCAACATTAAGTAGCATTGGCCATCTGCAAGAGCAGTCTCCTTAGAGCTTCAAGCGGTGGTGCATGCTACAATGAAAATTTTGACCTATACTGTTTTATCCTATTTTAGATAGTGCCATATCTTCTGTCTTGCACAACACCCTTCTTTCCCTGTTTTGAGTTTGTGTTGATACTTTTTATACATTTGAATTAATAAAAGGAATGCTTCCTTTAATGTGGCTCTAACCAGGTTTTCATCAGTATTCTCAGTTGTTTTAGTACACCTATTGTCCCATAAGATCAAGGAACACTGTTTGCTGCATGCCAGTTCATCTTAGTCACAAGAAAAAATGATGTTAAACAATGGGTGTTCCAAAACAACTGAGAACAGTGATTAAAACCTGGTCTGAGCCATATTAAAGGGAGTGCTACTTTCCTTATTTCAAATGAAAAAAAGAGTGCTAAAGCAGACTCAAAAGGGGCATGATACAAGACACGCAATAAGGGGCAGTCTGTCTAATTAAATACTCATAAGCCTAGTGAGGCTTTTGGTTGGCTACTAGATCAGTCATTAACATCTCGGAAATGACTGATCCAGCCACTAACTGATGCCATGTGCCACTGAAAGTCAGTGTACTTGTGCCACACAGCTCATGCCACACCACTAAAAAAGAAAAAGTAAGTAAATTTAACAGTAAACTCTAAACTTGTTATTGCAACTAGACTTATAATTGCAATAACAACCTCAATGCCAGTCATTTCCTTGAATTAAAGACTGGGTAGTTGAAGGTGTCCCTCGGCTGAGCCCCAGATCACCCTCCCCCCTAACGGATTGTTAATACCTTGGAAATTTACCAGCTTGTTGCCCGTTATTGCATAAATTATAAAGTATAGGATGCACTGCTGATTTAAAATCACTCTGAATCAAGGCAGAATAATGGCAGTGGGGTGGAGGCATTCACAGTAACAAACATCACTCTGAATCAAGGCAGAATAATGGGAGTGGGGTAGAGGCATTCACAGTAACAAAAATCACTCTGAATCAAGGCAGAATAATGGGAGTGGGGTAGAGGCATTCACAGTAACAAACATCACTCTGAATCAAGGCAGAATAATGGGAGTGGGGTAGAGGCATTCACAGTAACAGAGAAATTAATAGCCGAGCTGGGAGGCAGCCTGGCAGAGGTGGGCAGTACCAGTGACCAGGGGGAGAAATGAAGTATGAAACCAAAATTCTTCCAAACTGAGTTGCATTTTTCTTTATTATTAGCCATATGCCTTAAAGGGGAACACTCAGCTCCCCTGCAGTAATGCTGTGGTCCCGATTAAGCAAACTGCCAACAAATAAAAATACAGTATTTTAAGTCACTTACAGTTTTATAGTCTTAGTTTTCATCTGGTTGATCCTATGACCACCTGCCATGCCAGTCCCAGTGTCCCTCATGGCCAGCCCTCTGATGACGCAAATGACAGGCTCAAACCATGGGGAACATTTGTGTGCCTGGATATCTGCACTATTACTGGTAGAAAAAGTATGCAAACATTGTAATATATCAACATGCACATGCTTCTCACATAGTACAACAGTACATTCCTTAAAAAATCTTCATTTGTGGGCGTTTTGCTTAATTAGGACCTCTAGGTCCCACAGTATTACTGCTGGGGAGCTGAGAGTTCCCTTTAACTCAGTACCATCAGCAAACCTTGCTCTGACACTTTTAGTACTCCTGACTAGGAGTGGGTGAAGTTATACCACTTTCCATAGTTTTCTGAAATTTTCTACACTTTCAAGAAGGCTTTCCTTTGCAAAATGCACAGTTCATAGAAAAACAAATTCCATGAATTGCTCATTTAGAGGGGGGAGGCACAAAGTGTAGATTTTCTTTAAAATCACAAAGATTATCTGCAAAATGTGTGCTTTGTGTGGAAACTAGACACAGAATTCATCGACTGATTAAAAATTTGTAAGTTCTCTACTCCTGAAGAAAATCATTTATGTAACTTGTCATCTAGACATATCTTTGATCACAATACCTTGAAATCTTGGTGGCTATTTTGTTTATAGATACAGTAAAGTGTACCTCCTTCCTATCAGGGTCCTTTAACTCCCCTCACGTGAAGGCACATTATTATAGGGGTTTCCTGGCCTTTAGCAGCTATGATATTTTGGAGTCCCTGGACTCCTTTTACCCAAGGAGTTTACAATCTTACAATTGCCCTGACAAAACTCAATACAATTCCAGAGAACCAGGGCCAGATTTTCAAAATGTACTGGGATTAAGTCCCACTGTGCAGCTCCAGTTGTGGACCAAAATCTCCCGCAGCTATGGAGATTTGTATTTTCAGTTCCCCACAGCTGCAGGAGATGTTATGCCTGGTCCCACCAACCATAACATTTTCCCGCAGCTGCGGTGAAAAAAAGCTGCAAGCTGCCATAAATCGTGGAACTGGTCATAAACCAGCTCTACTTTTGAGAATACTGTAGCTGCGGGAAACACTGCAGCTCCGCAAGTGGCAACCCACTTGTGTTGAGTTTTTCTGCAGCTATGGGATTTTCAAAGGCTTTAAAAATAAGGCCCCCAGCATTTATGCCTAACAAACTGTTATGCAAAACATAAAAATTAAATTACACAGGCATGTCCCTTCAGCATCTACTCAATTATTTTCTTGGAACTACTTTTTATCAGACCTCGTAGACAACAGTGAAAACTGCATTCCAATAGTGAAAGTAAATGTCTAACTTGGTTCAGAGAGATAGGAGGAGAAGAACTGATGAACTCCAAATATCCCATCCACAATGAATAAGAAAAGAACCAAAGAAGATGAAAATATGCAACAGTTTATAGAAAAACATGTTCCTAGACTCTCATCCAATAAATATTTCCCAAAACAGAGATGACTGGCTTCCTCTGAGATTTTCAGTATTTCTGGCATGATTTATTTCCCATATCCACCACTTTACATGGAATAAACAATAAACTGTATTGTGGGAAACCATGAATAATTTCCCTGCATGATTTATTTCCCCATTTCCACCACTGCTCATAGAATAAACAGCATATTTAATGGAAAGCCATGCAGTATTCCCCCAGGTGATATTTCTTTTCCATTCCCAGTGCTTAGTAGAATAAAAGAATTTATAATGGGAAGCCATGCAGTATTCCCCAAGCGATTTATTTTCCTTTTCCACCACTGTTAGTGGTAAAAAATAGTATATAATAGGTAGGTATGCAATATTTCTCTTGTAAATTCTTTTCCATTTTCACCACAGCTCATCAGATAAACAAAATATATAATGGACAGTCATGCAATGTGGGCTTATCCTACTCATAAAAAAAAATATTTTAGAATTCACTTGTGTGACTGCAACTGGCGATTTATCACATAATTTCCACACTTGTGAAAAAACATTGCTGTGAAAGACAAAACAGAATTTTTCTTCAGATACACATACTATATACATAAAGAATTTCTGCTTGGGTAACAGACCAGATATTTAGCTTCTAAAAACATAAACTTTGACCCTGCCCACCCTTATTAACGTTATTTGACCTGTGCTTGACTGTGTAAAAGTGACAAGATCAGAAATATCTGCACTGACTCGGGTAATAATAATTCACAAAGGGAAAATTAACTTAGTATGAGGATGTAGTCACCCTCCTGGCTCCTTGACCTGAAATGAATAAGAATCAACAGCGAGTTCTTTTTCCAACAAGATCCTTGCCAAACTGGTTGAAACAAAGAAACTAACACTGACAAATTTATCTGAAATGTATATAAACAGTTTATTTTTCCAAAACAGAGGTATATTATCATCAGACATGTAAACTGAGACGTTTCACAACCAAAAAGGTTGCTTTGTGAGGTCATCAGGTTCTAGTAAGTATTCCTCTGAACCTCACAGTTTTCGCCAGGATTCAATTCCTTCCAGTAGTTCACTGTGCCGTGGACTGATATCAGTCCATAATTCCAATCCATTCTACTTGTGTCAGCAGCCCAAGGATTACGCTTCTTTTCTTTTTCCTTTTACATGCTAATACACTGCTGGTAGTGCCATTTTTGCCAATGGAGCATGACTCCCTCCATCTCTCCAGTTCAAGAGCAACTTTTTTAGTTGTGAAATGATAGTTTAGAGGTCTAGATCATATACTTCGTATTTGAAAAATAAACTTGTAGGTTGGTTCCTATGTGCAGTAAACAGTGGGCAAGTTACCCCTCTCAGCCAATCAGACTGCATCTTAGAATCTTTATAACTGGTAACCCCTGCCTTTCCACTCCAGTTTTTTTTTATTATTCTCAGTAGAAACCAGACTTCCCTGCAGCTGCAGGGATTTATCCTGTGTTCGTCCTTTCTAGAACATTTACCTACTGGATTCTCAGGCAAGATTTTGGGCACAATCTCAGGATCCAGCCTTGAGATATTTAGAGGCCATGGGTGCCTAGGAAACCAGCCTTCCCCTTGGGGAATCCAGCTTGCCTTCCCCCCACCTATGACTGCAGACCAGGCTATCATCCTGTAGGCAGGGGCCAGGGTACTCTAAGAAGAAGGTTTCTTTGTTTTAACCTTTTGATCAGAATAAGTCTGTATTGTCATATGTAACTGACTGTGGCCTGGAGGTGCAATGAGGGTGATGTACTTGGCTCCCAGAGGGGGTGTGGGTTGCTCAACCTTTACACACCCCACTGTCAGTTTTCTATGGAGTGCCAGCAGCATCATCTGCAAAGGCACCTGCTCACCCATCCTCCTGGACAGAGGGTTAGATGCAGGCATTGTTATACCAGTGATTCAGTTGGGGGAAGGGGAGTGCCTACTCTTTATTTTCCAACACACACAAACCCTGCCATGTGCTGTGTAAGCAGTAAAACATGACAGAGTGTGGGTTACTATTTCTGAGCCGCACACCCAAATGCATTGAGAGGTACAAGGTGTTTGCACTGAGTACCTTCAACCACCTGAAAGTGCAGTTTAGGAATAGTAACCCACAACCAGAAGTGTCTTTTTGTCCTCATAAAATGGATCCACTGTAAAAAAAAAAAAAAAAAAAATTACGTTTAGCAGTGTGATTATTATTGCTGAACCACATTGCTTTGGAACCTTCTCCATCAATTAGGAAGCAGGATTTTCCCCTACCTAGAATGACTGAGTGTTGTTATACTGTCATACCCAATGCCCCAAGGGTGGTTTTAGCCTCTGGAATTGTGATTTGCGCAGCACAGCCACACACCTAGGAGTGTCTTACTGCATTTAATGGAAAACATCGCTTTTAGCCCAAAACCTCCCCTACTGCATCCCAAGGCCGTAATTAGCCTCCTAAGCAGTTACTGAATTTTTTTTAAACACCTTTAAGTAGTGTTTCTCCTCCACAACTTCTGGTTCCAAAAGGCTCCTCGTGCCCCTCTCATGGCTGCCACGTGCCTCTTGTGCTCACTTTATGTTAATATGCCTAGCTGATTCTGCTATTGGTGAGTAAGGAGTATTAGCATAAAGAAAGCAAGGGATTCGCACAGTAGCCATGGGCACTCTTTTGGAACCAGAAGCTGAGGTGAAGCATTATAAAGCTGAAAAAACACTATATAATGATATTTTAAAAAAAGTCAATATTGACTTAGAACACTAACCGGGCCTCTCAGGTGCAACAGGGTAGGTTTGGGCTTTAAGTGGTGTTTTCCCTTAAATGCAATGGGTATTACTAGTAAAAAGAGAAAAAAGGAGAGAGACTACAGTTTGTGAGGTAAATTTAGAGACAGTATTGTCTGAGCTCAAGAAAGTGAATCTGTTTTTTCGGTTCATGTGATTGGGGCTCCTTGAACCACTAATGAACTAACATAGGTGAAGTGCAATGTAGTTTGCTGGGGTTCAGGGCATATAAATCATATATATAAAAACTAGAGGGACCATCATGTGACCAACCCAGTAATTTGAGTATTAACCCCATAAATATAGTACAGGCCACTTGCATATGGCAGCTTGAAAGGCCCTAGTACTAGTAGTACTGAGGGGAGTCGCTGTCGTCTGTCACTGGGAGTGTTTTTCCTCCATTTTCACCCCTTACCTGGGCCATGAGACTTGCTCTGGCACTCATGCACTGCGTGAAAATGTAGTACTACCACTGCACCTACTCCCAGCTGACTAGGTAGGTGGCCACCACTGCTGTGCCACCTAGCCTCCTCTAGGTGATGACCAAGCAGCGGCATGCACAGACCCCACCCCTAAGTAGGAGAGCCATCCCTAGATACTCAATCTTCCTTTCCTCAGCCATCCCACAAGCAACCCTGGTCCATTTCTGAACCCCGGGTCACAGTGTGGTGGCAGGTGAGGCACCCAGAACCTCAGCCCTCAGTCCCACTGGGCTGATAACATTAGTTCTTTTCATTGAAATCTAATACAGTGTATGGTGGAACACTGTTATGAATTGAATTACATCCCTAGAATAAATTTGTTGTGCTGCAGTAGTGACATCACAATGTTGTGCTGCACTAGCGACATCACTACTCCAGCACAACAAGATAGAACTTCTTCTCACGGCCATGTAGTTCAAACCACCACACTTGATTAAGTGGCTGCTGCAATGGAGCTGGCCCAGGAAGTGGGTGGTGCTTGAAAGAACCACTGAAAAGTAAGGCATTTGGGGACTATGGGGGGGCCTTGCTGGACACAGGCTTGTAGTAATGGTTACCCATATACTATAAAAGATTGCGTATGAGAAATCATATACATAAAAGGCTGTGTTTCAATGCGAGGGTTTCTGTGGTAATGAAACCTCTAAAGCTGCACGCGTGAGGCCTCTTGTTACCATGGAAACCTCTCAACTGAAACACAGTCTTGTTGTATATGATTGCTCATAAACAATCCTCTATGCTCTGCTGGAATTTACTGCTCTGTTCTGAGTGCAGCAAATGTCATTGTGATGTCATCAGGCATAGTGCAAGCTGTTCTCCCACCGGTTAAGGTCTCCATTGTGACTCAACCAAAGTGGACATTGGTGTTGATGATGCACCCAACACTGAGGTAATCCAGTAAGGATTTGGATCATTTAGGAATTCTGACAGTTGTTTTGGAGTCGTTTCATGCCCCTTGAGTAGAAATAAATGCTTTCCACACAAGGAATACCATCAATGGAAATATATGCATTCATATGGCAATTTTAATTTTCACTATCTACTGTATATGGTATGAAATGGCCTAACACAGGATACTCAATTTGTCTTCATGAGTGAGAGGGCAGGACTATGTAAGTCACGAATGGTGAAGTCAAGAGCAAGTTGTAAAGGTTGTGCCCACTTACAAATGAAGATAAATGGCATATCCCAAGTTAGGCCTTTGCAAGTCTGGTTTATACAACACATTTTCAAATGGAAAATGGTCAATTCAGCTCTTTTTTGGAGTTCTTAACTAGGTATGTGAGAAATGATGAGTTTGCAATGGAACAGAATTCATCAGAATTTGGGAAAATTACACTGATATCCATCAGTAGCAGAATTCTGACAGTCCAGCTCTGGAATTTTTTTTGTGGATTAATAATACACAGTTTACATAAACCATGGATTCTTTTCCCATAATCATTAGAAAATTATTTCACCATTTACGTGATCCACGGAAAATTACAGTTTTCACAGAAATGCTTTTCGGTATTCCACCGAACTTAAAAAGAAATTCCAAAAGGCATTTTGGGAGTGGAACTGCCATTCTGCAGCAATTCCAATGGCAAAATTTCACACTCTGCACAGCCCTACTCTTAACCGTTTATTGTTTTCCTAATTCATAATTAGAATCCCTAATTAGAATTTCTATTAAGAATTCCTAAGCTCTTACCTGTTTATTTGGATATCACTTCTCTCACTAGACTGTGGCATAGCTGCACTGTGATGTCATCAAACATTGTTTCAGCTGTTCTCCAATTGATTAAGTACAGCATCATGACCTATTTAACCCATGTTACCTTGTTTGTGACAGATCTAGCAAGAGAAATGTTTATCTTGACAGTAGATACGTTGACAACAAAAAAACACCATTTATTTTATTCCCAATGGTGTTGCATACATCTAAACATTCCACCCAAGTAATTATCTCACCCTAATTATACAGGTTGAGATTTCTTACATTATTGAATAGGAGTTGATGACTATGAACTACTGTACGGGAGAGTTGTGTATAATAAGGTAGCAGGGAGGAGGCTGGAAACCACAGACCAGCCAGTCTTACCTCAGTAGTGGGCAAGATTATGGAGGCACTCCTTAAGGAAAGGATAGTGTAACACCTGGAATCCATAGGGGCACAGGATCCAAGACAGCATGTGTTTACAAAAGGAAGGTCCTGTCAAACTAATCTCATAGATTTCTTTGACTGGGTAACCAGAGTGGTGAACCAAGGGGAGAAGTTGATGTCACCTACCTTGACTTCAGCAAAGCTTTCGACACTGTTCCATATAGAAGGTTGATAAATAAGCTGGGTAGGCTTGGGGTGGGTCAGAAGTTGGTCAACTGGGTGGCAAACTGGTTGACAGGCAGAAAACAGAGAGTGGTGGTAAATGGTATACAGTCAGAAGAGATGCAAGTCACAAGTGGGGTACCTCAGGGATCAATCCTGGGCCAGTCCTCTTCAATATCTTCATTAGTGACATTGCAGATGGACTAGAGGGTAAGGGTTGTCTGTTTGCAGATGACACCAAGATCTGCAACAGAGTAGATGATCCAGATGGGGTTGGCAGAATGAGAAGAGATCTGGATAAACTAGCAAAATGGTCAGAAGAGTGGCAACTAGGATTTAATGCAAAGAAGTGCAAGATCATGCACATAGGGAAGAGAAACCCTGAAGCCACCTATAGGCTGGGAGGGGAGTTGCTGGCAGTCACAAAGGAAGAAAGAGACTTGGGCATCATCATCACCGATGACATGAAATCATCCAAGCAGACTTCTAAAGCAGTAGGTAAGGCTAGGGGGATGTTAGGGCTATTAGTAGGGGTATCACAAGTCCTAAAAGGGAGGTAATAATCCCTCTTTACAAGACACTGGTTAGGCCCCATCTGGAGTACTGCATGCAGTACTGGAGGCCACACCTTCACAAGGACATTAACCAAACTGAGGCAATCTAGAGAAGGGCAACCACAATGGTGCAGGGACTGCATCAGAAGACATATGAGGACAGATTAACGGAGCTCAATATGTATACCCTTGAGCAAAGGAGGGAGGGAGGGAGAGAGGTGATATGATCGAAACATTCAAACACCTTAAGGGCATTAACAAGGTGAAAGAGTCTAACATGTTTAAATATAAGAAAAATAGCAGGACAAGAGGACACAGCATGAGATTAGAGGGAGGCCAATTAAGGGGGAATGTGAGGAAATTCTTTTTCACAGAAAGGGTGGTGGATGCATAAAATGGTCTACCTCAGGAAGTGGTCGCTATGAATACAGTACAAGGCTTCAAACAGGCATGGGATAGGCATAAGAGAGCAATACAGATAAGTATGAATAGATAGGCCACTGACAGAGCAAAGGCCGATGGTACATTTATAAGGTAGAAAAAAGAAATGGTCAGACTAGATGGGCCCTGCGGTCCTTATCTGCCGTCAACTTCTATGTTGCTATGTTTTACATACCCAATGTTTGTGACAACCTCACAAAATCAAAGAGTGAAGCTCGTGATTTTAGAGGTCATCGCACTCAGAGCGTGAATAGGCAGTACTGCCCCCTCATATTGTCTTTGATATACTATATGCTTTTTAAATGTTTTAAATAAAAAACATAAAAGAAGTGTTCCAAAATAAAAGTTGCAGACCACAGTGGGCCTGGGATCCAAAATTGTGGGGAGGGGTTTGGCTGGTAGGATCAAATTTAATGTTGAATATGTAGGAGAAAGAGGCGAGAGAGAGAGAGAGAGAGAGAGAGGACCATGCCAACAGACACTTTTTGTAACATTCCTAAAATGACATTATAGATGCATATGGCATCACAACTGCATACGACAGGAATAGAGGTGTCATAACAACCGTATGTAACATCAATCTGCAGCAGCTGAAAACAGGTTAGAAACGCATCCAACCAGTAATCATATGGTGTTCTTACTATCATTATGGGGGCAACATAGCAAATTGTGATGAACAGCCACCAAGTTCCATAAATTAAAGAGCTAGTAGCACTGAAAAACTAGCGGGCAGAAACAGTTATTCATTTCAAAAATAGCCAGTTGTTACTTTTTATGTCTGAAGCAGTTTTTTTGTTTTGTTTTGTTTTCAGTTTATTGAAAAGTTTACTTGGGCAATACGGCAGGATCAGGGGTTAGACTAACAGCCTATTTATCACCTCCTAGTAGCGTAATGTGGCATGGGGCATGGTCAAATGCCATACTGCCCTGGGGTGATTAACTGACTGTTAATGTAACTCCCTCCTGGGAGTGTCTTATTGCTAGTATAGAAAACTTATTTCAAAAGAAAAGTTTTAGAGGTGTATCTTTTGAATGTTTTCCTCATTGAGAGGGAGCTATTTAATAAAATAGTTCATCCACCAACTGTTTAAAGTGATTTACCAACTTCTGTTGATTTGCTATGACTCACCGTTTCTGATAGCTGATGCTGGCAATAGTAATTTGAGTTAGGTTTTATAATTTTATTGGCCATCAGTATTTTAGTGAAAAGGATTATGATTTGGTCCAAACAAGCTGGCTAGCCCAATCCCTTCCTCTTTCCAATAGTTCTGTCATGCCCCATGCTCAGGCACGTAATGATGTCTGACCAGGGAAAACATGGGGGCATGCCCCATTGAAGTCAACTGGGCTCCATTTCAAGTAGCATTTTTGTACACAGTAATGTCCAGCTGGAGATTAATGAAGGCCAGCACTCCACTAACAAGTTTGAGCACTGGCCTTCACGAACCTCCATCTGACCATTCTTATGTACAGAGAGGCCACTAAAATGGAACTCCATTGACTTCCATGCAGTGCGCCCCTGTGCTCTCCCTGGTCACACGTCATTACGTGCCTGAGCACGGGGCATGCCAGAGCTATCTGGAAGTACAAGGGATTGGTTGGTCATCTCAGTGGGGACAAACTATGATCCCTTCCACTAAAATACTGACTGGCAATAAAATTATAAAACCTAACTCAAATTATTATTGCCTGCATCAGCTATCAGTATGGGTTAGTGATAGCAAAATCATGGAAAATCGCTTTAAGAATGCTGGTTCTGAATTAGAATGGTTTTCCTGGCAGCTGGCATGTTTAGTTCTGTTCCTCTTCATACCTCATTAGAATTGTGATGTCACTTGTCGTGACACCACTAGTAACCAATCTGGTAGCTGCTGAATGTCTCTTCTGGAGCAGTTGTGATGTCACAATTGGCCAGGTCAAAATGCTGATGAGGCATAAAGAAAAACAGAAGTAGATATGTCAGTCTCCAGGCAGACTGATGCTCTGCACATCACACCTATAGAAACATAGAATTTGACGGCAGATAAGGACCGCTTGGCCCACCCAGTCTGCCCATTTCCCTACCTAATGGATAAGCTGCAGATCCTAGTTAACCAGCAGCCTAGTACAGTCAAATAGGAAATCTTCTAATTAGCCAAATGGGAAAGAAAAAGTACCTCAAATGTAAAACGTAATAGTTGACTACTTTTAAAAATGAGTAATACCAAAAATCAGGCAGTACACTAGCTCTTTAAACAAGTAGCCAATCATAAGTTATTTCACGTGCTAAGGAGGCCCTGACTGGCCAGTTTTTGACTTCTGCAAAATAAAGACAGACGACTGACTTTTCCCCCCAGCTAATGCTACGGTTCTAAATCTAGCCCTATGGTTAAATTTAGCAATTATTTTTTTAATAAAATAATACCTCATGAAAAACACACATAAATTAAAAAGGTATTCAGCCCAGTTCAGGCAGATCCAGCAATGTTATCATCTGGAGTGTTGCCCACTTAGGACCAGGCTCACTGACTCATGGAGCAGGGTTTCATTGCACAAAGCATTTCATTGTTTCTGTGCAGGCTTTCTGTACACAACATTTCCTCACACTATAGCAAGCAGAAAGTATAACTCGGCACCAGTACTGAAGGAGTTAAAATTATTTGTGAAATACATGCTGGTCTGTGTTGTCTGTTTTTTTCCCTTTTGTTACAACTGCTGTTAAAATGGCATGTAAAGGGTGTTGCTGTGCTGGTCTCTTTGATGAAACAGAAAAGGTACTCGAGTAATAAATTCAAATGCCAGAGCCATCACCCCTTCCCTGCCTTTCAGGGCACAAAATGACAAAAGGCTTCCCTGCCTTGTGATGTGTGATGAGTCTGATACTGATGCAAGTGACTAAAGGCAGCCAACATACAGTACTTCTCCCCTCAGCGCAGACTTCTTCAAATTCATGGGGTGGGGGTTGTGTTTGTTGTGTTTGGAAGTGTGAGCGGTGGGGGCTGTTTTTCTAGCGGAGCAAAGGTGACTGCTTCAGAGATATGAGCACTGATCTCATGCGGGACACATCCTTGGTCTGCTTGCTGGCTTTAGGATTGAAGTCACACAGACTGGCGACCCTCTCCCATTCCGAACCAGGGCTGTTCATGTGGTTATCCTTTAGAAAGGCTTCCTCCGTCGCCCTGAAAGTAGAAGCAAAGATTCCTGATTAGTATTATCAATTATTGCATTATTTTTAGCCAGTCAGGATTGTTTATTTCTAAAACATGTCATTCTCACTCTAGTAATACTCCAGTGTTCATAACGTTATGCAGTCAGCCTTCTAAGCAGAACTACTCGGAGAGAGTTTGGAACATATGCAAATGGAATCTTTTGCATGAGCCACTTTTCAAATGCTGCCTTCTACTAACTGCCTTAGTTTTAAACCCCTCAGATCTCTCTCTCTCTCTCTCTCTCTGCTTGTCAAGACTAGACACTCGGAGATCCTCTCCTCATCATCTTGTTCTGACGTGATAAACCTTATAAAATATTATAAGTATTCTTTACATTTCATTTACTGCCTTTTACTTTTTCTAATTTTAAGTAAACCTGTAGTTTTAGTATTTAAATCATAAGTTGAGGTGTATTTAATATTTATCGGAGTTTTCTAACTAAATAACTCCATTAGTAATGTTTAATTTTATTAAAATTAGCTTGTTTTAAGAACCATTAATATCAGTTCCTGAACTGATAGCCTCGGTTCATTTTACCTCAGTTCCCAGGGTCCTGACTGGTTCTTCAATGGTTCTGTAACCGACCGCAACTGCTTAATAAACCTTAAATTAAAATATTTTTAGCAGTTGCAACTTTTATTTGTTTTACACTAAAAATTTCATAAAAACCGAGAAGAAAACTAATGATCCCGGTTTCAAACCATGTATTGAGGTGAAATTTTGCTAAGTCAAACATTCTTTTGTTTTGCCTTTCTGGACATGAACATTGAAAAGCAGAGTGAAATCTGCAATACATGTCCTGAGAAAACTATTGAAAGTGCCTGGATAAGGCTAACCCCCCTTCCCAAAAAAAAAAAACTTTCACCACCTAAGGGTCCCTCAAGCTCTGACTAGCTGACACCCTAAGTTACTGTGGGTGAATCCACAACAATTACTGTCACTGCTACCCCTGAGATGGGCATATAAGCAGTTCTTAAGAGGCTTGCTGAACCGGCTGACTCCCTGGTTCCCTCAAAGAAATCAAAGAAAACTAAGCACACAGAACCCCCTACTGGACAGCATTTGGAGACTTGTGCGCCTGCTATAAAGCCTGCCAACTCCTGCAGAAATTGCACAGTGAAATTTGTAAAACTTTCCCAGGAAAATGTGTGGAAAAATGCCTGGAATGGCTAAAGAAAAAACTTTCAGGCTTACAAGGGCTGTCTGCCTCTCAGCAGCAGACCTCTGCAAAGTATTCTGTCTCCTCTGCTCACGTCTTCCTATTATTTAGGAGGAAGAATATGTGATTATGATGAAATGGAGGAAGGAGAACCTATTGAATCTGAGGTTTCCCATGAACAGGAGTCTAGCTCTCCCCACAGAGAATCTGAGCGTTATTCCTCACTGTTCACATTTGTGAGAAATGACTGGGCTGACACCTGCTAAAAAGCTTCTCCTTCCTGTGAATGACTTCTTCAGGAAAGATACTTTAAAAAGTTTACAAACTCCAACCTCTGTTCCCCTCTTGATAGGAGGATGGATAAGAAATATCAGCTGGATAGGGAAGGAACTGAAATTGTATTCCCCCACTCTGTCCACCAAGGAGTAGTTCAAGTGATAGCCTGTGACAAGGTAAGGATACCCCTGGCATCCCATCCTCCTAACAAGGATTCCAAGAAAATTGAAAACACGGCAAAAAAGGGAAATTTATCAGCTTCCTTGGCCTTCAGGCAGGCACACTTTCAAGCCTATGCTGCTCAATACCAGAAGTCACTATGGCAGTCTGTCCTTGCTATGTCAGTCAAGGCCCAGACTCCCCTGTCAGATGATCCAGTTGAAACAATTAAATTTGGTTTGTGAGCAGCCAAACAACAGTTCAAATGGCTGCTGCCAGAAAGAACCATACTTATCGACTAACCTTGGATTCATGTTCAAAGATGATATCTTTAATCTTAGAGGTCACTCACTTCAACTAAAACTTAGGAAATTTAATTTAATTGTAACCCCTTTGTTACCCGGGGTTACTAGAATCCCAGTAAGACCTAGTGGTAGGCAGGGAAGGCAGCTTGTGAAACTCCAGTTAAATGGGTTTCACACTGTCTCACTCTGTCCTCAGTCACAGCTGAGACTTGAGAGATGACATCACTATAGAACTGTCGCAGCTGCATGAGCCACTTTGGAATCTCCAGCTCACGGAGTGAAGTTTAGAACTTTGGGAAATTCAAAGGGGAGTCTTCCGCTTGTCCTTAAAGAAGGAAGCATCAGTCTGCTGTTTGATCTCTGACTAAAGAAAAAAGGAAGTGTTCCTGTGTTTACCTTTTTTAAAGTGGTAGAGACCGCCCCCGGTCTCAGTGCCCTCCCTCTGGGAGGAAAAAGTTCTCTGTGGGTTCCAGGGGCAATCCCTCTCCCACCATGGAAGGAAGCTGCCTGATTTGTTTTTGTCTGTTCTTGTATAACAGCAAAGGTTACAGTACTTCGCCTGTGGGGCACCTGCAACGAATGGGTAAGTGTGTGGCTTCATTTGAAGGGGCAAACATCTTGTTTTCTTCAGTTGGGAAATAAATGTGGACTGCTATTTGGGAGGACTATGTCAACTAGGACAAACAAATAGAGCAGTCAAACAGTTTAAAGTTTTAAATGGATTTAAAGTTCGCTGTAGAGGGGGTGCTTCAGGTCATCCACCGTTCAATCTACATTTTAAAGTCTAAAGTTTTCTGTGTGTCCAGAGAAATGGCCGGGTACAGGCTGTGGGAGCTGGAGGTGGGAAAAACACCCCATCTTTAGTAACCAGGTCCACCTCTGTGGATTTCTTCTGTGTTTTTGCTACTTGCCTCATGCACTTGGCCAGTGATGGGGTGGGTACCCAGACGTGGGTCGCAACTTGAAAATCTCCTAGGAGTCGCAGACTCTAAGTGGTGTAGGCAGCCACAGGATGGGAAAATTACTCCTTGTTTGATGGGAGCTCGATTGGAAGTACGAAAACAAATCTCTCTAGGAGTCGCAGACTTCAAGTGGTGTGGGGAGCCACAGTTTGGGAGTCTCCTTGTTTGATGGGATGTCTTTCCAAGTAAAGTTTGGGTTCATTCGTCAAGTGGACCATCAGTCGAGTGGCCGGCAGGGGTGCCGGGCCAGTCAGGCTATGTATCCAATGCGCATGCAAAGTCTGGGCTGAGTGCCTGGTGGGTTCAAAGCCAGACAACTGTAGTAATGTGTTCATTCTTCAAATGGAGCGCTGTGTTAACCTCTAATCTGCACATACAGTAACGTAGCCCTTTGGGGGACCATGTAATGCTTTGTTATGTGTCATTTAGTTTGAATAAAGCCACACTGAAAAATCCCAATTCTGGTTCTGGACATTACAGTTATTGCTTTCTGTAGTTGGATTTACTTGGGTGCCCCTGTGCAGAGCAGCCAAACCTAGGTCCCTTGTGCCAGGTAACCTCATCCTTCCCCGAACCCGTAGATATGTTACCCCCACCAGATATTGCTGCCTACGCCAACAGCATGCCACCTGTCATTTCCGTAGAAAAGGCAGGGGTGAGAGTGGTTACAAAAATGGAGGCACCACTGGAATTTGTTGGGAAGGAAGGTGCTTGGGCAAGTAGGCTAGCGTTTTGGCTATCTGGCAGTCGGTAGCCCAAAAAGTTGAAGCAATTTCCCTAGTGTGTGCTGTGTGCTGTGAATCTTGTGCTGCTGTTTAAAAAATGCCAACTGTTTACCAAGGAGCTGTAAAGCCAAAGTGTGTGTCCTTGTCCTGCATCAACATAGTTTACAGCGTTGTCAGATTTAAAATAAAGTTCTGTGAAGGAAAGTCTGAAAAACTAGGGGTAGCAACAGAGAAATTATGCCCTGGACGTTGGAAATGCTTTCTGTGCAATACTAGAGACTGCAGAGTTAATGGCAATGTTACATGGTTGAAATGGGCTCCCGCCGTGGAGTCAGTTGAAAAAAAAAAGTGCATTTTTTCAGTTTAAATTTGCCTGCTCGACGATTGCCATGAGGAGAGGAGACCTTGTGAGGAAGAAGAGGCTCATTTGCATGGCGTCGTGTGGTTGGTCAGTTTGCCATTAGTCCCGGCCCTCAGCCAGTTCTTCTGTGATTGCCTCAGCATTCGAGAGGGAGACAGAGAGTAGTGAGTGTACTGGCAGTGGAGGAGCGTTCACGAAGTATTCAAAGCACTGTAAACAGTAAAAAGTGACTTTCTAGTTAAAAATCGGGCTCAACCTGCTTATCGATTGTGGGATCAGTGAATTGTGGGGTTAATACTATGATCGCGGAGACTGCCCACCCGTTTGCAATCTGAGGCCTTCAAAAATCTGGCTGCAGGCTGTTTTACCCCATCGCAGCAATCTGCTACAATAACAGTGAGTAAACAAATTAAAACTGCTCAAATCAGTGATTTTCAGATAATGCCATATAAAATGTGTGTGCAGCTGTATAGTCGCTTTGCAAGTAGCGATTGTGTGATGTCCTGCTGGCAAGTGCAAGTCTGTAAAGCCATTAAATGTGTGCATAGCAATAAAAGTAGCCTCAGTTTAAAGTTTGCAGCCAGAGAGAGACGGGGGGGGGTTGTAAAATAAGTGCAACACTAGTAGAAGCAGGCAATCCTGTGCTGAAACCTGAAGTTAAAGGGACTGTAATTAAATGAATGTTGCCAGCATGTGAAAAGGCCAAGGAAAATCCTGTAATGTGTGAACAGCCAGAACAGAGCAAGTTGTGCAGTTTGAATAAAAGTTATTAGTAGTTGATGTAAATCGGGTGCGCAGTGGTTTGACCAGAGTCTGAATGTTGATGCACAGAGTGCTGCCCCGCCATTACAGGGTGGGGTAGTAAAAGTAACCTGCAACAGAGGAGCCATTTTAAAGCTACAGAGTGTGTTCATTAAAGTGGGACTTTCAGTTACAGTGAACTTTGTTTGTTTTCTGCAGTTATGGCCTCAGGACCAGCTCGTTACCGGATCATGCCGGGTTGCAGTAACAACAGCAGTAAATAGATTGAGAGATATTGAAAATTGGTGCTATAGAGGGCAACTCCTCCTGATGTGGCAATTCTAATTATCCAGTGCGTGTATGCCAGATGTGCTTGAGTGCTGGAAGGATGTCTTCATGATTCCTCACTGTGCTGGATGTCTTCAAAATATGTTGTATAAAGCGCCTCCAATTTGTTTGGCTCCCACATGGACAAAAATTCAAGAATCTGCAGTTGGCAGCACACAGCATCAGGCGGAGCCTGTGGAGGAAGCTCCCTCGGGGGAGTGTGGCACAAAGTTAGCGAGTGCAGAATTAGAGACTGAATCTGAAATTGAAGCATTGGATGCTGGATCTCAGAAGGCAAATTCAGATAAAGCATCAATAGCCCCCTGGGTGGGGGGGCCTAGCCCAAGTCTCGAAGGTGAAGATGAGATGCGGGAGGCCTTTGAATGGGAGGTGTCGAACTCTGCTCCCAGTGATGAATGGATAGTCTCGGAGGTGAGAACTACTGCTCACTCCTGGGCTCAGATCCTCAGTGAAGAGGAAGATGAGGGGGAACCTATGTGGCCTTGTGAGAAAGGAATGGGTACACAGTCTCAAGATCTTGCCTCGGAGGAATGTGTTCAAGAAGGTGGTGATGCCACTGCCCTGGCTTCACCAGAAGAAGAAGAAGTCAGGGATCCGTTTTTAACTTCATTGAGGATGCAAAGCTGGCAGAACCAGGACTGGCCACCCCCAAGCCAGGCCAGAGGTCTCAGATTGACCAAAGCAAGTAAAGAGGAGAGACTGGTTCGTAGAAAGGCCAATGAAATCTTTGGTGTGACCTTTCCTACCTTTCCTGGAGAGTCTGGGAGGAGATTGAGAACTGCAGGAAATCCAGGATCTGGGATGAAGCAATGAAACACGTGCATCCTGGGGCTAACCAGCATGTAAAGAATAGACTGTTCCACGAAAAGTATACACAGTGGAAGAGGCAGGACACTGTTTATGGACAGAGTGAGAATAGTGGGCCGGAGAGGGCGCCAAGTCTCCCACTGTGTGAATTATGTGCATCCAGACGGAGTAATAATTCAAGCCCCTGACCCCCTCTACTATTGGCCGCAGTGCAAGGACCTCCCAGTAATTAAGCCCGTGCCTACAAAATGGAGAGCCAAGCAGTGGTAGTCAATACTGCCACATTAAGACTGTGAAGTGCCCTTATTGAACTGCCAATATGAATAAACAAGGAATCAGGTGCCCCATATTCTTTAGTCCACAGTGTACCATCCTGTTCAGCAACCATCTACTGGCACCACCAGATGACTTCAGATCCAGAGAGGACACCAGTCCAGCTGTTTTCCTGTTCATCGCCTGCTAATCGGATGACGCCGGACCAGCTGTTTTTCTTTTTGTTCCTGTTCTAAGGTTCCTTCTCCAGTTATGACATCAGCCCAGCTGTTTCTAGATGTGCACTCCAGTGGGTTCCCGGAAGATGTCTGCCCAGCTGTATCAGAAGAAATGCTGCCGGGGAGAGTCTTCGGCAAGGACCAGGTTTGTGAAATCTGAATACTTCAAGAGGCTGGTAAGTCCGAAAAAATCTTTTTTTCTATCTTTATGACATTGCAGTACACACCCTACACTACAGACTTCAAAAGTGTGTGAACTGTCCACAAAGACTCTCCCCTTCGGGATTATGGCCTTAAAGGACTATGTTCACGGGGCTCCAGCCCAGGAGAGACTCTTTAATGGACTGGCCTTCGGGCCTTGTAGTCACTAGTTGGGACTTTTAGGGCACTCCATCCCCCCCAAAGGTGTATTGTTACCAATGTCATTTCTGTACTTTAATGTAAATACTGTTTTTCTACCTTTTTCTAAAAAAAAAAAAAATTTTTTTTTTGGGATTGTTCAGTGTTTGTTTTCTGTGTGGTAAGGGTTGTTGTTGTCGTTGTTGTTGTTTAGATAGACTGTACATGCAGATTAGGATGTGTTTTTTTTTTGTTTTGTCTTTTCTTACAGGTGTTCCTGGAAGACAGAAGAGAAGACAAGAAGAGGAGGAGGGGCTCATTGGAGTTCCTCGTCAGTGCTTATGGTGTAGAATTTAAATGTACTGTGTTATTGCTAATGGTTGTAGTTGCAGGCTGTCCAAGGTGGGGAGGTCCCAGGTTTTGTTTGTTTGGGATATTATGTTAGAGGCAGATAGGTTTCCCTAGAGGGGTTGGGGGATAGACAAGCTGTGGTCCTGGGCGGCGGCCTAAGGCCGGGTGCATAATGACTGGGGACAGTCTTTTTTCCTGGTCAGGCGAGTGTAACCCCTTTGTTACCCGGGGTTACTAGAATCCCAGTAAGACCTAGTGGTAGGCAGGGAAGGCAGCTTGTGAAACTCCAGTTAAATGGGTTTCACACTGTCTCACTCTGTCCTCAGTCACAGCTGAGACTTGAGAGATGACATCACTATAGAACTGTCGCAGCTGCATGAGCCACTTTGGAATCTCCAGCTCAGGGAGTGAAGTTTAGAACTTTGGGAAATTCAAAGGGAGTCTTCCGTTTGTCCTTAAGCAAGAAGGAAGCATCAGTCTGCTGTTTGATCTCTGACTAAGAAAAAAGGAAGTGTTCCTGTGTTTACCTTTTTTAAAGTGGTGGAGACCGCCCTGAACTCAGTGCCCTCCTCTGGGAGTTCTGTGGGTTCCAGGGCAATCCCTTCTCCCACCATGGAAGGAAGCTGCCTGATTTTGTTTTTGTCTGTTCTTGTATAACAGCAAAGGTTACAGTACTTCACCTGTGGGGCACCTGCAACGAATAGGTGAGTGAGTGGCTCCATTTGAAGGGGCAAACATCTTGTTTTCTTCAGTTGGGAAATAAATGTGGACTGCTATTTGGGAGGACTATGTCAACTAGGACAAACAAATAGAGCAGTCAAACAGCTTAAAGTTTTAAATGGATTAAAGTTTGCTGTAGAGGGGGTGCTTCAGGTCATCCACCGTTCAATCTACATTTTAAAGTCTAAAGTTTTCTGTGTGTCCAGAGAAATGGCCGGGTATGGGCTGTGGGAGCTGGAGGTGGGAAAAACACCCCATCTTTAGTAACCAGGTCCACCTCTATGGATTTCTTCTGTGTTTTTGCTACTTGCCTCATGCACTTGGCCAGTGATGGGGTGGGTACCCAGACGTGGATTGAAATACCTTGAAAATCTCCTAGGGTTGCAGACTCTAAGTGGTGTAGGGAGCCACAGGATGGGAAAATTACTCCTTATTTGATGGAGCCTGACAGCACGAAACAAATCTCTAGGAGTCGCAGACTTCATGGGTGTGGGGAGCCACAGTTTGGGAGTCTCCTTATTTGATGGGATGTCTTCCAAGTAAAGTTTGGGTTCATTCGCCAAGTGGACCGCTTAAGCCCAGTGACGGGGTAGGGTGCCGGGCCAGTCAGGCTATGTATCCAATGCGCATGCAAAGCTCGGGCTGACTGCCTGGTGGGTCCAAAGCCAGACAACTGTAGTAATGTGTTCATTCTTCAAATGGACCGCTGTGTTAACCTCTAATCTGCACATACAGTAACGTAGCCCTTTGGGGGACCATGCAATGCTTTGTTATGTGTCATCTAGTTTGAATAAAGCCACACTGAAAAATCCCAATTCTGGTTCTGACATTACAGTTATTGCTTCCTGTAGTTGGATTTACTTGGGTGCCCCTGTGCAGAGTAGCCAAACTTAGGTCCCTTGTGCCAGGTAACCTCATCCTTCCCCGAACCCGTAGATATGTTACCCCCACCAGGTATTGCTGCCTACGCCAACAGCATGCCACCTGTCGATTCCGTAGAAAAGGCAGGGGTGAGAGTGGTTACAAAATGCCCAGAAAATTATTTTATACTGTATGTATTATAAAACCTTGGAACACTTTACCTATGGAAATTATTTCTAGTAGTTCTAAGCTTATGTTTAAATCTTGCTTGGACAAGTTGATACAATATGATTTCATTCTTTGTTATTATTAAATACAAGGAAGCACCTATGGGCCTCACGGCTCTCTAGCTTCTTTTTTTACCTTAGTAGTATGGCAAATACAGTGGTTCAGAGGAGGTTTGCCTGGCTGCAAGTCACAAACCTCACTCAGGATACCCAAACCAATGCTATGGATTTCCAATCAAGGGTAATTCCCTCTTTGGAGAAAGATTAAAGGCTTACATGAAAAAGGTAGATGAATACACAACCATCTACAGTAGCAATTCTGCAAAGGAAAGCTTCCCCATCTACTAAAACATAGAGAAGGGGAGACAGAGGCAGATCATTTCATAGCAAGCCCTTTTTTTTAATCAGGCTATAGCTGCACCTAGTATCAGCAGTACCCACAGCAGGGGTACTTCAGGTACCACAGACAAGTGGTCCTGGATGTAATGAGTCAGGGATTGTCTCTGAGTTCAAATTCCTTCCAGTAGTAAAAACCAAAGTTTTCAAACCATCTACAGATGTAGAGAGAGAAAACTCCTAGAGAAAGAGGTTTAAAACCTGTTACTGCCAAAGACAGTGGAGCCTGTCCTAGTACAGCAAAAGGTACCACAAAGAAAGTGGGGAGTGGTGGCCTTAGACTATAGGGTACTAAACAAGTACTTAACAAAACCAAAGTTCAAAATGGTAACTTTGTCACTGATTCTGCCAACACTCCAAAAAGGGGAATGGTTGGCATCACTGTGCTTTTTTTCCACATCCTCACAAGGGAGTCTCACAGAAAGTACCTCAGGTTCAGACTCCCATCAGGTCACTCTCCAAGAGTGTATACAAAGTACTTAGCAAGGGTTGTAGCACACCTTCGAAGACAAGGTGTCACAGTTTTTCCCATACCTAGATGACTGGCTGGTGGTTGTAAAATCACCTCAGCAAGTGAGAGCATCTGCAACTCACCTAAGGGCTCCTGGAGTCTCTATGGTTCCTGATAAATCTAAAGAAAGTCAGTCCTTCAGCCTGCCCAAGCACTACAGTTCATAGGAGCAGAGACAAATACCCTGCAAGGCCGGACCTTTCTGCCTCTAGGCAGGGCAAGAAGTATTCCACTGATAGCGGGCTCATTCATCCTGAATAAACAAAAAAAAAACAAAAAAAAAAACTGCAAGATAGTTTCTTCAGCTACTGGCCACTCCAATGGTGGAAAGAGGAAATCAATCTAAGGAAAGGGGTTTCTTTTTTCAGCAAGAGCCCCCATCAGTTGTCTGACAACAGATGCATTCCTACTAGAGTGGGGTGCCCATCTGGAGGTTCACACCACCCAAGGCACATGGTCAAGTGCAGAGTTACTCCTGCACATAAACCTGCTGGAGCTAAGAGTAGTGTTACTGGCACTGAAGGTTTTCACACAACTACTACAGGGAAGATGGTACAGGTCAGAACAGACAATACCACCACAATGTACTACATAAACAAGTATGTAGGGACAAGGTTAAGCCCTCCCTGCACAGGACTCATGAACATATAAAGTCCAGCATACTCCACGGGCCCCTGCAGGATAGTCATCTGCCGGGTAAGAATAGTACCTTGGCAGATACCTTGACTCAAATTAACTAGTCCCATAATGCTTGGGCCTTGAACAGTCAGGTGGTGCAAGTCATCTTCAGGAGGTGGGGCACCCCAGAGGTAGACTTATTCGCATCCTACCACAACCACCACCTGCCACAGTACTATGGCAGACAACAAGATCCGGGAACAATCCCCCAGATGCTCTGGCTCTGAGTTGGTCAGGGAAGCACCTACATGCTTTTTCCTCCTTCCCTCTGGCATACAGAGCATTTCTCAAGCTCAGGTTCCAGTCAGCATCAGTGGTCTTGATAGCACCAGACTGGGTCAGATAGCCATGGTACTCTCTTCTACTTTCCATGTCTTGGTCCGAACCAATACACCTTTTCCTCAGACGCACAATCAGCTAACCTCCAACCAGGAGGCTCCTGTACCCAAATATTGAGTCACTCAGGCTCAAGGCATGGCTCTTGAGGGCCTACTGTACAATACGCAGGCTTGCATCTTTCTCAAAGCGTCTTAGACATTTTATGTGGTTATAGGAAGCCCCTCCACTAAGAAAATCTATGCTTCAGAATGGAAAAGGTTTACTATTGGTGTTCAACCAGGAAATTGGTTCCAGCACATGCTGGGTCCTAGCTGTACTTGACTATCTTACCTATTTACATTCATTGGACTGGCAGTCCAGCACCCTCAAGGTCCACCTAGTTGCAGCCTCTGCTTGCATATCAGCTGGACAAAATGATTTAATGCCTCCAGATCCTAGCTTCAAAAGGCTCTTTAGGGGCCTGGCACATATCAGCACAGGCTGGTGTTCCAGCTGTGCTGGACTATCTTACATACCTATTTGCTTTCACTGGGCTTGCAGTCCAGTACCTTAAAGGTCCACCTGGCCACAGCATCTGCTTATATTTCAGTTGGGCAGAATGTTTCTCAGGCCTCAGACCCTATTTTCAAAGGGTTCTTTAAAGGCTGACCCATTTGCACCCCCCTCACAGGGAACCGGTGCCAGCATGGGACCTAGATGTGTGTATAGATAGGCTCATGGGTCCCTATTTTGATCCTATATCTTCAGCTTATTTGAAATATGTCACGTGAAAAAAACTGTTTTCCTTGTCGTAATGACTTTTGCCAGAAGAATCAGTGAGCTCAAGTCTCTCTGCATTAAACAGGACTACATTTCATTCCACAGAGACAACATTGTCCTGAGAACAAACATGAAGTTTCTCCTTTAAATGGCTTCTGATTTCCATTTGAACCAAACCATTACCTTACCTGTCTTTTTCACTGAACGCTTTAGTTCTGGTGACAGGAGTCTTCATAGTCTGGATGTCAAAAGAGCTTTAAGCTACTACTTGACAGTCACTAAAGGCCATAGACAGGACAGAAAACAGTTGTTCCTGACCTATGGCAATGTGGGAAATGATAACCCAGCATCAAAAATGTACATTTCTAACTGGATAGTACAGCATAACCAGTTTTTGTTACTCTAAGGCTGGAAAGGAGCCTCAACAGAATTGAGGGCCTATTCCACAAGGGGCATAGCTGCTACCAAAGCAGCTGTCGGGGATGTTCCTCTGGTGGACATCTCTAAAGCAGCTACCTGGAAAACAGTACACACCTTTACAAAGCATTACAGTCTGGATATTCTGTCCAGGGGTGATGCCAGGTTCGGCACAGCAGCCCTGCAAAGTCTGTTCCCAAAAAAAGGTTATGTGCCCACCTCCAAAGGTACTGCTTGGTAGTCTGCATAAAGTTATGAATACCTGAATATTAATGGGGTGAGAAATAAAACTTACTTACCATAGTAATCCTGTTTCTTCCCAGTGATACTCAGGTATTCATAATTTTCCCACCCTACTTCCCCTTATGGAACCTTTAGCCTCTGCAATCCTGAGTATTGTGCTCTCACGGGTATAAATGCCATTTCTGGCACACATGTTATGATTGTGTTCACTATTTTTGTCCCCCTCCCCTTTTTCAGGTGATTTGGACATTCAAGGGTATTCTTTCATATGTTATGCCCACCAGCTGAAGGCCCTTTTTTGGGTATTATGGGAGTTCCCTCTATTATTATTATTATGATTAATATTGTCATTATTATTATTGGGCCTGTCTTTCCAGGCTTCCAGGAAATCTGAGGGAGTTTAGAACTAACGCAGGTAGTAGAAGGCAGCATTTGAAAAGTGGCTCATGCAAAAGATTACATCATTTGCATATGTTCCAAATTCTCTCCGGGCGGTTCTACTTAGAAGGCTTAATGCATAAAGTTATGAATACCTGAATATCACTGGGAAGAAACAAGATTACCATGGTAAGTAATTTGTTCTTACTGTACATGTATATATAATGGATAAGGGTGATATACAAGGATGTAGACCCATCGAGGGGCCATGAGCCCAAAAGACAAGTGGCTTTATTGTCCTAATTAGCCCCCAAGATAGGTATACTTCCTAGGTTTCCACCCTTACCCATTGTTTGTTGAATATAATACATTAATATGGTTATTGTTATACAGACTGCATTTGTGATCAAGTTATGGCACCTGAAGGTCTCTTGCAGCAAGGAGGGAATGGTGTGTAGTGAGTGCAGGTAGGAGTTTAGGGGACTTGTGGGTTTGGGAGGGTTTTGTGCAAGTGTCTTTTTTTCCAGGTTCTTTGGCAGCTTGTTAATTGGTTTGGCTAGTTTCCTAATGTTGTGTTAATTGTGTTATTAGTGGTGTCCCACAGGGTTTAATGTAGTGCAGGTATATACTTTTAACTATTTGATTAGTGTAGGTATACAGCATTATTTAGTGCAGATTCATAAATTCATAGAATAGATACAAGTTCAATAGGCCAAAGGCCCTCTTAAGAACTCACCACCTGATTAATGGTGGTAAAAGTATTTTGTGTTCCCCATATAAACATCTAAAAACTTTTTAAAAGTATCCAATGTTGGACTAGTAACAACATATTTTGGTAAACTATTCCATATTCCAGTTATCCTCTGAGTGAAGTATTTGATTCTCTTTGTGGTTTTTATGGAATCCCCAATAAGTCTACTGCCATTATTCCTAGTTGATAATATTATTATTCAAGGTGATGCCTATAGTAGCAACCAAATATCCATCCTTTAGTGCCTTGTATGTTAAACACAAGTCTCCTCGTAGTTGCCTATACCCCGTACTGAAAATCTGTAGCTGTTTTAATCATGTACAGTAATCCTGGGCCTCACAAGATTTCAACATTTTAGTATATTTTCTTTGGACACCTTCAATAAGTTTGCAACTTCTTATAGAATACAGTGTGCAAAATTGTGAATTATATTTGAGATGGGGGCATACAAGCCTGGAATATAATGGCATTAATACTCTCTGATCCCTACTTTTTATATTTGCCAATATGTAGTTAGTTATTTTGTGACATTTTTTAATCCTTAAAATAGTATTCCTATCAAAGTTAAAATCATTTGTTATTGTTCCAAGATCTTTTTCTTCTGTAACAACCTGTAAAAATGTATATCCTAATTTGTAATTGTAACTCAGATTGTTCCTTCCAATATGCATTACTTCGCATTTTTCAAGGTTAAATTGCATCTGCATCTTCTGCCCCCACTTTGTTAATTGATGTATATATAGCTGTGATTGCTTGATTAGTGCAGGTATATAGCTTTGACAGATTAGTCACAGGTATACAGGGAAATAAATGATGGCCTTTTCAATGGGACAAATTTCCCATCCATGTATTATACATACTTATGGAGCATAACGCTGCAAGAATACTGCTGCGACAGCAGCCTGTTTGGTTGACACTAGTGATCATGGGACAATCCCTCTGGGCCTGGGATTATAGTTCAAATCTCTGAGCTTCCCCAGACAACGCAGAACAGCTGAAATCTAGAAGTAATAAATATAGGATGATTATCATTGGATAAATTTCAACATGAAATATTTTAGAACCATAGGAACCTTCAAGAGGGATATGCAGAACTAAGTTCACAGGCCCTGCTACTGTTTATCCTGCCCCCTTGCAGTATGAGACAACTGACACTCCCTGTCTGACCTCCTCTCCCCCCTACTGCAGTGTTTTCCCCTACCCATGATCTCCTTGTACACCACTACACTGAACTTGCCTGGTGTTTGTATGTATTGTTGTAACAATTTGCTATGTATACCTGTCACTGCATTTTTATTTTTTGTTTTTGTATTTTATTCCATTCTTTCTGCAAGCATATCAGAGAATCTAGCAGCTAAAGGAAAATGTCAGTATTTGTAGCAGGGACAGACCAGATGGTGCGAAGGTCCATTTACTATCTGCGCTGTCTAGTATCACAACAAGACCCCTGGACAAATAACGGGAAAGCTTAGATAGTATCTTTTGATGTCAGGAAACTGCTAAATAAAGCAATCATTTCTGTTGGGCTCATGTCTTGGGTCAGAAAAACAAATGTATTTGTATAAAAGGCTTGTTCAGACCAGTTTTCCATCAAAGTTCATGACAAATGATTTTGAATCTGTGATGTCAGAGTGACATGCTAGATGACATGTCATTGTGGGGCAACTGGATGGGTCTTTAGGTTTGGCAGGGCCTGAAAGAGTCCGACAGGTTGGGACTATGAACAAGCTACCATCTAAAGGGTTCGAGTCTGCCTTGATTTATCAGTGTCTTGTGGTAAGCCATTTTACTTTTCTAGACAGAGAGACAGATGCTTTTTCTTTTGTGAAACGTACTGTCAGACATTTTCTTTTCCATTTTTTTTCAAACATATTGTTTCCCACAGGGCGCAGGCTGAGACCTCTATCCACCAAATGGCAAGGTCCTATTCCTGCTTGTCAAGGCCCTACTTGCCAACCAGTCCAAGACCCCAAGGCCCACCTATGACACACTGCTGTGTTGCCCTCTGGCTTGCCCCCCAGGGTTGGGTACACCTTCAGCCACTTCGGTATTTCATCCCTACTGTCTATCTGGTCACCCACAGTGGAGGTGAAGACTTGGGGTCATCCCTGGATGGTTGTGATGATGGTCCGACGGTGAGTGTGAAGATGTGCAGAGGTTTCATCTGCCAATTCTGCCTCAATTTTCAACTTCAAGCCCCATTCTCCTCCCGATAATGAGCTATGTCACTGGGTGCTGGCAAGCCAACACACCCGACTGATGCCGACATTCACTCCAACTTCCTCTTCTGAATGCTTTCCCCTGCACCACCACCTGTGGTTCCTCAGGTGGTGGTAGAAAAGTGGTCCTGTGAGTTCCCCCAACCTGAAGGAGGAAAGCATCCACTGGAATGCTCGATCCTGCCCCTCCACCGGCCCTCCAACAGCACTGGCTCATTCCTGAACCTGGGTCTTTAGTGTACAAGCAGTAGCACTACTGCTGCACCAGTGGGTCATTCTTTACAACAATTCTGTAGAATTACTGTTCCCTATAGTCTTGCTGTAATATCTTGTATTATCTGTGTAAATATCTTGAAATATTAAACATACAATTTTTATCTATTTCATGTTTCTGTGACTGAATTCTTTGGCGTACAGCTAACCGATTTATAACTGACAATAAATGTTCTTCCGCCACTTAAGAGGAGGCTACAGTTACCATAAATTATGTCTAAAGTAAGACAGTCTCAGCTGTGACATAGAGGGGTGAATCGTGTGTCCTTAAGCATGGATTGCTGTCCTGTGTGAGCAGTGGCACTGAAGGGATTCAGACCTAGAAATACCCCAAAAGAATGTCTGTGCTGAGTGGTAGCAGTTACTGAATACCCTTGCAGGCATCTGAAGGGTTCAAGAAAGCTGGTAACAGTCGCAGGCTAGTCTGGAAGGGACTAGTTTGCCACAACTGTGTTGCCCGATTTTTATTGTATATACTTGTATTTTCAGGGTTTTCTGTCATGTGCAATATAACATAATCCTAACCTACAATTTATTATTTATTTTTATTTATTTTAGATATTTTTGGCCAAGACAGGCACACTGATTCGAATTTCCACTTGTGACCCACGAGCAAAGGAAGGTTACGTAATTTGCTTAGGGTTACACAGTGTGCAAGTGGCAGTTGTAGGATTCAAACCCTGGTCTGCAGGGTTTCCAGGTTCACACATCTGTGCTTTTACCCTGCTGTTGTAATGTTCCCTAGGAGTAACTTTTATAATAGTTGTTGCACCTAAACAAGGCTATCCTGGAGCGCAGAATGTTTTAACAAGCTGTAGGGGGCTAGCCAAGGGGGTGGGCAAGCCATGAGGAAACTTGAAAGTTGGATTGAGTACCTGGGGATGGTGACAGAGCTGGGGGGAGCAGTAAAATGTGGACCACCCCGCAGATCAAGAGAAGAAATAATAGACTGGGAGAATAAAAAAGTATCCCAGACATGACAGGGGAAATTTTGAACAAACATATATCTAAGATACAGTTCAGCGTGTAGTCCACATCTTGTCTGTATTTGGCATTTCCTTTCTTTTTGGTTTTTGTTTAGTAATTATACACTCATACCTGGTATGCTTCACCACCGATGTAATTATGCATTATGCACATTAAACATAGACTTTGACAGCAGATAAGGACAGCTTGGCCCAACTAGTCTGCCCATTTCCCTACCTACAGGATAAGCTGCAGATCCTAGTTAACCAACAGCCTATTTCTTCTTCACCCCCCCAACAAGAATTGCCTTATGTTTGTCCCATGCATTCTTGAATTCTCCCACAGTTTTAGACCCCACAACCTCCTCAGGAAGGCTGTTCCATGCATCCTCCACCATCTCTGTGAAATAATACATTCTCACATTGCCCCTGAGCCGTTCCCCCCAATCTTCAAATTGTGTCCCCTTGTTCTTGCACATCTCTTTTTCTAAAAGATGCTACCCTCTTGGACTTTGTTGATTCCACTGAGGTACTTAAAAGTTTCTATCATGTCCCCCATCTTCCTCCTTTCCTCAAGAGTATACATATTAAGTTCCTTTAGTCAGGCCGGCCCAGTGGCGCTGAGGGTTGAGGCACTGGACGCCATACCTCGCACCACACCGGCAACCTGGGTTTGAGAACGAGCCCAGACCGCCGGGGTCGCAGGGAGAGAGAGGATCAAGCGTCCGGAAGACTTCTCTCCTCTCCTGGGGAGGGATCCAGGGGTTGCCCGGCATAGCAGCAGCCTCCGGTGGAGGCTGGCAGCACTGCAGCGCACAGGGGCTCATAAACAGGGAAGAATCTGGGAAGCTGCCTTCTGGACATGAGTGGGAGCACCCATGACGTGGGCTGACAGCATTGCATGTCCCACGTCTGGGGTGTAAACTACGTAAAAAGCCCCACCAGCCCAGATAGGTGACGGCCATCCCAGTGCCGAACCACCACACACCCAACACTGGAACCCTACCACTGCCCCTTCAGACTCCTCGGGCCCTTCATCCTCCTTGGGGCTCGGGGGGAAAGTAACGACCTTGAAGATGACAGGGTTCACAGAGGGCGGTAGAGCAGCATAGGCAAGTGGATAGGCCCGAGAGAGTTCCGGTGCCTGGGGGAGATAAACAGACTTGGAAAAAAAAATAAATAAACAAAAAAAGCTCCTTTAGTCTCTCCTCATATGGCTTATCTTGCAGACTCTGCACCATTTCAGTTGCCCTCCTCTGGACTGCCTCCATCCTATGTCCTTGCGGAGATGGGGTCTCCAGAACTGGACGCAGTACTCCAGATTGGGTCTTACTAACTGTCTGTACAGAGGGATAACAACTTCCTGTTTTCTGCTGATGATGCCTCTCCCTATACACTGCAGTGTCCCCCCAGCCCTCCCTACTGCCTTCTCACATTGCTTGCTAACCTTAAGGTCATCTGATATGATTACCCCTGGGTCCCTTTCCATTTTTGTTGTTGTTACTATCTCCCCACCCACTGTGTAATCTTCCTCAGGGTTTTTGTTTCCCAGATGCACTATTTTGCACTTCTTTGCATTGAATCCAATCTGTCATACTTCTGACCATTCCTCCAACCTTGTCAAGTCCCTTCTCATCCTTTCCACCCACCCTTGTGTATCAACCCTGTTGCAGATCATTGTGACTTCTGCAAAGAGGCATACTTTTCCTTCCAGTCCTTCTGAAATGTCACTTATAAAGACATTAAAAAGGACTGGACCCAGTACTGAACCCTGCGGTACCCCACTAGTAACCCCTCTTTCTTCAGAGTGGGCTCCATTTACAATTACCTTCTGTGTCCTGTTGTCCAGCCAATGTTTTACCCAGGCTACCACCCTGGGACCCACTCCCAGGCTGGTAATTTGATTATTAATCTTTTGTGTGGGACTGTGTCAAATGCCTTGCTAAAGTCTAGGTAGATCTAGTGTACTGCCTAAAACTAATATTAATTTAATTAAATAGAAGCAGTCAGCTATTACCTTTTATATCTGAGGTATTTTTTTATTTTCCCTTTGGTTAACTGGAAGATTTTTTTACCTGATGTTAGAAGGTGTGATGTGTGGAACAGCACTCTGCCTGGCTGCTGACATGTCTAGCTCTGTTCCTCCGTTACATCATCAGCATTTTGACCTCATTGACTGTGCCATCACAGCTGCTCAGGAAGTGCCACTCAGTAAGTGCCAGATCAGTCACCTGTGATGTCACAATGCTGATGACATAGTGGAGGAATTGAACTAAATATGTCAACTGCCAGGCAGAGTGCTATTCCACAGATCCAGCACAATATTACCACACAGAAAACTTTCAAATGAGCAAAAGGAAAAAGAGAAATGCTTCAGAAATAAAAAGTTACAACTAACTACTTCTCAAAACATATAACATTTTCTTACCGGCTATTTTTGGCTCACTAGCTCTTTAACATGAAACCAGTATCAATGTCCATCAGACTTCACCTGCTCTGTCTGCTTGTCTACACCTGGCATCACACTCCTTTGTTTATGTCATTTTAATCATTTCCACAGTGACAGACTGTGATGTCACATGAAGAAGCTTGTGATGTTTGGTACAGACAAGCAGCCTGGCAAATGAAGTCTAGGGGTCAGGAATCTTTTTTTCATGTTAACGTGCACAGTTCAAAAGGAAAAAGGGAGGCTTAAAGGGAAATATTCATGTACAGTGGTCAACATAGTTGGAAAGCCCATGAAAAGCTCTTTCAAATAAGGTATAGGGTTAATCTGTAGCTGGAAGCACTCCAGAGATGACTGAGTCTGCTCAACATTAAGACTGCACTGCAGCCATTTTTAAGCCTTAAAAGTCCAAAAGTTTTAGTGTGCACAGCAGATATGAACACAGTGTTTGAGTGGGGTGGCCAGCCCCAGACGACAAGATATGGTCACAAGTTAGCAAGCACTCACCAGCCGAGACCAAAAAGGATTCAAAATAAATAAGAATGTCCAGTCTCAATAAACTTCAAGCACTTTATTCACTGCTGGTAAAAATGTAACATTTGTGTGAACTGACTGCCACACAAGCACCCCTGTGCTTCAACCTGAGTCTTCCTGAGGGGTCCTCCTTAACTCTTAGGCTGCCAACAGAATTAGAACATATAGGAATTCTGGACTGATATATCAGTCCACGGCACTGCAAGGGTTAAAACACTGTGATGTTATCGAGGAAAAAGCTGTGCTTGACTTAATGTTATTAGGCACAACTTGTTCTGTGATGACATCACAATATTCTAATAATGGCTGCAACGTAGTATAAATGTTGAACAGACTCAGTCACTTATACCTCTGGACTGCATCCAGCTACTGATGAGCCCAATACCTCATTTGAAAGAGCTTTTCATGGTCTTGAAAATTATGATGGCCACTGGGCATGAATGTGTTCCTTTAATTCAGAATAGATATGAAATGCAATCTAAACAGCAGGCCTGCCAGCGGAGTGACACCGCTGCTCGTGACATTAACAATCCGGGTTTGGGTACATGCCCCAGCCACTGGATGGCTGGTTTGGGGAGGGACTGCATGTCCCAGTGGTTGCTGTCATCTCTCCTGGGTGAGAGAATACATTGCTTCAAGCAAACACTGCTGCCTGGGTGCCCACTGGCAGAGGTGCATCTTGGAGTAGCTAAAAGGGGAAATGGGAGCACTCGCTGACCCTGACACCACACAATCACTTGTGCGCATCAAAGCTCTTGTGTGCTAGAAGTCCCTGAGAACAGGGTCAAAGGGGACAAAACTTCCTGCCACAGAAATGTTACTTGGCACACTTGGGCTCCTTGCAGCCCACTATACCCCCCACGGCATCCACAGATTCTCCAAAGGAGGCTGGAATCTGAGGGGTTGAAAGCTGGGGGCTGCAGATGGGGTGACAGAGCTAGCTGGATGGTTGCCTGGAGCAGAAGTGACAGTGGCCAGGATGGAAACAATACAAACAAACAAAAAAAGAAATAAATGCTAAACAGTATAAAAATTATGTTTTTTTTTCAAAGTTTTGCTGGTGTCTTCAGGGATTTTTTAAAGATGTACTGATTTCCAGCAAAAAAAAAAAAATCACCATCTGTATAAGCAAAGTTCTATAACACAAAATTCTCCAACATCTGAATTACTTAATATTTTATATTTTTTTATTACTGAAGAAAGCAGGCACTTTGCCCTTTCGACTACCATCTGTTCCTGTTGCTTTTCCTGCGTTGAAGTCATAGTCCTCTGCTTGTGATATCAGAATCATTTCCTTAGCAACATGTTACGATGTCTCAGCAGAAGACTATGACCTCAGTGCAGGAAAAGCAACAGAAACAGATAAAAGTCTTAAGAGGCCAAAAGTCTGTTTTCCTGCAAATATCTCCAGTAAAATAAGCATAGAATGTCCAAAATATCAAGCTTTTTTAGGAATGTTGTGAGACTCATGGCTGTGGCTGCAAGCAAGTTCTTGGCATGTTACTGAGCTGTGTGGATGCTCTCCTGTGTGAACTCTCTCACCTCAAATCCTCAAAATATAAGAAAAAAAACTCTTTAAAATTACCCCCCATCTAACACTTTCTCATTAGCGGCCTCAGTGAATTGTGGGAGCTGGGAGGTCCTTGTAAGTCGACTTTTAGTGATAGCCAAACTTGGGCTACACAGTACTTTGTGTAGCAAACGCAGACAGGATCTTTTTATTAAGCACATTCTGGGGCTGGAAACCAAATATTACTCAGTTTTAAAGCTAAACTGGGTTCTCATCCAAACTGGACGTTTCTGGACCTCCACTTCCACTATAAACACTGGTCTCTGTGCAAGCATCAGCAAACACTACCAGGAAAGCCACGACACTAACAACTATATAGGCAGGTTAACGAGCTAAAATGGGTATGTGTAACAGCTGCAATAAAGATGTATTGATTTCCAGCAAAAATAAAATCACCATCTGTATAAGCAAAGTTCTATAACAAAAATTCTCCAACATCTGAATTACTTAATATTTTATATTTTTTTATTACTGAAGAAAGCAGGCACTTTGCCCTTTCGACTACCATCTGGTATGTGTAACAGCTGCAATATGTACACCTCAGATGAGGTGAGAGGGGATAGCATAGATTTCACATGTACCAAGTAGTGCAAATATATAGTACAGCTAGAAATTACTGCACTAAAAGCCAATGTGACCAGCCCAGAAAAACTCCAAGAATTGGAAAATGCACATAAAGACATTAATATCCTATTAAATGATGAACAAGGCTGGTTAAAGGACTCAAATAACTAGGATACTAGCAATACTCAGGGTAACCTAACCCAGACTCAACTGAGAGTACAGAATGGGCGGATAAGAACAGCATTATAGCTAGAAGTACAAGGTAAAGTAAGAAGTGCAGAGGCCGTACAGAGTACAGTGAAAATGTATTTGCATTAGTTATAGGTCAAAGGAGGAAGATGAGGCAGGCCAGCAGACTGCCACTTAATCCCTTTATCAAACAGGTTTGAGATGATGGCCTCCATTGAATAAAGACCAGCCGAGACTCCAAATACAAACACAACAAAAGCAATCAAAAACCAAGAGGAACAACCTAGCAAAAATAACCAAGGAGAGATTGCAGGGTTAAATATGGAAACTGAACCCACGGAAATAAATCCCACTCAAGTACAGTGAAATATATTGTTGTAGGAGATTTAATTTTTAGTTTTATAGATAGGGAGATCTGCAAAGGCAGAAAGGAAGTAACAGTAAGTTGTGTCTTTGGGGTAAAAATAAGTGACATAAAAATAATCTAAATGGCTAATGAAAGATAGTGGTGCAAAGCCACTAGTAGTCATCCACATAGGTGTAAATGACATTGGAGGAGGCTCGATGAAGACATCCAGCAGGATTCTGCAACTATAGGGCAAACACTAAGGGAAATAAAAGCTAAACTGCTTTTTTTTCAAAATTCTACCAGTTCCTAGGGCAAAGAAAGATAGAAATGTAGAACCAGAGAAACATAACTTAGAATTTGTCGGCAGATAAGGACCGTTTGACCCATCCAGTCTGCCCATTTCTCCCTACCTACACTGTTACTGCAGACTGTGCCCAATCTACAGCTCTTTCTCCCTCCCATCCTTCCTTTACCCTAGGGTACTGTCACCTGCAAGTCATTAAAAAATGAATGCATGGTTGAGAAACTGGGCCAAAAAGGAGGGACATACTTTCATATGTAACTGGGACCTTTGTCTAAACAAAAATAATCTATACAGGAAGGATGGATTACATTTGAACAGGCAAGGAGCCAACATCGTGTGTGATAGACCATGTTCCCATATTGACAATCCTTTAAACTAGGGGATATTAATGTGGCAGGTAATGACTGGGAATACCAGACACGCTAAACAACAAAAGAAACATTATTTTTGGACTTCAGTGCAGCACAAACTAACACAACATGTAAAGAAACCAACTGAGGGGGGGACGCTATACTGGATGTTGTTCCCTCAACATCAGAGAATATTATTAATAAATTTAGCCCCAGGGAACCTCTAAGGAACAGTGACCATTACATGGTAGATTTTGATACCAACAGTAAAATCATAACAGAAAAAGGGAAAATGGAAATCATGGATTTTAGGAAGGCTAGTTTTGAGGCTATTAAAAATGAAATAAAACTTGGAATTGGCTCACCGAGTTCATCAGTTGACTACCAGAGGGCTTCCTTCAAAACAAAAATCCATAACTTAACAAGAACATAGATTCCAATATGACAAATATATGTATCAAATGGCAAAAGTCAAACCTGGATAACAAAATAAGAAAGCTACTAAACAAGAAAAAATAATTATACCAAGAAATTTAAAGTAAGAAAACACCACAAAGAGAGTTAACACACAGAAACTAATAAACAACTGCAAAAAGTTAATTAGGAAAGAGAAAAATAGAGAAATATTTAGTCACAAATATAAAGGAAATTTTACACCTATGTAAATTCAACAAAACAAACTGAAAGAACTATAGGTCATTTGATAACAGGCTACAAAGAAAAAAAAATGACTCAGAAATAGCATCACAGTTCAACAGATACTTCTATTCAATATTTCAAGAAAAAAGCTATATGACTGATAACCCCCCCCCCCAAAAAAAACGGTAAAAATAAGCTGGTGATTAAAGTGCACAGTACTGAAACCCTTAGTAGACTCCATAAGCTAAGGATCAGTAAACCAGCAGGTCCGCTGTCCAGACGATATATTTTAACTTTTGTTGACTGGGAAAGGAGGACCATGCAATTCTGCCTATTTTCAGCCGCGTCCCCAGGGGTGTGGGGAGAGATACAGATGGTGTCTGATTGAAACTGAACCAGATTAAGCTGTTGGTGATATTTTTACTGAATGGGGAAATCTGGACGGGACACCAGGGAAAATCCTCTCTGTTTTTCAAGAAGTGCCATAGAATCTTTAACATGCACCTGAACAACCACCAGAACAGGCAGACAGGACCATGGTTTAACGTCTCATCTGAAATACGGCACTTCAGGACTGCAGCACCCCCCCCCCCCAATGCTGCATTACAGTGTCAGAACTGGGATTTAATCCAGATTCCTGTTGTGGGAATGGAACCCACAGCCTTTCAATCTTCTGGCCTCAGACGTGAGTGGGCAACCTGCTGAGCCACTGACACTGTATCCAAGAATTCTAAAAGAACTAGCCAAGGAGATTGCAAAACCACTAACAGAAATCATAAATACATTCATCAATACAGGCAGCGCCTGTGTAATTGGCTCCTGTGGGCTGCCCCTTGGGGCAGTGTCCTCACTGGCCCAGGGGCACCCCATGGGAACCAATTATACAGGCACTGCCTTAGGGGCAGCAAGGACACTGCTCCAGGGGCAGCCCACGGGAACCAATTACACAGGTGCTGCCCCAGGGCAGCTCACGGGAAACAGTTACACAGGTACTGCCACAGGGGCAGCAGAGCACTGCCCCAGGGGCAGCCAAGAGAAACCAACCATTATGGCACTGCCCCATTTATTACAATTTATCAATAAAATATATTCTCTCGTTTCCGTCTATCTTACTTTAACAATATTAAAAAAAAGGTAATGATCTGTGACACTTTTATGATTAAATGCTCACAACTGAGTTTGACACAAAGCAGAAAAAAAATGTCCCTGGTTAAGATTTGAACCCTTGAAGTCTGGCTCTTTTGGATGCAGACAGACATACACCTTGAGCCACCAAAATTCAAAGACAAGCAGTGCACATTGCTGGGGGAGCATTTCCAAAACATTCTCTTCTACACTTAAAACCCTAAATTCCTCAGACTTGCACCAATCAGATTTGTGGGAAGTAACAGCTACTGTACAGGTTGCTGACCTGGGAGCAGGGGACGAAATCCACCAATAGGGATAGGTGGGAGGCGCAGCACGAGTGTGCTGCCCTGGGGGCAGTGCTGCCAGTGGGTGAAATCCACCAATAGGAGTAAGTTGGAGGAGGAGCTAAAGGGTGCTGCCCCGGGGGCAGCGCTGCCCCGAGAACTGTGCTATGAGAACAAATTTCTTAGCCTCCCAGCTGCATGTACTTCCTGGTGTTCACTAGGTGGCAGTCGCCGAATGGCATGCTCGGACCTCTTCCCTAAGGGAGTACAGCAGTCTGTCGGACACTCAGTCCTTGCTCCTCTGGCTATCCCCCAACTACCCGAGTCCACTTCCAAATTCTGTTCACTGGTGTGGCTGGTAGTAACGCTACCGATGAACTACTGGGGTACATTTACCATATTTCCATGAATACAAGCCACAGCTTCTATTCGTGATCAGCTGTTTTCAGCTGCAGCTTCTATTTGAGGGTGACTAGTATTAGAGGGTGGATTCTATTAAAATCCCATGCTATGAGATCACTGACTGCCACTTTTTACTCCCCTCTTAACCACTGGCTCTCCCTCCTCCTTCACTAAACAGGACAGCAGGACATTGTGTTGGAGCCAGGGGTCACAGATAGCTGGATAGGAGCAGAGTTCGTACTATAATCACAACAATGATCGGAGATCAGGGAAACATAGAAACATAGACTTTGACAGCAGATAAGGACCGCTTGGCCCGCCTAGTCTGCCCATTTCCCTACCTAGAGGATAAGCTGCAGATCCTATTTAACCAACAACCTATTTCTTCCTACCCCCCACAAAAATTGCCTCATGTCTGTCCCATGCATTCTTGAATTCTCCCACAGGTTTAGACCCCACAACCTCCTCTGGAAGGCTGTTCCATGCATCCACAACCCTCTATGTGAAAAAATACTTCCTCACATTGCCCCTGAGCCATTCCCCCTCTATCTTCAGATTGTGTCCCCTTGTTCTTGCACATCTCTTTTTCTGAAAGATGCTACCCTCTTGGACTTTACTGATTCCACTGAGGTATTTAAATGTTTCTATCATGTCCCCCTCTTCCTCCTTTCCTAATGGGCATACATATTAAGCTCCTTTAGTCTCTCCTCGTATGGCTTCTCTTGCAGACCCTGCACCATTTTAGTTGCCCTCCTCTGAACTGCCTCCATCCTGTCTATGTCCTTGCAGAGATGGGGTCTCCAGAACTGGACACAGTACTCCAGATGGGATCTCACCAACTGTCTGTACAGGGGGATAACAACTTCCTGCTTTCTGCTGGTGATGCCTCTCCCTATACATCCCAGTATCCCCCCAGCCCTCCCTACTGCCTTCTCACATTGCTCATCAATCTTAAGGTCATCTGTTATGATTACCCCCAGGTCCCTTTCCATTTTTGTTGTTGTTACTACCTCCCCCCCAATGTGTAATCTTCCTCTGGGTTTTTGTTTCCCAGGTGCATTACTTTGCACTTCTTTGCATTGAATCCAAGCTGCCATACTTCTGACCATTCCTCTAACCTTGCCAAGTCCCTTCTCATCCTTTCCATGCCTCCTTGTGTATCAACCTGTTGCAGATCTTTGTGTCATCTGCAAAGAGGCATACTTTTCCTTCCAGTCCCTCTGCAATGTCACTTATAAAGACATTAAAAAGGACTGGACCCAGTACTGAACCCTGCGGTACCCCACTAGTAACCCTCTTTCTTCAGAGTGGACTCCATTTACAATTACATTCTGTGTCCTGTTGTTCAGCCAATGTTGTACTCTCCCACTCCCAGGCTGGTTAATTGGACTACTAATCTTTTGTGTGGGACTGTGTCAAATGCCTTACTAAAGTCTAGGTAGGCCATGTCCACAGCCCCTCCCTGGTCTACTACTTTGGTCACCCAGTCAAAGAAATCAATTAGATTCATCTGACATGACCTTCCCGCTGTAAACCCATGCTGTCTTGAGTCCTGTGCCCCACTGGTCTCTAGGTATGCAACAATTCTTTCCTTCAGAAGTTATTCCATCACTTTCCCTACCACAGAGGTCAAACTGACAGGTCTGTAGTTTCCTGCTTCTGTCTTGGTCCCACTTTTGTGAAGGGGAATCACATCCACCTTCTTCCAGTCCTCAGGTACCACACCATCCTCCCATGATTTGTTAAAAAGGGTAGTCAGTGGTGTCACTAGTTCTCTGCTTAATTCTTTTAGAATTCTGGGGTGAATTCCATCTGGCCCCATTGCTTTGTCCACCTTCAGTTTTAGGAGTTCTTTCAGAACCCTTTCTTCTGTGAAAGGACTGGGATCGACCCCCCTCTCCAGAGTGCTTCTGTTAATTGGATTATGCACCTCCCCCACTTCCTCTTTTGTGAATACTGAACAGAAGCATTCATTCAGTATCCCTGCTTTTTCACTGTCACGCTCTGCCCACCCACTATCCATTCTATTCAGCCTCACTATCCCTCCCTTGTCTTTCTACGTTCCCTGATATACCTACTGTATAAAAGGTTTTATCCCCTTTCTTAACCGAGTTAGCTATCTTTTCCTCAGTTTGCACCTTTGCTATTCTGACTACCCTCCCTGCTTCCTTCAGCCTTAACTGGTACAGTTCTCTGTCCTGCTCCTTCTGTGTTTCCTTATACTTCCTAAATGCATATCTTTTTCTCCTTAACCTTCACCACCACCTCTTTTGAGAACCACAGTGGCTTTTTCTTTCATTTTGATTTGTTTATTTGCTTCATACAAAGGCTTGTTGCCTCTGTGATGGCAGTTCTGATATTTCCCCATTGTTGTTCCACCCCTCCTTCTAGCCTGTTTGCTAGTGCTTTTCTAAGGCACTCTCCCATCTTGTCAAAGTCAGCCTCCTGAAGTCCAGAACCCTCACTTTGTATGGCTTGACTCGTAGCTGAGTTTATCATGAACCACACTGTTTAGTGGTCACTTGTTCACAAACGGCTACCCACTTCTAGATCTGAGATCCTCTCACTGTCCCTATTTGAGAGTACGAGGTCTAAGATTGCTCCCTCATGAGTAGGTTCCAAAACTAGCTGTTTGAGGCATGCCACCTGAAGGGCATCAAGAATGGCCCTGCCTTTGGATGTGGCTGACGCAAAGGTGCTCCAGTTAACATCTGGCATGTTAAGGTGCCCCATCAACAGTATCTCCCCTTTCTCTGCCATCCTAAGTATGCCTTCTATCATATCCTTGTCCATTCCCTCCCCCTGACATGGGGGTCTATATACAACCCCTGTGTGGACTGTGGTGCCATTTCCAGTCTCCAAGGTGACCCACAGTGCCTCCTCTCCTCCCTGTTTACTCTTTTGTTCAGTTGCTTTTATCCCTTCCTCTTACATAGAGAGCTACTCCACCCCCTCTTCTGCCCTCCCTGTCTCTTCTGTAGGTTGTGTACCCTGGTATGTTAACATCCCAGTCATGGTTCTCTGTGTACCATGTTTCTGAGACTGCTACGATATCCAGGCATCCCTCTTCCATCAAGGCCACCAGTTCAGGGAGCTTGCTGCCCAGACTATGGGTGTTGGTACTCATTACCCTCCATTTCTTGATGGCCTTACCCCTTTTTGCCCCATCCCTGTCCTTATTGCATTTGTCACTTTCTCCATTTACCCCTGCGCTTCTCCCTGTCGACATCTCTATGTTGGTGTCTATCTCATTTAGTACCCTGATATTTTTGGGGGGGCTAGGATTTCCCTGCTCCTTTCCAGTGCCTCCCCCCCTTGGCTAGTTTAAATGCTTGTCAATTAAGTATTTAAACATATCACCTAGAATCCTGGTTCCCCTCCGGGATAGATGCAGACCATCATGCCAGTATAGGCCTGCATCCCTCCAGGTGGACCCCCAGTCCCCAATGAAGCCAAATCCCTGAGCTCTGCACCAGTTTTTCAACCACTGATTGAATCCCATGGTGTGGAGCACCCTAGCCTCACCCGTGCCATAGAGAGGCAGCACCTCCGAGAAGGTTACCGTGTGTGCTAGTTTGTCTAAGGCCCCTCCCCCATCTCCTGGCGCTTCTTGCACTGCTCTGATCCCTTTCTTGCCAGGTCATTTGTCCCTAGGTGGACAATGACATCCAGCTCTCTCCCTGTGCAGCTGCTCTCTGAACCTGAGGATTTGCACCCTGTCCCTCCAAGCCATGGTACCAGGCAGGCACCTTACCCTCCTCCCTTCCTCCCCAGCTCTACCTCTTCCTAACAATGAAGTCCCCACCAGGAGTTGTTTCTCCCTTGGGGTCCCATGCCACCCTCCTGTGGGTCTTCTTTGTGGAGGTTCCCAGCATCCTCCTTGGTCTCCACTGTGGGTGCCTCCATAGAGGAACCACACTTTTCCAGAACGGCATAGAAATTGTGGAGAGGTACAACTGGAGGGATGCAACTCTGTTCCACCACTCTCACCCTCCCTGAGCCCACAGCACGCATGTGGAGTCGGTGTTCTGTATTAAGGTACCATTGAAAAGTTACCAGTAGTTAGAGTTGAAATAAAAATAGATGAAAGAACATTTCTTTAGTTTATTTCCTGCCCATTACAGGTTTGTGATCTGAGCTGAAAAGTTGTTCCACTAGTGTAACTATACAGCAGCACCTGCAGCCTAGCACGTGCAATACCATGACAACCACGCACACAAACTGAAGTCGTTCAGCATTCGGTGTGGCATTGGGTGGATTTCCTTATCTTATTTTTAGGTTTCTTTAATAAATTTTTCAAGCAACAATCATGTGTGTGTGTGTGTGTGTGTGTGTGTGTGTGTGTGTGTGTGTGTGTGTCTTTAGTGAACAGGAATGGTGGATGGGAACTGGGAAGGGGAACAGAATCAGTAAGCAGTTTTGCCGATTGGTGGGAAACAAACATAAAAAAAAACATAACTGATGCTTCTTTTAATAGCCACAGCTACAAATACAGGTTGGCTTCTATTAAACGTTGCATGTTCTAGATGCGGATTCTATTTGAGGGTGGCTACTATTTGAGGAAATACAGTATTCCTTTTTAGGAACCTTAGCTCAAGGAGAGCAAAAAGCACCAGTGGCGGATACCTCCGGGAACCGAAAGCACAAAAATGTCCACATGTTCCACCCAGGCATTCTACCACAGTCTTTCTGTCTGATCCCATATTACTCACCTCACTTCTGTGGGTCACAATAAGCACTGCAGTGAGGAATGTAGTGGCCCTTGAGGTGTTCACAGACTCAAGATTTCAGGGAAGCTGGATTAGCTACTGTGACACATCATTCAGGAGTGGGGGAGGGGTAATGCGTTAAAAGGGAAGGCAGGCATTGAACATTCCCAATCATATCTGCATCCTCTGCTTCTCTTTACGTATGTGTGTCTTTTTTTTCCCCTCCATAGAGCTTTTTCTCTGCTAGTTGGGTGGCTTGCCGAGTCCTGTCTCCATAGCCAGTTGTCACCTCCCTCTGTTCCAGGGGCTTAGGAAGTCAGGCTTGCTCAGCCCTATCGCCACAACCAGCTGCCGCTTCCCTTGGTCCCAGGGGCTTAAGTCTCCTGTGGATTCACCCTCATGGCAGGGCCAGAGGAGGGAGGGCCATCTTCCCCCCAGTGCATAATCTAGAAGTGTCCCAGAGACCAAGTGGCGGTGTGGGCCGAGGAAGAGTGAGTGGGGCTTTATTAAGCCTGCCTGGCTCTATTTTTCCATTTTCTCCCCCTACACCTGGCTGCGGCAGCATGTATGTGCATGCATATGGAGGCACACACACACTGCAGAACCGCAGCCTCACCCATTGAGCCGCTCAGAGCCAGCACTAGCCTCGGGCCTCCACCCGGTGGCAGTCAAAGGCAGAGACAGCTTGGCCACCCTCCCCAAGAGAGGAGAGCTGTCTCTAGGATACTCAGTCTTCTCCTCCACCCCCAGCTGAAACCCAGCAACCCCAGGTCACTGGTGTGGCAGAAAGTGAGATGCATGCGCCTCAGCCCTCCAGTCCACTGGGTCAGCAGGTCTTTTTTGGTTTTTGTCTACCTGATCCTTAAACCCAGTTCTGTATGCAGGCCCCCACCCCCACACCATTCTAGGTTCTTCACGCACTGACATCATCAGATGCAATCAGCGGTTGGTTCCTAGTGTGGATACCACTACTTGCTTAAAGGGGAACATTTACAGCCCCTGCCCATCGCAGTTTGAAAGCACATAAAAATCTCTTTAAATGAGGTATTAGGTTTACCTGTAGCGGGCAGAAGGCAAGAGATATCGATGGCTATATCTGCCCCATATCGATACTACATTGCTACCATTTTTAGAACCCTGTGAAGTCACTGTTGATCAAGCTGTGGCTAACCACACTGCGGTCAAACACAGCTTTGACATCATAAGGGTCTAAAAATGGTGGCAGTGTAGTATCACTATGGGGCAGATTAGCTCATCAATATCTCTGGACTGTTGCTAGCTACAGAGAAGCCCAATAGCTCATTAAAAAAAAATATTTTTTATGGACTTTCACACTGTGATGGACTCTGTTCATAAATATTTGCCTGTAAGTTAGTTACATAGATACAATGGATGTTTATGGGGCACTGGTCCACTAGTGCAGTGGTAGCGCTGCCGCTTGTGACATCGGTGACCTTGGTTTGGAAATGAGTCTGGGTAATTGGAAGGATAGCCAGGGGAGGATGACTGAGTGTACCACAGAACATTCTCTCCTCCAGGGAGGGAGGGATGAGCACTGCTGCCACTTGACCACCACTTGGGTTACCATGGGTTGCTGTGCAGACAGGAGTGCAATTCTGGGGTTGGAGATTGCAGATTGGCTAGGCAGACATGCATGCTCTGAGTGATCACATTCATCGGCCAGCATTCCTGTAACAAGAAAAAGCAGTCCTGCCCTATGACAGCCCTGGAAGGTCTGCAGACCATGCACCCTGCCAACCTACGCACATTCCGTGTGTACCATGGAGTGCTTACTGAGGGCACTGGTCCTTCCTGAAGTCCTCTCCCATGGGGAAGGGATACCATGGGGCTTCACTCCCAGAACAAGGTAAGCACCAGGAGATGGTGGAGGAGATGAGGCTGGGGCCACCTGGAAGCCCTGAGATGGACTGTCGCCGGCTGAAGGGGAAGCCTAAACAGAAAGAGATGTTTACAGACAGAAGACTCATGGTCCATCCAGTCTGCCTGGTTCCTATTTAGGCACTTACCAGTGTAGCAATAGCTAGGCTGCTAGCGGATCCATCATACCATGATTCCATTTGAACTGACCCTCCTCCCCCATTTGCTCCAACCTCTTTCCCACCCTGTCAACCTCACCAGTCCTGTATGTGTCTCCCATCCCCTCCTAAAGCTTGCCCCTGCATTAGCACTGACCAGCTCCACTGCTTTACTTCAATGCAAACTGAGTGCATTGAGGAGCTGTTCTATTTTCATCAATGCAGCAGCCCACACAAGTAGTGATATCAGCATCAGGAACCACTGACTGACTGAGCACCTGTAATGGTGAACTGATGGGGAGTGGCTTTAGAGAACAGGGTTTAGTGCCTTTTTCTCCACAAAGCTCTCTCTCTCCTTTGGGTGAGCAGGTGGCTATCAGCCCTGTCCCTGCCTACCCCTGACTGGCTACCAACTCCCCCTGGACATACCTGACCCATGCCATTCCCTCACAGACTGCTCCCATGGTGGGGCCATGAGGGAGATGGCCATCCTCTCCTCCCCCCTAGCACATAGCCAGAATTTGGGGCCAGGGTACCAGGTGGTCACATAGGCCAGTGGTGGGCAGACATGGCTTCATTAAGCCTGCTCACACATTTTCAATTTTCTCACATCCCTATAGCCACATGGATGTCAGCACTCACCAGGTGGAGGCACACATGCACGTGTCAAGCATCCACCCCTCACCCACATGCTGCTCTGACTTGCACTGCTACCAGGCCTCCCTGTCGTAAAGTGTAGCGACAAGCCTCCCTCTCCGGGAAAGGAGAAAAGTCCCTTGGATACTCAGTCCTCTCCCTCCCTGGTCGACCCACAGCAACCCGAATATGCCCCTGAACTCTTGTCACCGGCATGCCATTGAGCTGGCAATAAAACAGGTTTTAAAGACCAAGGAGACAGAAACAGAAACTAGAGAGACATACAAAAAGCAGTCCATATAGCCATGTCAATGTCAGCCCTGTGTTCAATCCAGTCAGCAGCCATTTCTTGAGCCCTTGATACAGAAAGCAATGACACAGTCGTGGAGCCTGTGTGTCGTTGAACATAGCTTCCCCAAACCATGACATCACTTAAGTAATAAGAGATAACAGAGGGTGCTTTGTACTGGGACAATGGTATACCTTGGATAGGTTGACATGAGACTGAAGGCAGAGTTCTTCCACTGCCCAAGAAGGGACGTTATTATCTAAGCACAAAGCACACCATGGATTGCCTTACTGTGATTATGAAATGGGTCCATTAGGATCGGTAAAGAAACCATTTTTGCTTTGTTTTTTGTTTTTTGTTGTTGTTGTTTTGGCCTCCTACTTGAAGGCCTGTGCCTCCCCTCTGGACCAACCCCCCAGGCCCTATCACCTGACTTCTCATGGACTTACTGCATTATCCCCTGTCTGCCCCCACAGCTTGTTCCCCATGGTGAGGGGAGCGACCGGAACCCCAGCTGCCGCTGAACAGGATCTGGTTTGGGGGAAGTTGCCACATCGCTGGTGCAGGGCCTGCAAGGGGTTGTTCCATCATTCAACTCCAGGCCCACTGACTTTTCCTCTGTTTCTTCTCCCTGCCCCTAAGATGCTGGCCGGGAGAGTGATGCAGGCACATATGTAAGCATGGTGCATGTCATGTGCCGGCATCTCCCCTCCCATTGAGTTACTCCTGAGTGCACTGCCACCTGTGGTCACCCAGGTGGCAGTTATGACCGTAGCTGACTGCCCTCCCTCTCTGGAGGAGCAGAGCATACTCTGGCACACTTGATCCTCCTCCTTCCAGCTGTCCCTCGACGACCCTCAATCATTCTCCAACGCAGGTCGCCAACGTCGTGAGCAGTAGCACTACCGCTAGTCAATGAGACAACATTTTTTTTTTATTAGAAAAAAGGCGTAAAAACAAACAAAAGAGAAATAGAAAGAAAGTACAGTTGCGGAACTTACCATTACAGTAGATCTTTGAAAGAATCTCTTGCATCAGGCCACACCTACAGAACTATAGCTGCCAGGCGCTAGGATCACACGGAAACTTTCTAGCTAGCCAGTGTACTAGGTGCCATCCATGATGACATCATATGTTGATGACATCATTCCCACATAAACATGGGCAGCCCTGTGCCCTCCTCAGTTCCCCCACCGGAGACTACATACAGAGGATCTCCTCCTGGGAAACCAAGGGCGAGTCAGAGGTTCCCACCACTAAGTAAGGTGAAACAGAAGGTAGACCACCCTGGAGAGAGAGAGACAGGAACAGAGAAGCCCTAGGGCCAAGGGGTGATGGAGGGTGGGATGGAATATCCTGATGCAAAAGAGTCTCTCAAAGATCTGTTACAATAAGTTCTTACATAACTCTGCTATCTTCCTCAAGGACTGCAAGGTCCGGGGAGCAAGGGGACCAGGAAGCCATTGCCGTGCTACAGAAGGAAGGAGGGAGCCACAGAGGGAGTCACAGGTGCAAGAGAAGCAGAGGAGAGGTGTATTTTTGGGCTGACTGCTGCACTTCTGCACTGAGCTGCAGCCTCCCAGCTCCAGTAGGGGGCCAATCCAGGGGCAGAGAAGGCAGCCTATTCCGTGGATGTAATAGTAACATGTAGGCTCCTGGAGGAGCCAATCAAGAAGGAAGGAGAGAGTTTTGAGCAGAACAGCTAGCTTTAAAAAGCCCGCTGGCGAGACACTCACTCCACTGCAAGGTCCCGAGAGCAGGGGACCAAGCTCAGCCATTGCCTTCTGAGAACCGAAGGAGGGAGCCGTGGAGGGAATCGGCAGGAGCAAGAGAAGTAGAGGAGAGGTGTGTGCAGAGGAGAGGTGTGTTTTTGGGCTGACTGCTGCACCGCTGCACTGAGCTGCGGCCTTCCAGCTCCAAAAGGAGGCCAATCCAGTGGCAGAGAAGGCAGCCTATCCCATGGACAGGATATTACTGTAATACACAGACTCCTGGAGGAGCCAATCAAGAGAGAAGGAGCAAGTTTTGAGCGGAGTGGCCAGCTTTAAAAAGCCCGCCGGCAGCCACTCACTCCACTGCAAGGTCCAGGGAGCCAGGGGACCAGGCGGCCATTGCCGCACTACAGAAAGAAGGACGGAGCCACAGAGGGAGTTGGCAGGATCAAGAGAGGCAGAGGAGAGGTGTGTTTTTGTCCCACCTACCCTCTCCAGCCCCGACCCAAGGGAGGAGGAGCCAGATCCAGGGTGAACCTACAGGCCAAGGAAGGATAGCTGCCCTCTAGTGGGAAGAGGTGGAAGATAATAAATATAACAAAAAAGGGCCAATCACTATCTGAGGGGATTGGTCATTGGTGGATGGCAACAGGAGGAGTGACTATCAAGTGAGAGCAGTTGGAGGATCTCGACGGAGAGAGTGACCCCAAGGCGAGCTGTGGAGTAGGAACTCACATGGCTGGAGGGGCCCAGTTTAGCAATAAGGTACTGTGACTTCCATTTCTTATGATTCAGCTGCATTCAGAGTTAAGGTACTGTGACTGTTTTAGTTCCGGTCTTTGCCGCCAAGCCGAGGTCACTGTGAATGTTCTGGGACAACTGGGACATTGGGGTGAATGAATTTGAGGTGGGCTCTGTTTTTCTAGGAGGAGGTTTCATTTGGGTGACACTGCATGAAAAGGCAATGTGGGTGAAAGACTGTTTGGATAAAACTGTCTCGGAAGGGAAACACTGCTAGGATTGTGAAGTCACGTTAGATACTGCTTATAGTGCATAGGCTGCTCGGAAGAAAAACACTGCTAGGATTGTAAAGGTTATAGATATAGATACTGATAATGGTGCATAGGCTGCTCTGAAGGAAGCAGTACAAGGACTGTAAATTCAAGTTTAGATACTGCTAATAGTGGCATAGGCTACATTGAGAGAGGAGGCCCCGGCAACTGAGGGGTTCTGCACTGTCTGATTGCTAAGACTGTATCTGAGAGGGGGAAGGTTTGGAGGGCAGCAAGGGTCAATTAAGAAAGTGAGTTCTTAGGAGGTTATCACTGCAGGAGGGAACCTATAAATCAGAAGTGAGGTACACTATAGAGGAGGGGACTCCCTGAAACATCTAAGAATCAGAATAAGGTAAGGGGCTACATCTAACCATTGTGGGTATCTCGAGGGACAGAACATCACTGGAGAAGACAAATGGAGCGGGTTAAGGAAGGATGCACTACAGGGTGGGAGGGTCTAGTGGGGGTGGTTGGGGACAGCACAGGAGGGGGTGGCACTGGGGGCAGCAGGATGCTGGGGGGCCAACATGGGTAGAATTGTGGATTGCAATGGATGTGGGGCGGCGGTTTGGATGAACATATTGTGAAGGCTAGGAGGGTGTCCAATCTGTAACAGGCTGAGGAGTACGGAATAGAAAGTGCTGTGGCTGGGTAGAGAGTTGGAGAGGATTTGGGGGGGGGGGGGACAGGAGGCAGGAAGGTCTCATCCGGGGAATAATATGAGGATACCACATGGGAGGAACAGTGGTTCGAGGGAGGGGTTGGGGAGGGAGTACAGGAGCAGAACAAAAAAGGGGCCTAGCACTGGTGGGAAGGGTAGAAGGAGCCAATGCACAGCCAGGCAGAGGGGGCATGAAATAGGTTTTCTGTGCTGTCAACACTGATGGAGGTGGAGGGGGTGCATGATCTCCAGGAGGGGGCAGGAGAGGGAAGAGGAGGGAAATCCGCAAGGGACAGGAGTCAGCCAGAGGAGGGAGACAGGGGTGAAGGGGAGAGGAGCACTGCTGGTGGAAAGGACGGCAGGGACATAGCGGGAGGGCCTGGGCAGAGGGGAGGGATGTGGAGGATAGTGAAGGAGGAGTGAAGGGGAGTGGGAACAGGGCAGGGGCGAAGGTGGGGAGCAGAAGAGGGGGAAGGGTAGAGCTAGAGAGGTGTCAGGCTCTAGTAATGGGTACCTTGGGAAAAGGGTGGGGTGGGGATAAGGAATGAAGAGGGGTGTGTGCTAGTGCTGGGTGATTCCATACTAAAAGGGATCAGATGGGGCAGCAAGGGGGAAAGGCATAGCCGCATATGGGTGGAGGCCATACTTGGGCTAACGGTGGGTGGGGCAGGCGATTCTTAAGTGCGAAAGGAGGGGCAGAAAGAAATCACATGTTGTGGTACATGTGGGAACTAATGACCTGGTTGGGGAGACTGTGGAAGTAGTGAGGAAGAGGTTTGAGGAACTAAGAGGGCTATGTGAGGAAGTGTGGGAATCAGTGGTCTTCTCAGAGGTGCTGCCAGTACCCTGCGCAAGTACAGCGAGAAAAGGGAGGATTAGGGCATTCAATACTTGGCTAGGGGAATGGTGTCGGTCCAATGGGTACGGGAAAGTGGGGGGCTGGGGCAGAACCTGGGACAATAATGACCTATGGGGACAGGCTGAACTTGAGCGGGAAAGGGAAGGGAAGGTGGTATTAAAGCAGAGGTTAGAGGGTTACGTAGCATCAAGGGTGGTTTTAAACTAGGTGGAGGGGTGAGGACAGCTGGTAGACAGGGATCCCAGAGAGGGGAGCCAAGCAAGCTTACCCCCAAGCTATCGGAGAGGGATTTAGGGTAGGGGCACAAGGAGGGGTTAGGAGGGGGGAAAACCAGGGAAGGAGGGAAGGAACAGGTTGGAGGGTGGTCTCACTGAATGCAAGAAGCTTAGGTAACTAGTCAGCCGAGCTACAGGAGCTCTTGGCAGTGTGGAGGGTTGACATAGCGGCCATCACAGAAACATGATTCCCCCAGTACCATCTGAAGCTTGATCAGCATCCTCTGAATGAGCGGGAAGGGAGGAAATCCATAGAGAAAAGAAAGAGACAACACATCTCGCCAGAAAACTCCAGGCCCTGGAGCAAGTGAGCAGAAAAGCAGTAGTATTGTGTTGAGTGGGGAAGCAAAAAGGTCCAACTCTCGTCAACCCCACCTGTCGAACAGGTCGACAACACTGAGGTCAGTGGTTCCCACATGTGCATCCTGGACTGCGACCTGCTTAGTCTGTCTACCAAGACGTTTTGGGTGCCTGGAACATGGACTGATGACAGTTCTAGATCATATTCTAGAGCCCAGTACCAGACCCTCATCACTTCTCTGTACAGGGGGTAAGAATGGGCCACCCCTTGCTTGTTGATGCAGTGCACTACACTGATGTTGTCCATCTGCACTAGCAGAAGCCCTGGGTACAGGTAGTCCTGAAAGGCTTTCAGGTCATATAGAACAGCACCTTACCTCTGAGACATTTATGTGGAGGGAACTCTCCACAGCAGTCTAAGTACCATGGGTCTGGTGAGGATCCAGGTATGCCCCCAGCCCATCACCGAAGCATCCGTTGTGAGGATCTGATGAGGGGAGGCAATCAGGAAAGGAATCCCTTTGAGCAAATTGTTGGGTTCCATCCACCACTGCAGCACTTTCTTTACTGGTGAAGTTACTAGAACTTTCTGTTCTAGATCATCAGTGTGTTGATCCCATTGGAGGATCCGCACGTACAGCCTCACCAGGGCAACTGTGACGATGGCTGCAGTCATCAAGCCCAGCAGCCACAGGAATGTCCTGGCTGTGACATACCGGTTGCAGTAAAGCAACTGGACCTGTGCCATCAGGTGTCCCACCTTGTCTCGGAGCAGGAAGGCTGCACCCTGAGCAGTGTCCAGTATGGCTCCTATGTACTGAAGATGCTGACAGAGGGTCAAGACTGACTTCAGCAGGTTGATCGTGATCCCTAATGCATGGAACTGCTATCTGGTATGTGCTAGGGTGCAGAGCAGTTGCTCCTCGGACTGAGCTTTGAGCAACCAGTCATGCAAGGAAAAATGTACAGTCCCTCCCTCCTGAGGGCTGCTGCCACCACTGTCAAGCATTTGGTAAAGACCCATTGCACAGAAGATAAGCCAAAGGGCATTGCCCTGAACTGGCAGTGCACCCCCTGGAACAGGAATCTGAGGTACTTCCTGTGGGGAACACAAATCTTTATGTGCAGGTATGCATTCTGCATGTTAGGGGCATATCCAGTCTCTCTTGTACAGTAGCGGCAGAAGGCCTTGTAGGGTTACCATCCTGAGCTTCTTGTACTGGATGTAGAAGTTCAGGTTTCTCAGATCCAGGATGAGCCACAAACCAAATTGCCTGTGGATCGGAGAACTAGAAAGAAGTGGGAATAGAACCCTCTGTTCCTCTGATCTTCGGGAATTGACTCTATGGCCCTTTTCTGCAGCAGTATGTCAGTTTCCTCCAGCAGCACTGCAATGTGGTCTAGAGGGTAGTCTGAAAGAACTAGAGATAGATCTGGAGGTCACTCCAGAAATTCTAAAGTGTGGCTATCTCTATGAGCTGTAACCCAAGCATCTGTCGTGATCTCCCTCCACCTGTCCAGGTGAAGAGAGAAGCAACCCGCTACCACCATCTCCTGTAATATTGGAGGGTGGGGGTCTAGCAAGGAGTCATGCTGAGGCAGAACCAGCAGTTGGGCCACACCTCCACCTCTAGAGACCTTCCTGGTGGTGGAGGTAGGGGCAGGCAGAGCTGTTCCTGCTCTGTGCTTGCCTGGCTGTCAGGTACTCGACTTGAGTCTGTGGGAGGCCTGACGAAAAGGTACTTTATGCCCACTTCTTGGCTGGTATGGTAATGCGAGTGTACCCGACAGCAAGGTCCTCCCTGAGGCCTGCAGGTCAGAAAGGATGTCCTGCACGTCTGCCCCAAAGAGCTTGTAGCCTCTGAAGGGAACATTCAGGATGGACTGTTGCACATCAGTAGCAAAGCCAGACACCCTGAGCCAAGAATGCCTTAGACAGATGTCAACCGCAGCTGCTCTAGCGGAGGCATCTGAGACGTCATAAGCAGACCTCAAAAGATACTTGTCCACATCTGCCCCAGACTTGAGGGCTTTAAACAGCTCCAGCTTCTGAGGGCCCTAAGGAAGGGCACGAGCTGCAGCTTTGGCCTTTTCCAAGAGCGCTCTGGAATTTGACCATATGGGTGATGTAATTAATAATTGTGAGGGCCAGCGTGGCAGATGCATTGACCCTCTTGCCCATAAGATTCAGCTTTCGGAACTCCTTATCTAGAGGAAGAGAGCTAAGGTGCTTGGGTCTCTTGGACCTATCATAGGCAGCATTTATCACCACTGAATCTGCCTGTGGTTGTCTTGTGAAAAAAGGCTTCCCTGAGGGAGCCTGGTACAATTTGTCAGCCTTTCTGGGCATTACAGGGTTCATATTTGGCCTGTACCAGGCAGCCATGGTGGCATCCTCTAATAAAGCCAGCAGAGGGGGAATAATCAAAGAGGGAGAATTGGGCAATTCCAAATATTCTGCCAGATTTCTCCCGGCAATACCCTGCTCTTCAGCATCGAACCCCAAAGCTGCTTGCAGCTGCTTCATCACTGAGTTGAAGGAGGTGTCATCTGGTGGGGGGGACCTCGGGGTATATTTGGTGGAGTCCTCTCCCTCTGAGGAAACAGTGGAGGTAAACCTGGAGGGCCTCCGAATCCCCTCTTCCTCATTGTCCTCCTCCTCATGTGGGATGAGGTCAGGATTGTACTCATCCTCATCAACTGGCTCTGAATAGGGCACAGAAGACACTGACAACTAAGAGCAAGCAAGTCGCGTCAACGTGGATGGTGTCAACACGGGAGGTGGCCTGGTAGGCCCCAGCATCAACAGGCCCAGAGGAGGAGCAGTGTGGTGCATAAACTCCCAGAAGGAGGAGAGCACAGCCTGGCCGTTGATTGGAGTCACCAGAGCACCTTGCGGCTCCGGAAGGGGTGGGGTGACTGGATCCCTGGCATTGGAAGTACGGCCTGAAGTGTCAACGAGGAGAGCTGAGGGCCCAATGTCAACATGACAGCCTGAGGCATCAGTGGGGGAGGCTGAGGCCCCGGTGTCGACATGATGGTCTGAGGTGTCGATGGAGGGAGGCTGAATCCCTGGCATCAAGGAAATGGCCAGATGCATTGATGGGGAAGGCAGAATCCTGATGTCGACAAACGATCGCAGGCTGAAGCAGGTCTGGCAAAACTCCCTGTGTCGTCCCTGAGCAAGAAGTAGTTTCAACAACAGAGGCTAAAACATCCACAGGGGCATCAGGAGCCCTGATGTTGATGTGTCATCATTGGCCAAAGAAGGACTGATAGGCAGCACTGCTGGATCAGACCTTGTGGAGGAAAGGGAGTAGGCAGCAATGGGTGTTGCCGCTGAGATTGACAATGATCCAGGAGCAGCCTGCGCTCGAAGTAGCAACTGTGAGCACACCAGGGAGGATTTTTCCTTGGGCCAGTCCTTCTCCCAGGACTTGTGTTTACCAGCCGATTTGTCCCGGGCCTTGGAGGAGTGGGAGCCCTTGGATGTAGCATTTTGCCTGGAGCTCCTTCTCCATTCTGGTGACATTTTGATGGCACCACCAGGTAGCCTGGTTGAATCCACAGCAAACCTCTCAGGCCTTAATGTCATGGTTGGTGCTGAGACAGCAGACGCAAGCACTGTGGCTGTCTTTATCGTATATCTTCTTACCGTGGCTGCAGTATCTGAAGAGTTTCTCGGGGTCGGTCAGCATAAACAAAGGTGAGAATCACTTTAAAAACTAAAGTGATTAACAAACTAGGTTAGAAAAGAAAATAAAGACAGACATCAAAGATTTGGCAGTCGACTGGGGTGGTGGTGTCTCTGAGGACTCTGATATGTGATGATCAACAGCAGAAAAAGAACTGAGGAGGGTGAGGGGCCACCTACATTTATTTAGGAAGGATGTTGTCAACTGACATCGATGTGGGCAGCCCCTAGTACACTGCTAAGTTTCCGTGAGGTCCTAGTGCCTAGCGGGTATAGTTCCTTAGGTGTGGCCTGATGTAAGAGATATCCTTGAAGAAGTTAGTAATGCTACTTAGCTATTGTAATTTTGCTGTTTGGCCAGTAGATGGCAGATGTTACATTTGTTTTTATTAAAGGAAAACTGCACCATCATATCTTCTACATGTCATTTGCTTCCATGTCAACAGACAACTCTTTTCATGTAGCTGTTAAAGACGTATGCAACTGCTTCTGTTAGTTTTCACACTTCATACTAGACACTGTCACTCTCCTGGGAGGGTCCATTTCGTGGCTGTTGAAATCTCATAGTCCCTGAGAGCTGCATTAACATATGAGAATGTGATGCGTAATCAACCTTCAAACTCCCCAGTATGCCTGTCTGCTTAAGTAGTTTTAAAAGAACCAAGCTGCAAGAAGGTGTGAAATACCACATTTACCTTCAGTGAGTTTTACAAGCTATCTGAGTTGTAATGCGTTTTTTTTCCCCCTTTAAACTCCATTCGGTTTATAAGTTTCCAGAGAGTTTTTGCAGGGTATTTGTTATTTTAGCATAGAGATACATGATATAAATGGTTGATCTGGCATCATGTTCTCATATGCTAATGAAGCTCTCAGAGACTATGAGATTTCAACAACGATGAAATGGACCCTCCCAGGAGAGTGTCAGTGCCTAGTATGAAGTGTGAAAACTAACAGAAGCAGTTGCATACCTTTTTAACAGCTACATGAAAAGAGTTGTCTCTTGACATGGAAGCAAATGACATTTAGAAGATATGAGGGTGCAGTTTTCCTTTAATTTGTTTGTTTGTTTGTTGAATTTTGCTGACCTGGTAAGCCCACTGGGCCTAGAAGTCCCTTTTTCAGGGGAGACCGGGGGGAAGGGGGATACAGATGGTAAGCAACTGAAATTGAACCAGATTACGTCGTTGGTGGTATTTATAGTGAATGAGGGAAATTTGGCCAGGACACTGTGGAAATTCCCCTACTCTTTTTCGATAAGTGCTATGGGATCTTTAACATCCACCTGAACTACCACCAATCCAGGCAGATGGGACCTCGGTTTAACGTCTCATTCGAAAGACGGCACCAAGTGCCAGATGTGGGAACTGAACCCACAGCCCTCTGATCTCCCAACCTCAGAGGCAAGTGTGCTACCTACTGAGCCACTGACACTGCTAAATTTACTGTATTTATTTCATTTCTTTTGGATTTTGTTGACCGGGTTGGTTCACACTGAGACTTTCACCCCTTTTTTCAGGAGCAACCCAGGATAAGTTACATACAGGATATGACTTACGTTCACATTGGTACAAATTAATGACACAGAGGATATGGAGACATGGTAGCTACAACAGGCATAACAGTGAAAAGCAACAGAATTACATAGCAAATTTTACACAAAAGCAATAAGACGAAGTGTGATGTGCAATGTTACAATACAGTACAGCACACAGTACCTAAAAAAGTTCAAATACTAGATCAAGGCCAACAGTGAGAAAAGACACCATAGCTGCAGCTTGGCACAAGGCTCAGCAGAAACAGAAGCAGCTCAGATTTGGGATTGGATGCCCTTTCAGTAGTCCCTTGAAGGCCTGGTATGACTTTCTTGAATAGGGACAGGGAGTCCATTCCAGAGCAGGGGAGCTTTGTGTGCAAAGGACTGTAAACCAAATGTTGTTTTGGTCCAAGGAACTGAGAGGAGGGTCTGAGAGGAGAAGCGGAGGTGCCTTCTAGAGGGCTTCTAGGCCCATATATCTCTAAGACTACGAATACAATTTGTTAGTGTCTTATAGGCCAGACCGAGGGTTGGGTAGTAGAGATGTTTGTCAAGAGTGGGCAAATGTAGAGATGCAAGGATATTGCAATGAACCTTAAGGTCCTCTGAAGAACTACTACAGGTACCCAGAGTCAGAACCTCTTGTGGAGCTTGATCCTTCTCCTCCTCCTCCATCCCCTCCTTATGGAATGGGCTCCCTGGAGGCATTCAAGCATCTACTTCCCTAAGGAGTTTCAAAAAAGAGTTCAAATCCCATCTGCTGAACCCGAACACTGTTCCTGCTATAAATAACAATGGTTTAATTTAGTCTCCTAAGCTTTATCTTAGGTGGTCAGGTACTGTATAAAGCAGAGATATATTGTTGCTCTGAAGGCACGTGATGTCCCGAGTGTATAGTTATCCCCTGCTGTACTGTGCTGTTCTGCAATGTGTACTCCCCCCATCCTTCTTCTTTATTAAATGCCCTTACACACTATATACTACATAGAAACATAGAATTTGACGGCAGATAAGGACCGCTTGGCCCACCCAGTCTGCCCATTTTCCTACCTAACAGATAAGCTGCAGATCCTAGTTAACCAACAGCTTACTTCCTCCTACACCCCACTAGGACTGCCTTATGCCTGTCCCCTGCATTCTTGAAGTCCCCCACTGTTCTTGACTCCACGACCTCCACAGGGAGGCTGTTCCATCATCCACAACCTCTCAGTGAAAAATACTTCTCACATTACCTCTAAGTCGTCCCCTTCTATCTTCAAATTGTGCCCCTTGTTCTTGCACATCTCTTTTCTGGAAGATGTTACCTCTTGGACTTTGTTAATTCCCTTGAGGTACTTGAAAGTTTCTATCATGTCCCTCTCTCCCTTCTTTCCTCAAGGGTATACATATTAAGCTCCTTTAGTCTTTCTTCGTATGTCTTCTGGTGCAGACCCTGCACCATTTTGGTTGCCCTCCTCTGGATAGCCTCCACTCTGTCTATGTGTTTGCGGAGATGGGGTCTCCGGAACTGCACACAGTACTCCACATGGGTCTCACCAACTGTCTGTACAGAGGGATAATAACTTCCTGTTTTCACTATTGATGCCTCTTCCTATGCATCCCAGTATCCCCCAGCCTTCCTTACTGCCTTCTCACATTGCTGCCCACCTTTAGGTCATCTGATATAATTACCCCCAGGTCCTTTTCTATTTTACTGTTGTCAGTATCTCACCCCCCATTGTGTACGCTTCCCCTGGGTTTTTGTTTCCCATGTGCATTACCTTGCACTTCTTTGCATTGAATCTGAGCTGCCATACATTTGACCATTCCTCCAACCTTGCCAAGTCCCTTCTCATCCTTTCCACTCCATCTTGTGTATCAACCCTGTTGCAGATCTTTGTGTCATCTGCAAAGAGACATACTTTTCCTTCCAGTTCCTCTGCAATGTCACTTATAAAGCATTAAAAAGGACCGGTCCCAGTACTGAACCCTGCGGTACCCCACTAGTAACCCTCCTTTCTTCACTGTGTACTCCATTTACTACTACCCTTTGCGTCCTGTTGTCTAGTCAATTTTTTATCCAGGCTACCACCTTGGGACCCACTCCAAGGCTGCCTATCTTGTGTATTAATCTTTTGTATGGGACTGTATCAGATGCCTTGCTAAAATCTAGGTAGACCATGTCCACAGCCCCTCCCTGGTCTACTACTTTGGTCACCCAGTTAAAGAAATCTATTAGATTCGACTGACACGACCTTCCCATCGTGAATCCATGCTGCCTTGGGTCCTGTGCCCCACTGGCCTCTAGGTACTCAACAATTCTTTCCTTTAGAAGTGATTCCATCATTTTCCCTACCACTGAGGTCAAACTAACTGGTCTGTAGTTTCCTGCCTCTGTCCTGCTCCCACTTTGTGAAAAGGAATCACATCTGCCCTCCTCCAGTCCTCGGTACCACCCCATCCTCCCATGATTTGTTAAAGAGAGTAGTCAGCAGTGTCACTAGTTCTACCCTTAGTTCTTGTAGAATTCTATGGGTGAATCCCATCAGGCCCCACTGCTTTGTCCACCTTCAATTTTATTAGTTCTTTCAGAACCCTTTCTTCTGTAAATGGACTGGTATTGACCCCGCCTTCAGAGTGTTTCTCTTGTTTGGTTTAGGTAATCCCTCCTCTTCCTTTGTGAATACTGAGCAGAAATATTCGCTCAGTATCCCTGCTTTTCACTGTCACCCTCTACCCACATTCCTCCCTTTATTGAGCTTCAGTATCCCTCCTTGGTCTTTCTTCGCCCCTAATGTACCTATAAAGGTCTTATCCCTTCTTAACAGAACTGGCTATCCTTTCTCGGTTTGGGCCTTTGCTATTCTAACTGCCTTCCCAGCCTCTTTCTGCTTTAACTGATAAAGTTCTCTGTCCTGCTCCTTCTGTGTTTCCTTATATTTCCTGAATGCTGTCCTTTTCTCCTTAACCTTCCCTGCCACCCTTTTGAGAACCATAGCGTTTTTTTCCTTTGTTGTGTTTTATTGATTTGCTTTACACAAAGGCTTGTTGCCTCTGTGATGGCTGTTTTGATCACTCCCTATTGTTCCTCCACCCTCCTTCTTGCCTGTTTGCTAGTGCTTTTCTGAGGCACTCTCTCATTTTCCCAAAGTCAGCCCTCCTAAAGTCCAGTACTCTTGCTTTTGTATGGCTTGATTGTATGGCTGTGTTTATCGTGAACCATACTGTTTGGTGGTTTGTTCCTCAGATGGCTACCCACTTCTAAATCTGAGATTCTTTCTCCGTCCCCATTTGAGAGTACCAGGTCTAAGACTGCTCCCTCCCGAGTGGGTTCCAATACTAGCTGTCTGAGGCATGCCCCCTGTAAGGCATCAAGAATGACCCTGCTTTTGTATGTGCCTGCAGCAAAGGTGCTCCAGTTAACATCTGGCATATTCAGGTCCCCAATCAACAATATCTCCCCTTTTTCTGCCATTCTAAGAAAGCCTTCTATCATTTCCTTGTCCATTCCCTCCCCCTGAGATGGGGGTCTGTATACAACCCCCATGCAGATTGTGGTACCATTTCCTGTCTCCAGAGTGACCCAAAGTGCCTCATCTGCTCCCTGTTTACTCTTTAGCTCTGTTGCTTTGATCCCTTCCTTTACATAGAGAGCTACTCCTCCTCTTTACCCTCCCTCTCCCTCCTGTAGATTGTGTATCCTGGTATGTTGACATCCCAGTCATGGTTCTCTGTGTACCATGTTTCTGTGACTGCCACAATATCCAGGCAACCCTCTTCCATCAAGGCCACTATTTCAGGGAGCTTGTTACACAGACTACGGGCATTGGTACTCATCACCCTCCACTTTTTGATAGCCTTACCTCTTTTATCCCCATTTCTGTCCTTACTGCCTTTGCCTTATTTTACATTTAAATCTGTTCTGCTCCCTAATAACTTCTGTACCTTGGCATTTACCTCACTAATCACCATGTTTTGTGGGGGGAGGCTGGGATTTCCCTGCTCCTTTTCAGTGCCTCCCCTTGGCTAGTTTAAATGCTTCAAACGAAGCATCTAAACCTTTCACCTAGGATCCTGGTTCCCCTGGACAGATGCAGACCATCGCACCAGTATAGGTCTGCATCCCTCCAGGTGGCTCCCAGTCCCCAATGAAGCCAAAACCCTGAGCTCCACACCAGTTTTTCAACCACTCATTGAATTCCCTGGTGAGAAGTGCCCTACATCTCCCTTGCCATAGACAGCAGCACCTCTGAGAAGGTTACCGTGATGCGCTACTTGTCTAAGACCCTTCCCAACTCTACAAACTCCTCTTGCACTGCTCTGATCCCATTCCTAGCCAGGTCATTTGTCCCTAGGTGGACAATGACATCCAGCTCCTCCCTCGTGCAGCTCCTTCCCACGATCCTGAGGATTACTTCCTGTCCCTCCAAGCCGTGGTGCCAGGAAGGCACCTTACCTCCCTCCCTCTCCCCTTCCTCACCCATTTCTACCCCCCTAATGATTGAGTCCCCCACCAGGAGTTGTTTCCTCACCCTGTGGAGTCCCATGCCACCCTCCTGTGGGTCTCCTTTGTGAAGGTTCCCAGCATCCTCCTTGGTCTCCACTGCAGGTGCCTCCATAGAGGAACCACTATCCACCAGAAGAGTGCATGAATTGTGGAGAGGTACAGCTGGAGGGATGCAACTCTTTTCCACCACCCCCTCCCTCCTTGAGCCCACCCTGGTCCAGCCTCTCCTCTTTCTTGACAACCTCTGAGGTAGTGGCATTGGCCCTGGTGGTCCCTGGGTGGGGGAGGAGGTTTCACAAATCCTAGCCAGGTCAGCCTGGAGATGGGCAACCTCCTCTCTCAGACCAGAGAGGTGCCTGCAAATAGGGCAGCATCGCAGCCTCCAGAATGTCTCCCGGAACACAGCCGCCACACAGTCATTGCACTGCACCACTCCTATCATGTCTTATTTTGTGTCCTCTCTACTGTTTCTCTGGATGCTTACTCTCTCCTCTCCTTACAACTCTGACCCTTCCTGTTCTGGGACAGCAACTTCCTATCTTCTTCAGTAGCCTCTTTCTTCCTTGCTCAATATCAGACCACCAGCAGCTGGTGGGGGAGTGAGCTACTTTTTCCTTTAGGGTTGACAAAACCAATATTTCTCTATGATCCTTTCCTTCCTACTGCCAAACAGGAAGTTCCTGTTGACAATCAAATCCAGTGGCTATAAAAGTAGAACTGGCTTTGGGTGGGTGGGATGGAGGGCAATTAGTAAGAAAAAAGGCTAGCAACAGGAAGTTGTAATTTGACTCACCTGCTTTTGTAGTGTCTAAACCACACCCCCAGGTAAGCTCTCTTTCCTCCTACTGGTTTAGCAAAGTCAGTTGATAAGGCTAGCAACAGGAAGTTGTAATTTGACTCACCCGCTTTTGTAGTGTCTAAACCACACTCCCAGGTAAGCTCTCTTTCCTCCTACTGGTTTAGCAAAGTCAGCTGATACAGTACCCTTCCCAGCTAAGAACACACACTGACTTTCTTTCTTTCCTTTCTTTTTTTAACCCTAAATAAGACCCCTTCTACTTCTAATAAAGTTATCTGTCTACTTAATCTTAACAGACACTGACTCCTGCTGAGTTATAAGTTTTAAATGAATAAGAAAATGTAGCTTCTTTTAGTTAGCTGCTTTCTGCTCTACAAGCAAGGCTAGCAACAGGAAGTTGTAATTTGACTCACCTGCTTTTGTAGTGTCTAAACCACATCCCCAGGTAAGCTCTCTTTCCTCCTACTGGTTTAGCAAAGTCAGCTGATAAGGCTAGCAACAGGAAGTTGTAATTTGACTCACCTGCTTTTGTAGTGTCTAAACCACACCCCCAGGTAAGCTCTCTTTCTTCCTACTGGTTTAGCAAAGTCAGCTGATGCAGTACCCTTCCCAGCTAAGAACACACACTGACTTTCTTTCTTTCTTTTCTTTCTTTTTTTAACCCTAAATAAGACCCCTTCTACTTCTAATAAAGTTATCTGTCTACTTAATCTTAACAGACACTGACTCCTGCTGAGTTATAAGTTTTAAATGAATAAGAAAATGTAGCTTCTTTTAATTAGCTGCTTTCTGCTCTACAAGCAAGGCTAGCAACAGGAAGTTGTAATTTGACTCACCTGCTTTTGTAGTGTCTAAACCACACCCCCAGGTAAGCTCTCTAAGTAAGCGGGATAATACTCCTAATGATCTGATGCTGTTGTTACCAACACGATACGTATGACTGTAGTATGTTGACTAATAATGTTGTATTTCTCTGTATGATGTGTCTATTGTAACTTTCTGAATGTATTTTGTCTGAATCACTGCTTTATGTATTTATGTAATTAACCCCGGGTCGCCCCTGAAAAAGGGACCATCCAGTCTCAGTGGGCCTACCAGTTACCAAAATTCAATAAATAAACAAATGATGTTCTCAATTTTCTGCACCTAATGCAAACCTGGTGATTTTGTGACACATAATAGCTATAAGTTTGGTGAACCCTTCACCTTTCAGGAAGGAGAGGACTGGGGCTCCACACAGTAGTGTAAGGAGGAGGACACTACTAGCTACGGACATATGGGCTTCATTAGTTAGGAAGGATTTCAGCCTGTAGAGCAGCCCCAGTTTTGGGGAAAGAAGCTGTGTGGTATATGCTTGGTATGGGTCTTAAAAGTGAGCTCTTGGTCAAGCCAGACACCTAGATATTTTATTGTGTCTACCACTTCCAGCTGGGCACGAGTGGAGGTGGAGATCCATAGCAGCTTACTTCGGTCAGTGCCTGATTTTCTGGAACCAAATAGCATGGCCTTTAGTGTTTTTTTTCCACTGAGTACAAGAAGATTTGAGACAAACCATACTTCAAGTTCACTGAAGTCATTATTAAATCTAACTGTGATATTGAGGTCTGGGACAGTTCTTGATAGAACCGCATCATCTGTGTTTAACAATATTTTGGCTTCACCACAGTTGGAGAGGAGCTCGATGACGAACAGCAAGACCAGCATAGGGCCCATGATAGAGCCTTAAGGGACCTCATCAGAGATCTCATGATGGGAGGAGAGACATGACCCCCACTTGACTGACTGCTTACGCCTATGAGATAGCTGGTAAACCACTGAGAGGAGAGCTGGTCAAGACCCGAGCTGTTCAATTTAAGCAGGAGAAGGTCATGGTTGACTAGGTCAAAGGCCTTTGTGAAGCTGACTGACACAGCTCCCGTGTGGTTACTGTGGTCAGAATCCAGGAGAACATTAGTGGTGAAGTGTACCAGGGCTGAGTCAGTGCTGTGGAATTTGTGGAAGCCATGCTCATGTAAGAATGGAGTGGTTTTGAAATTAGGCCAGCAACTGGTTGTACACTAGCCGCTCTTGTGCTTTAGCCAATGTGCACAAAATAGAGATAGGGTGATAGTTCCCAAATGGTTCCCTGGCTCTGCCCTTATGCACTAGGACCACATGCTACCTTCCACTTTTGGGGAGCCATGCCATGAAGCAGTGACAAGTTAAAAAGGGTAACCAAAGGAGGTGTTGGGATAGGGGCAGCCAGTTTTAGTAGTCAAGGCTCAAGATTATTGTGCCCTGCAAATTTTTCTGCTTTCTATTTAAAAACAAGTGAACTGAGGTGTAGTGATACAGCTGTGCCTGCTTAATGTAGTCAGGTCAGTGAGGTCATAGATCTTTTTTCAATGCTTTTGTGATGAGATATCAGCACCCAGGTCTCAGGCTCCTCAACCAGTCAGGTTTCTAGATTTGTTTATACACATTTCATAAATACCTGAGAAAAGTGGGTAACAGGCTGGTTGGAAGGAGAAGGTCGGTGAGGCAGACAGATACTTAAATAACAAACACAGGGTGCTGGTTAAAAACTTACAGACAGTGAAAGGAAAGACATTGGAGTCAGCTGCAGTGGTAAGACACATTTAATAAGCAATCACTGAAGACTGATGGGAAGGGGAGGTGCTTCCCATGTCAGCACAGATATCGCAAACCATAAGCATTCTGCAAAGCCAGAGCAAAACTGCCATCACTGCAGAGCAGAAAAGAACTTGGACTCAGCCCAATGAACAGCATAAGCCAAACAGCATTCTGTTCAAATATTTTCGATTCACATCTCAAGGTACTTTATCCAGAAGAAAAATTCTGTCTCCCCCAGAACAGTAAATTAAATATAAGTCTAGTAACTCCACTCCCCACTGGGATGCTTTCTTGGTAAATATTTTATGGAAAATGCAAATACCCCTGGTGGGGAGCAGGACATCCCTGTAAATCAGTATATATCTGTACTGCTTACTTATTTATCCCTGCTTAAGAAACTGGGGGCAGGAAACAGATGGACCAAGAATCCCATCCGACCTTAAATTACTATGTTACTCACATATGGTCCAGGTACAAACTCCAGCACCACCCACTGCCCAAAAAACACCAAAGAGCATCAATGTTGTTAAAAAAACATGAAGTTTAATTCATCGAAAGTGTGCAGACCTCTTACCACAGACTAGGAGGGCACCTGCAGGACTCCACCATCTCCGACTGGTTTCACTCAAAGTGTCATCAGGGAGTCATGTTTTTGGAACAGCATTGATGCCCTTTGGTGTTTTCTTGGTGGTGGGTGGTGCTTGAGTTTCTGCCTGGATACTGTCCGTCTCTATAGCACACCCAGCCATGGGGCAGCTTTGCTCTGCTGTGCTGACTCATATATGGTGCCATGAGAAACTGCAGTAATGCTGCTTTTTAAAAGAGGAAATGTTGACGGGGACCCTGGGGAGCATCCCTAGTTTCTTCCAAGAAACGCCAATCACTTGGGCTCCTATCATCTTCTCGAACCACCACCATATATGAACATGTAAGAGATATGAGAAAGCCTGACCGTAGAAGGGTTTAAAAACTCCCTTAAGACATATCTTTTTTCAAGATGCCTTCAAAGGAACTTAAGATTTTAAGATTTTAGGTGTTGATTTTTAAGCTGACTTTAGTTGTCTAATTTTAATGTGTTTTATTTGTGTTTTGTGCGAGTATGGTGTAAGAGCACCCTGAGCTATGGAAGGGTGCCTTGTATAAATAAAGTTTACTTACTTACTTACAATTACATTGGTACTAGTATGTTGTTTAACTACAAAGAGTAGCAGTACACCATTTAATTGGAAGCAGTGCCGTTACATCGTTTAATTGAAAGTGGTACCAGTACATTTGATTTGTCACCGTCTTTGCCACTATGGAGAGGAAAGCTGCCATTGACATGAACCTCTGGAAACCCTGAGATCATGTGTTCAGCCTGTTCCTCCAAGGTAGACAAATTCTGCTGTCAATCATGCTCTTCGAGCTCTTCCCTTCAACAGTGGATGAAATATTAAGTTATACCTAATAATGTTATTCTCAGAGAGTAAAATGAGCCAACTAGACTTTCAAAGATCCGACAACCCCCACTTCTAACACTTCCTTTGGGAGTTTGTTTCAAAGGCCTGCCACTCTCTGGGTGAAAAAAAATGCCTCGTCTTATTACCCACTTATTTTACCTGCACTGATACTAACACACCAGCCTTCAGATACACTAAAGCAGAGTTTAGCTGGTCAGTGGGCACTCTGAATAACTGTGCAAGACAATGCAGCATTGAAATAATGCATGAAGGATGAAGCCCTCATGGGCAACCCCCTTTTTGTTGAACAACAAGACACGGTAAAGTGAAAATAAAAGCACTACCAACATACATGTATCCAATCACGTCAGCGTTGGGCTGCTCTGAGAAAGCCTCATCAGTGACTCTAAGCGCACATGCACGTTATAAAATCCAGACAGAGCCATGAATCGGAGAACCAGAGCACAAAATGGCAGCAAAAACAGGTTGGAGAAAGGGATAAAAGAGGAAAGAAGAAAAGAGAGTGTTAATTCATGATTAGTGCAGTTTGGTTAAGTGGGAGAACAGGGTCATAGCACTCGTGAGTTAGTACCATGGTGTCTGTGGCAGGAAAATGAGACAAATGGCCTACTGACATTAACAGTTGGCAATACTGATTCAAAGCAGGAGCACAGTTTTTGAAACATCTTATGAATATATTAGATTATAACATGGGCTTCGGAATCTTACAAACTTCATTGGTTGACACACATCACCTGAGTATTCATTAATTCCCAGTAAATGCACATTTGGTAACTAACCTAACATAATCTATCTAGCAACAGCTGAAATAAATGGGAAAAAAACACTTTTCTCCATTAAAAAGAAAACTTTTCAAAATGTTTTAACAAAATAACTTTTGACAAGGCATAGGTTTCTTCAAAATGAATAAATTTCCAGGGTCCATTGAAAGGCACTCTGCTTTTGTTATTAAACTCACATGTTCTGCCAAGTAAGAGTCTAGGCATATGAAAATAAAACTTTTACCACTAAAGAAAAACCTTTTTTCTTTTCAATAGGTGAAATTACCTGCTCCATTGGAAGTGTTTCACACCATGGGATTCAATCAGTGGTTGAAAAACTGGTGCAGAGCTCAGGGATTTGGCTTCATTGGGGACTGGGGGTCCACCTGGAGGGATGCAGACCTATACTGGCGTGATGGTCTGCATCTGTCCAGGAGGGGAACCAGGATCCTAGGTGATAGGTTTAAATGCTTCATTGGCAAGCATTTAAACTAGCCAAGGGGGGAGGCACTGGAGAGGAGCAAGGAAATCCTAGCCCCCTCCCAAAAATCAGGGTACTAAGTGAGGTAGACACCAGCATAGAGATGTTGATAGGGAGAAGCATGTAAATGGAGAAAGTGAAAATGCAGTAAGGACAGGGATGGGGCAAAAGGGTAAGGCCATCAAGAAATGGAGGGTAATGAGTACCAACGCCTGTAGTCTGGGCAACAAGTTCCTGAACTGGTGGCCTTGATGGAAGAGGGATGCCTGGATATCGTAGCAGTCACAGACACATGGTACACAGAGAACCATGACTGGGATGTTAACATACCAGGGTACACAACCTACAGGAGAGACAGGGAGAGGAGAAGAGGGGGCGGAGTAGCTCTCTATGTAAGGGAAGGGATAAAAGCAACTGAACAAAAAAGTAAACAGGGAGGACAGGAGGCACTGTGGGTCAACTAAGAGACTGGAAATGGCACCACAACCTGCACAGGGGTTGTATACAGACCCCCATGTCAGGGGGAGGGAATGGAAAAGGATATGATAGAAGGCATACTTAGGATGGCAGAGAAAGGGGAGATACTGTTGATGTGGGGACATTAATATGCCGGATGTAAACTGGAGCACCTTTGTGCAGCCACATCCAAAAGCAGGGCCATTCTTGATGCCCTTCAGGTGGCATGCCTCAGACTGCTAGTTTTGGAACCTACTCGTGAGGGAGCAATCTTAGACCTCGTACTTTCAAATGGGGACAGTGAGAGGATCTCAAATCTAGAAGTGGGTAGCCATCTGGGAACAAGTAACCACCAAACAGCGTGGTTCATGATAAACTCAGCTACTGAGTCAAGCCATACAAAAGTGAGGGCTCTGGACTTCAGGAGGGCTGACTTTGGCAAGATAGGAGAGTGTCTTGGAAAAGCACCAGCAATCAGGCTAGAAGGAGGGGTGGAGCAACAAAGGGGAAATATCAAAACTGCAATCACAGAGGCAACAAACCTTTGTGTGAAGCAAATAAACAAATCAAAATGAAAGAAAAAGCCACTATGGTTCTCAAAAGAGGTGGCAGTGAAGGTTAGGGAGAAAAAGATAGCATTTGGGAAGTATAAGGAAACACAGAAGGAGCAGGACAGAGAACTGTACCAGTTAAGGCAGAAGGAAGCAGGGAGGGTAGTCAGAATAGCAAAGGCCCAAACTGAGGAAAAGATAGCCAACTCAGTTAAGAAGGGGGATAAAACGTTTTATAAGTATATCAGGGATTGTAGAAAGACAAAGGGAGGGATAGTGAGGCTGAATAGAATAGAATAGACGGTGGGTGGGCAGAGAGGGACAGTGAAAATGCAAGGATACTGAATAAATACTTATGTTCAGTATTCACAAAAGAGGAGGTAGGGGAGGTGCCTAATCCAATTAACAGAAGCACTCTGGATAGGGGGGGTTGATTCCAGTCCTTTCACAGAAGAAAGGGTTCTGAAAGAACTCCTAAAACTGAAGGTGGACAAAGCAATGGGGCCAGATGAATTCAATTCAGAATTCTAAAAGAATTACAGAGAACTAGTGACACCACTGACTACCCTTTTAACAAATCATGGAGGATAGTGTGGTACCTGAGGACTGGAGGAAGGCAGATGTGATTCCCTTCACAAAAGTGGGACCAAGACAGAGGCAGGAAACTACAGACCTGTCAGTTTGACCTCTGTGGTAGGAAAAGTGATGGAATCACTCTGAAGGAAAGAATTGTTGAGTACCTCCAGGCCAGTGGGGCACAGGGACCCAAGGCAGCATAGGTTCACAGCAGGAAGGTCATGTCAGATGAATCTAATTGATTTCTTTGACTGGGTGACCAAAGTAGTAGACCAGGGAGGGGCTGTGGACATGGCCTACCTAGACTTTTAGTAAGGCATTTGACACAGTCCCACACAAAAGATTAATAGTCAACTAACCAGCCTGGGAGTGGGTCCCAGGGTGGTAGCCTGGATAAAACATTGGCTGGACAACAGGACACAGAAAGTAATTGTAAATGGAGTCCACTTGAAGAAAGAGGGTTACTAGTGGGTACTGCAGGGTTCAGTACTGGGTCCAGTCCTTTAATGTCTTTATAAGTGACATTGCAGAGGGACTGGAAGGAAAAGTATGCCTCTTGCAGATGACACAAAGATCTGCAACAGGGTTGATACACAAGGAGGCGTGAAAGGATGAGAAGGGACTTGGCAAGGTTGGAGGAACGGTCGAAGTATGGCAGCTTGATTCAATGCAAAAGTGCAAAATAATGCACCTGGGAAACAAAACCCAGGGGAAGATTACACAATGAGGGGGGGAGGTAGTAACAACAACAAAAATGGAAAGGGACCTGGGGGTAATCATATCAGATGACCTTAAGGTTGGCAAGCAATGTGAGAAGGCAGTAGGGAGGGCTGAGGGGATACTGGGATGTATAGGGAAAGGCATCACCAGCAGAAAACAGGCAGTTGTTATCCCTCTGTACAGACAGTTGGTGAGACCCCATCTGGGGTACTGCATCCAGTTCTGGAGACCCCATCTCCTCAAGGACATAGACAGGATGGAGGCAGTTCAGAGGAGGGCAACTAAACTGGTGCAGGGTCTGCAAGAGAAGCCATATGAGGAGAGACTTAAGGAGCTTAATATGTATACCCTTAAGGAAAGGAGGGAGAGGGGGGACATGATAGAAACGTTTAAATACCTCAGTGGAATCAACAAAGTCCAAGAGGGTAGCATCTTTCAGAAAAAGAGATGTGCAAGAACAAGGGGGCACAATTTGAAGACAGAGAGGGGACAGCTCAGGGCAATGTGAGGAAGTATTTTTTCACAGAGAGGCTAGTGGATGCATGGAACAGCCTTCCTGAGGAGGTTGTGGGGTCTAAAACTGTGGGAGAATTCAAGAATGCATGGGACAGACATAAGACAATTTTTGTGGGGGGTAGGAAGAAATAGGCTGTTGGTTAAATGGGATCTGCAGCTTATCCTCTAGGTAGGGAAATGGGTAGACTAGGTGGGCCAAGCGGTCCTTATCTGCCGACAAAGTCTATGTTTCTATGTAATTTGTGCACTCCCCAGGTGCGTTGAAAGAGACTTGACAATAGGCCTTTTGGCTCTCAACCCTCAGATAGGTGCTGAAGGCAGTGCTCGAGTACTGACTATGGTGTCTTAGTCCCACTGGGATTAGAACCAAAGGCCACGAACAAATGTTCTGATCTGATCAAGATGGCAGCAGTGAGTGCACTGCCTGAGATACACGCTTAGTTGTGCTCCGTTTTTACTTGTTTTACTCATTTTGTTTAAACTTTTTCTTTTTTTTTTTGCTTTTTGTGTAGTTAGACTTCAAGAAGTGAAGATTAGTTTTATTCAAGTTATTTTCGGGTTTCGTTTTGTTTGTGATGCTAGTCCGAAAATAAACTGGAAGCTGCTTTAGGAGTTTTCTTTTTCTCCCTTTAGGAGCCCGGTGGTGTCCTGAAATTCGGCGGTGATTGAGGCCGACCTAAGGTTGGGCTTCTGGGCTGTAAGAAGGATCCCGTTTGCTCCACTGTTCTGAGCTGTGAGAGGATATCGTGGGCTTTATTGTTCTACTCGGGACTGAGATATTGCCGACTCTCCCATACTGAATTGCCCTTTGACTGTGGTGAGAGAACAGATGGGCAGTGGTTTGTTTTCTATTTACGGTGAGAGTATGGTTAGAAGAGTGCATAGCCCTGTTTCTGGTGGAGAGTGTAACAGGGAAGAAACAACTGCCTGAAGGGAATTTTCCCATTTTTGTAGTCGGGATACTGTTTTTTCTATTGTTTTAACTGGGATGGAGGGACTGCTGAGCCTCCCGTATTGAACTGCTTCCTGACTGTGGTGAGAGCTCAATCGGGCAGTAGTTTGATCCTTGTCTGCGGTGGGAGTGCAGTCGGGAAAGGAACTTTGGGCTATCAATTGGTGGAATGTGAAGGTGTTTTCAGTGACTGGAAGAACCTGGAGTGCGGTTATAAAATGCAAAGTTTGCTGCCGTTTTTCTGCCCATTTGGAGCAGACACTGGTGTGGTGAGAGCATATCCAGTGTTCAGAAAGCATATTTGAAAGCAGCGGTATCTACTGTTTTGGACTGCAGATGAAAGCCTGGATTTTGGACCTTGTGGTGTTTGGAAAATCGTGAGTGGGGGACTGATTTGCTGATCAGTGCCCCCTTTTCTTTCTTTTTTGTAATTTTATAAATTTTTGGTAGTCCAGAAGTAGGGCAGTATAGTGGTTTGGTTTTGGGTTCTGTCCCCCCCCCCCACTGGTGCCTGGGTAATTTTATCACCTGGGACCGAGCGAGAGCTACTTTGCTCTCCCCTGAGGAGCCAAGGATTAGTAGGGGGCTCCTAAATTATCCCCAGGTTGGTCCTTTTGGTGTGACCTTGGGATATTTGTGTCTGCAGGTCTTGGTGTATAGCGGGACCTGATAAGGCGGATTGGGGGGTGAGGTGGGGGAGCCCATGCCTTCCATTGGTCTGGCCTGTATTTACTTCTGGTAATTTTTCCTTTTTCCCGGAATATCCACCAAGACTGAACATTTTCTGAAAACATTTAGTTTGCTTCATCGGACTTGACATTGGTTTTATTTTACGTTGGATTACTTGGATTGTTGAGGCTCTCCTACTGTTTGACGCATTCTTTCTCTGATTTTTTCCTCTTTTAGTTGTTTTATAGTTTTCTGGTAGTGAGAATACCAGTGTGTTTTGTGTGTTGTGTGTTGTGTTTTGTTATTATTTTTTCCTCGGCTGTGGGAGGGGTGGGGAAAATTTATGTTATTGTAATTTATGCTATTGTTATTTTGTTTTGAATACCCTGTGAGGGGGGTTGTTTTATTATTTTTCCCCTCCCCTTGGTTATTTTCTTTTTTTTTTTTTTCAGGGTTAGAATGGCTATCTTATAGTGGGAGGGGTAGTTTATTTGATTTATTTTGGGGGTTTAGTTTTGTTTACAGTTACGTCTTGTGATTTGTGAAATTTGAGTTTTGTGCTTTCTATTATTTTAATAGTGCTAATTAAATGCGCCTGCTTGCCCCTCCTGTCCTGTGCTATTCGGCCTCCACTCTCCGTGCCCTCTGCACCTTCTCTTCTCCCCCCCCACCTGCTCTACCCTATCAAAGCTGTCGGGCGTTGGGGATTGATCATGGGGGGCGGAGTCAGGGGTGGGTGGGGCGCTGGGACAGCGGAGTGAACGGGATCTCCCATAGGGGTGATTAGGCCCAGAAGATGCCCTAGGGCTAAATGGTACCAGGAACGTGGTGATTCCATTCTGCTTCCCATACCCAAGGGCACCTCCAGTTTGGGAGGGCAAGTAGTTGGGACAGCTCACCAACTCTCGTCCAACTCGGGCGCTGTTATGCAATGCCAGATCTGTCTGCAACAAGACTGGTCTTATTTCAGACTTTGTTGCTAGGGCAAATCTGGTTTGCATTACCGAGACCTGGTTGGATGGGAATGCGGCCCCTTTTTTAGAGGCCGCTGTTCCCACCGGGTACTCGGTTGGACATCGCCCGAGACAGGACCGTGGGGGGGGTTGCGGTCTGTTTCAAGACCGAATTGGGCCTAACTGGTGTACCAGTTGAGGAGGCCAGATCATTTGAGTGTACAGTGGTAGCTGGTGTCGGGTGCAGGATCGCCCTCATCTACCATCCACCAGGTGATGAGAAGCTATTCCTGCAGGAAATAGCAGATTTCGCCAGCGATACATGGCATTGGAGTCACCCAGACTGATGGTTCTGGGGTACTTCAATGCCTGGGTCGACGACAAAATCTTCACTTTTTGGTCAACATTTCCTCGAGGTGATGACATCTCTGGGCTTTACACAGGTTGTTTCCTCAGCTACACACAAGGGAGGTCACTCTCTTGACCTGGTCTTCCTCCTGGAGATCGAGGCCTCCGATTTGGTGGTGGAACCAGTCAGTTGGTCTGATCATTACTCAGTTGGGATCAATTTTGAGGCCCCCTGGTAGGTCGGCCCCTGTGAGGTTGGTCAGGTACCTCCCTTTGCAGGATGTGGTCCCTGAAGACCTGATGGCGGTTATTGATCTCTCGTTGTTGGACGAGTCTTGTGCTGATCCTGAGCAGTCGGTAGTGGCCTATAATGGGGCCATTTCTTCAACCCTTGATCAGATTGCTCCTGTCCGAGTTTGCCCCCTTCCACATCACCCTAGAGCCCCATGGTCTGATGGGGCTCTGAGAGAGTTGTGAAAATTGGGGCATAGGTTAGAGCATCGTTGGAGGAAGACTTCCACTGATGTCGACCACCGCATTTTGCTAGAGCATTATAAACTCTACCAAACAGAAATTTCCCATAAGAAGGCAGAATTCCTATCCAGGGAAAGTTCTGTCACACGGACCCGACCGTCTCAGCTCTTCAGAAATGTTGACAGGCTGTGCAACCCAGCCTGTCGGCAGCTCCATCGAGTTTTTACACAAACTGATTGTGACGAGATTGCTCGCTTCTTTGCTAATAAGGTCAACGACATCAGGAGGTAATGCCACCAACTTCACTCTAAGGGGTTGCTGTTGATCGGTGCTCTGTCACAGAGCCCATAGTTTCCTGGAGTACCTTTGACCTGCCGGATTTCGTAGACATTATGAAGATTGTCCAGGAGATGCGTCCCATGTGCTGTAGTTTAGATCCAGGTCCTACTTCCCTGATTTTGGGTTGTAGTGAGATCACTGGCCTGGCCTTAGCTCGGATTGTCCGATGCTCTTTAGATATGGGTGAGTTCCCTAGTTCCCTGAAGGAGGGGGTGGTGATCCCCCTTCTGAAAAAAGCTGCTTTAGACCCGGAGAACCTAGCAAACTACAGGCCTATCTCTAACCTCCCTTCTGTGGGGAAGGTTATTGAGAAAGTTATTGGCTGCTCAATTGGAGAACCATTTAACCATCCATAATTTATACGAACCTCTCCAATCTGGTTTTCGTAAGAGGCATAGTACTGAGACTGCTCTGGTTCGGGTGCTCAGTGATCTCCTGATGGCGAGAGATCAGAGACACCATTCTATTTTGGTTCTCCTGGATCTACCATCAGCTTTTGATACTGTGGATCATGGGGTTCTGCTCGAACGCCTGAGGTTCATCTGTGGGCTGTCGGGTACAGTCCTCAGATGGTTTTCATCTTTCCTCGCTGGGAGAATGCAGAGGGTGGTCTCGGGTTTGTTTTCATCCGGGTCTTTCTCTCTGCCTTGCGGGGTACCTCAGGGTTCGATGCTGTCTCCCATGTTATTCGCAGTATATATGCTACCCCTCGGAGACATTGTAAGATGGTATGGCTGAGGTTTCACTGCTATGCTGATGATACCCAGCTTTACCTGTTTTTGCACCTGACCAGGTTGGTGCTATCTCAGTACTGAACAACTGCCTCATGAAATCCAAGATTGGATGAATTCCAGCAGTCTAAAGTTGAACCCAGGAAAGACTGAGGTTTTGGTTGTGGACCGGGTCATGGGTAGAGGGATTGAGGACTGGGCTCCTTCCAGTTTAGTTCTAGGGAGGCACAGATTCTCACCCTCTGAGCGAGGTGCGTAACCTGGGAGTGGAGCTTGGATGGTCTGACTCTTGACATCAGGTGTTCTGATAGTCATAAGCTAGCCTTTTTCCATCTTAGGAACATTGCCAGGATTAGGCACCTTGTTCCACCCAGTGACCTGCCTGTCTTGCTCCATGCCTTTGTGACATCGTGCCTTGATTACTGAAACTCCCTTTATCTAGGGCTTCCTGGGGTTGATATCCACCGCCTGCAGCTAGTGCAGAATGCAGCAGCACGTTTGTTGACTGGGGCATCTAGAAAGATTTCATATCACCCCTGTGCTGCACGCTCTGCACTGGCTGCCAATACAGTGGCGGATCACCTTTAAAGTAGGTCTATTGACTTACAAGGCCCTACACGGACAGGGTCCCGATTACTTGAAAGAGCTCCTGGTTCCTTACACTCCTTTGCGACAGCTCCGCTCGGCTGACGAGGGGTTGCTGGAGATTCCGAGGGTTAATTTGAAGTCATCTGGCATGCGTGCCTTTGGATTTGCAGCACCTACCCTCTGGAATTCTCTGCCCCATCAGTTCCGGGAGTGCACGACGGTGGGGAGTTTTAAGCAGGCACTAAAGACTTTTTTTATGGGGAAAGGCATTTCCAGTTTTATTGTGATTTTATATTATATGTATTTGTATATGTTTTTATTTGTACCAATATTGTACAGCGCTTTGGAATCTTGAAAGGTGCTTAATTAAATAAATGTTATTATTATTATTATTCAGTTTTCCTGGGGTGTGTACTGATTCTCTAGGAATGCATCTCCACTGTTGGGTTTTGCTTATGTAGCGACTCACATGAGCAAAACATAATCACCATAGTAATGATGTTTCTTCTAATGGGTCCAGTAGTGAGCTAATACAAAAATGTTATCATCTTGACTCCGAGATATTGCAGCAGAGTTTAGAATGGTGCTGTGGATCAGAATTCCATTCAGATGTTGTTGTGCGTTGGTACTGCCTCTAGTGTTCTAATGTCATATTTATACAGAAGAGCAAAAGGGAGCAGTACTAACTAGCTAAACTGCAGTGCGTATACAGTAGTAAGCTAAATAGCAAAAAACAGAGTTAAAATCTCTAAATTTTTAAGTAAAATACCATATATATATTTTAAAAGACATATTTAAAATATCAATTGTGTAAGCATATTCAAATGCTCAGGCAGCAAAGAGTATTTAAATCCATATTACATTTAGGAACTTTTTTCTTACTAGGTTCTAGAAGGGGAGGTAGGGATGGGATTGTACTGGCTCACTACTGGACCTATTAGAAGAAACATCATTACTATGATGAGTAGTTTTTCTCTTCTAACAACACAAATCCAATAGTGGTATCATACAAAAACTGCAGACTACATAGCAGTACCTTGGGAGGCTGGGAAGACCGGATCTTATTTAGTAAAAATCTTCTGCAAGACTGCAGTCCCAAACCTAGCATGTCTTCTGGAGAGACTGTCCAGAGAATAGTACCTAGAAAAAGCATGTACAGTTTTCCAGGTAGCTGCTTTGCCTTTTGAGGCTGCCACTGACAGTGCAGTGCCCGTTGTGGAATATGTTCTAAGCCCTAAGGGGGGCTGTTTATCTGCTTTTCCGTAGTACAACTGTATGCAAGAGACCAATCCCCCTTGACATGGTTTATCTTGCAGTAGGTTTTCTTTGCCAGCCTCCTCGCTGGTAACAAACATTTAGTCTTGTCAGATTTGATATCTTTTGTTCTGTCACGATAGTAGCTGAGTGCTCTCTTGACACCCAAACAGTGCTAGTTTTGTTCACCTGTATTTAAATGGGATAGAAAAAGCACAGGTACAGAACCTTTTTGGTTAAGGCAAAATTCTGACATCAATTTAGGGAGGCATTTCACAAATTTGAGGTCCACAGAGGCCATGGGCTCAAAGGGAGGCATGCACTAGTTGTATTAAGCATATATTTAGGTTCCAGGGCAGAACAATTTCCTTAACTGGGAGTTGCAGGTGAAGGAGGCCTTTAAAGTATCTTTTGAACACAGGGTGTAAGGCTGGAGATTTTGGCTTCCCTGCAAATAGAAGAGCTGATACTGCTGCCAGGTGGACTTTCAGTAATGAAATCCTCAAACCACTTGTGTGCAGATGTTCTCAGTAAGGATAGGACGAACAGAACTTTTTTAGTATTCGACTGAATACCAGGTAGTTGAATAATGAATATGAATGTGAATAGTGAATGAAAACAAGGCTTGTAACCTTTATCATTTTCATTTTTATTTCATTGTCATTTATTATTTAAGGCATGTTATGCCATAATTTAAAATCAAAGTGAGGTAGGATGGTGAGACGGTGACAGTCACTGCACAAAACTGCATCTGGAACCTCATATTTCATTTAGTTTTAACTTGCACAAAATGAGAAAGTAGCAGCTTTTTGAGGGTAGGGGCAAGTGATGTGAAGCTTGCTCCAAATGCAAAAATGACTATTCAGGTATTCGACCGAACACAAATAGTTGGGGTAGGCCTATATTCAAGTATGAAGTGAATACGAAACAAATATTCATCCCATCCCTAGTTCTAAGTAATCCAGACCAACTGTTATATCAGTTTCCAGAACAAAACTCTCTTATATGAGCACCTAATTGAAAATCTTTTCCACTTTGAGGAACAATATTTTCTTGTAGACTGTTTCCTTGAAACTTTAAGAATACTTAGTACTCTGCTTGACAGGTTCATGCTAGAGTATTCTAAGTCTTCAAGAACCAAGGTTTCAGACTCAGTGTTCTGAGGTGTAGAAATTTTACCCTGCCCTGAGACAGAGTCAGAAAGTAGTGTCTCATGGAAAGACAGATGGGATTCCTGTCTGACTGGGACAATAGGAGAGAGCGAGAGAGAACCATGGCTGTCTCACCCAATTGGGTGCCACCAAAATCACTGTTGTTGACTCATTCCTCAATTTCCAGAATACTCTGTGAATTAGAGGGAATAGAGGGAATGTATAAAGGAACTTTTTCTCCCAATTGAAAGTCACAACATCCTGGTGTGGTTCTCCTGTGGGTTAGACTGCAGCAGAACACTGATAACTTGTGATTGTCCCATGAAGCAAAAAGTCCACCCCTGGTACGCCCCATCTCCTGAATAAAATCTGAACCACCTGGTCATCTGCTGACCACTCACGGTTTTCCTGACTTCTCCTGCTCACTGAATCTGCCAGGATGTTATTGTTTCATGCAAGATGTACAACAGTAATTTATGCATCTAAAGAATATGCCAAATGCCAGATCCTCATTGCCTCTGTGCACAGTTCTGTGGCTCTGGTGCCATCTTGCTTGTTTATGTAGTACCTGGTAGTAGTACTCTCTGTTCTAACCAGAACTGTCTGGTCTTGCACCAGGTTTAAGAAATGCTATAGAGACAGTACAGGCCTGAGTTCTAGCAAGTTTATGTGTCCCTGCCATTTTTGTGAAAACCAGACTCCACTTACTGTGCGATCGTCTGTGCCATCTCGATCCTAGTAAGGAGGCATCTGTTGTCAGAGTGAGTGCTGTGGACAGTTTTTTGGAATGGGATTCCTTTCCCGAGATTGTTCACTTCCTTCCACCACTCTAGAGCTTTGACCAGGCCTGCTGTGACTGGTACTAGTTGGCTTACTGGGTTTGCCTTTTGATGATATTGCCTTCTTAAGTGGTATTGAAAATCTCTCATCTGTAAGAGGGCCCAGGGCACCATAGCTCTTGCTGCTGACATGCCTTAGCAGCTGCAAGAACTCCCTTGCTAGCCTTGGATTGCTGGCTTGTAAGATCTTGCAAAGGATAACAGACTGCACTCTTGCCTGTGGCAAGAATGCTTTCTCATCAGTAGTATCCGTCTCTGCTTCTTTGAAGATCAGTACTTGACTGAGTTCCAGCTGGGACTTTTCTATATATAATTGAAAATCCAGATTTTCCAGGCTGTTTCTTACCATTGAAGGGCAGCACCATGCCTCCTGTTCTGTCCTTCCAGTGACTAGCCAGTCATCCAGGTAAGGATACGCTGTTCTTCCCTTTCTTCTCAGGGATGCAGCCACTGCTGCTAGGCACTTTGTGACTATCCTAGGAGCTTAGGTTAGGCCAAAATGCAGTGTAGCAAACTGATACTGCTCTTTTCCTAATCTGAAACCTAGGTATTTTCTGTGGGTGTTTCTCACAGGGATATGGAGGTAAACATCTTTCAGATACAGTGAACCCAGCCACTCCCCATTCTGCATGGGTGGTATAACCATTCATAGTGTTACCATTTTGAATTTTTCCTTTTTTATGTGCCTATTCAGAAAACTTAATTACAGAACTGGCCACTAATCCCTATTTTTCTTTCTTGCGAGAAAGTACCTTGAGAAGAAGCCTCTTCCCCACTGCAAGGGTGGAACATTTTCTAAGGCCTTTAACCTTACGAATTTCTTTACCTCCAGCACTAATAGGACTTTTTCCTGCATTAGAAGTGGAGGAAAACATTTGAGCCCTTTAATTTTGAAAGGCCTGTGAACTGAAGGGCTAAACCCTGATTCACCACTTCCCACACCCACTTGTCTGGTGATGGTTTTCCATTCCTGGAAATAATAAGACAAGTGGCTTCTAGCTGGTAGGGGTTCTGTGATGGCTTGTACAGAGTCAAGGATTTTGTTTTTCTTGTGGCTTAGGAGCTGGTGATTGCTACTGTCTTGCACCTCTCCTTCCCTTGTCTCTTGGAGCACCCCTCTGAGGATGGCATTGTAGTTGTAGAAGCAAGGCCTTTGATAGTCGGTCCTACCCCTACCTCCCCTTCCATATGGCCTGAAGGAAGTAGAAGCTGGGTACGATCCTCCTGTAGGTTAGACTGCAGCAGAACACTGATAACATGTGATTGTCCCATGAAGCAAAATGTCCACCCCCTGGTATGCCCCATTTCCTGAATAAAGTCTGAACCACCTGGTCATCTATTGTCACCCAACCTAACTCACCAAGACCCATAGTCCCGTAGGAGGACCCCCCCCCATGGAGCCTTGACTTACCCCGGTACCTCTTGTTCTCATCAGGGTCCATCCATAGGCCGCTGAGCCGGTGGGCAGAGGCCAATATTCTGACCTCCTTGTCAATATTTTGTCCGATATTTTGACCTACTTGCGGTGCTGAGTGTTTTTCTTGTATGCCCCCCCCCCCGGAGACACGACATGCACTGATGCTAAGATGAAAGCCAACGTCTGTCAAGCTTCACCCCCTACGTGCAGCACAGGCATGTCGATCCTCCAGCAACCGCTAGAGGTCAGACATGTACCGAGCCATGGTTCCCTCCACCTCCTGGAGGACATGAGCGGACCTGGGAGGCTCAAGCCTCCTCTCCCGGGCTCCGACAATCTGAGCCTGTTCCCAAATTCAGGTCGCTGGCATCACAAGTGGTAGCACTACCACTGTGCTGGTGGGCCGACTGCTTTTGGGAACCATTCTATAATCACATAAGAGATTACAGGATGTTCCTTGTGGTGGGATAATGGCCCTTCTCGGGTGGCTGAAGGCATTCAGCGATGCCTTATCCCAGCATGAGGCACAACCTGCCATGTCTTAGAAGTAATCACATGAACATTCCTGCTCTGCTGCTGCTACCACTAATCCTCTTTTATAAATGCTTAACACTTAAGTTGCAGCAGTGGCTTCACTAACTGATAGACTGAAGCTGTCTCCCCAGTCCCAACTCTCTAGTTCCTGACACTTCCTTTCCAGTAAAACTTAAAAACTCACTTACACTGCTAACATCAATGGAGATAGCCTGGAGACAGATGCAGAGGTCATGGAGATCACAGCACAGTGATGTGGAACAGACACATGCTGTTCTCACTGACATGCAATTCAATCGCATTGTGCTTGTCTTCGTCCCCCCCCACCTCAACTCTCCAAACACCCTGATAAAAATTCACTTACACTTATTACTGTAGTTTTTTGGGCTGTGGGTGGAGCATACAGCCGTTTTGCAAGAGCTTTTTAGCTCCGAACGCTAATCATCTCTTCCATTGGACTTTTGGAAGTATCCTTCCGAAAGCCCAACAAAGCTGAAAGCCTTCCACCACAATTGATGTAAGGAATAACTGCTGCACTGTTTTGGCTGTTACTTCCACATTCCAATGTGTGCACTGCGCATGCGCAGTGCTGCGGTGCCATGTTGTGTATGGCACTATGCCACTCATTGCATTGTGCCCCCCTCCTGAAGTTATGTCCATCTCATGTCGCACTCTGGGAGCCCACCCCAGTATGCAGAATTTGTTTTGTTTCTGTAAATTAGAAAATGGTCCCTCGTCGAGTGTTTTTTTCTCCTGCGGTGCCCCTACCCAAGTCATGCCCGACATCGGTGTATCCGATCCCCATGTCAGCATTCCTGTAGCACACTGGGGGCCCACCCCAGTGTGCTAAAATGCTTTTTGTTTTGTGTTCTTTTGCTGTAAATTTGAAAACGGTCCCCGCTGTCGGTTTTGTTTCCTGTGAAAAGAAAAATGGTCCTCATTGTCACTGCACTCTCTCCCCCACCCTCCCACTGCATTCCCACCTTCCCACACCCCCCTTACCCCATACTTACTTCTGGAGGTCAGCACTGTCATCTCTGGACCAGGACACATAAGCACCCTTCAAAGCCCAGCTGCAAACTGAAGAATTAAAGGTAAGCCTGCTATACAGCCATTTAATGGGGGTTTCAACTTATGCTGCTATCATAGCCATTTTTGGGGATTTTTGCCCCAAATTTTCAACATGGGGTTCTTGGGACCCCACTTCATGAAAACTGTCACTTTGTAACTCGGTCCTGAAAGATGATTTCACGGTCACTGCGCAGAATCACCTTTCAGGACTGATTCACAAAATGACAGTGCCACTCTTCATGAGGTGAAAAAAATCCAAAAAATGACTGCATTATGAGCGCGCATTGCACAGTTTCTATGCATGCTCCTAACGTCACTAATTTTTAATATTTTCACTCCACATTTTTAAAATTGCCATTGTTACATACCTCCTCCACAACAGTATAGCTGTAATTTTCTATAACCTGCCCAAAATGTGTTTTCTCACCTGTGGTGCAGAATAGCGTGTTTGTTCTGTGCAATCACCTTTCAGGAAAATTAAACAAAATGACACTGGCACTGTTCATGAGGAGGGGTCCAAAAAAGGCCATGTTGAAAATTTGGTGAAAAATTCCAACAAATGACTGCGTCACGAGTGTGTGCTGTGCAGTTTCTACGCACGCTCCTAACGTTGCAAATATTTAATATTTTCTCTGCACATTTTTAAAATAGCCATTTTTGTACACCTCCTTCACAACTGCACAGCTCTCATTTTCCACAACCTGCCTGAACCATGTTTTCGCACCTGTGGCGCAGAATAGCACATTTGGTCTGCGCAATCACCTTTCCGGACAATTGAACAAAATGACACTGGCACTGTTCATGAAGCGGGGGTCCAAAAAAGGACATGTTGAAAATGTGATGCAACACCTCCAACATATGGCCAAGTAACACCTGGGTGTTGAATAATTTCTACGCAAGTCTAACTTTCGTCACTTGATAGCGCTTCACAGCCCTATCAGCTCTGGCCAGAGTTTGTTTTAGAATGACTTCACTAAAAGAAGAAAAAGAATCCTTATACACTGTGGCTCTGATTTGGGGGTGTACTGTGCCATACTGACACACTGTACTGCACCTCTTCATGTTACTGACTCTGGCTCCCACAGTTCCTGTGGCTGTGATTTCCTGCAGTTTGTTGGAGATGCCAAAAAAGAAAACAGAACTCTGTGGCCTAGAAGTCAAAGCCATTGATCTTCTTTCCATTCTGGGTATGTCACAAACCGTACAGTGCTGTCAGTCAATTTCAGAATCACTGCTAGTGCTGAGTTCATTGTTTGGTAGCTACAACTGTGTTAACATCTGAAACTGTCACAGAAACCTGGTGAGCTGCTGTGACTATGAACTGTGAACCAGCATCACTATCTGGGACCTTGTCCCCCCAATTCTTTTTTTATTTCTTTATTTTACAATTACTGAAATAAAGGATTAGAGGATTTTTTCTTTGATGTTTACCTGTTTACCATGACTGTTCAGTCATTGATGTAGTGTAAGTTGCTATTATTCCATATGAAGTAAGAGTTATACCACTGGTAATGGGCGGCGTGTCAATAAAGGGGAAATCCACTGCTGTTGGTTGTGGCTACTATTCATATTTGTATTCATAATTTGATGAATAGTATCATCAACTATTTGGTATTCAGTTGAATAGTAACAATCACTATTAGTCCCATCCACACTTCGAATACTTTACAGAAGGGACTTGGCTTATTAAGCAGCCTTCAAATACATTACAGTTGGGGTTCAGCTGATACAGCAACCTTTGAAAACATTACAGCAGGAACTCAGCAGATAAAGCAGCCTTCAGATACATTGCAGTAGGGGCTCAGTTGATAAAGCAGCCTTCAAATATGTTACTGCAGGAACTCAGCTGATAAAACAACCTTCAACAACATTACAGTAGTGGCTCAGCTGACAGCAACCTTCAAATAAGTTACAGTAGGGATTCAGCTGATAAAGCAGCCTTCAGATATGTTACAGTAGAGGCTCAGCTGATAAAGCAGCCTTCAAATACGTTACAGTAGGGATTCAGCTGATAAAGCAACCTTCAAATATGTTACAGTACGGAGTCAGCTGATAAAGCAGCCTTCAAATACGTTACAGTAGGGATTCAGCTGATAAAGCAACCTTCAAATATGTTACAGTACGGAGTCAGCTGATAAAGCAGCCTTCAAATACGTTACAGTAGGGATTCAGCTGATAAAGCAACCTTCAAATATGTTACAGTACCGAGTCAGCTGATAAAGCAGCCTTCAAATACGTTACAGTAGGGATTCAGCTGATCAAGCAGCCTTCAAATACGTTACAGTTGGGGCTCAGCTAATAAAACAACCTACGAATATATTATAGTAAGGACTCAGCTGATAAAGCAGCCTTCAAATACGTTACAGTAGGGGTTCAGCTAATAAAACAACCTTCGAATATATTATAGTAGGGATTCAGCTGATAAAGCAGCCTTCAAATACGTTACAGTAGGGATTCAGCTAATAAAACAACCTTCGAATATATTATAGTAGGGATTCAGCTGACAAAGCAGCATTCAAACATGTTACAGTAGAGATTCAGCTGATAAAGTGTCCTTCAAATACGTTACAGCAGGGATTCAGCCGATAAAGCTGGCTTCAGATATGTTACAGTAGGGATTCAGCTGATAAAGCAACCTTCAAATACATTACAGTAGGGATTCAGCTGATAAAGCAGCCTTCAAATACCTTATAGTAGGAACTCAACTGATAAAGCAGACGTCAAATACATTACAATTGGGATTCAGCTGATAAAGCAGTCAAATACATTACAATTGGGATTCAGCTGATAAAGCAGCCTCCAAATAATTTACAGTATGGAGTCAGCTGATAAAGCACCCTCAGATACGTTACAGTAGGGAGTCAGCTGATGAAGTGCCCTTCAAATACATTACAGCAGGGATTCAGCTGATAAAGCAGCCTTCAGATACATTACAGTAGGGATTCAGCTGATAAAGTACCCCCAGATACGTTACAGTAGGGAGTCAGCTGATAAAGTGCCCTTCAAATACGTTACAGCAGGGATTCAGCTGATAAAGCAGCCTTCAGATGCGTTACAGTAGGGAGTCAGCTGATAAAGTGCCCTTCAAATACATTACACTAGGGATTCAGCTGATAAAGCAGCTTTTAAATACGTTACATAAGGGATTAAGCTGATAAAGCAACTTTTAAATACGTTACATAAGGGATTCAGCTGATAAAACAGCCTTCAAATATATTACAGTAGGGATTCAACTGATAAAGCAGCCGTCAAATACGTTACAGTCGGGATTCAACTTATAAAGCAGCCTTCAAATACATTACAGTAGGGATTCAGCTGATAAAGTTGGCTTCAGATATGTTACAGTAGGGGCTTAGCTGATAAAGCAACCTTCAAATATGTTACAGTAGGGGATCAGCTGATAAAGCAGCCTTCAAAAAGGTTACAGTAGGGACTCAGCTGATAAAGCAGCCTTCAAATATGTTATAGCAGGGACTCAGCTGATAAAGCAGCCTTCAGATATGTTACAGTAGTGACTCATCTCATAAAGTGACCTTCGTATATATTAACCGTAGGGAATCAGCTGATAAAGCAACCTTCAAATACATTAAAGTAGGGACTCAGCTGATAAAGCAGCCTTCAAATATGTTACAGTAAGGACTCGGCTCATAAGGTGACCTTCGAATATATTACAGTGGGGACTCAGCTCATAAAGCAGCAATCTTAATGCATCATAGTAGGAAGTCAGCCAACAGTATGGACTCAGCTGATAAAGCAGGCTTGGAATACATCGGTAGCTAACCGAAAGTGACAATACAATGCATGCTATACAACTATAGGTGCAGCAGTTCACAGCCAATGAATCTAGACAAACAAAAAAGAATAGTGCCCTCTGGGCAACCAGATGCTAAGTGGTACTAGATAATATTCCATCACAAAACAAGAAAAAACATGCTCCAGAAATCCCCGGCATCTCAAGTTGCTCTGATTCTTCCTGGGGGGGAGGGGGGAGCCACGCAGAGCAGTGCATATAAATTTATACCCACAATGTGCTCAGCAATTAAAAGTGTGTGCTCACAGTACCAGTCCCTGGGTTAAAAAACAATTCATATCAAATTAGCAAGACAACTAACATAAGTAGGGTCACCCATAATAGTGATCGCTAGATTAAATAAATGGGGTGGGGGTGGCATGAAACAAACACAAACAAATACAGTGAAAAATTACAGAAAATGCATGTGATTGTATCAAAATACATTTATTATAGCCAAATTCAAATTAAGATTAAATCATTTTACACTGTGAAGTGTAAAAACAGGTCCGTAGAACAATGTAACCAAAATATATAGAAACAAATTCGACACTTAAATACAGAGTTTCTATATACTGTAAGTACAAAGTGATACATGAGGTAGCAAAGTAAATGCTGGGATCTGCTAAGCAGTGATCACTAGGAGCATAGCAAGGGAGTGAGACCTCTTATTACAAACACCAGAGTTTTAAATCATAGCTACTTACTGCTTATAAATTACAAAAACTGATAAAGCAACCTTCAGATATACTACAAAAAGGACTCAATTGATAAAGCAGCCTTCAAATACATTACAGTAGGGACTCAACTGATAAAGCAGCCCTCAAATACATTACAATAGAGGATCAGCTGATCAAGCAGCCTTTAAATTCGTCATAGTAGGGACTCGGTGGATAAAAGCAACCTTGAATATATTACAGTAGGGACTCAACTGATCAAGCAGTCTTCAAATACGCTGCAGTAGGGGCTCAGCTGAAAAAGTAGCCTTCAAATACATTACAGTAGTGACTCAGCTGATAAAGCAGCTTTCTAATACATTACAGCAGGGTCACAACTGCTAAAGCAACCTTCGTGTACATTATTGTAGGGACTCAGCTGATAAAGCAGCCTTCAAATGCATTACAGTAGGGGCCCAGCTGATAAAGCAGCACTCAAATACATTACAGTAGGGGCTCAGCTGACAGAGCAACCTTCAGATACGTTACAGTAGGGATCAGCCGATAAAGCAGTCCTCAAACACATTATAATAGGGAGTCAGCTGATAAATGAACCTTCAAATATGTTAAAGTTGGGTCTCAACTGATAAAGCAGCCTTCAAATACATTACAGTACAGCAGGGACTCAGCTGATAAAGTAACCTTCTAATACATTACAGTAGGGACTCAGCAGATACAGCAGCCTTCAAAAACGTTGAAGTAGGAGCTGAGCTGATAAAGCAGCCTTCAAACAAATTATAGAAGGGCTCTACTGATAAAGCAACCTTTAGATAAATTACAGTAGGGACTCAGCTGATAAAACAGCCTTCACATATGTTACAGTAGGGGCAAGCCTTATAAATCAGCCCTCATATACTTTACAGTATGGACTCAGCTGATAAACCAACCATTATATAGATTACAGTAGGGGCTCAGCTGATAAAGCAACCTTCAGGTATGTTACAGTAGGGGCTCGCCTCATAAAGCAGCCCTCATATATATTACAGTATGGATTCAGTTGATAAACCGACTATTATATTTATTTATAAATTTTATTAGAATTTTGGTAACCAGGTAAGTCCACTGAGACCATGCAGTCCCTTTTTCAGTGACAACCCGGGTGTCAATGGTGAGCACAGTACAATAGATAAATACAATAATAATATACAGAATACAGAGCGATTTAACGAAGTTGCAAAAATTATTACAGTGGAAAGCCAGGTAAGTAACTTAAAACATAACAGGCATTAAACATATATAAATAAACAGGATAACTAATATTATACAATATATACAGAGCAGGAACAAAAGAACAGGTGGATTACAAGATGCATCTATCAGTGTAACATAGACTAGACATTAACGATGCTGTAAAGGTTATTTAAAGCAATTGTAGAGGAGGGGGTTAGTTATATACTTTAAGGAGGGACTCGGTTAATAAAGCAGCCTCAAATACATTACAGTAGGGACTGAGCTGATAAAGCAACCTTCAACTACATTATAGTAGGGACTCAGCTGAAAAAGCAGCCCTCAGATACATTACAGTAGGGACTGAGCTAATAAAGCAACCTTCAACTACATTATACTAGGGACTCAGCTGATAAAGCATCCCTCAAATATACTGCAGTAGGGATTCAGCATATAAAACAGCTTTCAAATATATTACAGCAAGGACTTGGCTGATGAAGCAGCCCTCAAATACATTACAACAGGGACTCGACAGATAAAGCAGCGTTCAAATACATTACAGTAGGGACTCAGCTGATAAAGCTGCGTTCAAATACATCACAGCAGGGACTCAGCTGATAAAGCAGCATTCAAATACATTACAGTGGGGGCTCTGCTGATAAAGCAGTGTTCAAATACATTACAGTGGGGGCTCTGCTGATAAAGCAACCTTCGACTACATTATAGTAGGGACTTGGCTGATAAAGCAGCCCTCAGATACATTACAGTAGGGACTGAGCTGATAAAGCAACCTTCAACTACATTATGATAGGGACTCAGCTGATAAAGTAACCCTCAAATACATTGCAGTAGGAATTCAGCATATAAAACAGCTTTCAACTACATTACAGCAAGGACTTAGCTGATAAAGCAGCCCTCAAATACATTACAACAGGGACTCGGCAGATAAAGCAGCCCCCAAATACATTACAGTAGGGACTCAGCTGATACAGCAGCGTTCAAATACATTACAGTAGGGACTCAACAGATACAACAGCGTTCAAATACATTACAGTAGGGACTCAGCTGATACAGCAGCTTTCAAATACATTACGGCAGGGACTCAACAGATAAAGCAGCCCTCAAATACATTACAGCAGGGACTCAGCTGATACAGCCCTCAAATACATTACAGTGGGGGCTCTGCTGATACAGCAGCATTCAAATACATTACAGTAGGGACTCAGCAGATACAACAGTGTTCAAATACATTACAGCAGGGACTCAGCTGATAAAGCAGCCCTCAAATACATTACAGCAGGGACTCAGCAGATAAAGCAGCCCTCAAATACATTACAGTAGGGACTCAGATGCTAAAGTAGCTTTCAAATATATTACAGTAGGGACTCAGCAGATACAGCAGCATTCAAATACATTATAGTAAGGACTGAGCTGATAAAGCAGCCTTCAAATACATTACAGTAGGGGCTCTGCTGATAAAACAGCCCTCAAATACATTACAGTAAGGACTCAGCTGACAAAGCAACTTTCAAATACATTACAGTAGGGACTTAGCAGATACAGCAGCATTCAAATACATTACAGTAGGGACTCAGTTGATAATGCAGCATTCAAATACATTACAGTAGGGGCTCTGCTGATAAGGCAGCCCTCAGATACATTACATTAGGGACTCGGCTGGTAAAACAGCCCTCAAATACATTGCAGTACGGACTCAGTTGATAAAGCAGCTTTCAAATACATTACAGTAGGGACTCAGCAGATACAGCAGCTTTCAAATACATCACAGCAGGGACTCAGCTGATAAAGCAGCACTCAAATACATTACAGTAGGGACTCAGTTGATAAAGCAGCGTTCAAATACATTACAGTAGGGGCTCTGCTGATAAAGTAGCCTTCAAATACATTATAGTGGGAACTCGGCTGGTAAAACAGTCCTCAAATACATTGCAGTAGGGACTCAGTTGATAAAGCAGCTTTCAAATACATTGCAGTAGGGATTCAGCTGATAAAGCAATCTTCAAATATGTTACAGTATGGAGTCAGCTGATAAAGCAGCCTTCAAATACGTTACAGTAGGGATTCAGCTGATGAAGCACCCTTCAGATACGTTACAGTAGGGATTCAGCTGACAAAGCCGCCTTCAAATACGTTACACTAGGGGCTCAGATAATAAAACAACCTTCGAATATATTATAGTAGGGATTCAGCTGCTAAAGCAGCATTCAAACATGTTACAGTAGAGATTCAGCTGATAAAGCACCCTTCAAATACGTTACAGCAGAGATTCAGCCAATAAAGCTGGCTTCAGATATGTTACAGTAGGGATTCAGCTGATAAAGCGCCCTTCAAATACATTACAGTAGTGACTCGGCTGATAAAGCGCCCTTCAAATGCATTACAGTAGGGATTCAGCTGATAAAGCGCCCTTCAAATACATTACAGTAGGGATTCAGCTGATAAAGCAGCCTTCAAATATATTACAGTAGGGATTCAACTGATAAAGAAGCCGTCAAATACGTTACAATTGGGATTCAGCTGATAAAGCAGCCTTCAAATACATTACAGTAGGGATTCAGCTGATAAAGCTGGCTCCACATATGTTACAGTAGGGGCTTAGCTGATAAAGCAACCTTCAAATACATTACAGTAGGGACGCAGCTGATAAAGCAGCCTTCAAATATATTACAGTACGGACTCAGCTGATAAAGCAACCTTCAAATACATTACAGTAGGGACTCAGTTGATAAAGCAACCTTCAAATACATTACAGTAGGGACTCAGCTGATAAAGCAACCTTCAAATACATTACAGTAGGGACTCAACTGATAAAGCAACCTTCAAATACGTTACAGTAGGGATTCAGCTGATAAAGCAACCTTCAAATACGTTACAGTAGGGAGTCAGCTGATAAAGCAGCCTTTAAATACGTTACATAAGGGATTCAGCTGACAAAGCAGCCTTCAAATATGTTACAGCAGGGGTTCAGCTGACAAAACAACTTTTGAATATATTATAGTAGGGAGTCAGCTGATAAACCAGCCTTCAGATACATTACAGTAGGGATCCAGCTGATAAAGCTGGCTTCAGATATGTTACAGTAGGGGTTCAGCTGATAAAGCAGCCTTCAAATAGGTTACAGTAGGGACACAGCTGATAAAGCAGCCTTCAAATATGTTATAGTAGGGATTCAGCTACAAAGCAGACTACAAATAATTTACAGCAGGGATTCAGCTGATAAAGCAGCCTTCAAATACGTTACAGTAGGGGCTCAGCTGATAAAGCAGCCTTCAAATACGTTACAGTAGGGATTCCGCTGATAAAGCAGCCTTCAAATACGTTAAAGTAGGGATTCGGCTGATAAAGCAGCCTTCAAATATGTTACAGTAGGGAGTCAGCTGATAAAGCAGCCTTCAAATACATTACAGTAGGGATTCGGTTGATAAAGCTGGCTTCAGATCTGTTACAGTAGGGGCTTAGCTGATAAAGCAACCTTCAGATATGTTACAGTAGGGGATCAACTGATAAAGCAGCCTTCAAAAAGGTTACAGTAGGGACTCAGCTGATAAAGCAGCCTTCAAATATGTTATAGTAGGGACTCAGCTGATAAAGCAGCCTTCAGATATGTTACAGTAGGAACTCGGCTCATAAAGCAACCTTCGAATATATTACAGTGGGGACTCAGCTCATAAAGCAGCAATCTTAATGCATCATAGTAGGAAGTCAGCCAACAGTATGGATTTGGCTGATAAAGCAGGCTTGGAATACATCGATAGCTAACCGAAAGTGACAACACAATACATGCTACACAACTATGAGTGCAGCAGTTCACAGCCAATGAATCTAGACAAACAAAAAAGAATAGTGCCTCTGGGCAACCAGATGCTAAGTGGTACTAGATACTATTCCATCAGAAAACAAGAAAAACATGTTCAGAAATCCCTGCATCCTCGTTGCTCTGATTCTTCCATGGGGAGCCACGCAGAGCAGTGCATATAAATTTATACCCACAATGTGCTCAGCAATTAAAGGTGTGTGCTCACAGTACCAGTCCCTGGGTTAAAAAAATTCATATCAAATTAGTAAGACAACTAACATAAGTAGGGTCACCCATAATAGTGATCACTAGATTAAATAAATTGGGTGGGGGGTAGCATGAAACAAACACAAAAAAAATACAGTGAAAATTGCATAAAATGCATGTGATTGTACCAAAATACATTTGTTATAGCCAAATTCAAATTAAGATTAAATAATTTTACACTGTGAAGTGTAAAAATAGGTCCCTAGAACAATGTAACCAAAATATATAGAAACAAATTCGACACTTAAATACAGAGTTTCTATATACTGTAAGTACAAAGTGATACATGAGGTAGCAAAGTAAATGCTGGGATCTGCTAAGCAGTGATCACCAGGAGCATAGCAAGGGAGTGAGACCTCTAATTACAAACACCAGAGTTTTAAATCATAACTACTTACTACTTATAAATTACAAAAACTGATAAAGCAACCTTCAGATATACTACAGAAAGGACTCAATTGATAAAGCAGCCTTCAAATACATTACAGTAGGGACTCAACTGATAAAGCAGCCTTCGAATACATTACAATAGAGGATCAGCTGATCAAGCAGCCTTTAAATACGTTATAGTAGGGACTCGGTGGATAAAGCAACCTTCGAATATATTACAGTAGGGACTCAACTGATCAAGCAGTCTTCAAATACGCTGCAGTAGGGGCTCAGCTGAAAAAGTAGCCTTCAAATACATTACAGTAGTGACTCAGCTGATAAAGCAGCTTTCTAATACATTACAGCAGGGTCACAACTGCTAAAGCAACCTTCATGTACATTATCGTAGGGACTCAGCTGATAAAGCAGCCTTCAAATGCATTACAGTAGGGGCCCAGCTGATAAAGCAGCGTTCAAATACATTACAGTAGGGGCTCAGCTGACAGAACAACCTTCAAATATGTTACAGTCACATACATTACAGTAGGGGCTCAGCCGATAAAGCAGCCTTCAGATACGTTACAGTAGGGATCAGCTGATAAAGCAGTCCTCAAACACATTACAATAGGGAGTCAGCTGATAAATAAACCTTCAAATATGTTAAAGTTGGGGCTCAACTGATAAAGCAGCCTTCAAATACATTACAGTACAGCAGGGACTCAGCTGATAAAGTAACCTTCTAATACATAACAGTAGGGACTCAGCAGATACAGCAGCCTTCAAATACGTTAAAGTAGGAGCTGAGCTGATAAAGCAGCCTTCAAACAAATTATAGAAGGGCCCTACTGATAAAGCAACCTTTAGATACATTACAGTAGGGACTCAGTTGATAAAGCCGCCTTCAGATATGTTACAGTAGGGGCAAGCCTTATAAAGCAGCCCTCACATACATTGCAGTATGGACTCAGCTGATAAACCAACTATTATATTTATTTATAAATTGTATTAGAATTTGGTAACCAGGTAAGCCCACTGAGACCGTGCAGTCCCTTTTTCAGTGACAACCCGGGTGTCAATGGTGAGCACAGTACAATAGATAAATACAATAATAATATACAGAATACAGAGCGATTTAACGAAGTTGCAAAATTATTACAGTGGAAAGCCAGGTAAGTAACTTAAAACATAACAGGCATTAAACATATATAAATAAACAGGATAACTAATATTATACAATATATACATAGCAGGAACAAAAGAACAGATGGATTACAAGGTGCACCTATCAGTGTAACATAGACTAGGCATTAACGATGCTGTAAGGGTTATTTAAAGCAATTGCAGAGGAGGGGGGTTAGTTATATATTTTAAGGAGGGACTCAGCTGATAAAGCAGCCTCAAATACATTACAGTAGGGACTGAGCTGATAAAGCAACCTTCAGCTACATTATAGTAGGGACTCGGCTGATAAAGCAGCCCTCAGATACATTATGGTAGGGACTGAGCTGATAAAGCAACCTTCAACTACATTATAATAGGGACTCAGCTGATAAAGCATCCCTCAAATACATTGCAGTAGGGATTCAGCATATAAAACAGCTTTCAAATACATTACAGCAAGGACTTGGCTGATAAAGTAGCCCTCAAATGCATTACAGCAGGGACTCGACAGATAAAGCAGCGTTCAAATACATTACAGTAGGGACTCAGCTGATAAAGCTGCGTTCAAATACATTACAGTAGGGACTCAGCAGATAAAGCAGCGTTCAAATACATTACAGTGGGGACTCACCTGATAAAGCAGCGTTCAAGTACATTACAGTGGGGGCTCTGCTGATAAAGCAGCGTTCAAATACATTACAGTAGGGACTCAGCTGATAAAGCAGCCTCAAATACATTACAGTAGGGACTGAGCTGATAAAGCAACCTTCAACTACATGATAGTAGGGACTTGGCTGATAAAGCAGCCCTCAGATTCATTACAGTAGGAACTGAGCTGATAAAGCAACGTTCAACTACATTATGATAGGGACTCAGCTCATAAAGCAACCCTCAAATACATTGCAGTAGGAATTCACCATATAAAACAGCTTTCAACCACATTACAGCAAGGACTTGGCTGATAAAGCAGCCCTCAAATACATTACAGTAGGGACTCGGCAGATAAAGCAGCCCTCAAATACATTACAGTAGGAACTCAGCTGATACAGCAGCGTTCAAATACATTACAGTAGGGACTCAGCAGATACAACAGCATTCAAATACATTACAGTAGGGACTCAGCAGATAAAGCAGTGTTCAAATACATTACAGCAGGGACTCGGCAGATAAAGCAGCCCTCAAATACATTACAGCAGGGACTCAGCTGATACAGCCCTCAAATACATTACAGTGGGGGCTCTGCTGATACAGAAGCGTTCAAATACATTACAGTAGGGACTCAGCAGATACAACAGCGTTCAAATACATTACAGCAGGGACTCAGCTGATAAAGCAGCCCTCAAATACAATACAGCAGGGACTTGGCAGATAAAGCAGCCCTCAAATACATTACAGTAGGGACTCGGATGATAAAGTAGCTTTCAAATACATTACAGTAGGGACTCAGCAGATACAGCAGCGTTCAAATACATTACAGCAGGGACTCAGCAGATAAAGCAGCCCTCAAATACATTATAGTAGGGACTCAGATGATAAAGTAGCTTTCAAGTATATTACAGTAGGGACTCAGCAGATACAGCAGCGTTCAAATACATTATAGTAGGGACTGAGCTGATAAAGCAGCCTTCAAATACATTACAGTAGGGGCTCTGCTGATAAAGCAGCCCTCAAATACATTACAGTAGGGACTCAGCTGATAAAGCAACTTTCAAATACATTACAGTAGGGATTCAGCAGATACAGCAGCATTCAAATACATTACAGCAGGGACTCAGTTGATAATGCAGCGTTCAAATACATTACAGTAGGGGCTCTGCCGATAAGGCAGCCCTCAGATACATTACATTAGGGACTCGGCTGGTAAAACAGCCCTCAAATACATTGCAGTAGGGACTCGGTTGATAAAGCAGCTTTCAAATACATTACAGTAGGGATTCAGCTTATAAAGCAGCTTTCAAATACATCACAGCAGAGTCTCAGCTGATAAAGCAGCGCTCAAATACATTACAGTAGGGACTCAGTTGATAAAGCAGTGTTCAAATACATTACAGTAGGGGCTGTGCTGATAAAGCAGCCTTCAAATACATTATAGTGGGAACTCGGCTGGTAAAACAGCCCTCAAATACATTGCAGTAGGGACTCAGTTGATAAAGCAGCTTTCAAATACATCACAGCAGAGTCTCAGCTGATAAAGCAGCACTCAAATACATTACAGTAGGGACTCAGTTGATAAAGCAGCCTTCAAATGCATTACAGTGGGAACTCAGCTGGTAAAACAGCCCTCAAATACAATACAGTAGGCACTCAGTTGATAAAGCAGCCTTCAACTACATTATAGTAGGGACTCAGCTGATAAAGCAGCCTTCAAATGCATTACAGTGGGAACTCGGCTGGTAAAACAGCCCTCAAATACACCGCAGTAGGGACTCAGTTGATAAAGCAGCCTTCAAATACATTACAGTGGGGACTCAGCTGATAAAGCAACCTTCAAATATGCTGCAGTAGGGGCTCAGCTGATAAAGCAGCATTCAGATACAGTACAGTAGGGTCTCAGCTGGTAGAGTAGCCTTCAAATTTATTTATTTATTGAATTTTGGTAACCGGTAGGCCAACTGAAACCAGAAGTCCCTTTTTCAGGGGTGACCTAGGATTAATTACAGGCAGATATACAGACGGTGCAAGCACAAAGCACACAGTTACTTACTGTGGCTTGGAATTAATTACAGGCACATAAACAGGCACTAAATGTACAAGGCATGTATCTTTTTACAAGAGGCTGGGATAGCAATACATATAGTGCATAATGCATCACTGATAAATTACCTCTTGATATGGAGATAAAACTTAAGAAAGACATAGCAACAGAGTAACATTCTTTCAGAACGACGTGAGGGAAGCACTTAAAATATGGCTGTTGTTCAACAGTTACTAGTATAGTGACAAGGCTACATCAGAAAGACCCTCAGCCCCTTTTTTAAAACCCCCAAGGAAAGAGGTCTGTCGTTCCGCTGGTAGAGAATTCCAGTGAGATGGGGCAGAGTAGGCATAGGACCGGTTTTCCATATTAGTTTTACCCTGGGTATCTCAAGCGGATTACAGTTTGAGGATCGAAGGGAGATCCACCCAGGTTTAGAAGCTAATGCACCCTTCAGACTCCGTGGAGCATAAATTTTTGTAAGTTTAAATGCCAGGCATAATGGGGGTACAGCATCCTGCCCTCCAGGGAAGGCCAATTAAAGGAGGAGAGAACCTGACAAATACATTACAGTAGGGGCTCAGCTGATAAAACATTCTCTGAATACATTACAAGAGCAACTCAGCTGATAAAACAGCCTTCAAATACATTACAGTAGGGGCTCGGCAGATACTGCAGCATTTATTTAAACATTTTTGTTGTTCCAAATGGGCAAAAATATAATTGGCAGTGGCCTGGTTTAATGTTTTGTTGCATTATATGTCAGGCAGTTATAGAATTTTCTGTTACTGGGTGCTGGTTTGTCCTCTGGTTAGGGATACCATGGAGTGTGCCAGAAGGGGCATACATCCCGAGACTGATGCCTCAATCCTTCTCTACTCAGGCAGTTTGGCTCCATCATGTGGCATAACCAGTAGCTGCATTATCGGACACTATGCCCAGCTGATCCCCCCTAGCCAGGGAAGACCAGATCCTCCCTTGTTCTTATAAGCCTGTGCAGTTTTATCTTGCTAAATGGGGGGGGGAAGGGTGCCATAGGAACTCTTTAACCATTTAGTTCAAAGTTTCAAAGATCTTTGGAAGTATGGGCAAAGGAATGCAGTTCAATAAGTAGTCTACATTAGTTGTTGCCACCATTTTCATGGGCTGTATGTTGACCCAGAGTGAGAAGCAGTAGGTTTTCCAGTGGTGCAGGTCTGCTTGTAAGGAGGCCAATAAGGGGGGGGGGGATCTACTTTTACCATATCTTCTAGATGTGGAAAAACAAAATGAGTCAGCACACATACAGCAGTCAGTGCAAAGCCCAAAAGCAGGGGTGGTACCCCAACGCTCAGTATATTAAAAACAAACTGGGCTGCACAGATGGGCTGCTGTTCCATGGGATCAATCCTGATGCCTTCTATGTTCCTATTCTCTCTGATAGTCCGCACCAAGGGTTCTAAAGCTACAAGAATTATTTTGCTTCCAAATGGGCCAGGTTTACACATCATTTGAATACTGAGGGTGTTGCAGCTAAATCAGTCACATGTTGCAGCTAAATCAGTCACATGAGAAGGTATTCAGAGAGTATCATCTTCCTAGTTCCCTCCTTGTGTATTTCACAGTCTTGGGACCCAGACATGGGGATATAATTAGTCCTGGTGAACATGTTGTGGGGTGAAAAGTAGAAGGTATTGTCCTTTCTTTAGGATCCTCAGGATTTATTAGATGCCACGCATCTAGTAGCTCACATCCTTCATCATGTTAACCAATGCTTGGTATGCCCCATTTTCTCTGGGAGTAGTGTCTAGACGGATAAAGTCGATTTGAGGAGTGATACATAGATTCAGTCACTCTCTAATATTTTTGCTGTTGTACTATGTCCTCCTATTCTTTATGGATTTCTTTATAAAACCTTGGCTCCTCTGCATTGAGAGCGCCTATTGTTTCTATATTCATTACCCATCTACCCCGTTATCATCATAGGTATCAGACACTATCAGATTTAGATCCCTTCTGCAATGAACAGCAGATCCTGGGTGCTTAATACTAATGGAACTGAAAAAGACCTGTCTGACCCATGTCCTGCAAAGCTTCATCACTTCAGCGTCTATGAGGTGCATCTCTTGCAAAAGCATAATGTCGCATTTCAGGCTCTCAAGCTGGGCAAGAATGTTGGTGAGCTTAACTGGGTCACCTAGCCCAGTCATATTCCAGAAGATAAACTGCAGGTTCCCTGATACCACCATGCATATGTTGTCAAGAACCCTGGCCACTGAACATCATTTACGCAACGTGAGGACTCCCTTTCTTCCATAGGTCCCTCACCATTTACAGTCAGAGTTTTCCCATAGCTTTCCCCACACTTTAAACCACATATGGCATTATCGTATTTATTTATTGGGAGATCAGAATTACCACCTTTGAGCTAAGAGTTCATTTACAAAGGATCCTCATCAAACAGTTTAGACAAAAAATGGAAATTACGTACTTACCGTAATTGTTGATCTTCTTGGACACAGACTCCATCACTCATTCACATTAGTAGGATGATGCCAGAGGCACTAGGACCAAGTGGGAGCCAAACATTTTCTGAAGGGTCTGAGCCAAGACAGGACTGCGCATGCGTGGCACCATGAGACTAGTTCACACCTGTGTAGGCTATCTCAGCATCGACCCTCCCACCGCCTCAGTACTTTTTCTAGGAAGTGCAGCGTAACTAATGAAAATAACTTATCCTGACTTTCCGGGCCTGACCCTACCCACTTCATATTCCAAAAGGAATCATTCTGCCCCTGTGTGCCTACAACTGTAGTAGCAGTCTCTGAACTAAGGGAAGAGAGGGAAAGTGTAAAGGAGGATGTGTCCACTGCAGAAAAACATTCCAACAGAAAAAAAAAACCAGGGTCTGGATTTCTAAGGCAAATAGAGGTAGATCTGTGTTGAGGGGGGATGCAGCAGGACCAAGTTCGAGCTAACCCATTCATTGAAAGTGACTGAATAATGGCAGAGGTGACTCAACATGGTGAGGCACCACTTGCTCTGGCCCTCCTGAAAGGGAGTAGGAAAGGACTCTAGTTTGCTTGCTGATGAAGAACAAACATCACAGTTTCATCACCCACTCGAAGTGGATAACTTCGTAAGCGACTGGCATGGAACCAGTGCGCAGGAACCGAAGGTGTGAATATCGAGACGCTATCTCTGAAAAAAGACCTACTTGACCTATGGCCAAGAAAGGAGCATGCTGTCTGTTAACTTGAAGCAAGCAAGGAATTAGGAACCTGAGTTCCAACTCGTTGTGGAGTCACTTCTGTTGCTATGAGGCTCTGATCAAGAGAAGAGAAGCCTGATAAAAAAGGGAAACCAACAGACTGGGCTACCACCTAGGTCTAAGGAATATCTCTGAATAAGAGAAATCTCCCTTGGAGAAATGATATGACCCATACCTCCACTGGATCGGACATCCCCTAGGGGTAGAAGAAGTCAGGTACTCTTCACCGTAGTTTAGAGACGACCACCTCAGGGGCTGAGGGGGAACCTGGCTGGATTCAGAAGGATGGTATCAGGTAATTTCGGGCTAGGCCCTGTGCTGTGATGATTTTTCTTTTTTACAATTAGTCCGAGCCTGACAAGGCTTTCAGGCTGCTATCTCAAAAGGATTGTCTGATACAAGAATGACAGAGATGCTGTCCATCTGAGGGGCAGGAGGAGCCTGAGTGTCCATAACTGAAATCGTGACTGGACCAATAATCACAGCTGGAGAGATGTTAACCACCTGCTGCTGATGAAGCCACCGAAGGGGCAGTATCATAAGGGGGCTATATACCCCTATCAAAGGAGCGGAAGAGCCCATATGGCTCCTAATCAATGAATAAGAATGTTCCACAGAGTGTAATTGTCCTGACAACTGAAAAGAGTCTAGACACAGAAGTGTTTGGTCCATGGATGCAGTCCAAAATACTATAGTGGACCCCATCACTGAGGAACAACTGAAAAAGAAGATCTTCCATTATGTACTCTGACGGTAGAGAAGGCTTGCCCTCCAGTCTATAAAATGAGTCATCCACTGTATCACTGACAAGTAGGACAGGGACAGACTCATCCAGATGCACTTCTACCCCAGGAGGACCCCCTAAAGGGACGTCTAGGTCAGAGTCACTAGAGACTCCACCACCAGGAAGGGTGTCGAGGAGCTCGACACCACGTAAGGAGCCGACAAAGTGCTGAGCGGAATGAGGGATTCCACTGGCAGAACAGCACAGAAAAGTTCCATCAGCGGAAAAACACTGGATGACACAAGATCCCACGCAGACCACCACTCACTAAGATCTGCAGAAAGTTAATCTGCAGAACAGGACTTCATTCCACGGAAAACATGTCGCCACAACTTCCGGCAGAAGAAGAGGTCTGCAGAAGGAAAAGTCCACCACTAGTTCTGCAACACCAACCAGCAGCCCTCATGGCACCGGCATCACCTGTGGCACAGGATGGCACCAAGTAGTGCTGATGCTACAAGGGCAACACCATGGCGATATCCCCAGGCACCCATGGCACCCACGGGTGCCTGCAGCACCACTCATGGGCACTGGTGCCACCCACAGCACCCATGGGTGCCTGTGGCACCTGTAGGTAACCAGCACCACCCACAGCACCACCCACGGCTTCTGTGGGTGCCCAGCACCACCCACAGCACCCACGGGTGCCTGTGGCATCACCCTCAGCACTGCCAGTGGCACCAGCAACAGCACCCACAGCATCCGCAGCACCGCACGGCAGCAACAGCACCACCCACAACACCAACCCTTGGCAACAACACCAACACCGGTGGTGCTGCCCACGGCACCACTGCCAATCCAGCATCGCCGGCACCCATGGCATCATCCACTGTGCCAGGACCAACAGCACCATGGAGAAATGCCAACGGTGAAAATCCTGAGGAGAAGGGAAGAAGGAAAAGTGGTGCCCATGCCGGCCCCTGCATGGAAAGAGGGAGGGGATAGGCATGAGGGGTTGACGCGATGGCGAAGGCACCAAGAGGGCACTGTGCACATCCTGATCCAATCGACCTAGCCCCGGTCCAGCAGCTCTGAGGCCCAGAGGCCCCAAATTTGGGAACACTGCCCAAGAGAACGGGACAGAAGTTGAACCCCCTGATCCACAGGAGTGGCCCAGAGGTGAAACTGCTCACCGGAACTCCATCGAGGACATAGATGGAGTCCAGAGTCAAAGAATGCAGCCATTAAGAGCAGGGCCAAGGGGAACCCACCAAAGTTGGTTCAGGCCTAATGCCCCTTCCAACCAACAGTCCCCATGCAGACGTACCAGAGGGCAATCTCGAGTGGCACCGATTCTTCTTCCCCAACACAGAAGAAGCTTGAGGTTAAGCAGAGCAGGATTCCCAGAACTGCCAGATTCATGCTTCAGTGGACTGTCCTCCCCCCCGGAGCACAGGACTGCCTGTAGTCAGATCCCCCCCTTAGCAACAGGCGGCAGACTGGACATAGCCCCTCTTCCATAACAACTTTCAAACGAAGTCTTCCTACCGTCACTGCTACCGTCTAAGGGTGACTCCATTGATGGCAGGTGAGAATTTTGTTTTTCTTCTTCTTCTTCATAATCTTCTTTTTCTACTAAAAATGTTAAATTAAATGAATACTAAATGGCTAAAAGCTGCTGTTGTATAGACGAAAACTTTGACTCCGGCAGACGAGCGACGTCGACATCCAAGCGCACTCGACCCTGAGATAGCCTACACAGGCATAAGCTAGTTTCATGGTGCTGCGCATGTGTGGTCCTGTCTCGGCGCTGATCCTTCAGAAAATTTTTGATTCCCGCTTGGTCCTAGCGTCTCCAGCGTTATTCCACTTGTGTGAATGAGTGATGGAGACTTGAGTCCAGGAAGATCTTAGTTGCTGCAGCATACTTACAACAGACAATTTTACACATTAGCAACAGAAACTTACACATTCCAAATTACATAGCAAGGTCAACATATTTCAGGATTCAGTTCACAGGAGGGCAACATATTTCGAGATTTACCTCACATAAGTTAGACACAACTGCAACATAATCCATGACACAAATTCCCGTAGCAGGTACAGATACAGCAGCTGGAGGCATTGTCAATCACATTAGAGGCCACAATGAACAACTAGAGAATAAGTTAAATGCAGAGGCCAAGGAGTTTTTGATCAAGGTGGGTGGATGGTATGGAGGAGGTGTGGGTGTGGGTGAGGGTTGGGTGTGTAGTTGGGGGGTATAGGGGAAATTAGGAATGAGCCAAGTGGCAGGAGATAGGGTTAAGGCAGGAGGGTGAGGTAGGGGGGCATAAGTGTACTCGTCCAAGGTCAAGATGGGGTCAATTGAATGGCCAGCTGGCTTCCAGTGGGTGATTAAGATTTACAGAAGCAACAGTGTGGTGGGGAGATGCACTTCCGGAGTTCGGATTTGAAGAGCCCTATTTGTGGGAGGCCAGTGGTGGAGTAAGGGAGCTCATTTAGCCAGGTGGGTGCCCTACCCGCAAAGGTATGCCTACCCAGGTGGTGCTTCTTGTGGCATGTTCACCTGGGGCTGACCTGAGCAGCCCCTGCAGTGAGGTGGGCGCAAGTCCCAGTAGGGCCTTCTATGCACATAGTAGTTGACATTTCTAGCATTAACCGAGAGGCAAAACAGAAAAACAACCTTATAGAACCAAACATAGCAAAAGTGACTAAAATAATAAAAAAAAACATTTTAACTAAGAGAGACACACTAAACTGAAAGCTTGTTTACAAGTGCGACCTGGGAGCACAAGGAAGTTAAGTGACTTACTCAGCATCACACCGTATGCAAGTGGGGGCTGTGGGATTCAAACCCAGGTCTCCAGGTTTGCAGTTCAGAGCCTTAAATCACTGCGCTATACTGCCTCCCATAACACAGCTGTTGCAATTATATAGGGTTACAGACAACTTTTAGCCATTTAGACTCTTTCCTTGCCACCCATTAGGTAGGCAGATTGTACCTGTTTAGAAAATGGAGCCGGCCCGTCGGCGCAGCGGTTGGATTTTCCGCTTGCGACGCCAGCGACCCAGGTTCGGGAGCGGGCCGGGTCGCTGGAGGGGCGACCAGGAGAACTGGCGTCCTTGGACAGCTCTCCTTCCCTGGGGGGAGGGCAGGGTGGCGCTCGGCGTACAAGCGGCACCTAGCGGAGGCTGGGTGGCTGCAATACGTCGGCACATAACAGTACGTCAGGATGGGACAGACGCTGGTCATCATTGCACATCCCATCCTGTTAAAAGGGGAGGGGGGATAAAGAAAATCCCGAGCCTCGCTGTCTTAATGGTGCTCTGCCCCTGGTAGCCCTGATCAGCCTCCGGAGCCGATCCCCTAACTAGTCACAGTTCCGCGGCGATGTCGGGGGTCGAGCCTGCGACCCGCTTCCTCTGGGTGCCAGGATGACCGCGGGGATGCGGTGATATCCGGAGGTGGGGACAACAGGGGTCCATGACCGAAGCTGATAGCCGACAGGAGCAGTAGGGGGCCAAAACAGATAATACAAAAAAAAAAGAAAATGAGTTGAACACTTAGAGGATTCTGATTGGCTGGGACAACAATGCCTGCCTAAAACAAGTCCCTGGGTGAACTGCCCTATTACCCCCTGAAACCCCTGGACCAGGTTCAAAATTCAGACTCACAAACCGCCATTTTTCTTTTATTACTTAGTGAGTGGCGACTCACTGATACCTGTGGATCCCAGTCGTCTCACTTTCTACAAAAACAACAGCTGAATCCTAATGTGTCCTTTGTAAAAGAATATAAAATAAATTCATACTGTTTGACATGTTGATTGCAGGCACTGGTTCTGATGTGCCGCTTTGAAGTGCCATTCGCACACACATCCCTGTTGTTGATCGACTGTCAAACAAACGTAAATGGGGTAGAAATAAAAAATAGAAAGGCAATAAACTAAATCCTAACATGTTATTGGCAAATGAGCTGGCTTTCTCCTCTGATCTTCCCGATGGTCACATCTTACTGCTTAGAGTCAGTGATTCACACCAGTGGAGGGGGGAGACTGAGCTCATTCTACAGTTTGAAATCGTCGGTCTTCTCTCATGTTCCCATGGGTGGGGACAAAAGTGATTGTAAAAAAAGAATCAAACAAGTCACTCTACTTCTCAGGAGGGGGCAGCTGAAAATGAAAGTGACTCTTTAAGAAACAGAATGCTCACAAAACAAAAAAGCAATCTTGAAACAGCAGTGCTTACTACTGGAAAGTAAACCAGCAGAGGGATTATTTTAAAAGAAAATCCTGTTTTGTTTCATTTTTCTGCCTATTTTAAAGTGATTTTTTTTAGTTTGTAAATATTTTATTAAAACTAAAAAACAAAATTTTCTAAGCGCAATAATACCCTCCAGGGTAGGAAGTATTGGGCTTTACCTACCCTTCCAGGGTCTATAAGGCCCTCCACCTGCAGCGTTGGGCCATATTATGCCCCTGGATGGGTGGGTATAGCCCAATACCACCCACCCTGTCAGGAAAGTGGTCAGACAGGTGGGGTTTTATCTGGTAAACCTTGAGTCACTCTCTTGTTCACATCCCACTGCCTGAAGCCCCTAATACCTCAGGTAATAATGTCCAAGAACGTATGCAGGACTGAATTTGCCCAAATAGTGGTGACAATTCCCCAGAGTAACATGTTCAAACAAAGGCATCTAAGCAAACCTAAGGAACAATAAACTGTCTTTGAACTAGTCAAAGCTTTAATTCAGCAAGTTTCTCGGCAGGGTCCCATAACATTTGAGTTAGCAGTTGACTGAGTAATTGGTTCATAGCAGCCCGATACTCAGCTATATCCTCAGTCATTTTGAGCTGGAGCACTGGTAGTCAAATCATAGAAATTGCCAGCAGATAAGGTCCGCTAGGCCCATCCAGTCTGCCCATAAGTCCTGTACTTGATTACAGCTTTTGACCCTCCCCCGCTTAACCGCTATGGTTCCCCCATGCCTGTTCCATGCATGTTTAAATCCAACCACAGTGCTTGCTTCCACCACCTCCTGTGGCAGACCATTCCATGCATCCACCACCCTCTCTGTGAAGAAAAACTTCCTCACATTCCCTCTTAACCTGCCACCTTCCAATTTCATGTCATGCCCCCTAGTTCTTGTACTTCTCCTGTATTGGAAGATCCCCCCCCCCACACCCTGTTTATGCCCCTGAGGTACTTAAATGTTTCTATCATGTCCCCTCTCTCCCTTCTTTCCTCCAGTGAGTACATATTGAGGTCCCTTAATCTCTCCTCGTAAGTCTTGTAGTGCAAGTCCTGTACCATCTTAGTCAGCCTTCTCTGGACCACCTCCAGCCAGTTAATGTCCTTTTGAAGGTGCGGCCTCCAGAACTGCACACAGTACTCCATGTGAGGTCTGACCAGGGTTTTGTATAATGGCATCACTGCCTCACTCCTTCTGCTGATGATACTCCTTGCTATGCACGCCAGCACACCACTGGCCCTCCCTGCTGCCTTTGTGCTCTGCTTTGACATTTTCAGGTCATCTGAAATAGCAACCTCCAGGTCTCATTCCTCTTTGGTGACTGTCAGCAACTCCTCCCCAAATCCTGTAGCTCTCCCCAGGGTTACTGTGCCCCAAATGCATAATTTTGCACTTTTTTGAATTAAACCTCAGTTGCCACTCTGCAGACCATTCCTCAAGCTTCCCCAGGTCCCTCCTTATTTTTTCCACTCCTTCAGGAGTATCCATCTTTTTACAGATCTTTGTGTCATCCGCAAACAAGCAGACCTTTCCTTCTAGCCCTTCTGCAATGTCACTGATGAAGACAATGAACAGAACTGGTCCAAGGGCTGATCCCTGAGGTACTCCACTGATCACCTTCATCTCTCCAGATTGTACTCCATTTACCACCACCCTCTGTCTCCTGTCCGTTAGCCAGCTCCTAACCCAGTTTACCACCTTGTCTCCCATGCCTAGACTACCTGTCTTGTTAACCAGCCTCCCATGTGGGATGGTGTCGAAGGCTTTGCTGAAATCAAGGTAGACTACGTCCACCATGCTCCCCAATTTACTTCCTTCATCACCCAGTCAAAGATGTCTATGAGATTTGTCTGACATGACCTACCTGCTGTGAGCCCATAGTGCCTAGGGTCCTAGGCACCGATATCTTCTAGATGTCCCACTGTCCTTTCCTTAAGTAGTGCCTCCATGATCTTCTCCACTACCGAGGTGAGGCTGACTGGCCTATAGTTGCCCACCTCCTCCCTACTGCCTGATTTGTGTAGAGGGACATGTGCCCTCTGTGACGTAGACAGCCAGCTCTGATTGCTGTATCAATTTTTTTATTACATATACAATATGTGATGGGAAGGTCAGTTTGAGGAAACTATTGTCTTACTGGAACTGACATATCAAGACCCCCCAGGGATAAGTTCAAAGGACTGGACATAGCTAAACTGCAGATATCTGGGATGCAATTACCTTGTCAATTTGCTTTCATCCCAGGAAATAAGATTAGCCATTCATAATTCCCTCAGGGAAAATCCTTTGATTTACAATAGTTGTCAGGAAGAACTTGAGAGGGAGGGGTGTCAGAGAGAAGCCAGAATGGACATTGAAGAGAGACTGATGTCTGGGCCAGGGAGGACCCAGACGAATTTGGAAGGTCCAATGTACTTTCCTGGGGAACTCTTGAATTACATCAGAGAGACCTTTGAGGTGTAGATTCTAAGGTCCAGACGGGATTAAAGAGGCAAATACACTTTTTCTTGAATACAGTGACTTAGATCAAAGAAACTTTTGAGATGTATGTGTAGCAGAGTACAAACTGGTTTGGTCTGGTTAACCTGAGGGAGGAAAGGCAGTGAGGTCACCTATTTTGTTTTTTTAAATATTTTATTTGGACATCCTGTGAGATAACATATAGATGTTGTTACACCAAGGTGGAGTTAGTGACCTCATGAGAAAGGGCTCAGAACTGTGTTTAATTGCTGAAAGGACCTTGACAGAGACACACAAGACAATATTTCTGACTGAGAGAAGAGAGAAGAGAGACCCGCAAAGCACTGAAAGTAAGCATTAGACCAGTCTAAATGTATGTATTGTAGGAACTGCACTTTTACCTGTTTGTTTTAAGGCTGTATGTGTTGGGATATATTTGTTCTGTAATTATTGTTCTGTTTTGATATTTTAAAGAGATTTTACAACGGAAACTGTCAGGAGTGCCTTGACATTTCTTTTTATTTTAAGTGGAGATTTTAAAGGTTATAAGTAACACTGTGTATGAGCTTACTGTATACCAAACTAGGAAATGGATAGAGTTCTCTAAAGTCTTGCATATCGTTCTAAGGGTTCATTTGAAAGACCTGGTTGGGTGCCCATAGGCAAAGATATCTGGACCCCCAAAGACAGAATTATCTGAGCCAGATAACTGCGTACGCTAACAAGAGGTTATCAGTTTGAATCTCTTCAGAGCTTGAGACTAAGATGACTTGAACCCACAAAACAGACAAGAGGGGTTACCTTGTTCTGTTCACTGTACACAAATCATATGCTCAGAGGTTGGCACTTTGGGAGTAGAGGGCTGACCAGCTGAGTGAGTTGGTGACACCCTCCTCCAATCCTCTGGCACCACTCCTGTGTTAAGTGACTCTGTGAACAATGCTGCCAGAGGTTCTCCTGGCTCTCTTCACAGCTCCTGCAGTATCCTTGGGTGTATGCTGTCTGGTACCATTGTTTTATCCACCTTCAGTTTAGTGAGCTTCTGCAGGACTCTCTCCCCTGTGAATGGACTGTTGTCCACCTTTCCCCCCCCCCTTGTCATCTGATGCTCGGCTGTGGTCCCTGTCCCTCCCCCTCTTCTGTGAATATGGAACAGAAGTATTTATTCAATATTTCTGCCTTATCCATGTCTCCCTCCTACACCCCTTCCTCCCTTTAAGTCTTACAATCCCCCCAGTTTTCCTCCTTTTGCTGATGTACCTGTAGAATGTCTTATCCCCTTAGTTTACTGTCAGCTGCAGCTTCATGTCTAGTCAGTTGCAGCCCCCCTACAGTTTTTCATATCAGTCAACTCCTGGGACTCTGCCAGGGATACAATCTTGCGGGAAGCCCATTGACAAAGACTTGTAGCACTGCAGGGAACATGAAGGCATACTGGAGGCCCAACATACGCTGAGCTTTCTTTGGCTTGTTAAATGCTGCTCTCAGGCCAACTATTTCCTTGGGATAATCTTGGTAAAATGCGATGCAGTTGCCTTCCCATAACATTTGCTTTTTTATCTCTGGCTTTAATAAGTACTTGTTCTTTGATGGGAAACTATGAAAACAGATGTTGATAGCACAAGGTTTCTCGCATGCTTTTGGCAGAGCACACAGAGCTTTGTGCCTCCTTCCTGATTCGAGAGATATATCCCAATAATAGTTCACACGTTTGGTGATAGCCATCTGCAGGACAGAAGCCATACCCTTCCTTTCCACATTCTCAGACATGCCGATTACCTGAATATGCTACCGCCAGCCGTGACTGTCCATGTCCATTATCTGCTTCCACAGCTTCCATATTTTGTGGGAATTACCCTGCACTTGGTCCTTTACTTTCTTGATTCACACCTCTGTTTCAGCAATCCAGGACTCTGCCTCGCCTATCTTTTGGTTAAAGCTGGCAACTTGAGTTTTTAGGTCATCAGGGGCTGTTTTGACATGACCCGGGTCTGCAGTCAGATTTGTGATCGCCAGCCCTATCCCTCTCATTTCTTTCAGCATCACGTCTGCGGACATTGAAGCAGCTGCTATTTCTGGGGGTCTGGAATCTGAGGGCAGTGAGGTTTTTTGCCTTTTGTAAGAATAAGCCAACCGTTGCTGAGTTTTTGATCCTTGCTGCTTCTTTCTGAACTTCTCTGACAGTGTTATTTACGACTTTCACCCCACTGGAGTGAGCAGACATAACAAGATAAAAAGTTATAAAGGCACTGAGTAGTGGGAAGATTGAAAGTTAGTCCATGAGGCTACCTCGATGTCCCAGTGCTGCTGTACAGGTGACACATGTTTGGGAGTGGACTCATGTTGCCATGTTGGAAGGCAGGCCAGGTTACAGGCAGCTGCTAAGAGGCAGTAAGTCTTAGCTGTGGAGGGCTGGCACCATGTTCTGGTGCCACTGTGATCCCTGCATGCGGGCCAGGAAGCTTGCTCCTACTGTGGGGCTGCCCTGTCTATGTATGAGGCCGACTAAGGCATTGCACATACAATGCAGAAGGAACATGGAAGGGGGAGCTAGTCCACCCTCTTTGCTGCTCAGCAGCCCCTGCGGAGGAGATACTTTGAATCAGACAGTTCATTCCTGAGTTCTCAAGGAGGTTGCCCACTGTTTGTCATTGAAAATGCATTACATAGTAATAGAAATGTTAGGGAATACATTTTCATTTACGAATCCTGTTCTGTAGTTGCCTGCTGGATAGCAACTCAGTAATTTAATGGCTCTCCCCAAAATTATTTAACAGGTCAAGAAGCGTACAAAAAAAACAACAAAACAACTTTGATCTACAAAAGAGGGCCAAAAAAGAACATATTTTCAGCTGTTTAAACGTAGTGGCAGTAACATTAGAAAAACAGAGTTCATGCATGTGTAACCCCTACGTGGCGCTATCCAAAGGGCTACTCCCCCTGCCTGCATGGCTAGGTGCAAGTTAAGGGGCCTGGGTACTGAAAACAGGTGCCTCCACCCGGAGGACAGGGTTATTAGTAGCGTAGCTAACTTGGGCACAGCCCTTTGGGACACTGTAACTCCCCTCTTTCCCCTCTAGTGGCCTAAGCAATGAACAACAGACACAGTTACAATAACCCCTAATCAGCATACAAATCCCCACTCTGTTTGCACTTACCACCAGGGCTGATTCCACCAGTTTGACCCTGGAGACCCCCTGCAAAATAAGGTTAGACATAGCAGGTAACAACAGCACAGTGCTTATTGTTCAAAATGGAACCACAGTCAAGTTAAATACAAAACGAGTTAGATCTGATTTATTCAGGGGGAATGAACAAGGGAGGGGTGTAATTTGGCTGATTAGTTCTGTAACTGATTCAATCAAGCAATCATGCATGCACTTTATAGTCCCTTCACAGTCACACACTCTGTGTACCCAGTTGGAAAAAAGGTGGGCTAGACTGACACGTTGCCTGGGGTAGGCTGGTGTTGCAGCTGGCTGGGGCCCTGTGATGGAAAGAAGGAGCATGCACAACCACACACAATTTGTAATCCAGAGCCTGGAGGCTCAGTTCATGACAAGAAAACAACAACTGAATCAGATGACAACACTTCTGATTTAGCTGATGTTGCAGGGAGCTACCCTGATGTTTACTCACGCTACCCAATACAAAACACAGGAGGGATGAAATAGGAACTGCAGGTCAACAAGCTGGTATGCTAGGAGAAGCAGGGCCCACACGATTCACCAAGGTGTCGTTCCTGTTCGAGATGTTGAACAGGGGGCTGATCCCCAGGTGAGTCTTTCGTTGATGGTGATCTCTGCATCTGAAGTAGCTGACTGGGCCAAGGTGGCAGGGTCCAGGCCGGGTGAACAGTTCGATAGGTGCCAGAAACAGCTTCCAGTAAGCGTGACACATTAAGTAGTGGGGAACCAAATCATGACCCACTGACAGCTTACAACACGTTTATAGTAAAGCAAAACTCAATATCACAGGTCGGATGACAGTCCAGTTGCAATTTCAGTTTTTCTGAGCAAAACCGTGATCTCTGTGGTGCTTCAGATGTCCTGACAGCCCGATCTCTTACAGCACATCGTTGGTCTTCTTCTATGTTTTTACTACGATTGGGCTGGAAAGTATATTAGGGGGCCATCCCCCCCCCCCCAGTACACAAATAACGAGGTCAAATACCAAATTTCTGAATATTTGGGGCCCTGAATATGAATATGTGGCCAAATATACAAAATAAGGTATTCATCCACCCCTACCAGGAGCTAAATTTGGGTGTTCCAGAATTCTGCTAGTGACTTTTTTGAGGGATTTGTGGCTGGGTACTGAGAGCCTTTTTGGTGAGGTTAGTCCCAGCCTACTCATGAATTCTGCTCTTGAGTATATCCTCAGTCTCGTTAGATGGAATATCCAGAGTCTCAACCATATATGTGTCTTACAAAAGAAGACTATGAGGTAAAATCCTCATTGACTCTGGATGGAGAACCAAAGACAAGTTCATGGGTTGTCTCTGGACCCATCTATTCCCTTTCATCCTCTTCCTCCCAGTCCTTTTCCAGCACAGGTTCAAACAATGCCTGAGGCTTGGGGCAGGACAGGAATAATGGAAAGTTTTCCCATGGCTTGAAAAGCCTGGAAAATCTGCCACATTTTAGTAATGTTCTCAGCTGTAGGCATAGCTCTCTGTTCTGCTGCTGGCTCCTGGTCCCATTTGAGGGGAGGTGCAGTCAGATGCTTTTTTTTTAGCTTTTTTCTTAGCTGGTGTTGCTGGCACTAGAGCATCTGTAGTCATTTTTTTTCTTTTTTGTCATCTTTAGCATCAGGGCTCCCCCTGTTCTCTTCATCTGAGCTGGGGGATAACTTAGCAGTTTTATCTGTCTCTTTGATCAGACTGCTGCTTTCCCACTACCATTTGTTTATTTTTTGGAGGGTCACTTGAGTTTTGGTGTTTGCCATCTGTTATACTTCCCTCAATTTTTTGATTTTTTTTTTTGAGGGGGGAGCCATTAGGTGACTCCGTGGCAAACTTAGACTCTTTGAGCTTTGTCCTTTTCTTTTAGGTTTTAGGGCAAAATGAGTTATACAATTCACAGTTTAAGTAATAGTGCTCAGGGCCCAAACAGTCAAAGATTATGGCAATCTGCCCTCATCAAGATCTTTTTACAGGATTCACAGTTTTTAAATCCTGTTGGCCCTATCCTTTTCTTAGGCTTTTCAGTAATACCATTCGACTGAAAAGGCCAACAAATTCTTGCTGGTTTCTTAGCTTCTAAAATATTGCAAACTGCTTAATAAAACAGACAAAATACTGTAAGCAGTAAACAGACAAATTAAGCAGCAATTGTTTTATCAGAAATAAAGGTTACCACACGAGAGCGGGAACCATGGAAGTAAGACATTTCTCTAGTTCCAGGACCTGATTGGGAACTGGAGAAAACCACTAAAATATACAAACAATAACATAACCTCTCCAACCAATGCAAATATTGAGAAATTAAATTAAAAAAGCAAAGGAGTTTTTTAAAATGATAAAATAATGAAGAACTTAGTCGATGGAACTGGAAAGGGCTCCAAGGCAACTTTTCTCTTCAACGGAGACTGGAGATGATGCAGTTTTTGTATGACATTACTACTGGACTCACTTTGCTAGAACAAAGGGTTCTATCTAGGCGGTGGTAGGGGGTTGTCAGCAGCTCACTGAGGTAGGAGGGACCCAGCCTTTTAGGGCCTTACATGTGAGCACAAGAACCATACAGTCAATCCTCTGCTTAATTATTAGCCTGTGCAGCTCACGTTGCACCGGTGTAATATATACCAGTCTCACAAAGGATCTCAGAAACCACGCTACCATACTTTGACCGTAATGGAGGTCCATATACAGTAGACTGCATTACATTACAGTAGTCAAGTTGTGAGCAGCAAATGCTTGTACCTGAGTTTTAGGTCAGTGGGTTCTAGGAGGGGAGCCTTCTGGCTGACAATCCTCTTGAGATGATGAAAGCACCCCTCATATACTGATGATTCCAGGGTCAATCTTTCATCAAAGACTAGTGTTATGTTTCTAACCATCCTCTCAGCCACAAGCTGAACCCTGTCAAAAACAGGAAGCTGTGGGGCCAAGTACTATAGCCACAGAGCGTCTGCCTGCTTCTCTGGCAACCCAGGAATGGGATCTGGATCAGTTTGCAGGGTGACAGCCAGGGGTTGGGGAAGGAGTAATCAGCGATTTATGGACAGCTCTCCTCCACAGTTTCTTTTTATCAATTACATTTTATTGAATATGATACTTACATATCCATACAATCTTCTACTGAGTATATATGAATGTCTGTTTAGCAGTTTACTATCTAAAAAATGTCATAATATAACAAACATGTAAAGAAAATATATTTCATAATACATTTAAACTTAATCATGTTTGTTCTCTGAACTGTAGTCACCAAATGTCCATGCACTTCAATCTTGTCTTAATAGACAAGTAACAATGTATGTCTGCTTAGTTAACTGCTCGGCATTCCCCTTTTTTATTTTACTACAGAGAAGAAGTAAAGAAAATAGGGTAAGAAAGAAAGTCAGCATACGTAGAAGACAGAAAGATGAAGGATTTCATATTAATGAGAAGATTTGAAAATCAGAACTTTTTTTTGAGAAGCAGCCTATAACAAAATTATAGTCTTTTAGAGGGAAAGTCCACTCAGCCTATTTTCTGTATACCTGTAAAGTTTGTGGGCATAAACAAAATGATTCCCTCTCTTACATCCCCCAATTTCATCCTAATTTTAATATAAATGAGGTTACTTCACTCTGTTTTGCCCTGGTGTGAAAACCTGTTTGTCTCCATTGCAAAGGTCATGTCCCCACTCATGCAAGGTATCTATGGGAGTTGATGATGCATACATGCACAAGCCAGCAAAAGTTATACTCTCATTCAGTTCGATTACATGTCTTGTGAAGTCCCAGTATTCTCTAAAAACATTTTTTTCTAACTCAGATACACTAAACTAAAGAAAACAGCAGAACAATTTCTATGTCTTGGAAAGTTTCATTGCTGGCATAAAACAAGAACATAGGGACTGCAGAGAACAGCAACAGCACTAATAAAGTATAACTACTGAAGGCTTTAGCACCAAAACTTCATAACATTCCAGGATGACTTACATGAGTCGGGGCATGGCCTTTGCAATGAGTCAGGCAGTTTTTCACACCAGACACAAATACTTTCATTTACATTTAAATCCTGATGAAATTAGGAGGGTGCAATAGAGGCAATCATTGTTCATGCCTACAAACTACACAGGTAAAAAAAAATAAAAGGCTGAGGGGACCTTCCTTTAACACTGGATTAAAGCATATCAAATGACTAGATATTTAATTACTATATCAACATCATAGGCATCTATCATAAACCTGGACAACAGAAGTTACTCCATTGGGGGAGTTACCCACTCCCCAGTGAACACCATTTCACTCCTTGTATCCCTGGGTCTTTTCTCCCCTCTCAAAAGCCACAGAAGCTTCAGCTTTCCCCTGATCAGTCCTGCCTTTGTAGCTGACATCCAGTCCACACATCAGCAGAGGCACCCCCGCCTTGCAGATTTTAGGTACATCTGCCGCCACAAGATTCAGAGTAAGCCAGATTGAAGTGGGAGTCCAGTGGCTGGCAGTGAACCAGGTTCTGCTGCATGGTCTTGCCACAGGCAACTGTGAAGAAGTCACCAAAAAAGTCAGCTTTCCCACCTGAGCCCACAACAGTGCTTCCTGGTGGCAAAATCACTGAAAAGGTCTGCTGTCCCACCTGAACCCACAGCACTGACTTCTGGTGATAACACCATTGAACAAGCCAACTATTCCACCTGAGCCCACAGCGCCCCCTTGGTGGTGAAGTCATGGAATGGGCCAACTACCCCAACTGAGTGCACAGCAATTTCCCCTGGCAGTGAGGCCTCCAAACAGGCAATCTGTCCCACCTGGGCCCACACACTGCATCTTGGAGGTGACAAGCTAAGACACTACTCCCTTGTACCCTGCCAACATTAGCCACTGCTTCAGTGGCTGGCTACGTGAGTGCAGTGTGATAGTAAAGTCCCTGTATTCCCAACATACCGATTGTTCTTCTTCGTTTTCTCCATCTGCTCGTTTTGCCGGGTGCACCAGTCCTCCAGCTCCTTTTTGGCCTTCTCCCTCCATTCCATCTCAGCTTTTCTGGCATTGGTTTCTGGGGAGACAAAGAACACTTTTTATTTATGCAATCTCCCTTTTCACTTCAGTTCACTGACCAAACTTGACTGTGCCCTGAGTGAGGAAGGTATGGCCTAGGGTGCTCCTGTGTCTAGGTGTATTTTGAAGATTTCACCCCACTTGGAGCCCCTTGCTAACAATCACACATTTTTGACTAGTTCACCCTCTCTCCATAGGAGCTGTTGAGATAGACACTATGCTTGGTGGAAATGAACACTCAGAGATAGGTAACTAGTCACTGACTCTACTTTACTAGAGGCACTTGGTACATGGGGCACAACAGGTAATTCATCTGGTCACAGAGACCCAAATCCGTATGACATCTATACAGTTAATTATGGTACTCCTGCAAATATTCCTTGAACTTAGCACTGCAGCCACATCCTGACCTGTATATGTGTCCTGGACTCTCACAGTCCCTATTATTCCTGGCCAGGAAATCGCGGTTCCTCAAAGTTATATATTTACTGCTCTTAACAAGGTATTTAAACAATATACACATCTGAAACTGTACACCTAAACAAGGTGCCCCACATTGTTCAAGGTAACTAAATGCCATGGGCCCACTAGACCAGTTATCCCTAACTGTGCCCCAATGCCCAGGAACTTCTGGCACCCCTGCCACCACGGCAGTGTAAACATTAGCCATGTTCTGCTTAAACTGTGGTGCCTCATAGCTCGACCTCTGGTACTGGCCATTCTTGCAGCCACAAATGCCCAGCTTCAACTCATTTGTGGTTCCCTATCCAAATTCTCAGAGATGATCCCCTGTTTGTACCTTGCTGACTCTCTCCTTTACTGATCCAGCATTCAGCTCGTCTTTAGTCAGTTCCATCTTTCATCAACCATGGATGGCTTGGCTTAATGAAACTTGCCCCCTAGCCACAACTTCGTGACCCAGCTTCAGGAGAATCCTCCTCAGGCCCCACAGGCCATTAGGAGATCCTCCATGAGGGGATCTCTCTCAGGATTCCCTTCCCAGGATGATCCCCCTATACATTCCTCCTAAAGCCAAAGGTTTGACTCCCTCCTATGCACCTCTGGTCTAGGCACATCCAAGTGCCGGAGGTCCTTCCTAGCTTTTCCAGGTTCCAGATGTAATGCATGACCCCTCTTTCTACTGCAAGTGGGTCAGAACCCTGTCGCTCCACAAAGGTGGCAAGCACTCCGTTCCATGGTGGGAGCCCATATTGGAAACTGAGCCAAATACAGACAATCAAATTGAATTCACAGCTGCAGGTGATGTCCAGGATCAGGAAGCTTATAGGTATCTATCCCCAGTGGTCCATTTTACCACAAAAAAAGCTGGAAATCACTGTGTGTGGGACTCAGCTCACCAGAACTGGTGCTTTCCACCTCAACAGATGGGTTCCTTCATAGGCTGAAGGCAATCAGCACGGCAGTTCACAATCTTAGGACAGACATGGCACAAGTCAAGGGAACTCTTTCCAGCATGCAGAATTAGATGACTGGCCTGAGCCAACAAGTCAGAGAAGCTAAAAGTAGGAAGAAGAATCAGCATTTATATAGCGCTTTTCATACACAGTATCCCAAAGTGCTTTACAAGCAATGCTAGACTGGTAGTGAAGTGACTGAATGTGTGGTGGCGGCCATATCACACATCATCACCCACACACAGCCTGGATAATTGCATGAACCAGTTTATGGGAAGGGGAATGTTGGCCAGGACACCGGGAATGTTCCCTGCTCTTTGCAAAGAGTGCCCTGGGTTCTTTTACTTCCACCTGGACAACATCAGGATGGGCAGACGGGACCTCGGTTTAACGTCTCATCCGAAGGATGGCATACCCCAGCAGTACAGCACCCCCCAATACTGCACTCGGATGCCAGCGATTTTTAGGTGCAAGTCCAATCCCGGTGTGGGACAAGAACCCATGACCTTCTGGTCCAGAGGCGGATGTGCTACCAACTGAGCCACGCTGACATCCAGGAGAGAGAGGAACAAATTTTAGAGCTTGTCAAGGAGAGGCTAGGGGGGGACCTGGAAAAGTCAGGGTGCCTGGACGATAGACAGCATGGATTCGTCCTGGGGAAATCATGTCAGACAAACCTTTTGGAGTTCTATGACTGGGTGATGAGTGCCTTGGACCCAGGTAGACCAGTGGACGTCCTCTTTCTTGACTTCAGCAAGGCATTTGACTCTGTTCCTCATGGAGGCCTGTTGGGAGAAATGGGGGTGGGGAACCAGAAGATCAGATGGATAGGCAATTGGCTCCAGGACTGGACTCAGAGGGTTGTGGTTGGTGGGTTAGTCTCATCCCCAAGGAGGGTCATTAGTGGGGTCCCTCAGGGATCGGTCCTTGGGCCCCCCCTGTTCAACACCTATGTCTCTGATATAAGGAAGGTTATCAGGAGTAAGGTGAGTCTCTTTGCGGATGACTCAAAACTGGGGGCAGTGGTGGATGGGGAGGAGGGGAGGGTGGCCCTACAGGGGGACCTGGAGGCTTTGGAAAGGTGGTCTAGAAAGTGGAAGCTAAGGTTCAATGCAGGATAATGCAAGGTACTGCACCTGGGAGCCAGAAACCTGGGCCAAGTGTACTCCCTGGTAGGGGAAATGCTACAAGTCTCTGGCTGAGAGGGACCTGGGGGTGGTGGTGGATGTCAAGATGAACAACTTGGAGACTTGTAGGAGGGCAGCGGCCAAGACCAACAGGATGCTGGGAAGCATCACTAGGGGGATCACCACCAGAAGGAGGGAAGTGATACTCCATCTGTATAACTGCTTGGTGAGGCCGCACCTAGAGTACTGCATGCAGTTTTGGAGGCCACACTTAAAGAGGAACATTGAACTCCTGGAGAGGGTCTAGAGAAGGGCAACCAAAATGATCTGGGGCTTGGGGGACAGGACCTATGAGGAGAGGCTCGAAGAGCTAAATACGTACACATTGGAAGAGAGAAGGGACCAGGGGGACATGATAGAGGTCTTCAGGTACATGAAGGGGGTAGCTGTCTTTCGGATGAGACGTTAAACTGAGGTCCCATCTGCCTGGATTGGTGGTAGTTCAGGTGGATGTTAAAGATCCCATGGCACTTATCGAAAAGAGCAGGGGAATTTCCCCGGTGTCCTGGCCAAATTTCCCTCATTCACTAACAATACCACCAACAGCTTAATCTGGTTCAAGGTCAGTTGGCATTCATCTGTATCCCCCTCCCCCGGGTCGTGCCTGAAAATAGGCAGGATTTGTCTAGTGTACTTACGCAGTCAAAAAAAATGAAATAAATAAATAAATAAAATAGGGGAGAAGCAGTTAGGGTGCTCCGAAGGAAGGAGGGGGGCAACTAGAGGGCATGGATGGAAGCTGGAGGGGGGGAGATTGAGGGGAGAAAGGAGGAGGTGCTACTTCACTGAGAGGGTGGTGGAGCTATGGAATGTGCTGCCCAGGGGGCTGGTGGAGGCAGAGACGGTGGAGGGGTTCAAGAGGGGGTGGGACAGGTACAGGGGAAAGGTTCTGGAAGCAACGTCCAGTGCAGCGAGAATATCCAGGACTGGGAAGGGAGACGCCAGAGAGGGCGAGGGGGGCAGCAAGGTCAGCTCCCAGGCTGGGGGCTGACCAAATAAGCAGACACTAAAGACCGTTAGGCCTATTCTGCTGGCATTTTAGTATGTTAATATGTTAGCTTCTAGGCCAGGCTGACGGTAACACATGTGAGCTAGCAAGGCAGAGAAAGTAATGAATCTTGAGAGTCAGAGTCACAGGAAAATATAAGAACTGCTGGCATCCAAGAGAAATTGAAGGGAAGGCATTGTGGTGTTCCTACAGATCACAATACCTAAACTTATGAACTTTTACTGGGACAAGCCCATCAAGTTCCAGAGAGCACAGAGGCCCCTGCATGCGCTGCCCAAGAAAGAAGAAAGACCATGGCCCATCATAGCACACCTACAGAGCTTCCCAGTAAAAAGGCTAACACAGGCTCAGGACAGGGATAAGCAGCAGATAGAACAGGAAGAAACAAGAGTGTTATTTTACCAAAATTATCCCCAAAACACTGATACAAAGATCTACCTTTAATAGGCCTAATGAGTTGAGAAAGCTTGACCTGGAGTATGCCCTCATGTTCCCAGCAGCGTTGTGAGTACAGTATATGTAAATCTGATCTCCAGTCTCCTAAGACTTACATACCCCAGTTTGTAGGGGAACAAGAAATGGGAGTGTGTGGTAGACTGCGTAGCATAACAGTCACCAGAATGAGGAGTAAATACAACCAATTGGATTTTCCAAGATAAATAGAACAACGGTGCTGGTGTTTCAGTTTCTTCCCTAGATACAGAAAAAGCAAACTGACAGCAAAATCGTCTCGGGGTCCACTGGAGATGAATGGGCCACACAGAACATTTTGTGGTCCTCCAATCTTGGTTTGCTATCAGGCTTCTATGACCTGTGAATGGACTGGGGGCGGAATATAACAATCATCTGCAGCACGGGGCTTAAAGCCTACCAGTCTGCTTCCCCCAGTACCTTACTTAGTGGCCTGCTGACCAAGGGACCCATCTGGCACCCTGTGAGCTGGGCCAGGGTGTACTTATCAAATGGTGCATACGCTTTGGCTGGGGTGAGTAGTCGCCATCCTCTGAAGAGGGGGCAGGGATGGAGTACCCCGCCCAAAGCATATCCCTGTCAGCACAACTGATCAGAACTGCTCAAAAGCATCTGACCTTACAGGACTATAATACATAGATACATAGATACATAGACAGTGTCGGCAGATAAGGGCCTATGGCCCACCTAGTCTGCCCATTTGAGCTTGTAAGTTCAGTTTGTTTTCCTAGAAGTCTATTTCCCCTTACCCCTGACCTCTAGAATTCCTTTATGTCTATCCCATGCATTCTTAAATCCATTGATTGTTTCAGCCCCCACCACTTCCTCTGGCAGGGGTGTTCCACTTATCCACCACCCGTTCTGTGAAGAAATTCTTTCTCATGTTTCCTCTGAATCGTCCTCCCTCCAACTTCATCCCATGCCCTCTAGTCCTGGAACATCTTTTTCGCTTAAAAATAGTGTTTTCCTGCACCCTGTTCCTCCCTGTAAGATACTTGTATGTCTCTATCATATCCCCTCTCTCCCTCCTCTCCTCCAGGGAGTACATGTTCAGTTCCTTCAACCTGTCTTCATAGGACTTGTGATGCAACCCATGCACCATCTTTGTTGCCCTCCTCTGAACCTTCTCTACCCTGTCTATGTCCTTACGAAGGTATGGTCTCCAGAACTGTACACTGTACTCCAGGTGGGGCCTCACTAGTGTCTTGTATAGCGGAATTATGACCTCCCTTTTCCTGCTGGTGATGCCCCTGCCTATACATCCCAGCATCCTATTTGCTTTACCTGATGCCTTGTCACACTGTTTCCCTACCTTGAGGTCATCAGAGATGACAACCCCAAGATCCCTTTCCTGCTTGGTGCATGCTATATCCTCACCCCCCAACTGATATATTGTGCCAGGGTTTTGTGCCCCATATGCATTATCTTGCATTTCTTTGCATTGAATTTCAACTGCCAAACCCTTGACCATTCTTCAAGTTTCTGCAGGTCCTTCTCATTCTGTCTACACCCTCTGGTGTGTCTACTCTGTTACAGAGCTTTGTGTCATCAGCGAACAGTGAAATTCTGCCTTCTATATCCTGTGCAATGTCACTGATGAAGATGTTGAATAGGACCCGTCCCAGCACTGATCCTGTGGTACCCACTGGTCACTCTTCCTCTGTGGAGTGACAGCCATTACCACCACCCTCTGTGTCCTGCCACCAGCCAGTTACCTACCCACCACATTACTGTCCTGCCCACACCATATTCCCCAGTTTGTGTATGTAGTCTTCTATGTGGCACAGTGTCAAAGGCCTTGCTGAAGTCCAGATAGGCCATGTCCACTGCCCTCCCTGATCCACCTCCCTAGTCACCCAGTCAAAATTCAATGAGGTTGGTCTGACATGACCTCCCCTGGTGAAACCATGCTGCCTTGGGTCCTGTAGTCCATTGACAGCCAGATGTTCTACCAATCTCTCCTTCAGTAGTGCTTCCATGATCTTTCCCACTACCAAGGTGAGGCTGACTGGTCTGTAGTTCCCTGCTTCCTCTTTGTTCCCACTTTTGTATAAGGGACTACATCTGCTGTCCTCCAGTCTTTGGGTACCTCCCTGTTTCCAGTGATTGGCTGAACAGGATAGCCAGAGGTTCAGCCACCACCTCTCTTAGTTCTTTAAGGACCCTGGGGTGCACCCATCTGGCCCCATTACTTTATCAGCTCTTATTACTTCCAGTTCCTTCAGGACCCTTTCTCGTGTAAAGGGACTTGTGTCCATTCTGCACCATTCTCACCTTGTACTCCCTTCAGACCCATTACCCCCTCTTCCTTAGTAAAGACTTGAGCAGAAATACCTGTTCAATATGTCAGCTTTACTGTTGTCATCCTCCGCTGCTCCCATCCTCCCCTTCAGTCTCACTATCCCTCCCTTTGTCTTTCTTTTTTCACTTATGTACCTGTAAAAGGTTTTGTCCCCTTTAACCACTGATTTTGCAATGTGTTATTCTGTCTGAGCTTTGGCTTCCCTTACTGACTTCCCTGCCTCCCTTTGTTTCTCCTGGTACTTCTCCCTATCCCCTTCTGCCTGTGTCTTTTTGTATTGCCTGAATGCAATCTTTTTGGCTTTCACTTTCTTTGCTACCTCTTTGGAAAACCATAATGGTCTCCTCTTTCTTTTCCTCTTGCTAACCTGCTTAATGCATAATTCTGTTGTTCTTATAATCCCCATTTTAAATACTGCCCACTGTTCCTCAATCCTGATTCCTGTCCCATTCCCTTAATGCCTCTTTCAAGTATCTCCCCATTTTCCCAAAGTCTGCCCCCTAAAATCCAGGATCGTGTTTTTGTGTGGTTTGGTTCTGCTCTTTCTGTGATTTCAAACCACAATGACTGGTGGTCACTGTTACCCAGGTGCTCCCCACTGTTACCCCCATCACACTGTCCCTGTTTGTGAGCACAAGGTCCAGTATTGCCTTCTGCCGAGTTGGTTCCATGACCAGTTGCTTGAGAAGGCACCCTGAAGGAGTCCAGGATAAATCTGCTCTAGTTGATGCTGCTGCTGGGATGCTCCAGTCCACGTCTGGTATATTGAAGTCTCAACCAGTACTACCTCACCCTTGTCTGCCATCCTTTGGATGGCTAGTATCAACTCCTATCTGTTTCTTCCTCCTGGGCTGGTGGTCTATAGACCACACCTGTGGGATGGCTGGCCCCATTTTCCTTTCCAGCTTAACCCACAGTATCTCTCCCCATTTGTTCCTCCTGGATCTGTGTGGCCCTTATGTCATTTTTCACATACAGTGCCTCTCCTCCTCCTTCCTGCCTGCTCGTCTCTTCTGAATATGTTGTAGCCAGGTATGGCCATCTCCCAGTCATGGTTATCATTACACCAGGTTTCAGTGATGGCCACAATGTCCAATCTGACTGTACCATGACAGCCTCAGATCTTCCATCTTGTTGCTAAGGCTCCTGGCATTTGCACACATGCTTCCATGATTTGACCTCCTAGACTGCTTCACTGTTCTACTCCAGCCCCTTCCTTGGTTGTCATTTATCCTGGTTCTCCTTGCTGTCTGCCCTTCTGCTGAATTTTGCCCTTTTCTGCTTATCCACCTTTTGGACACTAATCTCCATCTTTGCACACTGCTTTGCAGAGATAGCCCTCCTCTGGTTCACTGGTTCCATTACTAGCTGTGGGGGTGAGCAAGTAGGTATCATCCTTGCTGGCCTGCCACCCCCTTTGCTAGTTTAAATGCTTGTCAATGTAGCATTTAAACTTATCATTGAGTGCTTGGATTCCCCTCCAGGATGGATGCAGGCCGTCAGGCCAGACAAACCTCCATCCCTCAGATGGGTCCCCAGTCACCAATAGATCAAACCCTTCCTCACAGCACCAGTTCTTCAACCATGAGTTAAAGTTCCTGGTGCATGCACTCCTATGCTCTCCTTACTCTCACAGGTAGTACTTCTGAGAAAAGTGACAGAAGTAGCTACTTGTGAGACCTCCCCAGTTTCCTAAACTCTTCCTGAACTTCCTTTGGCTCCCCATTTGCCAAGTCATTAGTACCTAGGTGGATAATGACATCCAGCTCACCCTCCTGTCTTGCCTTCCCAGTGATCCCCAGTATCTTCCTTCCATCCCTCCATGCCGTGGCACCTGGTAGGCACCTCACCTCCCTGTCCTCCCCCTCCTGAATGAATCTTGTCTGACTGTTGGGCACACTGGAACAGTGAGTTCAACCATGTTTATGGTGAAACATGAATGTTAACAGTTTTGCCAGTTTCGGAAACATGCAGTTCTTACTGTTAAAATTTTGCATTTTGTTTGGGGGGGACCCAGACTTGCAGTAGCACAGTCCTAAATAATAAGTTTCCCAGTTACCCATAATTCAGGGGCAGATCGGGGTACAGCAAGTTAAGTGCTAGATCGGAGCAGGAGGGAGCACTACCAATACCCCACTACTGCACCTAAGCAGTGAGTTTGATCATTAAGAACTCAGTCAAATATGGTGCTAGATGAGGCTAGCATATCTCATAGAGGAGAGGACAGATCATGAGCCTTCCATGAAAGAACTGCAGTTTCCATGTTTCATTTTCGAGTTTATGTAGTTTTTTTGTTTGTTTTGGTTTTTTGCATTTATTTCCCATTGATGCATTTGTGTTTTTTAGCTTGATATTTTTGTTTAAATATAAGAGGGAGTCTCAGAAAGTGTATAATGGGGCCCTGTATCTGATAGCCACTCATGGGGCAGGATGGTGAATAACTAAAAGGAGAGGTATAGGTCTCCATATCAATGTGCAGGTTAAGAGTTAAAGGGTAGCCGGCCTGGTGCCGCTGAGGGTTGAGGCGCTGGATACCACACTGGTGACCGTGTTCGGAGCGAGCACGGGCAGCAGGTCGCAGGGAGGGAGAGAATCTGAGCGTCCGATGACAGCTCTCCTCTTCCGGGGAAGGGTGGGTATGTTGTCCTGCTCCTTGGCTGCCCCCTGGTGGAGGCTGAGGGGTAGTGCCAGAGCTAGGGAGACAAAGTAGTATGGCATCATGATGCATGCACGCCGCCACACATGCGCATTCACGGATGCAGGGGAGGGACCAAGGGAAAATGGAAAAATCACCCGCCAGCTCCACAGAAACACACTGACTACTCCGACACCACGGAGCTCTCGGGCCCGCTCTGGATAGTGCTCCGGGGGGAGGGGAGGATGGCCCTCCCCCCTTTTGCCCTGCCACAGGGGGTAATCCATGGGGGACACGTGGCCTTAAGAGAGCCTTGGGGGGGGGCAATAGCGGTGATCAGAGTGCGGAGGAAGAAAGAAGCTTGCCAGCAGGGCGAAAGGAGGATAAACACATAATGAAAGAAAAAAAAGAATCAAAGGGTAAATGGCAGGTACTGAGGTTAGGGAATCCAGTCAAATGAACAAAAGTGCTATCGGAGCTTAAAGGGACACTGTTAACTCTTTTTGCATAATTTTATTTCTAGTTGAAACCCCACATTTTATGACTGCTTTCCTGCAAAAAAATTCACTGAAGTTGTTGGTTGCTTTATCTGCTTTCTGCCTTAGCAGAACTGAAATGCATGGTAATAGTGCATTTGCACCCAGCCTTACTTTATTTCAGATCCTTGATCTACTCTTACTGCATATTTCCTGAACACTAGGAACACCCCCAAACAGTGCAGTCACTTGTGATGCAGTAGTCTCTTCTCCTCCCACTGTATCATGAGTGATTAAACATAGAAACATAGAAACTGACAGCAGATAAGGACTGCTAGGCCCATCTAGTCTGCCCGTAAGAATAGACTGTGTTAGGGGTGTTCCCAAGTCTCGGAAAAATGCAGCGGAAGTTGATCAAGAAATGTAAACAAACACATTTTTGTGTGGTAACACCAGTATAACGTGCAGTCTGTTTTTTGCTTTAAAAAAAAAAGGAAGAATGAATCAGAATCAAACTTCCGGATACATCAGCAAAGTCTGCAGAATGTGTCTAATCATAACATTTTTTTTTTAAACTTATGGACAATTTGAAGCCTAAGTGGGTTGACATTGTTGCTTTAAATGGCAGAAATGTGACTCTCCAGCAAGAGACACACCACACAGCAGCAAAAGCTATAAAACTACACTGGGCCTGGGTAGGTTATGTGCACTACAGTTCTTATAATAGTAAGTGGGGGGGTTGAACTTTGTTACCACTTATATAGCAAAAGACTCGGAGGGCCAGTGGTTTTTGTTGAAATGTGTGCCCAATGTAGAAGATGCAGTGTTCTTACATAACCTTTCACTGAACATAATAAATTTGAACAATGGGTACATGGTGGTGGGAGGAGCTATGAATGTATGTCTTGATCCCAGGATTGACAGGATCTCTCAAGAGACTCCCTGAGAGAAAAAATATCCAGAGAAGCCCCAAGTTGCATGCCAAGGGAGCTGGGCCTGCACGATGCGAGGCACCTCACTAAACCAACAGTAAAGGACTGAACTTGTTTCTCTGCTCCACACAGGATATTCTCGCAGCTGGATTGCAAACAATGCTCCATCGCTATAAAGAACCCCTCTATAACAAACTCCCTCTTATAGTGAACACCTTTGATGGCTCCCATTGTTCACTAAGCAGGCATATTACTACCTAGCTATAGTGAACACCTCAGCTGGCTCCAGAGGTGTTCACTACAGAGAGGGAGTATTGTATTTGTATTAGGGTTCCTGACACACAAACTGCTTGATACCCAAATTTCAAAGATCACGGTCAGATCATGTGGTGGTATGAATAACACCCTCCAATTTAATGATGGCTCCAAAGTGCTTCAGATTGCACTTGCCCCCAGCCCTCTTGCAAGAGAAGGAATCTGGTTAGAAAATGAAATGCAAGCATACTTCAGCATAAATGACACACTTGACGTGAGCAGGAGTGTCCTGTGGGAGGTGGCATACAAAGCCCATTTAAGGGGTGGGTCCTTGCTTATTCTGCGCAAGGAAAAAGCTACAGATGTCAGAACTTGGAGAACACACAGAGTGTTAAAAGAGGCAGACATGTTCCTTAAACAGAATCCCAGGGCAGTGGGCCCCCTCATCAATAAGACTGTCAACCACATGTTTGAGATTGACTTAGCCTCAAGACTGACTGCTTATTACAGCACACTAGACAAAGATACTGGGAAACCAGGGAGAAGGCTGACAGACTGCTACTGTAGAGACTGTGGGTGCAACATGACAAGAGGTCCGTCTTGGACATTGGAAACAAAAAATTGCAAATACAATCTAACCTCAATGTAATTAATAATCTCTTCAGAGAGTTCAAAAAGGGCATGTACAGCACAAAGGTGACAGTGCACTGGGACAGCTTGGCAGAGGATCTTTGCAAAGCTTAAGTTACAGAGATTCTTGAGTCAGGAGAGCGGGAGAATGGGACAGGCCTCTTTTGAGTTAAGAAATCAGTATGACTGTCAACAACCTGCCAAATGCCAAGGTGTCCGAGAGAGTCAACTTGAAGAGTGAATAAAGTCCTCAGCAAGTTTATTGGTATGGATCAGGTATAATTTATTCTTTTTTTTTCCCCCCTCCTTCGTGCTCCACAACCCACCACTCCTCCAGGCTTACCAAGGTCCCTTCTGATCCACCCTGTCCTTTCCTGAGCCTCCAACCTCACACGGCAGCCACCCCCAGGGTAACCCGGATGTAACCCTTCGCCGGGTGGGTCCCCCTCCTTCTTCGAGGGGGAAGGCACCAGGAGGGGAGACCAGCACCACTACTTGGCCCAGGGTGCTGCTGAGGTGGAGTGGCTCCTTCAGGGCATTGGTGGCATCGGTGGACCAACAGCCATCATCCGGTTGATCGTGGAGTGGTTTCCAGTTTTCTGTGTTGTTCCCTCCTTGCATTGCTACTGCAGTGCTCCTGGTCCCCACCAGAGGCCGCTGCAGAGCGACACCATCCCGCTACCCACCCCAGGAGAGAAGAGCAGTCCTGCGGATGCTCAATACTCTCCTTCCTCTTCCAGCCCCTGGCGTCTCAAGTCCATTCCTGAACCCGGGTTGCCGGTGTGGTTTGAGGTAAGGTGCCAGTGCCTCAGCCCTCTGCGCCACCGGGCCGGCTGGTAGAATTTATTCTATTGGTCAAAGGATAGGGCAAGCTGAGGCATCTTTTGATATTATATGGGAAGCCAAAGAGTTAGAATGCCCAGCTACCGTAATATCTTTGGATGCCGATGCCAAACAAGCAATTTACTTGACAGAGTAGGCCAACTTGGGCAAGTACTGCAAAGGTCTGGCTTCAGGGACAATTCCAGAACTGGGTTGTAGCATTGTAGCTGAGTATAATGGACCTAAGGCAGCAGCCTTTTTTATTTTGCAATTCAGTTTATTTATTTAATTCAGCACTCTATTTCATTGCTGCTCTAGGCACTTTACAGATACCCAAGCACTATACACAGTTTAAAGAACAATAACCACAATAATTAAAAGTTAAACATTAAATGGAAGGAAAAGCTTTATTACATAAAAAGGTCTTCAGATCCCTCTTGAAGGCACTAAACAAGGGGGCCTCTCTGAGCAGCCGAGGCAGAAAATTCCACAGGGTTGGCACCACAAAAGAAAAAGCCCGGGTGCCAGATAACTGCAAATAGACCACGGGAATCACCAGGAGGCCTTCATCGGCTGACCGGAGGGGACGAGATGGGTAGTAGGGCTGTAGGAGGTCTTGCAGGTAGCCAGGCCCCAGTCCATTTAGGGCTTTTAAAAATTGGTAGCCGGCAAAGGCACACTGAGCCGGAGCTCGTTTCTGGGTGCGACTCGGGGGATGGGGAAGAGGAGTATATACAGATATTTACAATTCAAAAAAGAGTAACAATCAACAAACGGTGAAGAATATACAGATATTTACAATTCAGAAACAGTTACATGAATAAAAGATCCATGTTGCAGTTGCATATTAAGGAATGATAAGGGAAATCAATACATTTTGTATTGCATGAGCAGAAATAAAGAGCAGTGGATGTGTGGGGTGGGTGGGCTGAAATGAGAGATGAGAAATATACAAGGCACACGCACAACCATGGTTCATTTATCTGTTCACAAATCTACCCCTTCACACGCCTTAAACAAATCTTTAAACAACTAAACTCCATGCTTAAAAAGTTCTAATGGAAGGATAACAGGCAAGGTTCAGCATGACTAAATTACAAGTCAATAGAAATACTGGACGATGGCCGACCCGGTGGCGCTGAGGGTTGAGGCGCTGGATGTCACACCTTATGCCACACCACCCACCCGGGTTCAGGAACGAGCCTGGGTCATTGGGGATTGTGGGGGAAGGGGCAAAGAGCTGGACTGAGCCGCCGCAAGGCAGCTTTCCTCTCCCGGGGGAGGGATGTGGGGTTCCCCTGTTCTAGGCTACCTCCTGGTGGAGGACGAGTGGTAGTGCCAAGTCATATGGGAGCCCCGGCAATCGCCAGGGGTGGGGTGGAAGGGGCCGGTACCGGTGCCACGAGGCGCATGCAGGTCTCCATGCGCATTCGTCGCCATGTGCTGGGGTCCCGGGATCAGGGAGAAAAAAGAACCGAAAAAATGATAAAAAGAATATAGAAATAAAAAAGAAGAAATACTGGATGTTTCGGGCTACCCTGGCTGGAAGACTGCCAACTGGCATTTCATGAGCTACAATCTGAAGCATAGCTGCAGACAGCGGGTGTCCCTAATATCCCAATATGGAGGGACCTGGAAGCGATTGACACTAAAACTGGGTGAGCATCTATAAGACTGCATTTACAAATCAATGGCTCAGAATACAGACAAATGCCCAGTCATAAAACATACAGTGGACACATGGTTGTAGCTTCAGAAACTGTTTAAATGGGGACACTCCTTGGAGGCCCTATTCCTATATAGGGGAACACAGAGATCAGAGTTGAGGGGAAAGCAGTCAAAACATAAAACATGGCAACTGGGAAAGTGCTGGAACCACTAGAACAGGAGAATTGTATTGTCTTTCCCTGGCCATGCTCCGCTAGGTGTATAGCCTGGTCTCAGACATGTACCCCGATCTGGCCCCATCAGTCCTCCATCTCTCACCCAGGACTCCACACCCCGCCAACTTCCCCCACGCCCCCCCACTGAGGCACTGCACACGTTGTGGGCTAGGATCCACAGTCGGCAGGCACTTGGACCTGGGGGAGCCAAGAACCCAAACCTTTATAGAGATGGAGCCTGGGTTTTTCTCCCTCTCTCTTGGCATGCGCGCAACCTCTTCTGCCCTGGCTGCACATAGTGACAGCCTGCGGAGGGAACAATCTCCCATGGCCCACCGCAAGGATCGCTGCTGCACTGGTGCCCTCCCTGACTGAAATGCACTGCCTAGCTGCAGCTGTTGTGGTCAGGCCTGGCCCCCGCACGGCATCCTGAGTTTGCTTCCGAACTCGGGTCACTTGCACAGTAGTGCAGCATGCTGCCGCCGGGCCCTCGGGGTGGCCCTAGAGTAGGGTACTTCACTGATGGCACTAATCAGTCTTCACTGTCATTTTGATCAGGTGGTGTGTAAGTAACACATTGACAGGAAATAAGTCTAGTTTTGCCTACAGCTATAACATGCTTTGCCTCCTTTATTCACACAGGGGTTTCATAACCTCCCCAGCTCCAGATGTTAGACTAAACTTACTTTTGCAGTATGGCGGGGGGGGGGGGACGGACTCAAGAATATATATCAGCTACTTCAAGGGGAGAGAATGATAGTAACAGGCAAAATACAACAAAAGAAACAGAAACATAGAATCTGGCATCAAATTCTATGTTTCTAAGTTTTTGCTCACATACTTTCCAGTATAAAAAATAAAATTGAAATTGAAATTGACAGTAAGGGGCACTAATCCTTAACAAATCGCCCGCACATGCACGAAACGTTGGAATTCTGATCCTCGGTTTGGTGAACTTGCTGCTCCGCATTGAATACTGCACTTTTGTGAAGCAGCAATAAAGTTGCTCAACACAAGAACAGTCAGCTCAAGACTTTCTGTGTGTCTGGTAAGGCTGTTCCTTTTGTGTGCTCGTTTTTTTCTTGAATCTCTGTCCTTTGTATTACTGCCTCGGGCAATAAACCCTTAAGAGTAGTTGCAAAAACTCACACATTCTTACTACTGTAGATTAGGTTTAACTGTGCTTATACATCCTATTAGTATGAGTTCTACATTTAGGGTATTTAGCAAGCAGATCCATATTTATTTATTTCGCTTTTGTTGACCGGGTAAGTGCACTAGACAAATCCTGCCTATTTTCAGGCACGACCCGGGGAAGGGGGATACAGATGAATGCCAACTGAAATTGAACCAGATTAAGCTGTTGGTGGTATTTATAGTGAATGAGGGAAATTTGGCCAGGACACCGGGGAAATTCCCCTACTGGCTGCCGATTAGTGGCCGGTAGGGATCCCTCTGACATCACTTTGCATTATGACAGACGACTTGCAGCGTTGCTCTGAGATGGAGGTCGAAGACAGTGCGGTATCTGAAATTGTTAAAAATGTTATTTCGGAGGATATTTCGGGCTCACCCATGACTGCTCTGCCGCTGGAAACAGCACCGGAGAAAATCCCTGTTCTACCGGAGTCGGCTGGTGATATTCCAGCAATGGAGAGTAGCTCAAGTATAGCGGTTTGTCCTCATCCGATTCACTTCCTATTTCGGCGCCTGATGTTGGCGTCATCTCAGCGTGCTCAGAAAAAACGGATCCTATAAAGGAACAGCTTGTTCAGGGGAATGTTTCTTTGGGGAAAGCGTTAGTGGATGGACCACGGGCGTCACAAGCTGTGCGACGGCAGTTTGGGCTTCGGGATACAACCCAGGACGAATTTTTAAAGGATTGGTCGGAAACCATAGCGTTATCTGACTCTGGCTGGAAACAAACTGTGTCGGGACAATGGATTCCGGACTTGTCATGGTCTTCGTCTTCCACTATTTCTCCTACATCTATGCATGCCACCGAATCTTCAATCCTGAGCTCAGGTACAGACTTTGTGCACACCAATTCTGTTAATGATGGTAACAAGGTTGTTGAGGGTGGGGAGAGTGTTTTGGCTTTTTCTAAGCCAAGTACCTCTACAGCTGCACTTATCAATGATTCAAAAAATCATGCAGGAGCTCAATTGCAAAATAATATGGAAACAGATTCTCAAATTCATGGAAAGAAGCTTCCTATGTCAGAATTATTTAAAAATAAATTAGAACAAGCTCCACGCCGCAATGCAGTGAGGCTGAGATATAAAGGGGGTCTTCAGGAACACCCTGATAGATATTATGTGTTTAAGCTGCTCTTAAAACATTCCATGGGGTTTCTTTCTACAGAAGTGTATGCCTTAATACATATTTCAGGGGAGGACTCCTTTGATGTGAGTTTTCAAACCAATTTACAGCTAGAAAGATTTTGGGAAAAATATGCTTTGCAAAAAAATACTCCTTTATGGTCTCCTTTTTTTGCCATCCCACTTACTAGACCACAGGTTCGTTTTGTTACTATTATGTTTAGGAATGAAGGGGTGAATGTAAGTGATATATATCATTGGCTTCAGTTGAAATGTGATATCTTAGGTCCCTCTGAAGCATTGCTTGATACTGAGGGTATTTGGACAGGGGGTTGGAAATTTAAGGTTAAACTTTTTCAGGTCAATTCGGACATTGTGCATATTCCCAATAGTTTCTTTTTGGGTAAAGATAGGGGAGTCTGTTTTTATGGGGGTCAGCCTAGAGCCTGCTATAAATGTGGAGCTCGGACTCATATCAGCAGTGTATGTGATGTATTAAAATGCCCTTTATGTGGAGGGTTTGGTCATTCCATAGATATGTGCAATAATATATTTCAATGCAACTTATGTGATGAAAAAGGCCATGCCTTTCATCACTGTCCTTGGGCAAGACGCAACTGTACAGAAGGCTGGGATCAAGATGATTTATTACGTAAAGCCCAAATTAAAAGAAAGGGTTCTCTTGAGCATAATCCCCCCAATACACCTATTATTCCGGTCTCTCAGGTATTGTGCAAGTCATTTGACTCTAGTAAGGCAGAAGAAGGGATAGCAGAAATTAAGGAATCTCAGATCCCAGTAGATAAACCTATTCTTAGGCCTTCACTATCTGGTAAGCAGAATTCTGGGTTGACCATGCCCCCTCCTTTTGAGACAGTTAAGAGCAGGTGTCTTACTAGAGCCTCTCTAAAACAACCTTTTGTAAACCCACTTCCTACTGATAATTTTTTTCTACCTTTACAGGATGAAATTAGGGATTCAGACCTTGAATCTGATACATCCCATATATCGGAATTAGTCACAGAAGATGAGGATAGTAAGGCTACAGAATTAGCAAAAGAAAAGAAGGGAAAAAAAGGAAAAAAAGGAAAGTTAGTCAAAAAAATGGTACTTGAATTTTTTTGATTATATGGCTTCACTACGGCTAGCATCTTATAATGTGTGTAGCTTAAAAGCATTTCAAAAACAGATATCTATATTAATGTACTTAGGATCTTTAAACCTGGATATAATTTTTTTACAAGAAACCAGAATTTCTTCTCTTATTGAAGTTGAGCAATTAAAAAAAAGGTGGATCTGGGGGCCCTCTTTTTGGACCTTCGGGACAGATATTGCAGATGGCATCGGTATATTATTTGGGAATTCGGATTTTAAAATTTCTAAATTAATTGATGTTAGGCCAGGTAGAGCTTTAATTCTAGATTGTTCCTTAGGAGATTATTATTTTCGCTTAATTACTATATATGCCCCCCAAACAAAATCAAGTCGCATAGACTTATTTGAGGAAATTAAACCTTTTCTTTTTACTAGGAGACATGTAGTATGGGGAGGGTATTTTAATTGCTCATTAGATGTGAAACTCTGTAGAGCTTCTGGGAAAAAAATATACTGTGATACAAATGCCCTTAATAATATTATTAGAGGTGCTGGTCTTCAGGACGTTTATAGAAGTATACATTCATAGGCCGGAGCAACTTACTATAGGCATACCTTTGCTACCCGCATTGATATGTTTTTTATTTCCCACTATTTTTTTTCTACATCTTGTACAGTTACACCCACTGAATTCTCAGATCACCTTATTTTGATTTATACCCTTTCTTTAACTAATATGCCTCCTAAATTGTTCACCATGACTCAACGTTGGAGATTGAATACCTCTTTGTTAAATAATCCAGTTTCTTTTTCTAAATTAGAATTCTTTTTTGCGGCTAAATTTTCTACCATGGAGTTATTTAACTCCTGTATGATTGGTGGTTGCAGACAAAACATGAAATTAAAAATCTGTTCCTTAGTTGGGGTAAATCTAAGGTTGATTCAGATTATATGCAATATTTATTACACAGAAACCAGTTATATAAATTGATGTCTTTTCCTCTTAAAGACCATTCTCTTTACACTTCTCAAATTTTGGAAATAAAAAAACAAATGAAGACATTTCAATATGATAGAGCTAAGTCTTTAGATCTGGAATTTAGATTCGGTACTAAACAAAGCCCTATGTCTGATCCTTATCAGGCTTGCAAATCACGTTTAGCACATACACTAATGTCAGGCCTTTATAATTCAAAAGGGGAATTAATTACTACTGATATTGGTATGTTATCCATTGTCCAGCAACATGTTCAAGAGTATTTCTCATCTCACTTAACGTCTTCTACTGACTCTTTTCCAATACAGAATTTTAATACTTTACCAGAGATTTCAGAAAGTATGTTAACACTTTTAATGAAACCTATTACTACTCAGGAGGTTATAGAGGTAATTAAACAGTTAAAAACCGGATCTTCTCCAGGTTTGGATAGAATCCCAAATGAATTTTATAAAATTTGTATACAGTATATGGGGTATTTTTTACCTTTAGTGTTTAATTCCATTTTGTCCACAGCTGTATCTTGTAAAGATTTTTCTATTTCTCTTATGAACTTCATTTATAAAAAGGTGATAAAATCTTTTAACCAACTGGAGACCAATCAGTCTTCTGAACAGTGATTATAAGATTTTGACAAAATCTTAAATATACGTTAGTAAAGGTGCAGATGTTCTTATACATCCTTCTCAGACATGTTCTATTCCTACTAGGAAAATTCAGCATAATCTTTTTTAATAAGAGATCTTTTGCAAATAGTACATCGTTTTTCAAAATTCTGAATTAGTGGCAGTTGCTCGATCAAGCTAAAGCTTTTGATGCTGTGTGTCATTCCTATCTTTATTTTATTTTATTGCATTATGGTATTCCACTAACTTTTGTTCAATGGATAACTAAACTTTATAGTCAGGGTCACTATTCCACTTGTGAATGGTTTTATGGGTACAGAAATTAGATTAGTAGGTGTTAGGCAAGGATGTCCCTAAGTCCCTTTTATATACTTTTGTATTAGATCCTGTCATCAGACGCATTGTCTCGGATCCGAAATTATAGGCATTTCACCCTTCCGCATTTAGAACGATTAAAGTCACCGCCTTTGCAGATGATGTTACTCTTTATTGGCAGACACTTTATCATTACAGAAGGCTTTAGACATTTTATATCTTTTGGTTATTTTTCAGGGGCTTCTCTTAATATAGAGAAAAGTTTTGTATTGTCTTTAGGTCTCAACTTCGGATTTATCTAACTGCTTTGGTATATCTTTTTCAAATTCACCTCAAAAAATCTTAGGGATATGGTTTGGGACTGATGATATGGCACTTTATAATTGGGAGAAGCAACTATTGATTGGGGAAACTAAGGTAAATCAATGGAAAAACTGGAAATTTGGAAAACAAAAGAGGATTATGATTATTAAAAAATTGTTATTACCAGTATTCATTTATCTTAGTCACCTTTTTCCTCCACCAATATCTGTTGAAACTAGGTTATACAGTATTTTTTTCCAGATGCTTTGGGGTAACAGGCTTAATCCAGTTAAAAGAGATTTTACATATCTTCCAAAAAAAGGGGGTTTACAGATGGTTAATCCTGTTGTTTTTCTACATTCCATTTTTTTATTCTCTTCTTTTCCCTTCATTTGGCATGAGACTTGTTTACCATGGCATTTTTGGGTACAATCAATTTGGCATAAATATTTTTTTAAATGGTCTATGTTTCCCCCCAAGGTACTAGTTTCTGATGATTTACCAAAATATGGACTTTCCACTTTAAAAAAGTTGTATCAATGGAAGATACCTGTACAGAAATTACTCACTTTAACTAGAAAAACTTTTTATGAATATGTTGTTTATGATATTCAGAATGTAACGCTTATATTTCCTGATTGTACCCCAACCAAAATGACTTTTGCTTTATATAAATTAACAGATTTTAGAATTCCGATGAAAACATGGGATATAATTTGGATTTCAGCACATGGGAGATTGGGTGTTAGGGGAAATATGAAATATAAACCTTTAAGTGACAGATATTGTTTGAGACCTATGTGTACTACTATAGAAGAAAGTCAATTCCATTTCTTTTTAGATTGTATGGATAGTAAAGCATTTTGGAATGCTGCAGCATTACATTGGCATATGCCACATTTAGCTTCCCTGACATATGGCACACTTGTTTTAGGTGATTATACAGGAATATGGGATAAGTATCATAGGAGTACATTAAATGTTTTTTTTTTTTTGCTTTATTGCAATATTTTCTATGGCAGGCTCGTTGTCATTTTGTCTTACAACAACAGCAGACAGCACATTCTGTAATTATCAATTATGTGGATACTGATTTATCTGCACTTAGATTAAGAGATATTAAGAATTATTCGAATGATAAAGTTGTGAATTTATGGAAGTATTTTCCTGTTTTCTGATGTCTTAACTTTTGGTTGTATCTATGAGAAATTTTTTTTGTGCATATGTTTAATTTTATTGATTATGTTATGAAGTTTTTCTTATGTGATGTTTTGTTTCTTGTTCAATAAAACTTCCCCTACTCTTTTCGATAAGTGCCATGGGATCTTTAACATCCACCTGAACTACCACCAATCCAGGCAGATGGGACCTCGGTTTAACGTCTCATCCGAAAGACGGCACCTCAGAAGTGCAGCACCCCTCTCATGCTACACTACAGTGTCAGTACTGGGATATTAACCCAAGTGCCAGATGTGGGAACTGAACCCACAGCCCTCTGATCTCCCGGCCTCAGAGGCGAGTGTGCTACCTACTGAGCCACTGACACTGACAATATGACTGATATGTGTGTTTTAGTTAAAATTTGTGGTTTGACCCTGAGCTACAGTTGCACAGCAACTATGTGTTTAATTAATAGGAGTCCAAATATTTGCTCTGTCTCTTTTCTAGGTTGCCCTCTCATACATGGACTTTTTTTTTTTATTTATTTTATTCTTTGGTAACCAGGTAAGGCCCACTAGGCACAGGTGCATGTTTTCAGGGGTGACCCGGGAGCACTGGGGAGGTTAAGTGACTTGCTCAGAGTCACACAGTATACAAGTGGAGGTTGTGAGAATCAGTCCCAGGTCTGTCTGCTGGATGTACCAAGCTCATTCACAGCTCATTACTCTAACCTCTAGGCCATTAGTTCTCAGACTTTGTTATACGAGCCTCCCCCAAGCCATGGAAAAAATCTTGATCCTCTCTCAAATATTAAAATAATCTCGGGCCTCACATAGAAAAATAACATACTTTCACAGTACATCAGGAATAAAGTGAAACATAGTAGCAGACTCTCATTTTATTCAGCTTATTGTAACCCCCTTCCCAGGCCAGCCTACTTGTTCCACCATTTTGACTCCCGAACCATTGTTACCCCTTTTTGTAGTACCTTCATGGGCCAGACCGTGTTCTCTGTCTGTCTTGCCTTAATCTGGAATAACCTTCCTACCTACCTCTGCCTCTGCCCATCTTACCATGCTCTTAAGCAATTTCTCAGGGATCCTTTTGCTCTCTTCTGCTCTTGCTCCTAGTACCTCTCTGCTTAACATTTGTATTTGGGCTGTTCTGCCACCAGATTAACTGGTCAGTTGTTACCTTTCATTATTTGTTCATTGTTCCCATTTGTTTTCACTGTTGTTCATTTTGTATTGCTTGATTGTTCTGATGTTATCATTTGAATTTTTATTACACTCCTCACCCTTCCCTGGGTACATCAGAAATTAGCCTTGTCTTAGTGTGCCTTTCCTGGACACCAATTTGCAAATAAATACATAACTTCACCTGCTATTATCCTCTTTTAGTTTGTCTCATCCCTTCACACAAAATATCTAAAACTCAAAATTTAAATATAGTACTTTTTCAGACTTGCTTGAGCCTCCCCTGGACCAGGATGGGGTGTCTCCAGGGAGGATGGCCTCACCATTTGAGAAATCCTGCTCTAGGCTATGCTGCCAGCCCCATGGACTATATCTTTGGGACACTTTACGTACTGAATATTAAATGTATTTGCTGCCTAGTAATGTACAACAATTGAATTGTTCCACAGATGGAAGAAATTTGTATTGTACAATTTTTCAGAATGAATAAACTATTAAAATTCTTTACCCATCTCATGTAAGATCATAACTTTCTGAAGTGACCCTCTGAGAATGCGCGACATTCTCTATCATAAATCCCATGTACCTCCTGTTCTACATTCAGTAGGAGATTCAGTTGTGAGCAGTCTTTCTGCTGCACTGAAAACAGCCATCTGTTGTGCCACAGACACCATCAGCAGCATACAAAAATAACGGTAAGTGTGCCAACCACATGCCATTTTCCCCAAGCCCCACTACAGTTGCTACTAATTAAAACCTCATAGGAAAGATTCTGGAACAATGGTTCCTTCCATCTGACTGCAACTAAAGACCAGAAACCCAAACTATATAAACAATCAAAAAATTATACATTGGCAGGACTAAGCCCTGGAACCTGAATAGTGAGCGGAGACCATGACCCGTGATGTTATCCCAGCACAGCATCACAGAGCAAGTCCCAGCACACACCTGAACACTTGACATGTAAAACAAATCACTCCACAGGCCATGTCCAAGTTTTTTCTTTATATTCTTTATTTTTTCTGACAGTTTGGCACAGACCCTTGCCAGAGGCGCCATATTGGATTCTGAGGGAAATGGGGTGCTGCCATTCTTTCGCTGGTTATTTTTTTTGATGTAACTGGAATGCACTAGCCCTTCCTTTTCCTGCTGTGTGTTTATAGAACAAGCAGTGTAAACAAAGGGTGAAAAACAGGAAATTGTATGGGGGCTGCCATATTTCCTGTGGATCCATACAACATTATAGATGTATTAAAACTCAAGGGAACCAATTATTAGAAAACAATAGTAAAAACCGAAGTTAAATCTGAAGTTTTAAACTACCTGGAAGTGTAGAAATCTGGGAAGTGATGAGCACTTTATGGTTAACTATTACTGCAGCTTTAAAATTGTTAAAAAATGTAAATTCCTCCCTTCCACAGCACACAGACTCACAAAAGTTAATTTCAGAACCCTCACACATCCCCCAAACTCCTCCTATTACTTTTCCTTTCTTGTTTGTTTAAAACACATGAACAAAGTGAAAGCCATCACTGCAATCAGCTTCACAGCAGTCCCCCTCCCTCAGTATTGGCAGTCCCCACTTGCGGAGATCCAGCAAATTGAGTGATTGTAATCATTCTTTTAAAAAAAAACCAAAAAAACTATATAACTGAGAGTAGCATTCTCTTCCACTCTTCTGGCACTGTTCCCGCACAAACATGGAAGCTGCCAGCATGATCAGCTTCATAGCAGTGCTTCCTGGTCTCTTGACACCTCCGCTGGTAAGCAGCCACAAACAGACTCAGCATCATTGGTACACTCGGCTTCATAGTACTGGTTCCCATTCTTCTTGCACTGCCACTAGCAAGCTACCATAAACAGACCTGGTGCTGAAGAGTCAGCGGGTGCATTATCGGGTTACCATATCAAGGAAGCACGGGAGAGCAGGAACCACTATACTGGAACAGAATGAAACCGGGAGGGTGACACAAAGAAACAGGAAGCCAGGGAATCACCATACTAGAACAGAATGAAACCGGGAGGGGGTGGTGACACAGAGAAACAGTGAGCCAGGGAACCACCATTCAAGAACAGAATGAAGCTGGGGGGGCACCCAGAGAAACAGTGAGCCAGAAAACCACCATACTACAACACAATGAAACCAGGAAGGGAGAGGGGGTGACACAGAGAAACAGAAATACAGAGAGCCAGCCTGGTGGTGCTGAGAGTTGAGGCACTGGACGCCACACCTTGTGCCATGTCAGCGACCCGGGTTCAGGAATGAGCCTGGGTCATCGGGGGGTTGGCCGGGAGGGGGAGGGCGGGAGCCGGATTGAGTGGCCACGAGGCAGATCTCCTCCCCTGGGGAGGGATGCTGTACCTCCTGCTGCATGACTGCCATCAGGTGGAAGCCAGGTGGTGGTGCAGGATGGAGGGCAACATGAAAGGAGGGTGTTGCGGGATTGTAGCATGTGTGCACCTCCATACGCATACGTGTGGCCGCAACAAGGGGAAGGGAAAAACCCTAAAAATGGAGCTGGCAGGCTCCATGATGGTTCTGACTGCGATACCAGTGATGGGATCCTGGGCCATGGATGAATACAAGAGGGTGGGAGGAGATGAAGCCTGCCTGCCAGCCCACAGGATAAAAAGAATATGGAAAAAAAAAAGAAATACAAAAACAGACAGACAGACAGAGGTGGTGGGAGAGCAATAGAAACAGACACAGAACACCAGTAACAGCACCATCTACTGGACAAAAGGAAATTGTGGACTTCTTTTTCAATAGATATACCTCTCCTTACAAAAATTCAAATAAAAACGTACTGTATTTTAAAGCAATGTATTTACATTTTTTTAAACAAAGGAGCCATTGTATAATCGCAATAATGAACTCCAGGATGTGTGTCATGGAGGGATAATGGCACTTCTCAGGTGTTGGACGCAATTGGCCTGCAGCCTTGTGCATAACCACCCAAGGCACGATGTCATCCCAGCACAACTCCCAGCCTATTGTGCATTACTGCTTACATACAGTAAATGCTGCATGGTTTCAAATTGTTGTACACAGTCTGCTTTCGAACAATACCGATCTAGCAGTCACTTATATAGAAACATATAAGGGACAATGATGGCAGAAAAAGACCAAAGTTCCATCCTGTCTGCCTGAGTTCTCTATTTGGCCCTGGAGCTTACTGTTTTTTGAGAGTCACAGCCTGCCCACCCCTCCATTCTTCCCCCTGTTTCTGACACTCTGAGAAGCCACTACACCCTTCGTTCTGTCCCAGACATGCTTAAAATCACTAACGGTTTTTACACCCACCACCTCAGCTGGCAGCCTGTTCCAAGGCTTTACCACCCTTTCTGTAAAATAGTATTTCCTCATGTCCCTCCTGAACTTCCCTCCTGTTAGCTTCCACTCACAACCATGTGACCACGAGCTGGTATTCAAGTTAAATAGCTCCCTGCAGTTCACTCTGTTACCTAATCTGATGAGACTCATGCCATTCACTTTCAATATAAGGAGTGACACTTTGATCAGGATCAAAAGACTTAACTTTTATTTGTTTCCAGTAAACCAAACCATGTTTATTGACTGTAACCCTGTTTTCGCCTCCCATCAGCAGGGCACCACTCATCTGCTCTCATGCCTGTGCTGCTCCCAGCAGTAGCTGAAAAGCAGACACTACAGACCTGGGGTTCTAGTTATAAAGGGCATTCTCATTCTGCATGGCAAAAATCCAAATGACAGCAGGATCTAGGGTTTACAGGCAGCATCTGTTTTGTACGCACAAATTAAAATGATTCCTTTTCTTCAATGTTTCCTTTACTTATAATTATTTAATACTGCCCAATCCAGTTAAACATGGTACAACACACAGTTGGAAAGTGAAGTATGCAATTACATAATAAAACAAACATTTGTCAATGCTGAATTTTGTCTTGCTGGCATTGGCATTAGTAGTGCAGGAGTTAGAGTGATGCATAATAGGAATGGCAGTGGAGTAGCGAACTAACACCAACCCCACCCCCACCCTGCAGAGCCTGACAGGCATAAGGGTGTGCCTGTGGGTCGTCAGCCATAACGATCATGCCATTTCACCTCACCCTATCCTGCAGACACTGACAAGTGTCGCAGTGTGCCTTGGGGTCTTCAGGTCTTACACTCACCACATTTCATAAGGGAATATGCTGAGATGGGTGCAGTATAGGAGAATGTGGTGAACTTTGGGGCTGAAGAGTCCAAGGCACACCTTGATGTCTGTCACAGGCTGCAGGGTGTGGATGGGGCTGGAATGGCGTGAGCATTACAGCCAACAATCCCAAGTCAAATCCTGACACCTGGCAGTCTCTACAGGGTGGGGGCATTACAGTTGAAATCCACTAAGGCTTGTTGTATTTCTCTACTCAATTTTTAACACAGGCTTTTTGTGACCCCACCTCATGAACAGTGGCACTATCAGTTTGTTAGCCGAAAGGTGATTTTGCACAGCGACTACGGCATTTGGTGCCACATGTGCGAAAACACATTTTGGGCAGGATGTGAAAAATGACAGAAGCACTGTTCATGAGGAGGTGTTAAAAAATGGCAGTGTTGAAATGCTGGAGTGAAAATATGAAAAACTGGTGAAGTCACGAGCGTGCATAGAAACTGTGCAACGCACACCAGTAACGCATCATACCCTTCAACAGAGCTATAAAGGAAATACTTGATCTATCTGTTCAAATATAATCATTTTGCAGCTACCCAGTTATTGGTTTTAATAATGAATTTAGTTCTTACCACATCATTATTTTTTTTTAATTTTACAATTTCCCAGGTCGTACCTCAAATTAGGCACATTGTTGTCTAGTGTACTTACCCAGTTACCAAAAAAACAAATAAATAAATAATCCAAGGCTTGTTTCTAGGTGTTTCCTGGGAGCACAGGGAAGTTAGGCGACTTGATCCTGGTCACACAGTATGCAAATGGTGATTGTGGGACTCAAACGCAGTTCTCTAGGTTTGCAACTCAGTACTCTATACTACTATGATATACTGCCTCCTCCCATTAATAACATTACTTACATACATTAGCAACAATAGTGGTTGAAGGAAACACAATTGCATATACCCCAATAATGCAGAGTATCATGGGAAGCAAATGTAAATCCCCATGAGAGAATTTGGACTGGCTCTACTTTAAGCAGAATTGCATGGTGCCAGAATGCCTCATAGTGCAATCAGTAAAGGCTAAGAACAGTAGACACATACACGTGTTTCGTCCTCATTTGGACTCATCAGTGTGCCACATCTGTGTCTTAGGCCAGGGAGAGGGAGCCAGCCACCCCTTAAGGGGGATGTTATTTGTTTGGGCCATGGGGACCCCAAAATAGAGTAGGAAAAGAACTTCAAAATAGTGGTTGAAGACATGTGAAAACAAAACTATCTTGGACAGGGAGGAAATCACCTCCCTGTAGGACAGACCTGATCGATTGATTGGACTGGACAGTTTGGAGAAGAGGGGTAATCCCTCTGACCTCCATATATTACACTTACTGTATGATCAAGCTCTTGGAGGACATGGGGTAAGTATCGTGAACAGTGTGTGGGGGAGGGTGTTATCACAGACTGTTTGGAGAAGAGTGGAAATGATCTCAGACTTTTAGGAAGGACAGAGAGAATTATCACAGACTACTTAGGAGCTGCAGTAGAGGGTAAATAACCCTGAGTGGTTGAAGAAAGAGATAATCTTCCTAGACTGTCTGGAGAAGACAGGGAATCATGAGGGGTGTGCTGGGAGTGGAGATGGAGTAGTTGTCAGACACAGTCTAACAGAGAGAGAGAGAGAGAATGAAGGGCAGTTACCCTAGGCTGTCTGAGGGGCGTAAATATCCCCACACCATCTAGGGAGACAAAGTAATTATCCCAGACTGCCTGTTTTTTTTTCATAGATTGTCTAAAACAGGGTGGCAATTTATTTAATTAGTTTTTGTTGACCGGGTAAGTGCACTAGACAAATCCTGCCTATTTTCAGGCACGACCGGGGGGAGGGGGATACAGATGAATGCCAACTGACCTTGAACCAGATTAAGCTGCTGGTGGTATTTTTAGTGAATGAGGGAAATTTGGCCAGGACACCGGGGAAATTCCCCTACTCTTTTCGATAAGTGCCATGGGATCTTTAACATCCACCTGAACTACCACCAATCCAGGCAGATGGGACCTCGGTTTAACATCTCATCCGAGAGACGGCACCTCAGAAGTGCAGCACCCCCTCTCATGCTGCACTACAGTGTCAGTACTGGGATATTAACCCAAGTGCCAGATGTGGGAACTGAACCCACAGCCCTCTGATCTTCCGGCCTCAGAGGCGAGTGTGCTACCTGCTGAATTGCACTGCACTGTCTGGTGTTAGGAATAATGGCACCTATTGAAGCAACAGTTACATGCCCCATTTCTTGCCGTAGGCAGGGGTGTACCCCTCCACCATTACACCAAAGACCATGATACAGGCTAGCCCAGTGGCGCTGAGGGTTGAGGCGCTGAACGTCACACCTCACTCCACACCGGCGACCCAGGTTTGGAAGCGAGCTCGGGCCACTGGGGGTTGGCCAGGGGAAGACAGGCTGGAGCATCTGATGACAGCTTGCCTTCTCTGGGGGTGGGAAGGCTTTCCAGTCCAGCAAGCGGTGACCCCTTGTGGAGGCTGGGGGCACAACAGCAAGTTGGAGTCACTTGGGCATAACTGGTCACAGGCGTAGGTCTGGGACCAGTCAGTTCTGGGGCAGCTCCTTCGTGGAAGGAGGGGGAAGGGTGTTGCTGATGTCGGCATGAGTGCCTTGATGTATGGGCATGCAACGTCCCATAGAACAAGGACATAAACCCCCTAGAGCCGGGAAGACGGAGCGCCGAGCCTGGTTCCGATATGCCAGTGCCTGCCTGCAGTCTCGGAACCTGACAAGAACCACAGGGGTTGGCCTCTACCCTGACCCCACCTGGGGGATTTTTGAGGCAGGATGGAGGGACCAGGGGCTGTCAGGTAAGGCACTAGGCAGGAACAGGCTTAACTGGTGTCTCCCAATGGTGCAAGCTCTGGCGGGGACGTAGGAGGGGAAAAAATAGAAATAAAAAAAAGGAAAAAAGACCATGATACAGCTTGACTATACACTCCCGCCAGCTCCCAACAGTAGACAGTGGCGTCAGTCTCCTATGACTCCAAGACCCCTCCCCTAGGGTATGTTCCCTTTTCTAGTCCTCCTTCTCCAGCCATCTCTAGCCCCAGTGTCAGGTTTCCCAACCAATGCCTTCTCTAGCCCACCTTCAACATTAGTCTCAGCTTTCCCAACCAATGTACTCCTTATTTGTCCAGCTCTTTGGTCCCCAGTGCCTATCCCTTAGTCAGTGGTTCTCCTCAACAGTCCCAGTCCTCTCGTGATCTTTGGAATCCATTGACCCTAACCCTCTCCCAGTATTCCCCACTTTCCACCATCACCATGTTTGGCTGTAATGCTTGTCTGCAGTACCCTGAACCCTACTTTCTACTCTTTACCTACCCCACTGTCGGATACCCCTATGCCCATCCACACTATAACCAGACACCAGTATGCAATAGCATACCCCAAAACAGTTACTACACCCCCCCACAGCCACCCCCAGTATTCCAAACATGGCTTGTTCCCGTCTCTGCCTCCACCCCGGTACTCTTTACTTGTCGCAGTATTTCCCTCGCCCCTGTTCCCAGTGGCACTTACTTGTCCTAGTCTCTGACAGCCCTTGCCTATCCATTCACCACCCCCACTGCCCACCACACACACACAGCGCAGTGCTCCTTACCTATCCTGGCATTTCGAGGTAGTTGAACAAGTAGATCTCCTCCATGGTGCTACTGTCCACACCACTGTACAGCCGGTTAAACTTGGCCCCACAGGGGACGGTGGAGTGACTCTCAGCTCAAAGGGACCCTGGATCCTGGAGCTGTGCAGCAACAGCGGGGGGTGATGGGAGCAGGGCCAGCTACAGCCACACAACCGCCAGCAGCAGCAGCAACTTGGTATGGGTCATAATTCTGTGGTGGGGGAGTGTGTAAAACCAGGACTCAGAGCATGGTGGTATCAATGGGCAGAAGAGCATTCATAGCTGCATCCTGTCTCCCTCTCCTCTGAACAACGCGGGCCCTTTCACGTCGAGCAGCGAGCCCCTCTGTCACAGGGTAGGGGTAGGGCTCCTAGCAACAGCCAGAGAGCCGTGCAGCAGGGTTGGACTCAAGCACCGGAGAAGCGAGGCACGAGCTGAGGGATAGCTGATGGTCACCAGCTGGACTCCGGGGGAGCGGGACAATGCTGGTCAATGAGTGAACAAGAATGGAGCTGGACAGCGATCTGTGAGCAGCACTGATGGTCACGTGAGCATGAGCTCCACCACTCAAGAGGGAAGCGAGATGGGGGGGCAGTGAGAATGCGCTGGTGGAGCTGCTGCAGATGTAGCAAGGATCTGCTGGAGAACATGAGGGCTATGCAGAATGGTAGTGGGGGGTGGAGGAGGGGGCAGGGGTGAGATGAGAGCAGAGAAAGGAAGGTAGCTCATGGAAAGACTTGTAACAAGCAAGAAACCAGTTCTAAAACAAGGGGGACATTATGTCGACAGGGATTGGGCTCCCCCATTGGCAAATGAAGTGGAGAGGAGGCATGCCGACAGGGGATTTGGGCATCCCCGTTGGCTTTGTAGGGACTGTGAGAGGCGGACAGCAGGAGCTGCAGCCATGTTTATTGAAATGTTTCACCAGGGACACGTAATGAAGGCGTGTCAGATCTGCCACTGCAATGACGAGCCTGTCTCTCATTGCAGCGGCAGATTTCTTTCAAGTTGGTGGCATGCTTATCAACTGCTGTCATAGGCAACATGCTCATTCATTGGTGCCACAGAGACCAGCCCAAAAAAGCAGTGGCACCACTGGCCACAACACGGCCGCACCTCCACAACCTGCTACTCCAGCAAGCTGTCACGTGCAAGACAACATAAAAATGTAAGAATTGTTTCCTGCACTGTTGCCAGAAAAGAAAGCAATCTTTTAAACAGCCTTCTTGTGGAAACAATATATAATTACTCAGCTCTGATTATGGATGAATAAATTTTTTTTTACTGCCCTCAGATATTTTATATTTATTTGATCTTATACACACTTAGCATGAACATAATTATTGTTTGTAAGAGATAGGTTTTGTACTGGATGACATGCTGATGACTTACTACTGACCTTAAGCAGTCTCACAACACCGTTCTGGTAAATGTGGACTCCCCCTTGGTTCTTTCCTGGTCAAACAAATATACACAGCAAAACTTATGCTTGTGATTGGACTGTACGTTCCATTTGGAGTGGCAACATAGTCAAAGGGTGTCCCACATTTTAGCAGGAACTCTCTTCTCAACCAGTTGTCTGAGCGACAGAGGTTCAGAAGAAGTGGGATGTCTGTCAGACATTTGGGGAACTGAAAACTGGGTTGCAAAAACAGTCTGATAAAGTTGTTCTTGGGTTTCTATAGCCTAGAGGTTAGAGTAACGAGGTGTGAACGAGCTTGGTACATCCAGCAAACCAGACCTGGGTTTGATTCTCACAACCTCCACTTGCATACTGTGCAACTCTGAGCAAGTCACTTAACCGCCCAGTGCTCCCAGATCGCCCCTGAAAATGGGCACTTGTGCCTAGTGGGCCTTACCTGGTTACCAAAGACTAAAATAAAATAAATAAATTGCAGCTGACTCATAAAGATGATGGACCATAAATGAATTTTACAAAATTTTATTTATTTATTTATTTATTTAGTGATTCGGAAAAGACCTTTGAGCACAAGCTCTTTTACAAAGGTTCCATGTCATAGATTGCAAAACAAAGTACAATAGGAGAAAGCAAAGGTACATTACAATGAACGATACAGCTTGGATTCAGAACTTACAGAATAACTCAGAGCATAGGTACAAGTTAAAATAGAAAGAAAAACACTTTATGAGGGTGGGTGGGAATAAGCAGCCACAGAGTGCCTTGTCAGTAGTTCAGAGGGACGGGGATAGCTGGCAGTGGGGTGAAGAAAGGAGGTGAAGGGTGGGGGAAGAAGGGCAATAAGGTATAGGGAGAAATGGGGGGGTGAAGGGAGGCTGAGTGGCGAAGACATGCTAAAGTAAATGGTGGTGTGAGGGGCCTGGTCAGGCAGCATGCATTAGTAGTGACTGTTAGGAAACTCACGGACTGTGAGTTGGGGAGGGAGGGTGGGGTGACGGGTGCCAAAGAAGCATGGTGCAGACTGATTGCTGAGGCAAGTCATGAGAAGGGACAGAGAGAGGGGGTACCTTGAGGCTTGCCTAGTGCTTCCTGGGGGGCAGAGAGAGCAGGTGTGGCTGGACTCAGGGTCAGGTGCACTTAAAGAGTGTTATTAGGTGCTGTTTGAGGTCAGTTTTGAATTGTGTCAGACAACTGGTGGCCAAAAGGTGCCCAGGGAGTTCATTCATCCACAGGGGGGCCTGGAAGGCAAATGCACATTGCCCAAGTGAGGTGTGACAGAAGGGGATAGCCAAGGCCCCTCTAGTCCTCCCTCTGGTGACCTATAATGAGTTGGCCGCCTTGATCAAATTGCCTACACAAGGTGGTGTTTTACCCAATACAGCCTTCTTCCCTAGGATGCAAGTCTGAAATTAGACCCTGTTTCTTAATGACGGCCAATCTGCGCATTCGTACAGAGTACAGGTGTGAGTGCCACGCTCAGCATCCAGGATGAGTCTGCAGGCTTTGTTGAGTGCAGTCTGAACCCTCTTGAGCGCTGTATCCATTGCTGCCCCATAGACCACTAGTCCATAGTCAGTTGTAGATATAATTGAACTGTGGACTGAGAGGTGGAGGGCCCCCGGAGAGAGATGTTGCCTGTGCCTGTACAGGACACCAATCTTGGTACTGACTGTCTTGACCAACGAGTCAATATGGTGCGTAAATGTGAGGGTATCATCTATTATGACCTCCAGATACTTGAACAAGTGAACTTGTTCCAGCGGCTCACTGCACGAGTTAGAGATGATGAGGGGGTGGTGCTTATTTTTGTTGTGGGGGCTGGACGTAAGCATGGCCTTGGTCTTCTTGTAGTTTAGTAGCAACTTGTGACTACAGAACCAGTCCTCGAGTTTGGAGTAGGAGTTCTGCAGCTCAGATTGTAGGGCAGCCCGAGACGTGCTGCTGCTCAGGAGCACAGCATCGTCTGCATATAGTATGAGTTTGGTGTCGCAGGCTGTGGGAAGGTCATTTAAGAAGAGGCTAAAGAGTAGGGGCACCAGTATTGATCCCTGGGGTACCCCTAATGATACCGCTCTTGCGCTGGATACTGTTTGCCCAGTTTTGACACATTCATTTCTCCGTAACAGGTAGTTTTGGAACCAGCAAAGGGCATTGGGCGTCACACCCATGTTTTGAAGTTTGGTCAGTAACAGGGGGTGGTTGACTGTATTGAAGGCTTTGGTGAGGTCAATAAAGACAGAACCCACCAGTTTGCCTTCATCCAGGGCCTTATGTGCATAGTTCATGTACTTCAGCAGGGCAGTGGTGGTACTGTGATTTTGTCTGAAGCCATACTGGTTGGGGCATACTAGATTATACATATTGAGGTAGCCAATGAGTAGACCCACCACATTCTTTTCCAGCGCCTTGGACAGGGGGGAGAGGATTGAGATGGGTCTGTAGTTGGCTACCAGATACTTGTTGCCTCCATAACCAGGAAGTGCAGACCACAACAACAACACAGTGCACAGCGACGTGAGGGTGGGTAGAGAGGAGCTATGTGGCCAATGTGTGTTCTGGCAAATGCATGGACCCAGTACAGCTGCAGGCAGCAGCACACATGAAAAAACAGTGATCAAAACTCTATAATATTCCCCGAACCGTTAGCGCTGCGCTAACACGTTAGCGCAGAGCTAAGCGGTTTGCCCGATTCAAACACATTAGCCCCGCACTAAATTTTGCCATATTCAAAAGTGACATGCAAATAAGCCTACTTAGATAGTCTCTAGGCAAACAGCCACATTAGCATCTCATCATGCCCTGATTTGCATGCAGTTTGCACAGCATTACTGCAGGGTCCCACAGCTCTACCTGTAGGTCAGTCTGGAGGTACAGGGGCTGGCCAGGTCCAACCGCAGCTCCTCCTGTAGGTCAGTCAGGCAGTGCATGATGATAGCTGCAGGCTTCATGTAAACAGTACAGCATAGCATAGCATACGAACATACAAAATTTGCTAGCAGATAAAGGCCTAGAGGTCTATCAAGTCTGCTCAAATGTGCAGCTAGCACCCCTTATTCTGCAGCTGCCTCTTCCTTCCACCCTTCCCCTTCATTAACCCTCCCCCTTGTCCTGTCCCATCTCCTTTTGAAGCAGTCCACTGTTCTACTGGATACCACTTCTGCAGGTAGCGCATTCCACCCAGCCACCACCCTCTCTGTAAATAAGTGTCTCCTCATCTCCCTCCTGAACCTTCCTCCCTCCCTCCCTCCAGTCTCATATCATGGCCCCTGGTGTCCCTCCCCTTCCTTACTTTGAACAGCCCCTCTGTACTTGTCTTGTTTATTCCTTTCATGTATTTAAAGGTTTCAATCATGTCACCCCTGTCCCTCCTCTCCTCCAGTGAGTACATGTTCAACTCCCTCAACCTCCTCTCGTATGATAAGTCCCCCAGCCCCTTGATCATCTTTGCCGCCCTGCGCTGCACCCCCTCCAGTAACTTAATGTCCCCCTTCAGATACGGGCACCAGTACTGCATGCAGTACTCCAGGTGTGGTCTAACTAATGACTTATACAGTGGCAGAATCACCTCCTCCCTCCTCGAGGATATACCCCTTGCAATACAACCCAGCATTTTGTTGGCCTTTGCAGCTGCCTTCCTACATTGTGCCGAGTTGTTCATTGACCCTGTAATGAGCACCTTCAGATACTTCTCCTCCTCCTCTGTCTGGGCTGGCTGCACTCCCCCCAGCTGGTAACACCTCCTTGGGTTCTTCATCCCAAAATGCAGCACCTTGCACTTTTTGGCATTAAACCCCAGTTGCCAGGTGTCTGACCAGGTTTCAAGCTTTGCCAGATCATCCTGCAACCCCTGCCATCCCCCTAGGTCATCCACCACCACTCCTACCTTGGTATCATCAGCAAACAGACTGATCTTGCTCTTGATGTCCCATGATATGTCTATCGTACCCCAGGGGACAACACAGCATAGGCACAGGTGGTAGTGCTACAGTGCACAGCAGACACTACAGTAGCAAGAGGGCTGGTAATGTGAGGGACATGACACTGCCTATGGCATGTAGGGCAGTGACGACCACTGCACTGTACACAGTGACAGGCACAGCTTGCAGGTAATTAGTGACAGTGGACAGTACTATCACGCTGTTCTGTGATCCACAGATGCTGCACCTGTGGCATGGGATGCACACAGTGTCATGTACATGGCCGGCAGTGTGTGCTGTGACATCTGTACAGTTGTGTGGTAGGTGGCTGGGGGGGCATGTAGGATTCGACAGGCACACAGGTGGTGGCGTAATCCCACTACTGGCCCATGTGCACTGAGTGATGTGTCCCAGCCTTGTGGCCACACCTGGGCTGTGGTGAGGTCTGGCCACCCATACACCCTCCCCTCACTGGCCACCATGCCCACAGTGCTGCATGTGTGTGCTGGTATCTGTTACACATCACAGACGTATGGTCTGCAGGTGTGTGCTATATGGCCACACTACCATGCTGTCCCCTGTGGGTCAGATCACCCCTCACTGTCTGTGCTTGGCTCGGACTGGTGGCAGCTGATGGCATCATGGTGGTGCCATCAGTGAGCAGCATGTGTCCTCCATGTCTGGCAGTTTCTAAGTGTCATACTCATACGTTAGAGACGCATAAACCACGCTAATGCTGAAGCCAGCACCGTTAAAGCTGTTGCCCAGGGTTAAGACCAGCTTTTCCTGGGCGGTAAATCGTACCGCCATGGGTCGCGGGCTATGTCGCTCACTTAACACCTTAGCACGGAGCTAATTGCTGAATATCTCATAGCGAATTTATTCATGTTCACTATGCCCCTTGCATATCGTTATGCTTAGCCCTGCGCTACTGCTGTTTGCCCGTGCTAGTTGGTCTTTTGAATATGGCAGACCTGCACTAATCCCGCGCAAACTGTTTGCGGACCGTGCAAAGCTTTGAATATCTGGCCCGGAATGTTTATTATGGAATGTTTGCCACTGAATACATGGATTCAAAATTCTGCTCAGTTCCATTGTTAGAATGCTCCTCTCCTTACATACTGTACACACACAACATAGAGGATAATGTATAGGACGCTATCTATAACAAGTTTGTAAACTCTTCGAGAGGTCGTCACGGCGATGTTTCGAACCTCGAGAGTGAAGCTGGGGAGGTACTGTCACCATGATGACCTCAAGAAGAGTTTTCAAACTTGTTATAGATAGAGTCCTCTACATTTTCTTTTATAGTGTATGGGCTGCTATCTACAGTCATAATTTACGAATATGTGGAGTCTGAAGCTGTACGCCTCCCGGAAACCACAGCGTGACCTGCAAACGGAACAAAAAAAATATTTTAGAGCCAAAGGTCACAGGAAGTTAGTACTATGGGGTTTACAAGAGTGGTTTGCTCACCGTTTTCACTGGGATTGACATTGCAGTTAGCCTGCTGTCCACCTTCAAGGTAATTGATGATTTTTACATTAATAGTCCCTTGCTGGAAAATACAGTTTCCTGGATAAACGTCTCATGATTGGATAGCTCCCGAGAGAAAACAGCAGTCGACATAGTATTTTATGGGACTCGCATTTTTAAATTACCACATGGTTAACTGTATGATGGTGCTGTTCACTGCAGTTTGAGAATGCAGCTCGAGCTATCAGATCTCACTTCAGGGTTCTAAGTTGTTATGCTGCAGTAGCTACGTATCTAGTGCAGCATAACAGCAAGCTACTGCAGCATAACAACTTTTTGTCAGGGATAGATTTTTATGCATAACAACATTCTACCATACATTATAAAGGCATTTTCTAGCACCAGAGACCCAATTATCTCACTGTCAGGGCAAGCAGAAGAGAGTTTCCCGATGAGCAGGTAAAGATAGAAGGGGGATTTGTCATTGTCAGCAAAGAAACAGTTGTAATGGAAACTATAAACAATACTTAAAGAGCCACTGATACGTCTCTGAAGAGACATGCCAGTTGTGCCCTACCCTGCCTACAGTACCTCCCGATACAGAGAGTACTGCAAACAGAGGTACTGTAAGGCAGTATTTTACAGCAAAGATAAGCAGAGCACAATGCGCACTCTCGTTCTCAGCTTACAGGTCTCTTTCTGATCCCATCTTATATGATGTCAGGGATGGGGACCTGGTAAAATTCTATTTTGCCACTAAAGTGCCATGGAATTGGCATGTTGCCGGCAAAATTGCTGCAAAATGCCAATTGTGTTGCATTTCTGCTGGCGAAATGGAATTTCTCCAGGTCCCTAAACTGACCTGATATCATCCTCAGGATTGGATCGGGAAGGGTACCTGAGGCCGAGCTCCGCCGCATGTATACTGTGCAGTACTGCCTTACAGTACCTCCGTTTGCAGTTCTCTCTGTACCGGAAGGTACTGTAGGCAGAGTAGGGCACAACTGGCACATCTTTTTAGACATGACAGTTGCTCTTTAATGTTTCTAATTTATGTGTGTACAGAAAGTGTGATGATCATGGAAACAACATTTAATTAATTTGTTTCATTTTTTTATTTAAGGTAGTTTTATTCTTAGGGCCCAGTTGAAGTTTTTTTACAGTGTAAAGGTAGCAGCCATGTTTGTGATTGAAGATCAATTCTTGTTGTAGGGGAACTGATGGAAGACAGTTCTTCTTGTAGGAGGACTGATTTGCTCATTATGTGATGTGGTTTAGGACTGGGATAACTGTGCATGGAACAGATTTCATGCACGGTCACATTATATGTTTTGACCATTGAGACTTCTTTATTTAGGATATCCTAAAATCCTTTAATTTTGTATTTAAGGATATCCTAAAATCGGATTTAATATCTGAAATTTTTAGGACACATAATATTGAAGACCAATATCCTAAAATATGTCACTGACTGGTCCTTCATCCCTTGGGCATCCTCAATCGACACTGCCTTGGAGCTTTTCAACTCCAGATTCCTCGTCGTTTGGGACCGTCATGCGCCGCTGAGAAAGACCCGTGTAAGGGATGCCCACCTGCCCTGGGTCACTGCCTATATTACTGATCAACTACACGCCAAGGACCAGGCATGGAACGCCTATAAGGCTACCAACACCCAGGCAGCACTCCAACTCTACCGGCACTCCGCAAGGCCAAGGCAAATTATTTCAAGGCCTCATTCCACTCCAAGCTAAATCACCCTGCGAAATTCTGGAAATCAATCAAATTGCTTCTCTTCCCCCTCCGCCCAGCCCTCCACCCTGGCCCTAATTGTTGATGGCCTCACCATCACTGAACCAGGTGCTGTGGCCTCTATCTTTAACACCTTTTTTACTAGCTGTGCATCCTCTCTGCTATCCTCTCTCCCCCAACACCACTCGAGCCTGGACACCAACACTCCACCCACCTCCCCGTCCTTCTCCTTTCGCATGGTCACCCACCAAAGAGGTAAGAAGCCCTGGGTGGCACTCAACCCTCCAAAGGTAATGCCCTTGGCCTGACTCGAAATGTTTCACCTATCTGCCCCAGCCATTGCCACCCCTCTGGCCACTCTCTTCAATCTCTCTTTCTCACATGCTGCAGTCCCATCTGACTGGAAATGTGCCAGTCATCCCCCTCCTGAAAGGGGGTGACCCCCTCCTCACCGGGTAACTATCACCCTGTCTCCCTATTCCCCATCCTAGCCAAACTTCAGGAATGCCTTGTGCTCTCCCAACTCTCCTCCTTTCTTAACTCCTCCTCCTTCTTCACACCTTATCAATCTGGATTTAGGAAGTCTCATTCCACCATCACCTCCCTTCTACGGCTCACTGACACTGTCCTTGCAGGTATGAATCATGGGCACATCACCTCAGCTATTTTCATAGACCTTGCCAAGGCATTCAACACTGTCATCCACCCCCTCCTACTATCCAAACTCACCCATGCTGGACTCTCAGGAACTACCACCAACTGGTTCCAATCATACCTAGCCAGCAGGACTCAATCTGTAAGAATTGGTCAACATACTTCTGCCCCCCTTCCCGTATCCACTGGGGTCCCCAAGGCTCGGTCCTTGGCCCAGTACTGTTCTCCATTTTCCTGAATGACCTGCCATCGGTATGCCTGCATACATCCATCTGCATGTACGCCGATGACGCTGTACTGTTTGCATTGGGTCCCTCCCCCACAGAAGTGGCTCCTAGACTTCAGGAGGACTTCAGTGCTGTCCAGCTCTGGTTTTGCTCAAGCCAGCTCTTTCTAAGCCCCAAGAAAACTATCTCCCTAACCTTCGGCAGTAGACAGAGACTCTCCCGACTCCCCGCCACCCCCACTTTCCATACCACTGATGGGACTCCTTTGGAGGCCTGCACCTCCTTCCGGTACCTTGGGGTCTGGCTCGACCAGCACCTCGACTTTTCAGCTCATATCAATTCAATCCACAAGAAACTTCACCCCAAGCTGGGTGCCGGATATCGAAACAGAGGCTGCATCCCGCTGGAGACCTGCAGGGCAATCCTACTGAAAATGATCCTCCCTCTAATTGATTATGGCGATGTTGTTTACAGCACCGCCCCTAAGACCACCCTAGCTAGACTCAATCCCCTCTTCCATGCCTTCTGCCACTATGCTTTGGACTGCCCGCCTCAGTGCACCACTGTGATCTCTACAAGTCTCTACACCCTACCCTCGCTCCAGAATCGAAGGCTGGTCTACTGTGCTAGGACAACTGCTAAAGTCTGGACAGAGTCCCTCCCCCCCACCTGGAATCTGCCATTTCACCTTAACCCCCCTCTGCGTATTCTCTCAGGAACACAGATTCCCGGCTCCTGGATGTCCCACACATGACCACAGCCAAAGGCCAAGCCGCCTTCAATTACCGGATGCCTAAACTATGGAACTCCTTGCCGGCTGACATTAAGCACACTGACAACACTCAACAGCTCAACCATCTCCATAAGGCACTTGTCACCCCCACCTGCACATGCAGGCTGCCCCGCCATTATGCCATTTATCCCACCCCCCCCACCTTAATTTCTCCCACAGTATTGGCTCTTCGCTAAGTGCTTTGACCTAGGTTCACACCCAAGTATCTGGAGTGCATTAGCTGGTAGCTGATTCTTAATATCACCTGTGTTTCTGCTAGTGCTCATGGGTTGTGGACATTCATGTGTGATGCACAGCTTCTAATTGTAGTTCCTCTGGACATACTAGCAGGTTAGCTCTCGACTGCTCTTTCCACATCTATTGTACCCTGTGCACCCACCGCTTTCTTGGAAACTAAGTTGCATGAAGTGTTTTGTACTGTACAATCCTTGTGTGTGATGCTGTATATTTACTTAATCCTTGTGTATATTACTGTATATATCCTTTCCCCCCTTCCCCCAGGACGCATCTGGAATCGAGTGGTACTCCGCTCAGTATGCCTTCCTGGTTAAACTCTTAATAAATAAATAAAATCCTAAAAACGGTTAGATATCCTAACCATGCATTTAAAAAAAAAAAGGATATCTGAGTAACCCTATTCCTTATCAGATGTCCAAATTAATTTGTTTCTCTCTTTCTTGTTTTCTTTCTTCCCCCATTTTGGATGTTATTGTTCACTTCTTAATGAACTCACTTGCTAGCAGAAACCAAATTAATTGACTACCCAAATATCAGAGAGTCATGTGCCACTAATTATACACATATAAGGAATATAACAGAAAGATTCTGATGGTGGGTGGATTTCAAATGGTCCTATAGGTATAAAGTACAGTTACGTAGGAACTTACTGTAACAGTAGATCTTCAAGAGAGGCTCTTACAGTAGGTACTAACATGTAGGACTAAGCCGCCAAGTGCCAGGACCACATGGAAAATTTCTAGCTAGCAGTCTCTGGCAGGGGACCGCCCCCCCGTGTCACATGACCAAGTCAAAGTGCCACCATATAGGAGCGGTCCCCACGCCGCCCTGTCCTCGGCTGGAGACCAAGAAAGGTTCGACAGGAGTTAGGGAGTGGGCTGCTGGAGCTAAAAGGCTATGCCAGGAGAAAAATAAGAAGAAGAAACCCAGGGGGAAGGTGGGAGGGAAAGCAGTACCTACTGCAAGAGCCTCTCTTGAAGATCTACTGTTAAGGTAAGTTCTTACGTAACTGTACTATCTTACTTCAAGAGGGCTCTTGCAGTAGGTACTAACATGTAGGACTGAGTCCCAAGCAGTCAAATTCAGACAAGTCTGAGACATGGGAGGCAGGAACAAGTCTGCAGTAAACAGGGATCTGAAGATAAGAGACCCTGAAGAACAGCTAGGCCAAAGCCTGCTCTGCATCTAGAAGCAATGTGCAAACTATAGTGTTTAGTGAAAGTATGGACAGAACTCCAAGTGGCAGCTGCACAAATATCCATGGCTGAGACACTCCTGAAACAAGCAGTAAAAGCAGCCATGCCTCTTGTTGAATGACCCTTAACCTCCCCCGGGAGGGGTTTGTTATACTTCTGATAACAAAAGGTGATGCGGTTTGCCAACCACTTTGATAAACACTGCTTTGAAACTGCAGCTCCCTCTCTTTTGGGTACGAAGGAAACAAAAAACTGGTCAGTTTTACGGACTGGCTTCGTCCTGTTCGTGTAGTAATGAAGAATCCTATGTACATCTAGTGTGTGCAGCATTGCTTCACCCTGGCTGGAATGCTCAGGGTAAGATACTGGCAACTCAAGAGTCTGGTTTAAGGTGTGCTCTGAAACCACCTTAGGCAAGAACTTAGGATTTGTATGCAGAGCCACCCGGTCTCTGTGAAAAATCAAATATGGCTCCTTACACATTAGGGCCTGAAGCTCAGAAATTCTTTGAGCTGAAGTAAAAGCAACTAAGAAGAGTGCTTTCCATGAAAGTTAGTGCATGTTGCAGCTCCCTGCTGGTTCAAATGGTGACAGTGTGAGTTTTTCCAAAATAAAGTTCGGATCCCAAGGAGGAGCAGGGCTCCTGACTGGGGGTTTCAAATAAAAGATCCCCTTCAAGAAAGTCTAAGCAGACTTCCAGCTAAGCCAAGTTTTTGCTGCCCGTAGGGATGTGGTAGGCAGAAATGGCAGATAAGTGGACCTTCAAGGTCGAATAACTAAGCCCCAAGTCCGAGAGGTAAAAAAAAGGTAATCCAGAACCTTTGGGACAGGGCACGTGAAAGGTTCCAACCCTTTCAAAGTGGCCCATGTGGAAAGTCTCTTCCACTTCATAGTGTAAGTGGCTCTGGTGGATGGCTTTCTGACCTCCAATAAAACCTCGGCTACCCTCAGGGAAACCCCAAAGCAAGCAGCAGCTATGTCAGTAGGTGCCATGCATGCAGGTGCAGGGATCTTAGGCCTGGATAGACCAGGGTCCCCTGTTCCTGTGCCAATAAGTCTTGAGAAACTGACAGTGGTATTGGAGGATCTACTGAAAGTTGCTGGATTAGAGAGAACCAAACCTGTCTGGGCCAGAAGGGAGCGATTAGAATCATTCATGCCCCTTCTGCCCTCATTCAATATAACTCTCTGTAACAGAGGAAGTGGAGGGAAGGCATACATGAACCTCCTCTTCCAGCACAGAGACAGCACATCTCATCAGAAAACACCACGCCCTGGAGTGAGCGAGCAGAAAGTTGGTAGTTTTGCACTGGATGGGGATGCAAACAGATCTAGGTCTTGTTTTCCCCACCTCTCGAAGATGCTGTCTACCACTGACTGTCTCAGTTCCCACTCGTGGGCTTTGGCTTGAGTGCAACTGAGCACATCTGCCAGGATGTTCTGAAAGCCTGGGATGTGTATAGCTGTCAGATGAAGGTTGTGGCTGACTGCCCAGTACCACACCCTCATTGCTTCAGGACAGAGGGAGTACGGGCATGTGCTGCCTTGTTTATTCGTGTACCAGATGACGCACATGTTGTCTGCCTGGATCATGAGCTGTCCCGGCTGAATTAAATGCTGGAAAGCTCGTAATGCATTAAAAACTGCCCTCATCTCCAGCACATTGATGTGGAGAGTGAGTTCATTGTCAGACCAAGAGTCTTGAACATTGTGAGCACCCAGGTGGGTTCCCCAACCTGACCCGGAGGTTTCTGTCATCAGGGTCTGAGACGGAAGGTCCATGTGGAATGAGACACATTGAGTAAGGTTGCCTGGGTTCTGCCACCATAACAGGTCCTGAGCCATTGGGTCGGAGACCAGGATCTCATGATTCAGATCGTCGGATCCCTGGTCCCACTGAACCTTGAAAGTTCATTGTGTGACTCTCATGTGAAGTCTGGCCAAGAGGACTGTAGGGATGGCTGCAGCCAGAAGACTGAGAAGGTGAAGAATTGATTTTGCCAATATCTTTCTCTGTGAGGCTACCAAATGTGCCTGTCTCTGCAGGGTTTCTATCCTGTTTAATGGTAGGAAGACCTTGCCCTGGACCGTATCCAAAACTGCCCCAATAAACTGGAGTTGTTGGGTAGGAGAAAGGTGGAAATTTGGATAGTTTACCGTAATGCCCATCTGATGAAAAACGTCCAGAGTCATGGTCAGGGACTTGACCAAACTGTCCCTCGACGGTGCTGACAGAAGCCAATCATCGAGGTATGGGAACACCTGTACCCCCCATCTGCGCAGTTCCGCTGCCACCACTGATAGGCATTTTGGTAACACCCTCGGTGCTGACGAAAGGCTGAAGGGAAGAGCTTTGAACTGAAAATGCTCTCCCAGAAAACAGAACCTGAGAAACTTGCAGTGTGGTGGAAAAATAGGGATATGTAGGTAAGCATCCTTCATATCCAGTGCGCAGAGCCAATGCTCTTTCTGTAAGAGAGGAAGCAAGCTTGGTGGAGACAGCATCCTGAATCTCTTGTATTCTAGAAAAGAGATTTAGTGAGCTCAGATCCAGAATGGACCTGAGATTGCCTGTCTTCTTGGGCACCAGGAAGAAGTGCGAGTAGAAACCTTTTCCCTGCTGATGCATGGGAACCAGTTCTATTGCCACTTCTGCTAGCAGGAAGCTTATTTCCTCTTTCACCGAGGGGATGTGGCTTTTGGGGGTAGAAGGAGTGACACAGAAGATTTATGGGAGGTCTTTCTATGAACTCTATTGTGTGGCCTTGAGCCACCAGCTGGAGTGCCCACGAGTCTGTGGTGATGCCCTCCTATCCCGGAAGGTGTTTGGCAAATCTTCCCCCATGGACTCCTCTGTGACTCTCTCCAGAGTAGGGAGAGAGTCCATGGAGTCAAGAGGCAGTGGAGAGTGTGAAGGCTGTGGCTCCTGAGGCTCTATGGGACTTGGCCGGGGGGGGGGCCATGCCTGTCAAGGCCAGACGTTTATTCTGACGTTGGTTCTGAGACTGCTTTTGCTGGTGACATTGCTGCCGCCGAAAGGGCTGCTGCCTCTGTTTCTGAGGGAGTTTATACATGAACTGGACAGAGCACAAGGCTTTGCCCTTGTCCTGTAAATCAGTAATTATACCTTTAATGTCCCCTCCGAATAAGACCGGGCCCTGAAAGAAAGCACCTTGGATGGCTGTCTGGACCTCTGGAGCAAGAACTGAAATCTTCAACCATGCGTGTCTCAGCAAGCTGATGGCAGTGGCCATTCCCCTAGCAGAGGCATCCACTGCATCATAAGTGGCCCTCAGAGTGTGTCTGCTAGTCGACCTGGCTGACCTGACCAAACCTGCCATCTCCTCCTTTAACTGGGAGTCCTGAAGGGAGTCAATCTTAGACTCCAGTTGGCCTAGAACAGATTTCTGGTAGACCCCCATGTGAGCCACATAGTTCAGTGCTCTGATAGCTAAAGTGGAAGAGGAGTATACCTTCTTCTCATACTGGTCAATGACCATAGATTCCTTGTCTGGCGGAGAAGCGCTAAGGTGCTTCGGTTTTGATGACCTGTCATGGGCAGCACTGATGACCACTGAGTCTGCCTTAGGGTGAATGCTCAGATGGTCATTACCCTCTGGGGTATGATATAGCCTGTCTGCCTTTCTAGCTACAGATGCTAGGGAGGCCAGCTGCTTCCAAATTGTAGAAGCCAAATCCTCATGCATAGCCAGGGCAGGATGAGGGAAGTGGACAGATCTGACAATTCTAAGTGTTCAGCCAGTTTCTGTCTCTGGTGATCCTGGACTTCTGTATGCCAATCATATGCTGCCTGTATTTTTCTGAGGAGTTCTGTAAAGGAGGGGTCCTCAGGTGGAGATTTAGGTGACTCCTTGGGTTTTGTGTAATCCGGCATCGGAAATTTATAGTAAGAGCCGAAATGAGCCGAGTTGTTGTCTGAATCCAACAGATGGCTCTCGTCGGGTGAACTGAACCCTGGTATAGCAATGTCCACCAGTCTGAAGATGTCTACAGGTCACACAAACTCAGTGGTTCATGAGTGAACTGGTAGCTCTACTGTCCTTCCTGACGTCATCTACCAGGGGGCTGACGGCAGGATGGGTGCAGGTGATGGAGCCCTAGGTGCCAGCATCAGAGTCGATGAGGGCTGTCGTCTTTCCAGCTCTGACATGAGCTGTGATTTTGCCTTCATCCACCAGGACCACAGCCTTGCCTGAAGGTCAACTTGGGGCTGGGGCGGTGGTGGTGGGAGTGGAGGCGGAGGGTTAACATACCCCAGATATCCCATATAGTAGGGGTAGTTGAATCCTGGTGATGGATACCCCAGCGTCGGGAACCCTAGCGAAGGGTATCCCAGTGTTGGGTATTGTGGCGTTGGATACCCTGGTATGGGGTATTGCAGCGTCAGAAAGCCCGGCATCTGGTAACCTGGGAGGTTGCCCAAGGGGCCTGGTATCGGCCCTGGAATCGGGCCCAATGTGGGGCCAAAGGTTCCAAAGGAGGCTCTGATGGGGGAGCAGAAGGTCTCAACAGGGGGTCCAGAGTAGGAAGAGGAAGCTCCAAGGGTCCTGATGGTGTTAGCGTTGGGCCGCGCGTCGGCCCCTGGGGGGGGCCAACTGGCCAAGAGGGACTGGCACAGCCTTCATCAGATCCAGCGGTACTTCAGGCATTTGTGGCTCTGGTGACAGGGGTGAAACAATCCTTGATGGCAGGCCGTCTCCCTCCTCTGGATCCCCAGGTAGCAGGGAAACCGGAGGAACCTCCACTGCCAGTTGAGGGGGGGGGGAGACCGGAGGAAACACCGGTGTCAGCTGTGGTTCAGATGTCAGCCAACCCAGTACCTCGATGGCAGGCCGTTGTTGGGGCCTGACAGAGGGACCGGCGCTCTGCGGCCATCAATAGATCTGATGGTCGGCTTACCAGCGTGATTTGTGCGAACGTCGGAGGAGTTGGCGTTCGACTTACCGGTCCCACTAGAGCCACTAGGTCGCTTAATCTAGAGCAACATAGAGGAAGTGGGTGCTTCCTTTCCCCCGGAGGCTCCTGTTGGGCCTGAGCCCGCACCTGACTGGGGGGACCCACTGCTGTACTGTACCCACAGAAACAGCTGCAGACAAAGATGTTTTCCCCGAAGGGAAAGTTACCGGGTGTCGTGGCCTTGTAGGGGACTCTGTCCAGTCCCAATGTCTCTCCTTGTCCTTCTTCTTCTTACGATGGCCCTTGGGTGAGGAAGTAGACCTCCTGAGTTTCTTCAGCTACTTCTCCATGGAAGCCATTTTTAATTTTAAAAGGTGGGCTTCCAGAGACTGCTGATGGCGTTTCCGAGTGGCCTGGTTGAAACCCTGGCAAATCTCACACTCCTCGGCCTTGTGGTCTAAGCCCAGACAAAAAAGGCAGAGGGAATGGTCATCCTTATGGGGGAGCTGAGTCCCACAGGAGCCGCACTTATTTTTATGTGATTCAGACATCGGAGATGACATATACAAAAAATGTAACTATACACTTGTGAGAAAAGAAAGTTAAATTTAGCGAGTAATACTCATCCAAAATGGCATCGACAGAAGCAATGTTCTCTGCAAGGTCCGACGTGCACAGGTCGATGGCAGGAAAGAACTGGAGGGCGGGCGTGGGGACCGCTCCCTATATAGTGGCACGCTGATGTCGGTCACATGACGCTGGGTGGCAGTCCCCCACCAGACACTGCTAGCTAGAAATTTTCCATGTGGTCCTGGCACCTGATGGCTTAGTCCTACATGTTAGTACCTACTGCAAGAGCCCTCTCAAAGTAAAACAGTGTAGTTACTTTCACATTTTGTTGTACGATGTGAAGGACTGATTTCTCATATTATTGTGGCGATATGTAATCAGTATGAACACATACAGTGGCAGTGTATATGACATACGTAAAAGTTAAAAAAAGGAATTCAGTTGAAATAGTTATGTGTACTTGAATCCCTTTTTCCACTGTTTTTTTCTATCACCCATAACTTTAAAATGTTTTAATTTTTTTTCAATTCTATTTATTCTTCTCTAATGCCAGTTTCCTTCAGGGATATACCTTTGCTCAGACTGACGCTGGGACCACCCAGTCCCATCACCCCACCATCAGGCCACTACTGGCAGACTGTGGCTTATTTCCCACTGTGAGGCCCCCTCCCATTAGATGGAGGGGCAATCCCAGGAAGGAGGAGGGACCTAGATATAAATTTGGTCATGCGACAAGTGCAGGGCCTGCGAGGGCCCCGGCTGTCAAGTTGCTGCAACTCTCAGTGTTTTCCCCTTAGTTACAGCCCGTCCCTTGGCTGAAGCCACTGGTGGTTGCCATGACAGTGGCACATGATGAGCGTATGAGTGCTGCTGCAACCTGGCTCCAGACACTCCCACCTGCAATGGTCGACTTCTCCAGCATGCACTACCACCTGTGGTCACCCTGATGGCAGTATTGCAGGGGAGTTCTCGAGAATGTCCAGTGGGTTGCTCAATCCTCCTCCCCAAGGCTGGCCTCCGATGACCAGGGCTTGCTTTCACATCCCAGTCATCGGTATCATGAGTGGTAGCGGTACCGCTGTACTGATGGGCTGGCAAATTATATTTACTATAAAAGGCAACATTTTGGGCATGGCATACTTACTACCAAGCCCAACTACCTAAATGGCACCCTTCCGACCTACCCAATGGGCCTTTTGCATCATGTAGAGCCTGCAGGGCCCTATACAAAGTGTGCTACAGAACTAGCATTGTTCCCTATAGGTCTTCTGCTTCATGTACGGCCCACAGCACCCTGCACAAAACAACTCATCAGTCCAGCACCATACCAGATGGGTTGGCAGCTTCCATAGGGCCTGCAGGGCCCTACACAAAGCAAGCACAGATCGGGTGCTATGCCCAACTGGTCAGCTGTTTATGAATGCTAAATATTTAGGATGTTTTGATGACCCAGCGGCAACTTGTTGTGCTGCCATGCAGGCAACCAGGGTTCGGTACCAACCCGAGGCATCGTATCAGGAGGCATGCCAGGCCAAGACAGCTTCCAGCTGGCAGTGTGTCTCAGCCAGGGATGGTTTGTGGTGGGTTCAGCCACAACTCTGACCCCTGTGGCTGGGACAGAGAGCTTGACTCTGCCATAGAGAAAAAATGTATGTGTGTATGTATGTGGCCAGCAGGGGCGTCACCAGGGGTACAAAGTTGGGGGGGGGACTAATGCCCCTTAGTCAAAATCCTAACAAAGCTAGGGGGTCCGAGAGCATGCCCCCTCCCGGAAAATTTTGAAATTTTACCTTCAAATGGTGGATTTTCCTGCATTTTAGTGGTGGCACTGGATGGCAGCTGGCAGCCGCAGGACAGGTACTAAAACAAAACTGTGTGTGGTCAAGTGTGGCTTTGGTTGGCTGGCTGGGGGGGGCATTCCGACTCCATTTTGATCTGATCATCTGTCTGGAATATTATGATATGCATAGTGTCTCATCTGATTGATTAAGAACACAAGGCAGTGAATGAGTGAAATTTCAAATTTCACTCATTCACTGCCCTGTGTTCTTAATCAGACACTATGCATATCATAATATCCCAGACAGATGATCAGATCGAAACGAAACATACTGTCTCTAATGAAAAATCAAATGTTCTTCTTGTCCTTGCAGAAAGTCAAGAGAGAGAGAGAATGAGTTGGAATCGGATTCCTTGCACCGACCGAAATGTCCTGACTTTGCATCTTGCATGCAGACTTCGACCCGCCGGTCGTTTTCGGGTCACAGAGCTACTCGGTGTCCGCTGCTGTGGAATTGTTTTAGTGGCACTGGAGATGGCCGCTCCGCTGCTCTGCACCACTCCATGCAGAGATGAGTAGGAGCGTTCAGCTTAAACTTTTTTTAAAAAAGCAAATTTTTAGCAAATAAATGTTGCACTAAAATAATGGGGGTTTTTTTGCTTGCTGCTGGTGCGATAGTGTTGCCCCCCGCAGCCATTTTTATAAGTATGATATTTTGTGCTTTAAGTGGTGTAGCGTTTGGGAGCTCAAGCACCTAGAACAAAAAAAGTCCTCTAAAAAAAATTAAAATGCTTCCAAAATTGCCTTTAATATCGGTCGGTTAGTTCATCAGCCTGATGTTAGCTATCTAGTCTCTTTTACTGCCACTTCTATTGAGTAGACAAGAATATTGAGATTTAAGCTGAATGTATGAACAGTGTTGATATCTATAATGGGTTTTTATGTAGCCATTAAGCCATTTCAGTACGCTGCTGTAAAGTTTACTAATCGGATGCTAATTTTGATGTACCCAGGGATGTGCCTTGATTTCACCTCTGGCATGTTGGGGGAAAATGAAGGTCATTAAAGTTCCCAACTGCGATATGCTCAATCTAGAAATTCGCAAGTAAGACATTGCAACTGAAGCGAATTGTGCAGCCTGGGAAGGGACACTAGTTGCCCCATGCCCGTGGTGCCTGGGTAACTTATCGTCTGATTTTCTATGGTTGGTGCTATAGGACCATAGAGGACCCAAATGAGGTCTCTCTGAGAAGCCTGTCCATGATAGCCTAGTAGGGGGTCTTGTTTGTATGCACTATCCGGATATTTCGAGATGTGGGAGAGTAACCCTTAAAGCATATTTTGAATCCTCCAATAAGAGGACTGAAATATTGCACTAAGTGCTTTCTTTTGTTTGACAAGCTTCTGAAGAGTAACAGAGGGGATATTGGTAGTATGGAGACAGATGTTTTCTGTTCGGCCCTGCTGCATATGGGCGTTTTGGGGTATATTTCCCGGGGGGTCATTATGACTCTTTCATTTTCACAGACTGAGGTAGCTATTGTGGTGGATATTGTGCAGGAGATATATTAGTAATATTGTGCAGCAAGTGTTAAGCAGTTAGGTAACATAATAATTTAAAAAAAATGTAATATGAAATGATATTATCATGTAGATGGTTGCATATTTTTAAATTTGGAAGTGTGTTGATGAGTTTATATTCCTTGTAAATAAGCAGAATAGGAAAAGGAAAGGGAATGCAATATTATGTTTTTAGGATATTATAAGATTGTGGGTTTGATACATTGTATGTTGCACATATAATGTGATGATGTGACGTTGTGATGTGGTTTTAGTGATTATTTTTTTTTTGGGCTGAAAATTTGTAATGGCTTTAACAAAAGTCGAACAAATAAACTTGAACTGAACTTTAGTGGCACTGGATGGCAGCTGGTAGATGCAGGGCAGGTATTAAACTGTGTGTGGTCACTGGTCAGGTGTGGCTTTGCTTGGCTGGCTTGGGGGGGACAAGAACAATACTTATTTTGTATGGACTGGATTCTGGCTTCTCAAATATTTTTTTCACCACTAAAATGCAGGAAAATCCACCATTTGAGTTGTAAATTTTAAATGTTACGGGGGGAATGCCCCGGACTTCTAGCTTTGTTAGGATTTTGACTAAGGGCATTAGCCCCCCCAAACTTTGTACCCCTGGTGACGCCCCTGTTGCCATCTGTATTGCTGGTGTTTACTGTTGCCCTGGTATGTCCCCTGCTTTAGTTACTAAGTTCCTTTTCTCTATCTGTTCCAACTCTTCCAGAGATTAGCTACTTATCCTTGGTGACTTTAATATAAATTGTCTCTCCCCCAGTACAAATACATTTTCACAAAATGTAAAGTCCCTCCAACTGACTCAATTGATTTCTGACATCATACGTCTAAATCTTAAATTTTTAAGTCACTCTCAACTAGACGGAGTCCTCTCATCTCATCCCCATCAACTATTGGCAACTCTGCAACACCTGTACTAAAGCCATCAGACTTGTGCAGTCTGAGTATTTTGCATCCACACTTCAGAACATTAATCACCTCTCAGAATTCTGGAAAGTCATCCATTCCCTTTTTTCCCCTTTGACCCAGTCTCTTTCCCCTGTTCTCAAGGTTGGTGACTCCCTCATCTCTGACCCTTGTGCTGTTGCCTCAGTACAGCACTGTGGTTTAGGGCACTGAGCTGCAAACCTGGAGACCTGGGTTTGAATCCCACAGCCCCCACTTGCTTACTGTGTGACCCCGAGCAAGTCATTTAACTTCCTTGTGCTCCCAGGTCACACCTGGAAACAAGCTTCGATTAAGTGTGCCTTTCCTGGTTAAACAATTTCTCCTGTCCTTCTAACTTGTACTTCACCACCTGTGCTCTCTCTCTCTCTCTCATCCTCCCCTCCCTTTCTTCCCTCACTCTACCTTCCCCCCTCTTTTTTTCATTCTCTTCTACCATTCCCTATGCTTCCCTTAAGGCCCTGCTTGCCCTTAATCCTTGCAAGGGATGTAGCCCTGATGGTCTTGATTCTGAGCTTCTACTTCTCTCGGGCCCTGCCATTGCACTGCCTAGTACCCTATTCCTCTGTCTCTCTTTTTCCTCTGCAACTGTACCTGAAGCCTGGAAGTGGAAGCAGGCTATTGTCACACCGCTCCCTAAAGGTGGTGATCCTTCTTCTGGCAACTTTCATCCTAGCTCTCTCATTCCCACTCTGGCTAAGTTAAAGGAAAACCTTGTACTTTCTCAGCTCTCTTCCTTCCTTGACTCCTCCTCTTTCTTCACCCTTTTCCAGTCTAGTTTTAGGAAATCCCACTCCACCCCCACCCCCAACCCTCTCCTCTAGCTCATTGACTCCATCCTCTCAGGTATGGATAAGGGACTGATCACCTCTGCCATGTCTGTTGATCTTGCTAAACCTTTTGATACTATGTCACATCCCCCCTCCCCCTTCTGGACAAGCTTAAAGCACCAGGCCTGTCTGACTCTGCAGTCATCTGGTTTCATTTTTATTTTGAAGGAAGGTCTCAAGCTGTCTGGATAGGTAGCTCCATTTCCTCACCACTCCCAGCTACTCAAGCATTCCTCAATGGTCTGTCCTGGGCCCTATTTTCTTTTCTATATTCTTGAATGATCTCCCCCCTCTGTATGTTCCTCTGCATCCATTCATTGTGTATGCTGATGATACAGTACTTTTTGCCTCTGGCTCCTCTTCCCAACACTTTACCTCACAGCTTCAGCTGGATTTTAACAACATTCAGTGCTGGTTCCAGTCTAACCAACTATCCCTCAATGCCAAAAAAAGAAAAAAAGTTTCCCTGACTTCTGGCACCCAACAGAGGCTTACCAGAACCCCCTCCCTCCCTTTATTTCACACCCTTGATGGTATTATGATTGAGGATGTATCCTCCTTCAAGTAGCTTGGGGTCTGGTTGGGTCAACATCTTGATTTCTCAGTGCATATTGATGCCACACACCATACATTACTATATGTTGGATTGGCTTTCCTATGAGTCTAAACTAAGATTATCCACTCTAAGCTTCCTGCATAAGCTTGTCCACAAATTTTCCCCCTCCCCCCCGTGCTTTAGAGAAGCAATCCACCTTAAACAAGCTGCTCATGCACTTAGATCGGCCTCCTCTCTCCCCCTCCTCCCTAAGCCTAATCTACGTCTAGCAGTTGCTCACAAGTCCTTTTTCTCTGAGGCAACAGCTGACTGAACTCACTGCCCTGTTCTGTCCTGTCCGTTCTACTCTGCCTCAGTTCCAAGCAGAGCTACTCTCTCTCTCTGCCTCTATGACCTGTTCCTGCTTCCGCTAATTCCTCGTATCTACTCCTCACTCCTCTGGTGCTCCCCTACCCTTCTCTTTCCCATGTCCTCCACCTATCCTCTTCCCCTGTCTTTTCACAACCCCCACCAACTCTCTTCCCCCTCTCTCTCATGCCATTCTTCTCCTGAGTATTATACACGCTCCTGGCTCACCATTGTACCATGTTTTTGCCAATGTTAATATTGTATCTAGATGTCTGCTGTAAATATTATATCTTCCCTGGATTTTACTGTATGTCAACCTTGTTGTGGTGGCTCCAACCGTTGCTATCTTGTTACCTCAGGTATATATACATTATTACATACCTAGCTTGTACCGGTATTTTTTTTTCTTTCTTTTTTCTGGCAGATCCATCTGTCAGACTTCTGCCTTGGTCACGGCCCCCATGCTCCCACCAGCCGTCAATTGCCCGCATCCTCCCGGTCACCCCCGGCTTGTCCCCTGGAGGGTGGAGCCACGGTACTGGTTCCCCTAATTCCAGTGCCACGGAACCAGCATCTAGTTGGGAGTGCTGCTGGCAACAGTGACTAATTGAAGCCCGGGGAGGGCTTCATTTAGACAGAGGACCCACCACCCCTTTTTCCATTTTTTCCTCTGGGAGGCGGGGACGTGCAATGACGTCTAGCATCTGCCCCACCTCCAGTGCGTACTAGCACCGGTAGCTGCATGACTCCTGGCTTCCGCCAGGGTCTGTCTCGTGCCAGGCACTTCCCCCTCCCTCCCGGAGAAGGAGATCAGTCCATAGGATGCTCTATCTTTTCCCACTGGCTGGCTTTCCAGCAACCCGGTCCATTCCTAACCTGGCGCCGGGCGTCGCAGGCAGAAATCCAACCACTGCGCCGACAGGCCAGCTTGTACCAGTATTTTACTATATGTCAACCTTGTTGTGATGAATATGCTCCAACCGTTGCTATCTTGTTACCTCAGGTGTATATACATTATTACATGCCTAGCTTGTATTGTAATCCTGTGGCTGAATGCTTCGAGTCGACCCTGAAAAAGGGACTGTAATTATCTCTGTGGACTTACCGGTTACCAAAACTAAATAAATAAGCTCTACCCCAAGCACTGTACAGGAACAAAGCAAGTATCCCACTTTCTGCATGCTGAGAGATGTTTTGAAGATGATTCTCCCTATTTTAGTCTATGGTGACATAGTCTATAGCGGTGTTCCCAAATCCTCCCTTGCCAGACTGGATGCCCTCTTTCACTCTTTTTGTCATTTTGCCTTAGACTGCCCCCTCCCCCCCATATCCACCACTGCTCACTCTACTCTGCCCTTTTACTTCCCTCTCTTGATGCCAGGCAGCTTTCAATTGTGCCTCCTCTATATCCAGATTCTGGTTTGATTCCCTTCCCTCACCCCTCACATTCCTACTATCCTCTTCTCCCTTCTTCCTCATACTATCACCGCAGTAATATTTCCCATTCCCTCTCTCTTCCTTCTAGGAAATGTATTGCTAGTCAATCTGCTTTCTCATATTGCTTTCCTGAACTCTGGACCTCCCTTCCCCTGTCAATCCACTCTGCCTCTTGCTTTCTCCATTCTGTCTCTTCTTTGTAGCTTATCTTCTTCCTCCTGCAACCGTCCATCACCCTCTACATCTTGACTTCCTTCCCACCCACTAGTACTGCCTTGGCCATTTTGCTACCCTTATCCCCAGACTACACCTGTATGAGTAGATTCCCCCAGCCTATCATAACTCAGTTTTATTTACATGCATCTCTTGCACTGAGTTGTCTTACAGTGTCTGAGTATGTTCCTCTGACATACTGTATTGCTATTTATGACTTCTGTTTCTGTAATGTTGTTAACAATAACCAGTTTTTTCCACCTCTTATCTAGTTCCACTTCTTCCCGCCCCCAGGACGCATTTGGAAATGAGCTGTTAGCAATTTAGTATATATTTCCTAGTGACACTTTTGAAATAAATAAATAAATAACTAAACAAACAAACAAGTCAAGGCATACTCCTATGAACAGAGTACATTCATGTAGAAAGACAAAATGCCTGCCTGGAGAACATTTGGTGGGGGAGGGGGGAGAAAAGCTAAAGATGTCACTTTGTTTGAACAATCATGTGACCCAGTGCTAGCATTAACCTTATGTCAGCATGATCTTTTCTGACAAAGTAAAACACTAACAGCAATGTCTGGATACAGGGTACCAAATTAGGGTAGCGGCAACACTGAATTGTGTGATCTTTTAAACCCCGAAAAGCATCACACCACAGATTTGCCAAGGTTCCAGGGACTTTTTTTACCTTAACTATTCATTTCCCTACTTTTATGCTTTGCTTCCACCCTAATACTTGCATTAACATCGTTTTTGGAAGACATAAGTATATCTACTGTATATGTAGTAGCTATATATATATATATATATATATATATATATATATTATATAGTATATATATATATATATATATATATATATATATACACACACACACACCAGCTATACACTTAATGACGATATTTAATACAAATGATAGAAGCCCCTTTGTAGGTATAACTAAGTAATGCAGTTGACTTTCTTCACTTGAAGCTTGCCTCAGGCCCACTCAGTTCTGCACCTCCCCCATACACCTTTTGGTACACTGCATGCCTCGTCCTTACCAAGATGCTCCAGGCGTTTCTTCTGCTCCTCCCTCCACTTGAGGATGCTCTCTGGTTCCTGGTACAGACGGTCAGCCCGTGCTATGGCAGAGTAGCTGTCAGTTGGCCCGTTGGTCTCCTGCAGTGGTGAAAAGGATCAATGTTTATATCCTTCGAACAAAACATTTACAGAAGTTAAGTTGAAGCCCCCTCCCCCCCCCACAAAAAAGACTATAGAGCTAATCATGGATTGTAAACACCACATAACTGATGGCCAGCTAGCACAGATACTGCTTGCCCTCCAGATAACCCAGGTTTGCACCATGAGCTGAGCATGTCTGGTAGTGACTGGCAAGGCAGGGCTCAGCTGTCCACCTTGGATGTTTTCTTCCTCAGGAAGGGGTGTCATGCAAGAAAGAATGAAGAGGTCCCTTTTGAGCAGCCCCATGTCAGTCCTAAGTGCTCATCTGGCAAGTGCAACAGAGGCATCACAAGCCAAAAGCAGGGCTGGAAGGCGAGCTCCAAAGGAATAAGGCAGCTCCCCACCCTTCCTACAGCCCTGATCAGCTGCTGGTCAGATTGCCCTTCAGAATCACACCCTAGAGGCTGGCCTGCCAGCACAGTGGTAGCGCTACCACTTGTGACACCGATGATCTGGGTTCAGGAATGTGCCGAATCACTGGTGGGCCAACCAGGAAAAGTGAGCTGAGCATCCCAGAGACTGCTCTCTACCTTGGGAAGGGAGGGTGTTGAGCCTCTGTTGCAATACTGCCACCTGGCTGACCATAGGTAGCAGTGCATTTGGAGCCGCGGAACTGAAAGGGAGGACGCTGATGCACTCCAGTGCACAGGCATGCGCTGCATGCGTATGTTTTGAGAGTTCGGCATACTGGAGGTGGGAAAACAGGAAAATCCCTGACCACTTCTGGAGGACATCCACCCCTCACTGCAGGCACCACACTGCCGCACACAGCTCTCACTTCATCTGTACTTAGTCTCCATCAGGGGGTAGGGTCCACCCCAAATGGCCCTGCCCTGGGGAAGGGGCCAGTCAGAGTGCATCGGAGTCAAGGTAACTTGGTTTACTTGGTTACAAGGGCCAAAAGAAGGCCAAGGCCCATCGTGATTGTCCCCCACCACTATGGTGGGAATTTAAGCCCAGTTAGTTTGTATGTTATTTGACTCAATCCACAAGTCCAAACCTCTTTTAAAGGAATAAATAGAGTTACAATCCACTAGATTTTGTGGTAGACTATTCCAAAGTCTAGGGGTTCTTACAGTAAAATAGTTTAATCTCTTATTAGTTCTTGATTTTGCCACATCAAGCTGTTTGTTGTGAAGCCGAGGGGAAGTCTTTCTATCTGAAACTTTTAGTCCACATTGATCCATTAGATCCTGAGACATTAAAATTTTGTATAATAATAACAAATCGCCTCTGCTTCGTCTAGTTTGTAAAATGTGTGACCCAGAGAAGTCTCAGAGAAGGTGGGTAATGGGGCTGGGTGAGGGGTCAGGATCAATGGGGGCCAGTTGGTTAATAGGGGGCCAAAATTACAGTAAATTTAAACAAACAAAACAAAAAGAATAATGCCCTGGGGATAGGACAAAAGAAAGGACTTAGATGGAGAAATACCCCTGTGTAGTGGACCTAGGCAGATGCAGCCGCTCTTAATCCACCAAACAGAAAGGAGTGCATACAGGGCTCAGTTATAAAGTGCACTTCTATTTTATTGTTATCACATACCTTCTTGTGTAGTGCAGAACACAGGGCCAGCGAGAACTACAATCAGTGACACCAAAGTACAGACGAGGTGCTTCCCAACCACTACAGTGACTCCCCAGTGTTGTAAAAGTCACTGCTTCTTCCTGGGGGCGGGTACAGCCACCATGCCTACATGCCACAGTAGGGCCCTACTGACTCCTTCTGCTTTTTACCAGCTCTTTCTGTCAGTCCTTGACTACTGAAAGTGTATGTTCCTCTTGGTTTGTGGAACAGGAGAGTGGGGCCCACCTAAGGGGGATAAGCTATGGGTTAAGGTCAAAGTTCCGAACAGGGACATTGCCCAGGGGCTGTTGCATACTGGTGATTCAGAGGACACTGATGGTGGGCAGAAGGGTTTCGGTAGATGGAAGGAAGACCTGGTGGCATATAAGGAGGAAATGGGGGCATAAATAGAAAATATAAAAAATAAATTCCACTTCATTTTATTCATTGGTTGGCAGAAAGAAATGGGATTTTCTCCACAAATCCTGTTTAAATGCACAGTAAAAAGAGATTTTAGCCATCCCGGTCCTTGGAAAACAGGAGTTGCTGGATAGTTTGATACCTTTGATTGGACCAACATATGTCTTGTACAATGATGGTATGGTACCCAAGCATTTGGGGCCCAACAGATTCCTTCAAGTGTACCCGAAGAAGGACCGGTTTCATAGGTTGGTACAAAGCCAAGAGGACATTTACACATCCATAATGGCTTGCCATATTTTTAACTATAGCCTGTAATACCCTGATCTATCCGATGATTATCCAGTCTTGTCTTGAATTCTGACATGGTCAGACTAGCCACCACCTCTATCGGAAGACTATTCCATATTTTGGCGACCCTAGTATTAAACCAATGCTTCCTAATTTTTGTACAATAGGTCGGAATCTTTAATTGAAGTGGGTGTGCCCTAGTGTCGTATACCTGGACCCTTAACTCAAAACCCAGCTGGAACCATGAATCATCATCTAGGAGTGCTCTGTAAACCATGCACGTCACCCCTGAGTCTACGGAATTCCAATGTATAAAGATCCAATTCCTGCAGCCTCTGGTGGTAACTTTGCCCTTCCAAACCTAATACCAGCTTGGTTGCTCATCTCTATACTCGCTCTAGAGCATTTATTTCTGTTTTTCCCCCTGGTGACCAAAACTGGGCACAGTTCTCCAGGTGTGGGCGAACCAATACTTTATACAGGGGCATCAGCACCTGTCTGTCTCTACTTTTAATGTGCTTATTTATACAATACAGCAGCCCACTGGCTTTCTTTATAGTCTAGTCGCAATGAGGCTTGAAGCTAAGATCATTAGTAACATAAATACCCAGGTCCTTTTCATCTGTCACTACTTGGAGCTCCACTCCATTTAGGCTATATTTAAAAAAGCTGTTATCTTTCCCCAAGTGCTTAACCTTACATTTATCGGTGTTGAAAGTGGATTGCATCAATGCTGCCCACTGCTCAAGCTCATTTAAGGCTTGCTGTAAGGTGTCCGCATCTTCTTTAGAATTTACTATAAAACCTATCCTGGTGTCGTCAGCAAACCTGGAAAGCCATACTAGAGTTGATGTTTGCATAGATGAAATGTACAGATTAAACAGGCATGGGCCCAATACTGAACTCTGGGGGACCCCACTAGACACCTGTACCCATCCTGACAGAGAACCCCTTACAGACACCCTCTGGCTTCTATCTGCCAGCCAGTTTTTGATCCAGTGAGTAATATTTGCATGTATGCCATGCCAGATTAAGACCTCGATAAGGAGGCCGTGAGGCACCTTATCGAAGGCTTTTGAGTAGTCCAAGAAAATAATGTCCACTGCATTATGTGAATTGAGCGCCTGGTTGACCTTGCCGTACAACTCCAACAAGTTCGTTTAACATGACCTGCCTTTCCTGAAACCATGTTGGTGATAGTCTATATCCCCTGACATAGTCAACATCTCTGTAATGAATGTTTTTATAATACCCTCCAGGACTTTACCCAAAATTGATGTTAAACTTATTGGTCTATAGTTAGCCGTCTCTTGCCTAGACCCTTTTTTATGAGAGGAATGATTTCTGCCTGTCTCCATTCTTCCAGTACCTCAGCATTATCTATAGAACTATGGAATAAATAGGTCACAGGGGTGGCAACACATCGACCAACTCTTTTAACACCCTTGGCTGAAGACCATCCGGACCCTGGGCTTTATTTTGATCTAGTGCCTTTAGTCTGTCTCTAACATTATTGATCTCAATTTTGAGTGACAGATCTATATCTTGCACCTAATGTATCATGGTGTTGTGGGTTTTTGTGTTGTAGACTGATGCAAAATAAGTATTGTAATGGCTAGCCATATCTCTATCCTCAGTTATAAGTTCTCCATTTGGTTGCTTTAGGGGGCCAATTGTTCTATTGCTACCTTTTTTATTATTTATGTATGAGAAGAAGGATTTATAATTATCCTGCACTCCTGCAGCTAGCTTATGTTCAGAATCTGCTTTTGCCTTGTGAATACTAGTTTTACATTTTTTAAGTTCTGTTTTGTATTCGTCCCAGCTGGCCAACAGACCACTCTTCTTAGCCTTGTTGTAAGCTTTATTTTGCAATCAACGTTTTTCTTAACAATGGCAGTAAACCAAGGTGGATTTTTTTGGGAACTCTTAGATTTCCTGGAGCTTGGAATAAATTCCTGTACAAGCGCTTTGATTTTATTGCATAAGGAATTCCACATTTGGTGTAGTGAATATTCAGTAAAGACTGCCTGCCAATCCCATGATGTGAGGTGAGCCCTTATACTGTTAAAGTCTGTCCTGCCATAATTATGTACTACCGTGATACTGGCCGATTTCATTGTAACCTCATTAATACAAAATTATATCATATTATGGTCGCTAGACCCTAATGGGTGCAAGGCACTGCAGTCTTGGATAACATAATCCATATTACTGAGGATTAAGTCCAGAATATGAGAGCCCCTGGTGTGATTTTTACCAAAATTTTTGCTCTAAGCCGTTTAATAAAAATGACTCAAGGAATCTTTGCTCGGCTGGTGTTTCAGCCTATGGGGGGATCCCATCTTAACCTTGGAAGGTTAAAATCGCCTACTAATAAGGGGTTACCTGCTGAAGTTATATTTTGTATAAATTCTAGAAGTTGAGCATCTTCGCACCTGAAAATAGGCACTTGTTGTCTAGTGTGCTTACCTGGTTAACAAAAACAAGTAAATAAATAAATAAGTGTGAACTAGATGGCAGTCTATAAATAATGCCCACATTTATCTTTGGCTTATGGCAGGGGGACAATTTAACCCAAAGCAATTCTGATTGGTCGTACTGAGAAGTATCAACGCTCTCTGATATAATATTGTCTGCTACATATACAGCGATGCCTCCACCTCTGGAATGTGGCCTATCCCTGCGGTAGAGAATGAACCCTGTTATTTGTTTGTCCCAAGAGTCTTCCTGGTTCCACCAAGTCTCAGCGAAGGCACATAGACTGATATGATATTTATTTAAGGTAAACACTAGCTCATCCAACTTGTTGTTAAGGCTTCTAGCATTTATTAGTAGGCAGTTCCACTTCTCCAGTGGTGCTGGACCTGTGTGTAGCGGTACCTAACATAGAAACATAGACTTTGACGGCAGATAAGGACCACTTGGCCCACCCAGCCTGCCCATTTCCCTTCCTATTGGATAAGCTGCAGATTCTAGTTAACCAACAGCCTACTTCCTTCAACCCCCCACTACAATTGCCTTATGTCTGTCCCATGCATGTTTGAATTCCCCCACTGTTTTAGACCCAACAACCTTCCCAGGAAGGCGGTTCCATGCATCCATCACGCTCTCCATGAAAAAAATTTCCTCACATTACCCCTGAGCCGTCCCCCCGCTATCTTTAAATTGTGCCCCCTTGTTCTTACACATCTCTTTTTCTGAAAGATGCTACCCTCCTGGACTTTGTTGATTCCCTTGAGGCACTTAAAAGTTTCTATCATGTCCCCGTCCCTCCTTTCATCAAGGGTATAAATATTAAGCTCTCTCAGTCTCTCTTCATATGGTTTCTGATGCAGACCCTGCACCATTTTAGTTGCCCTCCTCTGGACTGCTTCCATCCTGTCTATGTCCTTGCGTAGATGGGGTCTCCAAAACTGCACACAGTATTCCAGATGGGGTCTCACCAACTGTCTGTACAGAGGGATAACCACTTCCCTTTTTCTACTTGTGATGCCCTGTCCTATGCATCCCAGTATCCCCCTGGCTCTCCTTACTGACTTCTCACATTGCTTACCCACCTTTAGGTCATCTGATATGACTACCCCCAAGTCCCTTTCCATTTTTGTTGTTGTTAGTACCTCCCCTGGTATTGTGTACTCTTCTCCTGGGTTTTTGTTTCCCAGGTGCATTACTTTGCACTTCTTTGCATTGAATCTGTGTCAGTGTCAGTGGCTCAGTAGGTAGCACACTTGCCTCTGAGGCCGGGAGATCAGAGGGCTGTGGGTTCAGTTCCCACAACTGGCACTTGGGTTAATATCCCAGTACTGACACTGTAGTGCAGCATGAGAGGGGTGCTGCACTTCCAAGGTGCCGTCCTTCGGATGAGACGTTAAACCGAGGCCCCATCTGCCTGGATTGGTGGTAGTTCAGGTGGATGTTAAAGATCCCATGGCACTTATCGAAAAGTGTAGGGGAATGTTTTATTCATGATCGAAAGTAAATCAAACCAAAACCAAAGCATAACATCAATCAAAACATAGAAAAAAAACTAAGTACAGAGAAAACTAATACAAAATACAAAATAACCAAAAAAAGAAAAAAAAGAAAAAGAAAAAGAAAACTGACCCAATAAACTTTATCCAGTATCCAACCATCGTATTGCTTTCCATTTTTTATGAAACTGGGATGATGATAAGGAACGAAAATCCGCATGCCAAAGTTCACAAAGCCAATTATGAATCCTCCAAAACAGTTGGTCAGGGGAAATATACAGAGCACGTAAGGACCACGAACATCGGACTTGCCAAACATGATACTTAATACCCCCAAAAATTAATCTGACTGTATCTGCAGTAAACGGATCCCACTCCGAGGATAAAATACCGAAAAATAAACAGGTAGCATCAATAGTTGGAAATTGGAAATGTGCCCATCGAACATGGAGCAGGGCCCAAAATTGTACAATAAAAGGACATTCAAAAAACAAATGCAACATTGTTTCTAAAGCAGTAGTGCAAATAGAAATTCTTGGAAAATATCTGTCTTCAATACTTTTGTGTTTCAAATTATTTTTAACATTCAGCCTTCCATGGGCCGTAAGCCAGGTAACATCCCACATATAATTAGGAAGACTAGGAGAGGTAAGCAAAGCCGTAACTTGAGATAAATCTGTATGAGCAATTCCCGGAAAGACACAACTGCCTGAAAAATACTGACTTAACAATAGGTGATACAACTGTTTTCTAGAAAATTGGGTAAACGAAAGAAAAGGAATCTTCCATTTTTTAATATTACCAAAACTGGAACGAAGATAATTTGATAACTGAACTACAGGTGTTTGTTTATGGATGAGGCCCTCCCTTGACCAACCATCCAGCCAAGGAGAGACCTGATCGTAAAGCCACACTGACCACATCGTAGAGCCACGTAGAACGAGGGGAAAGATATTTTTATACAAAAAAATACTGAAAAAAAACAAGACTTGGTTAACCATATTCAAACCACCAAAAGCAATAGGACAATATAAAACATTCCTCCTAACGGGTTCAAACGACTTCCCAAATCATTCTAAAAAGACCATAAAGGGTTACTTCAAGGAAACCGGACTGCATAAACAGTACTTAAATGTAAAAATACCAATAAGAAAGGTATTAATCATAACATGCTTTTATATTCCATTTGGTCCAAAATGTAACTCTTCCCATTAGCTTTCTGAAGAAGCTGCTCCCAATTATATGTGGCAGTATCAGAATGACAGAAAAATAAATACCTAAGATTTTACAAAACTGTATTGGTAACAGGAATTCCCATAATCACCGAAGAAGAAGAAACATATGAGCCATAATAACAGCATCTGCTCTTAGACAAATTAAAGGAAGCCCCAGCACCTTTTTGAAAAGCAACAGTCAACCTCTCAATAGCCTTACAGGAAGGGATATCAGCCAAAAAAAAACATAAATCGTCCGCATAAGCAATAACAGGGAATTCAGTGTCCGCAGAACCCACCGAGGAACCCCGAACAATATCCTCGCAGGAAATAGCAGAAAGTAATGGTTCCAAAGAAAAATTATACAACATAGGGCTAAGAGGACACCCCTGGTGTACCCTTACCACACGAACGTGCCCTACCCATCCAACCATTGACATATGGAATCATGACAGCATTCCGATAGTAATTCTGTATCCAACTGACAAAACCAGATGGAAAACCTAGAGCTGTCATGCATGACCAAAGATAAAGGTGAGAAACACTATCAAAAGCTTTAGCTTGGTTTACCATAACACATATACCAGCCAGTTCATCACGTTTACCTCGTTCAAGGATTTCACAAATCAAAATCAAGGCATCAGAAATATTACGACCAGGCACAGAACTAAACTGTACAGGAGAATTAATGTCAGCCAAAAACCCAGCAATCCGGAAGCCCAAAATTTTAGTGAAAATCTGGCAGTCTGAATTCAAAAGAGTTATCGGGCGCCAATTATGTAGATCACTCTTATCTCCTGACATAGGAAGAAAAATTAAAAGCCCCTCATTCATACTATGGGGGAAAGTTCCAAGAGTAAGACATGCATTAAACACTGAAACTAAATGAGAACCCAAAATAGTACCAATTAAACCATAAATTTCATTAGGAAGCCCATCCTTTCCAGGGGCTTTACCTTTTGGAAGGACCCGAAGCACAGTATTAAATTCAGACACAGAAATAGGTGCCATCAAAGACAACAAAAAAACCTCAGGAATTTGGGGTAAAGAGCTGTATTGCAACCAGTCCTCAATAGACTGTGAAGTAACCCTAGAATCAGCAGTGAACAATGACTGAACATGGGCATCCACAATAGCAAGAATTGACTGTTTATCAGAAACCTTGTCCCCTTCTAAGGTCAATAAAACATTAACATTCTTCTTAGTCCTATATGACATATTAGCCTCAAAGGGATTCATATGACAAAAGGACCGATGGGTACTAAATTTCATATCCCTCTCAAGTTGCTGTTGCTTCAAATTTCGAATCTTAGCCAATTCAGTCTTAACCTCCTGTAATGCAGTAGAATCTACTGAAAAACCCAGAATGAAGCTGAGAGTAAAAATCATTTAATAATTGCTGAAGAGATTTATGATATAATTTATGGGAAGCTCCCAAAATATGTCCAATCTCTATAAAATATTCTTTAAATAACTGCTTCGAATCTTCCCACCAATCTTGCCAAGAATCATAAAGAAAAAAACTGAATCACGGGCTTTTAAAAGAGACAAAAACCCTTCCTGAACTTCAGGAATATCCAAAAGTGACAAGTTCAACTTCCAGTAACCCGGTCTTTTAGAAGTCCGTACATGATCAGAAAGTGAAAAACTGAGAAGGCAATGATCCAAAGAAACAACTAGTGAAACTTTAGGGGAAAAAAAAAACAAAGAGAGGGAGTCACAAACCAATAATCAATACAAGATCTCCGAAGGCCTTGTATATACGTAAAAGATGAAACACCAGCAAAAAACGTCAGAAAGACCAGAAATCTTTAGCAAATCATTCAAACAATGCGTATCACAGTACATTTTTGAAATATTAGATTTAACTGTTCGGGAGATATTAAAATCAGCATCCAACAAAATATTCCTGCTAGAAAGCAAATGAGGCCTAAGAAGATGTAAAAGTTGAACTAGATCCCATTTAGTCTGAGGGGCATAGACATTAATTAACCTGAAAGGAACTGAATTAATCAGAACATCAAGTAACAAAACCCTCCCAGGGGAAATATGAAGCACCTCAATTACTGTAATTGTATTCGAAGTGAAACATATCCCAACAACTGAGCAGAGGTCAGTACCCCCTGACCAATAACAAGGACCCCAGCCCCACAAATCTGTAGCCTCAGAAAAATCCTGAACAGTATACAGTCTGGTATCTTGAAAAAAAATAACATCATGCCTTAAATCAGAAAATAAAGAAAAAGTAACCCTCTTCTTAAACATAGACCTAAGGCTATTGGCATTCAAACTAGCCAAAGTAACCTCATACGTGGAACGGGAAGGAATAGTTAAGAGTGGGGGTTCAACTTTCTATTACTTTTACGTAAACCCACCCGGGAAGTTTTTTTTGATTTCCCAGAATTACCCACCCGAGGGTCTGAAACAGATTTAGGGTCAGAGGCCATATCTACTTGGGAAGGAAGTAGTGAAGTAGTATCCGAGTCTTGGTCTGTAATGTCTAGTGAGGTTAAAACCCCAAATTTATTTGAAGTCAGTACAGGGGCCGGAGATTGAGCCCAGTCAAGTACAGAACCATGATCAACTCCGGAGGGAACAGGAGAGAAGAACCACTATCATCCCTGTCCTGCAAGTCCACAAAAGGTCTCGGCACAGGCGGGGACAAACCCAAAGGGAGTGGAGTCTCAGGAACAGTAGTCACCACTGGAGAAACAGTAGGAACAGGAATTTCCCTGGGAGGGCAAAAGCGGGGGACAGAGGAGGACACAGCAGCAGAATATGATTTGGGCTTCTGGGAAGTGGGAGGGCCAGTCCCATGCAAAAGATTTCTAGCAGCCTGATAAATAAGCAAATCCTGCATAGCAAATCCTGGATCTGATGAATTGTGTGCGGCCTTTGGGCAATCAGGAAAAACATGACCCAATTCATCACAAAAAGAACACTTCACAGGGTTCACACATTGATATCCAGAATGACCACTTTCCCCACATTGAAAACAAACAACCTTTTCACAAGACGTGCTAATGTGTCTAGGAGAACCACATTTATAGCAACGTCTAGGTTGGCCAGGATAAAACAAAAAACCTTTATCCCTAACAATGAAAAAACAATTTGGAAGATGCATAAATTCCTCCTGAATACAATGAAGCTTGACTTTAAAACGCCATCCCCCATTCCGAAAACCCTCCCCATCAAAAAGAGGTTCAGGCTCACCCTGAACTTCACATCTAGTTTTCAACCAAAAAAGAATGTCTACCAAATTTACACCCTCATTGCGAAATAAAACAGTAATAACTCTAAAGGGTTGTTTAGTTAATGGCACCACATGAAAAGGACACCATAAGGGATTAGTCTTAAGAGAAGCATATTTTGACCAAAAAGTTTCCAGCAGAGATGGAGTCTGAAAACTTAAGTCAAACGAATGTTCCCCAGGAGCATGAATTAAGGCATAGACGTCTGCAGGAGAAAAGCCCAAAGACTGCTTCACCAGGACTCGACCCACATAAAAACGATCTGGAACTTCAGGCAGACCCCCCCCCCCCCACCGATACCGTATTCGAATTGCATTACGTCCTTTTGCCAGTCCAAGGGATTTAGAAAATAAGTCATGATGCACTGCAGTAAGGAGGGGGACAGGTAAAGGAACTGGTAAAACCCTCGGGGCATCAGCAATGTTATCCATATTAGAAGAAGCACTATTACCTTCAACTGTAACTGCAGGCTCAGAATCCAACTGCAAAGCTTCCAAATTGGCACTGGGTAAATGAGCTGAAACACTACCTGAAGACACAGGATCAATCAAAACAGTACCTTTCAAAGTTGGGTCAGCTACCCAAGAGCCATCAGGACGCTGTAACCAGCCTGCACTACAAAGCACCAATTCAGGAGACCACATTGCTGTCCCTGGAGAAACTAATGAATCTGCTGAAGGAACACCCAGACCAGGGTCCTGCTCCACTGCTTGCGCCGAAGACCCGACGTCATCATCAGGGCCAAGTTTCACAGAGCGACGCGGCCCTTCTGGAGGAAGTCCCAACAAACGTTTCCGTCTTTTGTCAAAAAACTCTGCCTTGGCTGTAGAAAGGGCAAGCTCTGACTGGGAGAGCTGAGCTCTCAACGTTGCCTGGTGAACCACAATCTCCGAAATAACCTCCTCGTTTAGACTTTCATCCACCTCCTCAGAAACAGGTAAAATCATTACCCCGATATTATCTGAACTAGCAGAAGACAGAATTCCAGTATCGCTTGAAATAGTAGGCTGCCACCCAACCGTGGCTGTGCGACCGTCCTCCTCCAACGCCGCCGACATACTAACCGCCTCCATAGACGCTCCTGTGAGACAACCCCCTCCAGAGTAGGGAATTTCCCCAGTGTTCTGGCCAAATTTCCCTCATTCACTAAAAATACCACCAACAGCTTAATCTGGTTCAAGGTCAGTTTGCATTCATCTGTATCCTCCTCCCCCGGGTCGTGCCTGAAAATAGGCAGCATTTGTCTAGTGCACTTACCCGGTCAACAAAAACTAAATAAAAAATAAAAATAAATAAAAATAAATCTAAGTTGCCATATGTCTGACCATTCCTCCAACCTTGCCAAGTCCCTTCTCATCCTTTCTACCGCACCTTGTGTATCAACTCTGTTAAAGATCTTTGTGTCATTTGCAAAGAGGCATACCTTTCCTTCCAGACCCTCTGCAATGTCACCTATAAAGATGTTAAAGAGGACGGGACCCAGTACTGAGCCCTGAGGTACTCCACTAGTAACCCCCCTTTCTTCGGAATGTGTTCCACTCACTATTACCTTCTGTGTCCTGTTGTGCAGCCAGTTTGCTACCCAGGCTACCACCCTGGAACCCACTCCCAGGCTGGCTAACGTGATTATTAGTCTTTTGTGTGGGACTGTGTCGATTTCCTGTTTTAATACTTGTGAGAATAGATGCTTTCCTTGTCTATTCAAATGTATCCCATCCAGTGCAAACAGCCTTGTGTCATAAAAGCTGTCCCATTATCTACAAAGCTGTAATTCTCTCTACAGCACCACCTTTTCAGCCACCCATTTAGACCCTCTATTTCTAGTCTCCCTTTATAAGTAACTCCTGGGCTTGGGAGAATGCCTGAAACAATCAGGTCACAACCTTTTGCTTTTAAATCTGCCCCAACATGTTCAAAGTCCCTCTGAATATCCACCGTTTTTCTGAACCCAGCCTCATTTACCCCTATGTGTAGCAGCACCACTGGTTGTGAAGTATTTTCAAGAAGGCCAGGCATAAGGCACCTGATAGCAGAAATACCTGCACCTGGTAGTACACTAACTGCGATGCTACTGTTTCTATTTTTACATAGAACAGTATCAGTATATCGCAACATGAAATCACCGATTACCAAGACATCTCTATGAGGTGTATTATGTGCTGTGTTCTTTATTGTTCCCCGCCCCCAAGACTGGCTACAGCGGATTTGTGGTATGGGACTGCTGTCTAGAAGGAATTACTTCCTGTGCAGACATGACATCATGTGCTAGAAGACTAAATCTATTTGATGTTAATAGATTTGAGCTACAACCAATATTACCTCTGTCCTTCTTCATTATTTGTGAGACTCTGCACCAATCTGCTTCCTGTACTGTGTCCTGCATTGCTTCTATGTTTTGTTGGGGGTTTAAGGTGTCCTGACCACAGCCGGAGTTTACCTCTGCAACTACAGAGTCAATGTAGTCCTCCAGGCTGCTGATATCAGACTGCGTTTTTAGCCTTGTCTGAAGTGCAGTAATTTCTGCATGTAACACCTCTATCAATACACATTTTTGACACTTAAAGTTCTCTATAGACTCTCCCATCATTTTACAAACAGTACATACACTACCTAGTATTTGTCCACTACTGGTAGGATCCATGTCTGACTGCCTATATCCACTTCCTTATTGCTTACATTGCTGGAACCCTGTGCCTTGTTGCCACTGTTGACACGATGACACACGTGTCGAAGCGTGCCCTGCTTACTGCAGGGCCAAGTTATGTAGCCGAAATCTGACCCGGAAATGCCTTGGGGGGGTCACTGGTCACTCGCAACAAAAGTTGCAAATTTCAATTTAAGAGTGCCCGCTGTGCATCCCCTGCTCATGCTCAAGGGAGGCACAGTACATAAAAATGTGTCCCCAGTATTATGCTGGCCGAAATTATAGTCTGTAGTCCTCAGAATCCCTCCCAAAGACTATCACTCTCTGCCTACTTCCGGCTTGGCTTGGAATGTAGGGCTCCACTTAGGGACAGTGTTAAAACACCGTGCCATTTAAAACAATGTTATGCAATACACACCTGAGACCCAGTGCACTTCTCCAACAGACTTTCAATAAGTTTACAGGTTATTATTCCCCAAAAGCTTGTGTACTGTACCATCTTTGTACAAGACATGTGTTGGTCCAATAAAAGGTATCAAACTACCCAACGACTCCTGTTTAAATGCAGAGAAATCCTGGTTGCATGGTATATGTGCATGCTTGTGATTGTCCCTATACAAGGACAATACTGACACACTGGGCTTTAACCGTAGCTAGATGGCAAGTGGATAGATGTGTTGCGAATTTAAACTTTGCAGGTGAAGTGGTCACAGAGCAGTTTCCGTGGACTTTAGGGACTTTGACTGGACCAAAATGTTGAAGTTGTTGCTGCAATTTTACTTTTTTTGGCAAAGTGACCACTTCGCAAGCAAATTTTGGTGAATTCCATAAAATAAACGGCAACTTCGCCGGCCACAATTTTGCTAATTCTGTGGACTTAGCAAATTAATTCGTAAGGCAAATTTTGCTAACTTCTCCCATCTCTACAAATGGCCAAGTTCTCCAGTGGCTTGCTAGCTTAACCCCTGCCTTGCTTTACTGATACACTAACATCATGTCAGAATTGATCCCAGTTCAGACCAGCAGTGAGCCGAAAATGCCAGCCTGAAAACAACTCGTGTAAGTAACACAGGGAAGATTTCCAGTAACTTGTGGAAGCAATAAGGCAGCATAGCTTCCCAGTGCATGGCACTTGAAAGCAGTGATAGAGGAGCATACCAAGAAGTGAAGGGCTACAATTGCCTAGGCTGGGAAGCATATCTATGCAATGTCTCAGTAGACCTCTGTAATGCCTCAGCCTAGGTCATAGGGGAAAATAACTGCCTTCTTAAAAATATATGTGAGACAGTCTACATAGCCTTTCATAATTCTGAGTAATTCACAGTATGGTTTATTCACAGCTATTTATTCATCAGTCCTAAAGCTGAAAAGGTTCAGGGTGTACAGTGTTTAGGAAGATTTGAGAGACACAAGGAAGCCAAAACAACCCTACAGTGCAACCAACTCAGCATAAAAAGAAAATGCAATATAGTGTAATTTGGTTTGTTGGTAAAAACATATATCTTCTGTTGCCAGTATTTGGCTTTGTATATAAAGTACAAAAACTTTAAGCCTTGGTGAATTCACAACCACAAAACAATAGAATAGTTGGTATTAAGAACAGTAAATTCATTAGAAATTATATGCTTCAGCTGTATGTAAGGCTTGTAGTGTTATTTTAAGACTGAATAAAAAATAAGTCACATACACAATTGCCTGTTGAATAAGTTACATAGCTAGCGTAAACGGGTAGACTGGATGGGCCTGGCAGTCCTTATCTGCTGACAGAATCTATGAATCTATAAAAATCTAAAGGTCTGTCTGCTGTGCTCAGAATTTTAACCTGCCTCATTTCTTTTACATTAATGTTTCTCCATAGGTTGAAATGTGGATGATCAGACCTTGGCTAACCCCCCAGCTAAATAAGTGGGGGGTCTACTGACCCCACTGACCCTGCCACTTTTGCTTAACAGATACGTGAGGTACTATGACTCCATATTACACTACTTTCTGCACAAGTTTTCCATGTGGTTTTGTGCCAGCAGTCTCACTGAAGTCCAGGTAGACTACATCCACTGCCCAGCCCCTATCCACAACCCTTGGAGACCGTAATCAAACAGAACCTAGCGGAATACCTGGAAAAAAAACAGTCTTCAAGATAGCAAACAGCATGGGTTTGTGGGAAGGTCATGCCAGACAAACCTCATTACAATTTTCGATTGGGTAACTACAGAACTTGATAAGGCCCATCCAGTGGACCTCCTCTACTTCGACTTCAGCATGGCATTTGACTTGATGTCGCATAATCACCTGTTGAAGACATTGGAGGACCTAGGTACTTCTACAGGTGTTGTCAAGTGGGAGGGAAATTGACTCAAGGATAGGCAACAGAGAGTAGTAGTCAATGGGGTGAGATCAAGCGAAGGAGAGGTCAAAAGCAAAGTACCTCAAGGATTGGTCTTGGACCCCGTCCTCTTTAACATATTCATTAGTGGCATCAGCGAAGTAATCTAGGGAAAATTTGCTCTCTTTGCAGATGACACTAAACTTGGTGGAAGGGTGGACTGTGTGGAAGGGGTTAGGGACCTACAAAAAGACCTCCACAGGCTAGAAAGATTGTCTAATATCTGACAGCAGAGGTTTAATGCAAAAAAGCGCAAGGTGATGTACCTAGGAAAGGGAAATCCTAGGACAGAATATTGGCTAAATGTGGTTAAGCTCAGTACCTCCCAGGAAGAGAAGGATGTGAGGGTCATAATAGGGCCACCCTAAAGCAATCTAGCCAATGCAACAAAGCATACAGCAAGTCAAAAAAAATATTGGGGTGCATAGAAAAAGGAATTGACAGTAAGAACAAAGAGGTGAGACTCCCCCTATATAGGTCCTTGGTGAGGTCTTACCTGGAGTACAGTGTCCAGTTTTTGAGCCCTCACCTAAAGAAGGACAGGAATAGGTTGGAGGCCATACAGAGAAGGGCAACAACGAAGATTCAGTATACCCTACCAGCACATAGGGTCACAGGGGCCCCATACTGGAGAAAGTATTCATGGAAACGTTGCCTAAGATATTTTTAGACTCCTGAGGTGATTGCAAAATTTGTAGGCCCACAAGTTGACAGCCGCTGGCGAGGTTGTGGAATTCAACAGGTGAATCACATACATATAACGTGGGCAAGCCCATGATTACAACCTTACTGGCATGCTGTACTCCAAGAGATTGAGACCATCTTTGATAGCCCAGGTAAGATCACTTCCTCTTTCCTTTCGATAGCCATTCCCCCAGCCCAGTCCACATTGAACACAACTACGATAAAAATCATTAACGTAATGCTGTTAGCGGCTAAAAAAGCCATGACGAGTCAATGGCGCACAGATAGAGTCTCTTCCCTTAATATGTGGAGAGATCCCACCATAGAGATTTACCGGTTGGAGAGAATATCCGCAAAACTCATAAATAATATTCCTTCATTTTAGCTTAAGTGGTGGAAATGGGTAATGTACCAGCTAGACAAGTATGAAGATTTTGTTCCATAGAACCAGTGCTTGCCCCTCTTACGAACATACGAAAATGACAGCAGATACAGGCCTCACGGTCTATCGAGTCTGCTCGATTGTGCAGCTAGCCCCTCACCTTGCAGCTGCCCCTCCCCTCTCCCCTCTTCATAATTACCTCCCCAATCACCCCCTTTACTACATATACCATCTGAAATATAACCTAAACTCCGTCCCCCATTTTGGGCTTCCCTGTCTTTACTGTTTACCTTACTGTTTACCTTACTGAACGCTCCACTTTTCTTATTTCTTCTCCCTTTTTCTTATTATATTGCTACTTTGGTGGAAGATACGCAGCAATGATGTTAAGTTATTTGACAGCCAGATAAATGTCTTACTCCCTGCAGTTGTAGGAATGGAGCTTTCGTCTGTTCGATCTTCCAAGCAGGACCTGTGCCTCAACTACTTTGATACTGGAAAGCTTCACCATGAATCTCCAGGAAAGAACAAACTGTATACCTTATATTAAATCTTGCATTTTTAGACATTATGGGAAAATATGCTATCCCCCAGGGCTAATACCACAAAGGGATACCAGTACCTATTATTGCACATTTACTGGGACTTCAAGAATGTAAAATGTGTATTACTATAGTGCATGGCTACTGCTGTTGTAATTCCTATAATGTTTGCCTATGATGAAAACTACAAAACTTTCATTAAAAAAAAAATGATTCAAGGGCCTCATGGACTCTCTTATAAGGAGCGCCTAAAGTCACTGAACATATACTCACTTGGGACAAGGAGGAAGAGAGGAAATGTGATTAAGACTTTCAAGTTCTTGTGAGGTATAAATAAAGTGCTCTACACAGAACTATACGAGAGGGTCACCAGCTCAACTACTAGAGGGCACAAATGGAAGTTGCAGGGAGGAAGCATTAGGAGGAAACTAAGGAAATACTACTTTACCAGAAGAGTGGTGGAACCATGGAATGGCCTGCCTGCCGAGGTGTTGGAAGCAAAGACCATGGCAGCATTCAAGCATGGGTGGGACAGAGCAAGGGCTTAAATAACAAGCACTAGGCAAAAAACATAAGGGGGTTAGGACCCAGGATCAGCAATTGGTCCTAGGTAACTTGGGGGCAGACTTGATTGACCCTTGGTCTCCTTCTGCCATCACTTTCAATGTTTCCTTGATGGAGGCAATCAGGTGGGCTTGGGAGAAACACCTTTTTTAACTTTTTATTTATTGAAGATTTCTTTATAAAATACAAACATTGAACAATTAATAATAAGCTGAACAACAACACTGGCTGCAGTCTGAGAAGTACAACTTTAACACAGCTAGTTAGGTTCATACTGAACAGTACTAGTAGAATGAGGGTTACAATGCCTGCCAGATGTAGGGACATTCATGACTTGAGGGAAGACTAAATAAATAGAAATGTACAAGAACACTGCTTAAGAATTGTTTAGTTTCACTAACAGGAGATATGTCTAGGGTGAACAGGAATGTATCTTCGTTGAAGGTTAAGAGTCCATGGTAAGCATACAAAGCAAACAGCCAGCAGCAATACAGGTTGCTGTTCATATAGGGCTGATCCCCCACTACTCTCTCAGGCACCTGCGGAAGTGCCTGCAGGGCCATACTCTTCACACCATCAGAGCTGGGTCCATACCTGTCAGGGTACAAAGTCCTGCCAGTGTTTCATAATGTATACTACTCAGTGCCTCCACAGGATTTCAAAGGTTTCAAGCTGATGAGTCACCTGTGCCATTAATGTTTCCATTTTATATATTCCATTAACTATATTGTGCCATAGAGAAATTGTAGGAGTCACAGGTGAGAGCTAATTTTTTGTAATGGCTTTTTTTGCAGCCAAAAAACAGATATTAAGTAGTTTCTTAGTGGGTGGGGATTGCCATGTGCTTCTATAACAAGAAAATAAAAAGAAGTCCACTGACAAGGGCATCTGGTCACCAAACAACTCCATATCTCCGTGGCAAACAAAGCTAAGAAAGACTTCAGCAACAGACAGTCCCAAAAATATGACCATGGGTGGGAAGTGTCCACAACCCCGCACCCTTTCCTGGGGCATACTTATATTGTATGGCTGGTACTCAAAAATATCAAATGGTGGCTTTCCATCAAAATTCCTTCAACCCATGAGAATTGGTGATGAAATGTAGAAATTTATGATTATTTTGCTAGCCTTGACCATTTATGGGTTGACGTAAATCTACATCCCAGGCTGTTCTGACGCTATCTCTCTACACTAGCTCTCTCTCTCTACCCTCCCTCTCCCCATCCCTACCCCCACTAGTTACCTTGTTTTCCCCATGTCCTCACCTCCTCCTCCTCCTCCTCCTCTCCCTAGGTCTTTTCCCTATTTGTCCTACTTTTGTACTCCTGCTCTACTTTAACCTCCTTACCCTAGTACATAGTAACCATGGCGTGTGCCTCCATGTCACCACTGGCACTCACTTTCTCTGCTTTTCTCCATCCCCTCCCTAGCACCCTTGGTGTGTGCCTCTATTTACCACCTCCAGCACCTAACATTGCTGCTTCCTTCCTGTTCACCTCCATCTAGGTACTGTTGCTTCCTGAACTGTTTATCCTAATAGGTTACTGTGGTGCAGTCTGTTTACCCTGTTTCAAATTAGTATTACTGCATGTAACTGATTTTTTCCACTACCCTGTGTCAATCTGTTGTTGTACAGCTAGTCATCTGCTTTCATCGGGCTTGCAACTGTACATTGTTCAGTTACTTCTCTGTACCATTGCTTATTATGCTATGTAAGTTTCTGTTGGGACTTGTATCTGTACAGCTTGTAAACTGCTACTCTTATTGGGTTGTAAGTTATTTTAACTGTTTGATTCTGTGCTATTGTTTGTGGCCTGGGTCATGCCTGAAAACAGTCCTTGGATCAGCCCACTTACCCAGTAAACAAAGACTTAAATAAATAAATAAGTAAATAAATATCTACTAAATCTGCACATACTTGGAGGAGGGCATTATAAATGTAGTAAAGTATGTGGACAAGAGGAGCTGTACCCTCCAAGGCTGAATGTAATACAGCTACCGCAGAAGGGACAGCTGTGTCGGATGAAGGCGAGCTTAGCAATGTTTTAATAAAGGTTGTCACTTGCATGTAACAGAACCGATCCTGAAGGCGCAGGGAGTACTGTTGTTGTAGTTCTAGAAATGACAGTGCCTGACTGTCTTTGAGAAAGTGCACCACCAAGTGAAGGCCCAGTCATTCTCAACTGCTAAACCCATGGTCCAGGTAGCAGTGGCAGAGCCAGGTTTGGGAGTATTTGGGAGCGGGGGGCATTCAGTCAATCATGGGCTCCGCAATGGGCACTAAACAGTGAATAAAGATGGTGGCGAGGCGCCACTACTCACACTGGGGCAGCCAGGAGGGGCGACTGCCCCCCCCCCAGCTCCCCATCTAGCTCCGCCACTGCCAGGTAGGCAGGAAGGAAGTTTTCCATGTAGGGGAGAGAGTATAAGAAATATCTAACTTTTTTGAGATAGGTGCCCTAGCAATACACTCCAGTGTCTAAGAGTGTCACTAGTGTAAAGGTTTTGTGTTATGTCAGCCAGGGGAAGGGGCGGATGGGCAAGTACAATTTTATGTAAGTGATGTAGATCCTCCTCCTGGATTACCAGGGTTTTTCAGTGAGCATGGTAGGTGGCATTAAGCCAGTAGAAGACAGTACGTAATTGAACTGCCTGACGATATAGAGCTACAGTAGGTAGGGCCAATCCTAGCAAATGTTTGGGTAGCTGCAAAATGGAAAATCGAATACGGGTTTTTGGTTGTTCCAGATATATCTGGAAATCTGTCTGTTCAGACCCATAAAGAAAGTGGCAGGGGGAGTAACCTGCAGAGTTTGGGCAAGATACAGAAACTGTGGAAAAAGATTCATGTGCACAGCATCAATTCTTTGTATCATGGAGAGAGAAATATTCTTCCAGGTCTCAAAATCTGTAACAAACTGTTTCAGAAGAGGATCGTAATTACAGGACACTAGGTGGGCGTGGTCCTCCACAAGATAGAGGAGAAACCCTTTTGTGAAACAGTGTTGTGTTCTTGAGAATGACCCAATCGATTTCATGAGCTCAACCACCACAACTTTTATGATCGACTGGGATTTTCTGTCAAGCATCGAAGTAAGATTCTCAGGTCTGCAATTACTTTAGTTTGACCATGCCCCATTCTTAAATAGTGGAATTAGATTGGTCATTTCCCAGTCCTCTGACACTATCCCTGTCTGTTTAGAGTCCTGAAAAAATTTCAGTGAGAGTCAAGCCAGAACCCCTTCTATATCTACTACAGTATTACCGTAGACTGAGTATCACCCAGATGGTCAGAATTTAAGATTTTCCCATTTAACATCATCCATCCTACCCACTTATTCTATCGCTGTCTCTTGTTCAGCCAGCACCCTCCCATAACTTCCACCCCAAGCTGTCCATGCCCCATGTTCATGTCAGAATACTGACACATCAATGCCTGTGTCACTCCCCCTGCCTCGCTCAATGGTTTCCCCCCTCCCCCGTGATGGGGCCCAGTGCTAGAATTACGCTTTATGAGTTTTGGGAGTTATGGATCCCAAGGGGTCCCCATCTTTAAAAAGTTCCCATCCCATTATAAATAAATGGCACTAATGCAAGAGCTACTGGGGCTCCCTTCTGAGCTGTGAGAGCTGAGCCCTGGTAGGCTACCCTGTCATTCCAACATTGATAGGGCACCTTCTTATGATTCACTCATCTTTGTTACCTGCATACTGCAAAATGTGTTAATCCTTCCCTTTTACCCAACCTCCCTAGTATTAGGGAGACCTCCAGTGCCTCTCCTCTGGGTGGAGTTTGGCCGGTAGTGTGTGGTGACCTGTGCCACCAAGGCTGTGTGCCCATATGCCTTTGGAGGCACGGCTGTGGCAGGTGTCTCCACTCTCTCCCCATGGAGTCTGATAACATTGTCTCTTTAGAGCAACCCAGACTGCAATGGCCCAGGGAGAAGAGGCGCGCTCACAGCAAGGACCCAGGTCCCTTGCATGGTAATCAAAAGTACTACAGTGCAGATGACAGCACCAAGTCTGGTGCTAATTTTGATAAAGTTGTTTCTTACCCAAGGAGTCCTTTAGCATCAATAACAATAACAGTTAGCTGGCTAGGTGCAACTGCCCCAGAGGTATGCCTTTGAGGGAATTTATTTAAATGAGCTTGGGCATCAACCAATCAAAAAACAGGACGGGAGTGAGCTGAGTGAGAGCAGCCTGAAGGGCTTCAGAATTTTTTCCTCTGCTGACTGAGCAACACTGCCCCTGAGTTGCCTCTCGACTTGCCTTATTGACAGCCTCCTAGTCACTTATCTCGGTAAAGTTTTCCTCATAAATTTATTTCTTTAGTGTGCTGAGTGAAAGTTTAACATTTTTGTTAGTGCCATGCTGTTTTTCTATTTTTAGCACAACCACACTATTTTTACTTGACTTTTACTGCATCTGCTCAAATTGTATATTATTTTTACAGCAGATGCTTAATTTCGACAGTTCTTCACTTTTTTAATGCAATTCGTGAAGGAACCATCGAATTCTTGTCTTTTGTCTTATTTTTTTTACCTCAGACCTCGTGGGTTCTACCGTGAGGCAACCAATTGGATTTAAAAATTTGACAGTTGCTGCTGGGGTTGTCTGACAATCGGCAAGATCAGAGAATCCCATAGTTAAATAAAACTAGACCTAAAGTATCATCTTTCACGGGGCTGGCTTCACAGCATCAACAGAAACCTGTGTGCAGTTTGACTGGTATTGCTGGGTTTTCTATTAGAGTGGTGCTGGTATAGATCCCAATACTACAGCAAAGAAACCTAATAAGTGTTATGGCTGAGGATAATTCAATGGCCAACTAAAAGTAATAACAATAAAAATGTAAGCAGGGGTGCCGATGAAGCATCCAGATCCCAGCCGGAAAATAAAGCTTACAAAGATGCTGATGAAGTTCCTCACAAATTAAAAATAATAACAGTGATGGGAAAAAAACCAAAAAAGGAAGTTTGATCAAGCTGCTGATGAAGTGGCTAAAAAGAAACTTTGTCAAGATAAAAATGCTCCTGTTCCTCCTGGGAAAGCCAATAGCGAGCAACAGGCAGCTTAAAGAATGAAGAAAAATCAAAGCATGTTCAACACTGTCTGCGCAGGTAACATTTTGGCAAAAGTATGGCACATCCTTCAGACCTTACAAAGATGGGGTTTATGTGTGCAGGGGCTAGTATGCACTTTTCCACAGTTCTCTTTCCTGCAGACTGTGAAGGTGATACAGTTGATGATGAATAATTTTATGATGCCCCTGCTTACAGGGACTGCAAAATACTCTTCCACATTTCTCATTCCAGAGACTGTGAAGGTGATGCAGATGACATGAGCATTTTTTTGATGCCCCTGACATGACTATGGAGGTCCTAGAACCTTATGTGTCCACTACCCTCTCCTTGGTGCTTCTTCGGATAACCAAGAGGATTCCCACTCTATGCTTACATTTATCCAAAACATATTAGACACCCCGGAACTCCTTTCTCAGGAGTCCCTCCCAGCTGAGGATGGTGATAAAAAGATTATAGGGAGACGAAAGGTCTTCCACCTCCTAAAATACTTGTCGTGCCTATCTATAATGAAAAAATATAAATAAGAATATCACGAAACTGCTTCAAACTCCCACTTCTGTAGAGGGGTTGGCAAGTAGGCTGGAAATGATAATAAATAAATACATACATAAATGTACCTATTTATCAGCTGTGCTGCATGCCTGTCTGTACATCACAGAGTATAGTGCAGCAGGCAGCTTGTGAGAAAGCTGGAGTCTCCTTGTCCTCCTTACCCACGGACAAGGACTCCAAAAAATAGATTTCACAGCTGACCACAGATGCTTGTCAACATTTTTTCCTACATGGCTTTTATGATCAAATATCAAAAAAACATGGCAGAATTCTGTCCTTATTCTAAGGTGCAGGAGCCGGTGGAAACTGCAAACCTGCCCTGGAAGCAATGTAGTACCAATTCCACAGGGCAGATGACAACAAGGATGCCGCCTCCAGAGCCATGGCCCATGCCATCGCTCTGAGGCACTTTGTACGACTTAGAACTACTGGTCTACCCTAGACTCCCAGTTTAAGGCCACAGATTTTCCCTGTGATCAAATCATACTGTTCGATTCCAGAACATCTGACTGTATGGCTTCCTGCCCAGTGGACATTCCTTCTGAGGGCAATAGGGACAAAGGTTATTTTCCTAGAGGGCAGAAGGGGCCAAAGGTGGCCACCACTACCCAGCCAGCAGCTTCACAGTCTAAGCCCTGATATTAGTGTAGGCAGACCTCAAGCGTACCCAGTTGTCTAAGCCTCTATCCCCAACACAGGTGTTACTGTTGGAGTGGGAGGTAAAAAACCTTTCTAGCTCTGCAACTGGTGGAAAGGGTCCCGGCCCACAAAAAGGGGGAAAGGGTCACTTCTCCAGGTATTTTCTGACACAAAAAGAGAACTGGGGAGTGGCGAGCCATCTTGCTGTTAAAACCCAAATTCAAGATGGTCACTCTGTTACTAGTCATACAATCCTTACAGTAGGGAGACTGGCTAGCCTCCCTAGTCCTACAGGGCTCCTTCTTCCATATACCCATAATGAGGTCTCACAGGCAGTTGCTCAGGTGTGGGCTCACTGTGGCCCTTCAGCCTTCCTCAGCCCCAAGAGTCTTACAAAGTGCCTGGCAGTGGTAGCAGCACACCTATGGAATCTGGGCATCTCTAGGTACACCTATGTTGCTGATTGGCTCATAGTGCCAAAGTCTCCTTGTCAGGTCAAGAAGTCCTTTTTCCCTTACAGGGCTTACTCTGGAGTCTCTCGGTTCCCTGGTAAATCTAAAAGGTGAGAATTCAAGCTGCCCCTCAGTGGCAAATTTCTTCATCCAGGGACAGTGAGGCCAGCCAGCAGGCGCTTGACTGGGTTTGAATCATTAACCCTCACTTGTTCAGTATATGGTGCTGCCTTGAGCAAATCTCGTAACTTTGACATTTCCTCAGGCTATTGGGACACATGGCTTCAATGCCTGCAGTGGTCCCAGGGTTCAGATATAGGATGTGGCACCTGCAAGCCTCCTTATAGCTTGCTGGTCTCTAAAATAAAAAAATGCAAATAAAAATGTTCAAACCTGAGAGTAGACCTCTGACAGAGAACCCTGCAAACCTGGTAGCAGGGACTTCCTTCCAGGCTCCACGTCCCACAAAAGTGATCACCACAGATGCCTCCCTCCTGTGGTGCGCAGCACATCTGGACAGTGCCTCAGTTAGTGGCACCTAGATTCTCCAAGAGTGACAGTTACACATAAATATTTTGGAACTCAGAGCAATCTTTCTAGCTCTCAAAGCATTTGCTCCTGTCATAAAAGAACAGACTGTACAAAGTCGAACAGACACCAATGCAATGTTTTTCACAAACAAGTAGAGTGGACCAGATCAGGAATATTCTGTTCGCAAGCTCTATAAATCTGGTCTCTCGCCTTCTCCCTGGGAGTCAGCCTTTCAACTTTCTCCTCCCAGGCAAACACAATATTCTGGCAGATGCTCTAAGTCACATCAGTCAAGGTCAGAGTGAGTGGACTCTGAACAAACAAGTACCAGCCACAGTGTTCAGGAGGTTGGGCACTCCAGAAATGGATCTGTTTGTCTCTTCCCTCAGCTTCCAGCTCCCTCAGTACTGTTGCAGGCCGCCAGTCCCGGGATCACTTCCCCTTGATGTCTTGATCCTGGTCTGGTCAGGGAGGTCCCTATATGTATTCCCTCCTTTTCCCCTGATTCTCATGGTATTTCTGAAACTCAGACAACAGCCTGCATCAATGATTCTGGTGGCTCTGGATTGGCCCAGGCAACCCTGATACCCTCTCCTTCCCGCACTGTACTGCAGCAGGCCCATTCACCTGCCGCTAACTCACTCTCTGCTGACCCTCCTCAGACAGGAGTGCATTGTCCTGACATACACTCTCTTCACCGCAAGGCCTGGCTCTTGAGGAGTTAAAGTCTATGACAATGCCCGAGTCTATGACAATGGCTTCCTAGCCAGCTTAATCAGCTCTCAGTCTCAAAATTGGTCAACTGGCAAGTCTGGTAAGTGTCCTTAGCTACCTCGATGTATAGGCCTGTAACCCCACCTGTATACAGTTTGTAACAGTTCTTAAAATTCTGCTGTGTTCCTACTATATTTGTACCCCTGTATTGTTTATGTCTATAAGGAATGCTCATATGTAATTGACTGTACTTCTCTGTAACTCTGATGTGAAGCCTTTGGAAACGAGTCCCTGACTCAAAGGGTTGTAATTCCGATGACTACTGTAACCCCTAGATGGCGCTATCCCAGGGGCTACTACCCCTGCCTGATTTGCCACTAACAGGTTGAGGGGCCTGGATCCAATGGCGGGTGCCTCCACCCAGAGGTCAGGGTTTGCAATAGTTAAACTAACTTGGTCACAGCCCTCTGGGACACTGCAACCCCCCTTTCTTCCCACTAGTGGCCCACACGATATATCAGAATTACCTTCACAGTACACACTTACCCCAGGTCTGGTTCCGCACTGGGACCTCAGAAATGAGATACAGTGCAACAATCACAGTACAGTACTTTAACATAGACAAATACCTCAGGCAGTATAACTTTGCTGAAACAAGCAGCTCTGATTTATTTAGGGGGATATAACAAGGACAGGGGAAATCAGGTTAATTAGCTTATCACTCTAATAATCTATCTATGGCTCTGTGCACAGGCCTATCCCTATCAGTTACTGTCCTGGTACCGAAGCCCTAGTGGCTAGTCCAAACCGTGGCAGCTGGTAGGGGCCCTTTCACACAGAGAAAAGGAGAATTAAACAGTCAGCAGTACAGTAATTCCATTTGGATTTAATGTGGCAATTCAACAGGGAGCAACCCTGAATTAGTACTCACGACCTCCAAATAAGATAGGGTCCTTCAATGTCAGCAGGGCTCACTTGAGGTACACAAACCTCTTCACACATCCATATAAAAGAAAGCACTATACCAGGCAGGCTGCATCTGTATCCCGATCGCAATTACTGCACAATAACCAGGAGAACACACAGCAGATTCAGTTCCTGACAGACCGAGTGTAATTCAACAATTTCTTCAGTCTTCTACAGGGTGAGCCTGGTTTCTACTCTTCGAGATCCTTTGATTCTTTTCACAGGACGGATTCAGTCCTAACAAGCAGTTACACAAGTTGTAGACCGAACTCTGGGCCTTGCACACGTTTTTGACTGAAACTGTGCACTGAAGGAGCACAGGGTTTCTTTCCCTTCACTTTCAGATCTCAAACTGAAACTCCCAACAGACAAAAACTGGCACTTCCTTTGAGTTCCTCCCAGTTCTTGACTGGATTGGCTGTCACTCACAATAGACTGCTGCTGTTGGTCCAAAAGGCACTCAAGTCTAAACTACATCTCCCAGAGTCACTGCCCATACAATCCTCTTGTGGCTGGCTCAGATTATGAGTCCCAAGTTCTGATTCGGTCCAAGGCATCATTTTAGAGCTAGTTTACCTCACACTGATTGGTCCAGTTCAGCAGTTCAAAACCAGAATGGGGAACTAGGCAGACAGTTCTGACTGCAAAGAAAGCAGGTTAGACAAACTGTAATTTTATTATTACTGTAAATGATTTCTGGCAATCAGTTACATCTTTCAGACAGGTTCCCTTTGCACTCCTAGTGACTGCAAAAATGGGGTGAATTGGCAGCATGGTGGTACTCAATCAAAGAAACACACAGTCCCCATACAAACTAATTATGTCTGCAAGCAGACAGCTCTTAAAGAGACAGTACCAGAGGTTCTAAAACACTCACTGATAAATGGCTTAAACGCCAAACACCATTCAGGCTTGAGCATTCAAGCAAGCTCCTGGAGTCTTTTGGGAACCCCGATTGCAGGGGTTACACCTTTCCTGGTTTGGGAAAGCTTGACGTCCACACAAGCAAGTACCCCATAAGTTTCAACTGCAACCATATACATTTGCATTAGGCTCACACATGTAATCATCAGTCAATACATCATTTTACCAAGAACCATTTCTGAAACATTGCAGTACGTCACTCTTTACACAGTATAACACACACATTGTACCATAACTCAAGTTATTACCTCTTGTACATGAAACCTGAAGAGAGGGGACCCTTCCCTATCAGTTACCTTGGGGCTGGATGGGGCAAGGGCACCATACTTAGAGGGCAACACAAGTAACTTGGAGTTAGCACTGATGCTCAGTTTGGGCAGTGAGCTCGGGACACATACACTCCTTTATGGACAACATTGAGAGGCAAATCCACAGGCCTCCCAAGGAATCATAACTGAGGTGCACCACAGGCTTTACAGCTCGACCAGTCTTTCTAGGGGAACTGTTACAGTCTCTGCACTCTGAGCCTCATTTTCAGCATTGTCCACACTTGTCAGGAGTCTCCATGGGGGTAGAGAGGCTAGAACTTGGGGCACTTTCAGCTCCAGGAGTTACAGTTTCTGAGTCCACAACATTTGCCTCGCATGGAGAGCTTTGACACTGGCAGTGGACTGTCAGGGCACTCAAAATACTCTTCTTGTCTGGTGTATCACCAGTCTGCCCCTAATCTATCATTTTCCTCCCTGAAAGCTCAAACAGTTCAACCATGCACAATGATTCCATTTCATCTGATCTGATGCTTTGCACTTCACTTTCTGGGAGCATTGGCTCCAGGGATGAAGCTGGGGGCTTAGACAGTCCAGAAGGCCCAGCTTTGTCTCCAGTATTGACTAGGGGATTGCCCCGAAACAATTGACTCAGTTCGTAAGAAGGATAGTATTCAAAGTCACTCTCACTTTCTTCTGATATGGACTGACAGTCATGCTCAACTGGGACTTGTGGAGGGGAACACTTTAACTTTGCTTCTGTAGGTGCAGACTTTCTTGATCTTTTCTTAGCAGCAGCTCTAGTCACTGGTCCAGAGGGGGCATCTTCTAGGGCTCAGACTCAATTAAGATTTGTCCAATGGCAGTAAATGATTTCTATGCATTGTTTTACATCTTTGAATTATTCTCAGGCCTTACTTTGTACACTGGCAGATCATCTAGTTTGCCCACTACAATGTGAGGGAGATGGTGCCATCTGTCAGCAATCTTGTGCTTGCCATGCAGTCCCAGATTTCTTAGCAATACCCGATCTCCCTCCTGGAGTTCCTGTGCTTTCACCTTTTTATCATACCTTTCTTTGTTGGCCAGATTTCTTTTGGCAGCCATGTTTGAGCCAGTTGGTACGCATGAGTTAGCTGGGCCTTTAACTTTTGCACATACTGTAAATAGTTGTCAGCTTGAACCCCATCAGGAGAGACCCCAAAACACACATCTACTGGTAGTCGAGCTTCTCTTCCAAACATCAGGCGGTAGGGGGAGAATCCAGTGGCATCACTTTTGGTGCAGTTATAAGCATGTACCAGGGTGCTAATTTGTTGGCTCCATCTAGGCTTGTCCTTTGGGTGCAGGGTGCCTAGCATATCTAGCAAAGTGCGGTTGAAACGTTCAGGCTGTGGGTCCCCTGGGGTGGTAAGGAGTGGTTCTGGACTTCACTCCCACAGAGAAAGACATCTCTTTGATCAGACTCTCAAAGTCTCTCCTTGATCAGAATGGATTTTTGTGGAGCCCCATAGTGAACAAAAAGTTTTCTAAGGTACTTTGGCCACAGTGGATGCTTTCTGGTCTTTGGTGGGGAAAGCTTGGGCATATCTCGTGAAATGGTCAGTGACCACCAGCACATTACTGATATTTCTTTGATCTGACTCCAAACTCAGAAAATCAATACAGACCAGCTCCATGGGTGCACTGGTGGTGATGTTAACAAGGGGGGCAGCCCTCTGGGGCAAAGCTTTCCTCTGTAAGCAGCGACTACAAGTTCGATTGTGTTGCTCCACATCAGCCCCCATCTTAGGCCAATAGAATCTGGATCTCACCAAGTCAAGTGTTCTGTCTATACCAAGGTGCCCCATGTGGTTGTGCAAGGACCTCAGTACTGAGTCTCGAAAGGCAGTGGGCAGCACTAGTTGTTGTTTGTCTACTTGTCCCCCTCTGTCTACTGTTTCTCTGTATAACAGTTTATTGATCAGTTTCAACTTAGGACCTTCTTTGTATAACAGTGCAGTTCTCAAATCAGTGGAGCGAATTTGGACACATCTTTTCCTGCATAGAGGGCTTCTAAAGCTGCTTTGATCATGGGATCGCGGGATTGAGCCCGTCGAATACTGTCATTGTCCAGCTGAGGCAGTGCACCAATGTCTATTGCAGAAAAGTGGCATAAGCAGTGAGTGTGCATTCTCAGAGGGTCCCAAGCATCCACCATGCAGTCCACTGCGTCCGGGACATTTGTTCCTCCCTGTCAAACTTCTGGCAGAGTGCCCGAATGTCAGGTTCTGCCAATCGGACCCAATCATTCTGGGGAACAGGCCTCCGAGAGAGCATCAGCATCTATGTGGTTCAGACCTGCTCGGTATTCGAGAGCATAGTCATATGTAGATAATGCAGAAAGCCACCTATGGCCAGTGGCATCCAACTTAGCTGAGGTCTGCACATAGGTCAAAGGATTATTGTCAGTTTTACTAGTATTTTAGCCCCATACAAGTACTCATGGAATTGGTCAACAATAGCCCACTTCAAAGCTAGGAACTCTAACTTATGTACAGGATAGTTCTTTCGGATGGGGTCAGGCTTCTACTGGCAAAGGCCACTGGTCTCAGGCCATTCTCGTGCTCTTGGTACAACACAGCCCCCAACCCTTGCAAGCTAGCATCAGTGTGCAGGACGTAAGGTTTTCTTGGATCGGCATAGGCCAGCACTGGAGCATGGGTAAGTTGATATATGATCTCATGAAAAGCAGTCTCACAATCAGGAGTCCAGCTGGCCCCAAATACTTCACTCGGATGAAAATACACCTTTCAGTCTTGAGGGACGCTGACTTTGGTATTTTTGTGGGTTGGGGATACCCTGAGTAAGGTTAAGTAAAGGGCGGATCACTCTTGAATAGTCCTTGATGAAGCTCGATAATAACCACAGAATCCCAGGAATCTTTGCAGTTCTTTAGATTTTTGGCTGTCCAGGTGGTCAAGGCCTCAACTTTACTTGGGTCGGTCTCTATTCCTCGGTGGATACTATGTGTCCCACATACTTTACTGATGTTTGAAAGAATTGACACTTATCAATGGACAGTTTAAGGCCAAAGTCCTCCAGTCGGTCCAATACCTTAAATAATCTGCTCTCATGTTCCTCCAGTGAGCTGCCAAACACAATAACATCATCTAGGTATACCAGGCACTCTAGTAAGTTCATGTCCCCACTGCGCCACCATCAATCGTTGAAAGTGGCTGGGGCACCTGAAATCACCATGGCATCCTCGTAATTCATAGAACATAGCGGACAGATAAAGGCCGTCTTCTCACGGTCCTCTGGGGCCATCGGGATCTGGTAGTACCCACTGCGAGATCCAGCACAGAGAACCACTTGCTTCTGCTAGGCAGTCCAAAGCATCCTGAACTGCGGGCATTGTGTACTGATCAGGGATAGTCCGTCGTTTAAGGTGCTATAATCCACACACATCCTTACTGTTCCATTCTTTTCCTCACTACCACAATGGGGAAGCATAAGGGCTTCTGGATTCTTGTATTACACCAGCAGCTAACATCTCTTGCAGATGCCGCCTCACATCATCGTCAGCAGGTGCCAGGCGCCGGTGACCTCTCACTAATGGTCTTTTCACATGCAGCCGGATATTGTGCTCAGCCCTTGCACGCATCCTACATCCCATTCCTTTAAAGAAAACACCTGGTCTCTCTGGGCAAGCTTCTCACTGATCCTCACTTTCCATTCAGCTGGCAGCGGGAGTCGCCAATCAAACAAGTCAGGCGTTACTCTGTCATTCTTCCTTGAACTCTTGCTGCTGGGTAGCACTGCAGTGTCTGCACAATGCACATTAGCCAGGATGCAACCTCTGTTTACGCCAATGTCTCTTTCAGACACATTATGAACTTGGACCATTACCCTTCTGGCATAAGCATGGGCTCTAGCGGGCAAAATACTAGGCTTGACCAGCAGTCCCTCTGGCAATTTTCCATCGCCTGGTGCATCCAACATTAATATTTTATTCTTAACATCCTTTCTGATACGGACCTCTCCTCGTAAGGTACACTGGGCATTTGCCAGGATCAGAGACTCAGGATCCTTCTTCCATACAATTCCGACCGGTTCCTCTGGTTCTGTTTTTTCAGCATCTCTCTGTGCCTCATAGGCCTTCTTAATTAAAGCCGGAACTCTTAAAGCTCTACTAGTCTTTGACCCCTGTTTTTCATAACACAACTGTGCCAGCCTTCCGAACATATGAGCATTTGTTCCAATCAACAAAGGGACACCATCATACAGTCCAGTGGGGGGACACACTAAGGCTAGGGTCTCTACTTGTTCGGCCACTCCAGCCACGGAGGTGGGGAAAGACAGCCAAATTCGGATATACCCGGAATAGGGGTAGGCCTTCTCACTTAACCCCCATACATGCAGTCCTTCTAATGGTTGTAAGGGTACGTCCTGACAAATGCTTCTGATACCAATCCTGGAACATAATTGTCACTTGGGAGCCACTGTCTAATACAGCTCTTGTAGACACTCCATTCACCTTTACAGTGGTCTCCATGGAGGGACCCACTATTCTGGACCAGTCTGAGAGGCGGTAGTGGGGGCCTGGGCAACTGACCTTGCCACAAAAGGACGTGAATTAGCATTTTTGGTGCCCTCACTGGGATCATGTCGCACCTCTTAACCACTGATTTCTTCTCCGAAGCTCTCCTTGTAGCCTATATGCAACTTTGTCAGTGTCTTTTGGGACTGGCATTCCTTTTCATGTGCCCATCTTTCCCACAATTATAGCAAAACATACTTTCTGGAGTTTGAGCTGGCCGAGGCGCCACACTGGGAGCCAGGGTGGGGTATTACTAACTGGAAACCTGGGTGCCATCTCTGTCTGCGGCGTGATAAGCATTTGGAGACATCTCGTCAGTTTCTCCACTTCCATGGTCAAGGAACTGAGTTTGGAGCTGTTATCAGCAGGAGATACATGGGTGGGTACCCCCACCCCCATAGCAGATGCAGTCGGATATAGGTCAGGGCCCGTACTTGCAGGCGTGGCCTTCATAAAGGGACTGTTTTTGAATTCTCGGATCTCTCTCAACAGTTCGCCCCATTGTGGCATATCTTTTTCCTTGTCAGAGCACTCATTGACTGTCAACCTCTGCCCCTGAACTTCACTTGATGGGTCACCCTCAGTCACTCGGGTCGTAGCCACAGCTGTTGGTGCAGGTACCTCCCGAGGTCGCCTTTTCTCAACTCCTCGAATTCTCTCATTAACTCATCATAGGAGGGTGGGGATTCCAGTCGATTTGCCAGGTGTAACTGAAGCAACAGCAGTTCTGAGAAGGGGCAGACTTAAGGATTCTGTCCAGTCTGGTTCGGTCCAGTTCAATCGCTTGGCAAACTACCCTTTCTGAGGCATTCTTGCAACAATTTTTCCAGCCGAGACATACACAGACAACAACTCCCTTGGTACTGTTGTGCATTTCTTACTCTCCACCATAGGTCCTCATCAGAATCTGGGCTCCCATACACATTCTCCAAGGCCTCAAGATAGGCCTGTGCAGTCGCTTCAGGGTTACTGGGCCTGCTTAGCACGGATGGTAGCCAGGGCAGGACCTCGGAGGCTCTCACTAACCCTCTTTCGCTTGCCTTCTGAGCATTGCCATTCTAGCACTTGGGGGCAACATAGTCTATCCAGGTCTCCCAGTCATCCTCCCTTGGGGTGGGAGGGTGCCAGAGAAGATCCTCAACCTTCTGTAAGAGTCGTGACTAATGGCAGGTGCAGAAATAGGAGTCTGCATTGGTTCAGCCACCTACGGGCACTGGAGCAGGAGAGGGTGTTGGGGAGGAACACCCCAGGTGACAAGAATAGTTTCTTCAAGTCCTCCACAGTTTTCCCCTCTCCCAGCAACCATTCAGCAAATTTCTCCTCAAAAGTTTCAGATAGTGGTGGGGGCTGATTCCCCCCCGGGTCTTTACTGTCCTTAGTTATCACTCTCCAAGCAGTGAGGGCTCCCTCTGGGGTAATGGTCTGTGGCACTTTGGAGCTATCTATGGGATCCTTAAACTCTACTAGGGCCAGGAAAGTGTGGGTGAGCAGATTAGCATGCCGACCCACCACCACAGGGTTTTGTAAACCTTCCACCTTGGAAAGTACTCCCTGCACAGTGTCCGTATTGATACCCAGGGGGATGTCCAGGATAAGCATAGCATTTTGGGGGTCGATCTCCTCCCCAGTACACCACTCCACCAGCCGGTGCACAGCCACTTCTGTCGGGGTACCCATTTTTTTCTTAACAGTGGTTCATAAATATGGCCACTAGAGGACACACAATCCCAGCGGTGAGCCTCCAAGATGTAACCCCTAGATGGCGCTATCCCAGGGGCTACTACCCCTGCCTGATTTGCCACTAACAGGTTGAGGGGCCTGGATCCAATGGCGGGTGCCTCCACCCAGAGGTCAGGGTTTGCAATAGTTAAACTAACTTGGTCACAGCCCTCTGGGACACTGCAACCCCTTTCTTCCCACTAGTGGCCCACACACGATATATCAGAATTACCTTCACACACACTTACCCCCAGGTCTGGTTCCGGCACTGGGACCTCCTGTGAAATGAGATACAGTGCAACAATCACAGTACAGTACTTTAACATAGACAATACCTCAGGCAGTATAACTTTGCTGAAACAAGCAGCTCTGATTTATTTAGGGGGATATAACAAGGACAGGGGAAATCAGGTTAATTAGCTTATCACTCTAATAATCTATTTATGGCTCTGTGCACAGGCCTATCCCTATCAGTTACTGTCCCTGGGTACCCAAGCCCTAGTGGCTAGTCCAAACCGTGGCAGCTGGTAGGGCCCTTTCACACAGAGAAAAGAGAATTAAACAGTCAGCAGTACAGTAATTCCATTTGGATTTAATGTGGCAATTCCAACAGGGAGCAACCCTGAATTAGTACTCACGACCTCCAAATAAGATAGGGTCCTTCAATGTCAGCAGGGCTCACTTGAGGTACACAAACCTCTTCACACATCCATATAAAAGAAAGCACTATACCAGGCAGGCTGCATCTGTATCCCGATCGCAATTACTGCACAATAACCAGGAGAACACACAGCAGATTCAGTTCCTGACAGACCGAGTGTAATTCAACAATTTCTTCAGTCTTCTACAGGGTGAGCCTGGTTTCTACTCTTCAGAGATCCTTTGATTCTTTTCACAGGACGGATTCAGTCCTAACAAGCAGTTACACAAGTTGTAGACGAACTCTGGGCCTTGCACACGCTTTTTGACTGAAACTGTGCACTGAAGGAGCACAGGGTTTCTTTCCCTTCACTTTCAGATCTCAAACTGAAACTCCCAACAGACAAAAACTGGCACTTCCTTTGAGTTCCTCCCAGTGTTCTGACTGGATTGGCTGTCACTCACAATAGACTGCTGCTGTTGGTCCAAAAGGCAATCAAGTCTAAACTACATCTCCCAGAGTCACTGCCCATACAATCCTCTTGTGGCTGGCTCAGATTATGAGTCCCAAGTTCTGATTCGTCAAGGCATCATTTTAGAGCTAGTTTACCCCACACTGATTGGTCCAGTTCAGCAGTTCAAAACCAGAATGGGGAACTAGGCAGACAGTTCTGACTGCAAAGAAAGCAGGTTAGACAAACTGTAATTTTATTATTACTGTAAATGATTTCTGGCAATCAGTTACATCTTTCAGACAGGTTCCCTTTGCACTCCTAGTGACTGCAAAATGGGGTGAATTGGCAGCAGCTTGAGTGGTACTCAATCAAAGAAACACACAGTCCCCCATACAAACTAATTATGTCTGCAAGCAGACAGCTCTTAAAGAGACAGTACCAGAGGTTCTAAAAACACTCACTGATAAATGGCTTAAACGCCAAACACCATTCAGGCTTGGAGCATTCAAGCAAGCTCCTGGAAGTCTTTTGGGAACCCCCATTTGCAGGGGGGTTACACTACAATAAATAAAATAAAGTTTCCATCACCCCAGTACTCAGAACTAACACAAAGAAGGGATGTATGCAACCAGATGGAAATGGTTTCCCCTCTACTGCAAGAGCAAAAAGGGCCAACCCTCTTACAGCAGCAGACCCTCAACTGCTGGATTTCCTAGTGCATCTGCAGGCGACAGGCCCCCAAGTTACACCTGGCCACAATTAGCCCTATTTTCTGTGGGAAAGAGAAAGTCAGTTTTTTTCTCACTCCATATTCAAACAGTTTTTTAAAGGCCTCTTGCATCTCCAGCCTCCAGTCAGGAAGCCCATTCTCCCTTGGATAAAGCTACCAACTTTCCAAGGCCTAAAACTGGGACGGTCTATCCTGACCATGACCCCCTTGTTGCTCCCATGGCACCGTCGAACAACGCTGCACACACTCAGTTAAATTTTGCTGCTTGCTCTGGCCATGCTGCCCCACAGTAACACCAGTAGCAAACACCCAGATTAAAACAATACATCATTCTGCTGCAGCAAGTTCCAAATCATAATGTACAGAAAGTTCATTAGAAGCAAACCTGCATTAAATTGTGATCAGACATTCGAGCTGCATGTATTGCTCTTCCTGACAGTCCCATCCAACCCGCTTACACTCACCTCATTTACTGAGCAAACTTCACTTCAGTGACTTCCACCACCACACCAGATTGTTTTCACACACTTCCCTACAGCTGATCAGGTTCGGGTACCTTCGTTCACTGCTGCCGGTCTTTTCTCTGTCTGGAGTCCCTCTCAGCTACTGGCAGGCAGATGTCCACATGCGCTTGTTTGCACTACTACCCAGTCTAATCTAACAGGAAGGAACATGCTTTACTGTGCTCCCACTGACGTGCTTGCAGTGCAACACAAGCACAAGGGTTGAAGTTACAAACCGCTGTCCAGCACGAGCAGTGCCACAGCGGTGCTGAAATAACTATCGCCCATGGATTAGCAGTCAGCCAAAAAAAAAAAGGGACAAAACTGGGACACATAAGCAAAAACCAGGACAAAAGTGACATTTTGCAAAACTTGTGGGGACACTGGGACATGCTGCCTAAAATAGGGACTGTCCTGGGAAAATAGGGACTGTTGGTAGCTTTACCCTTGGATCCTGAATCTCTGCATTGTCAGTCTCATGGAACCACCCTTTGAGCCTATGGCCACTGCACATATCAAGTCTGTGACCTAAAAGTAGGTCTTCCTGGTGGCCATTACCTCTGCCAGAAGAATTTCAGAAGTACAGGCCCTGTGCACTGAACCTAACTTCATTTTTCTTTACAACCATAAAATTGAGCTCTGGACGAATAGGAAGTTTCTGCCTAAGGTGGTTTCAGAGTTTCATCTAAAACCATTCCAGTACTCTACCTGTCTTCCTTCCTGAGAAATCCACTCTTAGTGAGCAAAAAGCTCCTCATCTTGAATGCTAAAAGAGCTCTCTTTTACTACCCAGAGCATACTAGGCAGTCCAGAGACTCTTCCTCTCAGTTGTTTCTCACCTATGGGAATGTAGGCAGAGGAAGACCAGCTACCAAGAGAGTTTTTCCCACTGGCTGCTCTCTTGTATTAGATTCTGGTATGGACAGGCTGGTCATCAACCTCCTGTGGGGCTCAGGGCCCACTCCACCAGGGGCACTGCAGCCTCTGAGGCAGCAATAAGGGACATTCCCCTTCTGGATGTCTGCAAAGCAGCTACCTGAAAATCGGTGCACACCTTTGTGATGCACTGTAGTTTAGATATGCAGTCCAGATCTGATGCCAAATTTGGCAGGACAGTTCTACAGAGCCCCTTTCTTAAGTAGGTTCACTGCCCACCTCCCACTTGGTACTGCTCAGCAGTCTGCTATTGTTAGTGATGCTAAAGGACTCCTGGGGTAAGAAGAAAAAATTACTCCCCGCAGTAATCTTCTTCTTTCTTCCAAGGGGTCCTTTAGCATCAGTAAGCTTCCACCCTTCCTCCCTGGTTCACCTGTCAGGAGAAGGGCTCTGTTCTCAGTTTTACTACCAAATTTGTTTTTGTTTTTTTTTAATTGAAGAGCTTTTGTGCTCATATTGTTGTTATCCATTTTCAGTTTTCGGACGTTTGCATGTTTTTTGAATCCTGCTGGTTTACTTTTTGGGACATGTGCCCATTTTTTTTGGAAAAATTCTGAAGCCCTTCAAGCTGCTCTCACTCAGCTCACTCCTGTCCTATTTTTTGATTGGCTGATGCCCAAGCTCATTTAAATAAATTATCTTAAAGGCATACCTCCGGGGCAGTTGCACCTAGTCAACTAACTGCTATTGTTACTGATGCTAAAGGACCCTTTGGAAGAAAGAAGACTACTGCGGTGAGTAATTTTTTTCTTCTCCTCTATCACCTCAAAGTCAGTTCTATTATGGTCTCTGATACCCACTAATTCCTAAATCCTCACTGCTCTGACCAAGTCACACCCACTGCTCAGCCCTCTCACCCCACCCCGATATGCCTAAGAAGGTAACTGTCCTTCCAAACTGACAAGAAGTCCCTCCCTTCTCTTCCGCTACCCAGCCTGTGACAGGTAGGTTGAAATCCTCATGAGACCCACCAATGGCCCCCTAGTCCTTTTCATTTTGTTTGCCAATTCTTCTAATTCCCTGTTACCTCACCGGCCCCCATCCGGGCACCCCCCTGCCAAGTCCAGTCACCTACCATCTCCAGGACATACCCCAGATACTACCACAACTTAGCCCTCATGTCGGGTTGGAGGAGTTTGCTTTTATCCCTTCAAAGCAGGATCCAGTCAACCCACTCGGTGAGGGGATTTTCCACTGGGTTTCTTCCCTTGGGAAGTCCGACATGCAATGGTGCAGTGTGTCTGTCAGCATCCCACACATTTCTGGGCCTCCAGACTGCTGTGACCCATAGCTTCCATAAGGTGTCAGGCAGGTTGCGGGAGATGCAACTCACCCTGTAAGAAGAGATCAGTCCCTTGGGTGCTTGATCCTCTCATCCCTGACAACTTGGTCCACTTCTGAACTCAGTACACCAGCGTAGTGAGCGGTGGTGGTACCACTACACCACCGGGCCAGCTCCTCAGTTTACTAATTCCAAGTCATGGTCTGCACTGTACTACCTAGGATTTTATGCCACACTCCATGAAAAGATTTTTTCCCTTCTGTGGATTCTAATTTCAACTTCAGGATTTCTGTAGAGCTTGATCCCTCCCCATTCCCTCTTTTTCACTCACTTCAAGCCCTTCTATAACATTATAACAACCCCTCCACCCTTTGACCCTCCCTGCCCTACCTGAAGATACTATACCCATGTAACCTTTCATCATTCTAGTTTATTTCCTCATTCTGCCAGGGCTTGGTGAATCCTACTACATTTCCCCTGCATTTCAGAACACTACATTTATCATTCCATAGTTTACCTTAGCCTGGCAGGGAGTGCCATGCGGAGGACTGGCCGTGCCCCCTGTGCTCATTGCTCCTCTTTTAATTCACATCCATGTCTGCTGCACCGAGCTGTCTCAGCCTGTGTGCGGTAGCAGCCTGTGCTACATCAAGATGGTTTTGTGACATCACTACACTCACCATAGTGACATATTTCATAAATGTCTACTTCACTAACGCTATGTTTACATGTATCAGTGAACAGTTACTGAGTAATCAATCCACTGCAGTCAGGATGTGCTCTGATTACATTTACATGGGGCCAGTCTTCAATTACCATTGCAGCATTCCCTGTATACATGCACTGCATAACGCAACTATTGAAGTATTGATTTCCTAGTAATCAAGTTGCGTGTGCATGTAAACCCTCAAAATGAGGACTAGGTATTTCTGTACATGTGGCCTGGATCAAAACAGACCTCGAACAAATTTACATGAAGAGTATGACCCAGTCACATGTAATCAGTTCACTTGTAGTGGTGCATTCCAAATGGATTTAAATTCAGTTCTCTAGTCCTCATCTGGATGGTTTATAAGTACCTATATCTCAATAACAAGGCAACTGATGCCTTAGTAATCTAATTACGCTCTACATTATAGTTACAATGTAGAATCTAGTTATAATCTAGAATCCTACCAGCCCCACATGTATACTGGGCAAATCAGGAGTAGGGCTCAGGAATTCTTTCCCCCGGGCCATCCTCAGCCAAGACTAGAAGAGCGGTGGTGCCACATCCATATTTAGAAGACCAACTATACCATAAAAATCCAACACACTTGGTGCTTGGCAGCAAAGTAAGGAGAATTTAGCTCCTCCTGTAAGTGTAATACCACTCCTTTGATGGTGTTCTCAATCAACTTCCTGTAGCAAGCAGTCTAACCCAAAGAACATCACACACAGGAGAGGGCAGTTAGAGGTGCGATTTATTCTTTTCTTGATTTTTACTGTTTGTTTACCCAGGAGAGCCTAGCTGGGATGTCATATCTTATTTACAGTGGGGAATACACTGATTGACTAAATCACTGAGAGGTTAAGTGAGCTGCTCAGGGTCAGGCAGAGAGTGACTCTGATGGGGTTTGAACCTGGGTCTCTTGCTTCACAGGCCTGACTTGTTTATTTTATGTTAACTTTTGTTAACCAGGTAAGTGTTATGAGCCAAGGCCCTTTTCCAAACATGACCCGGGACCATAAAATACAGTCAAGGTGTTACGTAAGTCACATAGAGTGTACAATTTACATAATACATACAATACAAGACACAAACCTACAATAGACTAACACTTATATGTAAGAGAATCTAAATGCTGGTGATGTCAAGTGTGTCTCAGCTGGCCACCCCGATGGCTCGGTGCCAGTGCATTGCCCAGCCATACAGGACTCAGGCTCACAGGTCGCTGTGTCAGAAGGCAGCCCAAACTGCGGCAGCTGCCATGCAGCAGCGTGCCTCAGTCGTGGAGGGCTGAAGGTGAGCACCAACGCCACAGTGACCCCTGCAACTAAGCCAGGGAACTTGCTCCTTCCACAGGGGATGTGCTGTGAGTGTGTGCGTGTGTGTGTGTGTGTGTGTGTCCACTAAGAAGTCAGTGCTCACACTGGGGAAGGTGGGTGGGACCTACAAGACAGACGTCCTTATGGACTGCCTAGAGGGCAGCAGTCTACAGGATAGTAAACCGCATGGGTTTGTGGCAGGGAGGTCTTGTCAGACTGACCTGATAGTTTTCTTTGATTGGGTCACAAAGGTAATAGAATATGGTATAAGAAAATCCCACACTCTTATTGGCTGATAGCCTTGGCAAGGTGGGCATCTATCAGACAACAGAGCCCGGGTATTAAAAGTACAGGTGCCAACCAAACTCATCACCAGTATTAACAGGCACTGCTAGTTTTCAAATTGCAGACCCACCATTTTTTTTTCTCAGTAACCGAGCAAGTGATATCGGACAGTCCCCCCCCACCCCATGGAGCAATAGCATCCACACACAATCCAACCAAAACACATATGTAGGTCATGCCTATGGCTTCAGCCTGATTTCAGAGCTCCAACTCCACCGGGACAACTAATAATAACAAATACAGCACTTTAAATTCCAATTTCTGTGGAAATATTCATCATATCTATTGCCGTATGCCCAGAAGATGAAACACCAGACCTCCATCACTAGAGGAATCACAGGATGGGGATGCTTTTGCCTCCAATAGCGATGACTCATAGCTCTCGGCACATTATAGCAGGCTCAGGGCCAGGATCTTAGGAACTAAATCAATCCAAAAGCAGATGGCCCTCATATTAACTGAACTGCAGGACTTCAGAAAGGAAAGTCGCTTCACCACGGCTACCATCTGGATGGACATTGCTAAAATTGAAAACTACTGGATGCACATGAGGAGAAGCACATAAATATGGACTCCAGGGTTGACTTGGCAGAGAAGGCTGTGTTGCAGCTTCACCAGACAATCATGGAGTTGCAGGATCGAGCAGAGGATGCCAAGGCCTGTAATAGAAGAAATAATCTCCACCTATCGGGACTTCCAAAAGGCATGGAGGGTGAGGACTCGATAACATTTCTGCAAGACTTCTTTAGAAAAACCCTCAATTGATATCCTGGTGGTGCCAAGGGTTGAGGTGCTGGACACCACACTTCGGGCTTCCCCAGCAGCCTGGGTTCGGGAAGCGACCCTGAGCCACTGGGGGAGGAGGGAGGGAAGCCTGGATGAGCAGCCACTAGGCAGCTCTCCTCTCCTGGGGAGGGAGACAACTTCTCCTCAGCTCTTGGCTGCCTCTGAGTGGAGGCTTGGGGGCAGTGGCAGGTCAATGGAAGAAGTGGCGAAAGGCAGGGTGCGGGGAAGGGGCCATCACTGGATGTCTCAGCATGCATGATGCCTTCACGTCGTGCGTGCATGCAGTTGACCTGGGGTCCCGGTATTAGGAAGGGAGAAAATGGAGGAAACAACCCCAGACTGTGGGAGACGGACAACCCTCTGCAGGCTCCACATCCAGTGGCCAGGCAACACCATAGCTCTGTGGCAGACAGCACAGGTGGAAGGTAAGTCCCGGGGGAACCAGAGTGACAGGGCTGGGGAGGTCGGCCAGAAGGGGAGCAGCCACAGGCAGCAGGAGGCGAAAAAACAAACCCTGATTTACCATCAGACTGGCTGCTGGAGATGGAGCATTCTCATCATGCACTAGGGCCATGACCAACCTCACCAACTTTTAGACCTTGTGCAATGATACTCAGGTTCCTGCGATTCCAGGACAAAGAACAGATCCTACACAAAACCTGGCAAAAGGGGTCAATTTTTTTATCAAACTCGTCAGATCTATGTGGATAATGATTACCTACCTGCAATGGCCGCACAGCACAGGGTTTATGCACCCATTATGAAGAGGCTTCAGGAGGAGAATATAAAATTTTGCACTCCGTATCCCACCAGGATGGTGATTTTTTTTTCCAAGATGGACCTAAGTCTTTCAACTCTGTGGAGGAGGCGGCCTCTGAACTCAATATGCGAAAAATACTGGTGACAGTCTCAACCCCCCCCCCCAATCCACCCAGCCACAGTCACTGGCCTCCAAACTTGCACAAAAACTTTGGCAGCAGCTGTCAACCTGCAAACAGCATCACCGAGAGGGAGCAGCTGCCATGCAGAAAATTGCAGCAGACCTGAGAAACAGAACCTCAGCTCCCGGCAAGGATGTTCCTTTCAAAAATGCTGTAGACTGAACCACTCCCCATACTCCATAATTCAGGTAACTCCATAACTGTCCCTACTGCTTGTTGCCATGTTAATGGTCTTGGGGCCCACCTCGGTTACTTGCTTAGCTTGCCGTGCTTGGTAACCCCCCCCTCCAATTGAGAAGAGTGTGCTGTGACCCCTGGATTGGCATCAAAATATGAATCTATTAGCTCCCTTTACTGTAACAGTCGCTACGCAGCTCTTGTGTTGACTGGGCCTCTCGGGGGTGGTGGTGTCTCCTCGGGCTAATGAGCTGCTATTCACTTTTCTTTCTGAGTGCCGAATTTTGGAGACTGAGCAGGAAATTACTAACCTAACATATTCATCATCGGCCGTGGGTCAGCCTTGAGTAATATAAACACAGGTTACTCACCAGTAACCTCTACTTAGCAAACAGAGATTGGAGAACTGAGGTCCCACAACCAGCATCCCAGCGTGACTCAAGGTCGATGTGGTAATGGGAAATGAAGGTGTGTGCTGACTTCCAGGTAGCAGCACTGCATATTTCCTGGATAGGGACATCCTAGAAGCAGCCACCGATGCAGCGGTATGGCGGGTGGAATGAGCCCTTAGCCCTCCAGCAAAGATCAATGCAGGATGTGATCCACCTGCCAGTCATCTACTTGGCTACAGGTCTGCCAGGTGCTGCTTCAGCGTAGGTGACAAACAGCTGGCGAACTTCTCCCTGAACTCCAGCAGTGCGCTCTTTGTAATAAGCGAGCGCTCGCCTCAGGTCCAGAGTATAGAGCCTGTGTTCAGCCTCTGAGGTGTGATTCAGGAAAAACACCAGAAGAGTCATCACCTGGTTCAGGTGAAACTCCAACATAACTTTCAGGAGGAACTTCAGGTTGGGGCGCAGGACAACCTTGTTCCCATGGAAGACCAGGTAAGGAGACTTCCTCGAGAGTGCCTGGTACTCACTGATCCTTCTGGCTAACGTGACAGCCACCAAGAAGGCGGTCTTACACAACAGGTGAGACATGTTACACCTGTGCAAAGTTAGAATGGCTTGCCCATGAGCTTTGCCAAAACCAGCAACAAATCCCATGTAGAAACATAGAAACACAGAAGTTGATGGCCGATAAGGACCACAAGGCCCATCCAGTCTGCCCATTTGTTTTTCTACCTTATAAATGTGCCATCAGCCTTTTCTCTGTCAATGGCCTATCTATTCATACTCATCTGTATTGCTCCCTTATGCCTATCCCATGCCTGTTTGAAGCCCTGCACTGTATTTACATCCACCACTTCCTGAGGTAGGCCGTTCCATACATCCACTACCCTTTTTGTGAAAAAGAACTTCCTCACATTACCCCTTAATTGGCCTGCCTCTAATCTCATGCTGTGTCCTCTTGTCCTGCTATTTTTCTTATATTGAAACATGTTAGATTCTTTCACCTTTTTAATGCCCTTAAGGTGTTTGAATGTTTCGATGATATCACCTCTCTCCCTCCTTTGCTCTAGGGTATACATATTGAGCGCCGTTAATCTGTCCTCATTATGTTTTCTGATGCAGTCCCTGCACCATTTTGGTTGCTCTTCTCTGGACTGCCTCAATTTGGTTAATGTCCTTGTGAAGGTGTGGCCTCCAGTACTGCATGCAGTACTCCAGATGGGGCCTAACCAGTGTCTTGTAAAGAGGGATTATTACCTCCCTCTTCTGACTTGTGATACCCCTACTAATACACCTCAACATCACCCTAGCCTTACCTACTGCTTTAGTGGTCTGCTTGGATGATTTCAGGTCATCGGTGATGATGATGCCCAAGTCTCTTTCTTCCCTTGTGACTGCCAGCAACTCCCCCCCAACCTATACGTGGCTTCAGGGTTTCTCTTCCCTATGTGCATGATCTTGTACTTCTTTGCATTAAACACCAGTTGCCACTCTTCTGGACATTTTGCTAGTTTATCCAGATCTCTTCTCATTCTGCCCACCCCATCTGGATCACCTACTCTGTTGCAGATCTTGGTGTCATCTGCAAACAGACAAACCTTACCCTCCAGTCCATCTGCTATGTCACTGATGAAGATATTGAAGAGGACTGGCCCCAGGACTGATCCCTGAGGTACCCCACTTCATGGGTGTAGGCAAGCATACTCCAAGCACTCCATGGTGTGCAATTTTATTTAAGTGGGGTAGCAAATAGGCTCTGAACTGCTTCTTTTTTCCATGAAAACTAACAAAGAAAATATTGAACCTTTCTGTAATTTTATTCATAGGAGTCGAAACTAGAAGGACTGGTCACTAATACTCTCTTTGCATCCCAAGGACAATACAACTTTACAGGCTCTGGGCTGGTATGTGGGTGTCTTAGGGAACAATGCATGGCATTTGTATTTACCCATGCATGGCAACAACCATTGTCATGAAATACAAAAGTTGTATTTATTGTGCCAAATGAGGCAACAAACACAGTCCTGGTGTACATTTGTATATTGTCGGGCTACACCGGGGGTAGCTCACCCTAACAAGGGGGTGGGGTAGCAGTGTGTCCACTTGGTGTGCAGATCTTAAATCCCTGGCTACAACCCTGCCCCACTTGTGACTTGCATCTCTTCTGACTATACCGTTTACCACCACTCTCTGTTTTCTGCCCGTCAACCAGTTTGCCACCCTGTTGACCAACTTCTGACCCACCCTGAGCCTACCCAGCTTATTAATCAATCTTCTATGTGGAACAGTATCGAAAGCTTTGCTGAAGTCAAGGTAGGCGACATCAACTGCTCCCCTTTGGTCCACCACTCTGGTTACTCAGTCAAAGAAATCTATGAGATTAGTTTGACAGGACCTTCCTTTTGTAAACCCATGCTGTTTTGGATCCTGTGCTCCTATGGATTTCAGGTGTTGCACTATCCTTTCCTTAAGGAGTGTCTCCATAATCTTGCCCACTACTGAGGTAAGACTGACCGTAGTTCCCTGCCACCACTCTTGTGGAGCAGGATCACATGAGCCCTTCTCCAGTCTTCTAGGACCTCTCCTGTGCTCAGAGACTCACTAAACAGTTCTGATAATGGCTCTGCTAGTTCCACCCTTAGCTCCTTTAGTACCCTGGGACGTATGCTATCAGGTCCCATTGCCTTGTCCACCCTGAGCTTATCGAGCTCTTGTAGGACCCTTTCTGTTGTGAAGGGATTAGTGCACACCTCCCTCCCCTCCTCCCGTGTCCATGGTGCTGAGCTGTGGGCCCTGCCCTACCTTCTCTTCAGTAAATACTTAGCAGAAGTATCTATTTAGGATAGATGCTTTTACATGGTTCTCCTCCTCACACACACCCTTATCTCCTTTGATCTTAGCAATACCCCCTCTGGACTTTCTCCTTTCACTAACATATCTATAGAAAGTCATGTCACCTTTTTTCACTGTTTGTGCTAGTGTTTCCTCGGTTTGGGCCTTTGCCTGCCTTACTGCCTTCCCTGCTTTCCTTAGGGAAGTTTGGTATGCCTCCTTATCTTCATCCCGCTGTGTTCCCTTATATTTCCTGAAGGCCAGCCTTTTGGCTCTGACCTTTTCGGCTACTGTCTTTGAGAACCAAAGTGGTTTCCTTCTTCTTTTGCATCCTTTTCTCTCTAACACAATGGGATGTTGCTTTAAGTATTGCATCTTTAATGCTTGCCCACTTTGCCTGTACCCCCTCACCTGTATTTCTTTTTGCCAGGGCTAGCTTAACTCTGTTGGCCATCTTATCAAAGTCAGCTCCTCTGAAGTCCCATATTTTTGCCTTGGAATGGGATGATTTAGTTTTAGTGGCCAAATTGAACCATACCATGTGATGGTCACTGGCCCCAGGTGACCTTTTACCTGGAGATCTGTGATCCTTTCCCTGTTAGTCAGTACTAGATCTAGGATAGCCCTGTCTCTTGTGGGTTGTTGTACCAGTTGTTTGAGGCCCTCCCCATGCAGGGAATCCACCATGTGTCTAGTTCTGGCAGATGTTCCTGCTGGTATTGACCAATCTGTATCTGGCATGTTGAAGTCACCCATTATCAGAACCTCCCCTTTAGCTGTCATGTTTTGTATATCTTCTAACAGTAATGTGTCTCTGTCCTCCCCTGGTCTGGGGGCCTGTAGACAACCGTAGTTCTTATGGTTGTCCCATTTCCTGTTTCCAGGGTGACCCACAGTTCTTCTGGCTCCTTATGTGTATTCTGAATTTCTGTAGCTTTGATATTTTCATTAACATACAGGGCACTCCACCCCTCCTTTTTGCACCTCGGTCTCTCCTGAACAGTACATAGACAGGTACTGAAGTCTCCCAAGTGTGGTTACTGGTATACCATGTCTCGCTAATTACTATTATGTCCAGTTTAGCCTCTGTCATTATTGTCTACAGGTCTGGGATCTTGTTTCCCAGACTGCGAACATTTGTGTACATGATTTTCCACTGGCCAGATTTTGGTGTGATAGTTGTTGGGTGAGGTCTGACATGTCCCCTGTGCATCATATGGGGAGCCGGACCTTTTTCCTTACCTGGTGATGCCAGTGAACTGCAAACATGCTGAACTCCTGTTTGACTACTAGCTGAGGGGGGAAGGGTGTTCTTCCCATTCGACGTATGGAGTACTGCACCCCTCTCCCCATTTGCTAGTTTAAATATTCTGCAAAGACGTCAAACTTCTGCCCCAATGCACTGACACCGTTTCTTCTAAGGGAATCTTACTGTATTTTGACCAATGCAGTATGGTCCCACCACAGGACTGCCCCGGAGCTGAAATGGCCAACAGAACCCATACACCCACAGTGGTGGTGATTCACACACTGGAGGGGAAATGTGATCTAAGCCTTTGAAAATGTGCCAGACCACCATCTCCTGTGCCCCTGACTGCTGACCAGCCAATGCCCGGTAAGCAGAGATGGCTGCCAGGTGCACCTTAAGGGTTGTTGACCGAAGTCACCCTTTGGAGAGGGACCACAGGTAGTCCAAAATGCTAGCCACTGGACAGGACAAAGGGTCCAGCCCCTTGCCTGACACCAAATGGAGATTCTCTTCCATTTGAAGGAAAAGCATTTCTGGTCGATTCCTTTCTAGATACCTCCACGATGGTAAGGACATCTTCAGAGAGACCCAAAGCCTGGAACTGTAGCCACTCAGGAACCACTCTGTCAGGTGCAGAAATTGAAGGGCAGAGTAGAGTACCTCTCCCTGATTGATGGTGAGCAGGTCCGGGTGTATGGGAAGATGCCTCGGGAGCCTGTTGCTGAGGATGAGGAGATTGGGATACCAAAACTGGCATGGCCAGTCCGAAGCCACCAGGATCACCTGTGTCTTATCCCTCCTGACACTGAGCAGCACCTTGTAGATCAAGAGAAGTGGAAGGAAGGCAGAGAAGAGGCCTGAGGTCCAAGACCTCGAAAAGGCATCTCCCTGCAGCGAGCCCTGCTGGGGGGTGGGCACAGAACAGCCTCAGCTCCGCATTCTTCCTGGAGGTGAACAGGTCCACCTGAGGGGTGCCCCACTGGGAGAACAGACTGTGAACTACCTCCAGATGGAGAGACCACTCATGAGATGCCTTGCCTACCCAGCTGAGGGTGTCTGACAGCTGACTGGAGGCTCCTGCCACATGGATGGCTAGGAGATCCGCCTCCAGGCTGCGCACAAGAGACCATACGCGAAGAACTTCCTTACACAAAGGCAAGGAGCATGTTCCACCCTGCTTGTTGAGGTAGTACATGGTTGTGGTTTTGTCCATTTGGATTTGGACCACTTGACCCCAAACATATGGCACAAAAGCAGTCAGCACCAGCCAATCTGCCCAGAGCTACAGCAGGTTGATGTGCCATTGTGACTCCTCAGTGGTCCAGAGCCTGTGGACTCTGTGTTCCCCCAGATGGGCACCCCAGCCCATGATAGAGGCATCAGTCATCAGGACAACCGTCAGCTCAGGAGGGACAAACGGTATCCATTCCTGCAGATGTTCTGGGACTAGTTACCGCTGGAGGGCATCACACATTTTCTGGGTCACAGTGACCAGCTAGTCGAAGTAACCACTGTGCTGAGACAACTGGCTGGCCCACTCCCATTGCAGGAAGCACATATGCCAGTGGGCTCATTGGACCCTGCAGGCCGCCATGTAACCCAGAAGGCACATAAGTCCCAGGCAGGGCACGATTGCCCAACCCGAAATGATCAGGCAAAGGAGAAGAGAACCTCCGCCCTGTCCACCAGGAGCCGGGCTCTGGCTCAGCAAGAGTCGAGTTCCACCCCAATGAAGCTGATCTCCTGCAACAGCATGAGTTCTGACTTGGCCTCGTTGACCAGGAGGCCAAGTTTGATGCAGGTCTGGAGGGCCAGGTTCCTGGACCACTCCACCTCCTGCCTGGAGGGACCTACGATCAGCTATTCATCCAGTTAGGGGTACACCCAGATCCCTTGGCACCTCAGGTAAGCTGCCACCACTGTAATGCATTTGGTGAAGACCCTGGGGGCCAAGAACAGGCCGAAAGGAATTGCCCAGAACTTGTAGAGGGTTCCCTTGGCTCAAAAGCAGAGGAACCGTCGGTGGGATGGATGGATCGGGACATGAAAGAACGCATCCTGAAGATCCAGGGAGCAAAACTACATGTCTTGCTGTAGATAAGTCATGATCTGAGACAGAGTTACCATCCTGAAGGTGCACAACCTGAGGAATTTGTTCAGGTCGTGCAGATCTCCAATGGGGCACCAGCCCCCAGTACGCTTTGGCACCATGAAGTACCTGGAGGCAAACCCTGGGTGTTCTGGAGGATCTACTACTCTGACCATGACCTCCCTGTGAAGCAGCTGGGCTACACTGTCTCAATACCAAGTCCTCCCATGGGATGCGGGCTCGGCTTGAAGGGTACTGCTCGAATTCCCGAGGCAGACCCTGACCGACCACTTCCAGAACCCACCTGTCCATGGTGACAGTGGACTAGACGGAAAGGAAGTGGTGGAGCTGGTCCCCCACAGGAGGACTCAGGGGAGGCATAAAGGGCATGAGGGTGGCACCCCCCATCCCGTCACTGAGCAGACTCGGGGGAGGAGGACCCAGTTGATGAGCTACCGGGTCCCTTCCCTCTGGGCTTACAGACCACTGAGGCCACTGACTTGGGCTTAGGTTGCCAGGACTAAGCCTGCTGGCCCAGCTGATGCTGGCCTGGTTTTGCCGCAGAAGTGAAGGACCAAAAAGGCTTTCACTTCTGCTGCCTGTAGCCCTCAGGATCCTTCTGTGTGGATGTCATGGAGTCCAAGGTGGCATTGGACTTCTTGATATGCTGGAGATGACCCTCTAGTCCGGGCCCAAACAGATCAGTGCCCAGGAATGGAACATCCTCCAGCTTGTGCTGAGTGTCTGCCATAAAGGTTGAGATCCGCAGCCAAGCTCTACGGCACATGGCAACTGTGGCTGCCACCGAGCGGGCACAGGAATCCCCCAGATCCAGAGCCGTCTGATGTTGCTGCTTGCCACAGCCCGGCCCTGATCTCGGACCTGCTTGACTGTGGTCTGGAGATCTGCAGGCAGGTAAGGAACCATCTCATCCAAAGAGCCCAAGAGGGCATGGGAGAAGTGTGCCATCATGACAGCTGAGCTCACCTGGCAGAGGCCAAGAGAGGAGGCAGCATAGACTTTTTAGCCGAGTGGTCCAATTTCTTGGATTCCTTGTCTGGTGGCTTGTCGATGTTCCTGGTATTGCCCAAGCACCAAAACATGGAGTTGGTCATTAACCCCTCGGCCAAGAGGTGCTCCATGAAACCTGAGAGGGTACTGATGGGCACCGCATAGCTGCGGGCCATCTGGGCAGAGGGCGCAGGGCAGGACGTGGGGCACTGCCAAAGCTCCAGGGCAGGGCCGACGATGGCCTCAGCCACTGGGAAAGCCTCCATCAGACAGCCCCCTTTGTCCAGAATCTCTGTGAGGGGATAGCGAACCCGCTTCTGGACAGGCTCCAGTTTCATCCCAGTGGACTCGGAGATGAGGCAGAGGATGCCCATGAAGGAGAGGGGACTTTCCTCAGTTGAGAGATCCCCTACGGACTCCACGTTGACCAGACAGGAGTACAGTGAAGAATCCTCAGACTCAGAGGAGTCCACATAAAATGGCCAACCGCCCGAGTCACCCACAACCCTCCCCGGATGGTCAGGTGTGAGAGTGACCAACAGCCGATGAGGAAGCCCCTTGGCCAGATGAGACTCCTTAGTCAGAGCAACAGTCAGCAGCTGAGTGGGTGGCAGCTCCACCACGATCAGTGGAGAGGCCAGTTTTGGCTGAAGCAGAACAGTCTTGACCGGCTTCACTGGGGGAAGAACAGTCTTGACTGACCCCACGGGGGCGTCGGCGTCGGCCTGTCCAGCGACAGCCAAGTGATGGCCGGTGTTGGCTTTGGACCTGCCAACACCAACTGTTGCCACATGAGGTCTTCACAGTGTCAACACAACTTATGCTGAAGCCTCTTCTCACCTGAGGAGGATGAAGACGAAGAATAGTGGCGGCACCGCTTCCCATGGCATCGAGAGTGGGAGCACCGATGATGTCAGATCTGCTCGACCCACTGGAGGAGGATGATTGAGATCTTGACTTCGGCCATCGAGTGCCGACAGGGGATCTCTTAGGAAGCCAGGGAGTGCTGCGGCTCCTCCTGGTCTGGGTCAGTAACCGGAGGGATCAGTTCAGCCAGGAGGGTGATCACAATAAAGTTGGGTGCTGGAAAATGGAGCGCAAGAGAAAATAAAGAACTGCACTCCAGGCTTTGCGAGAAATATTACTTTACTTGAAAATCAGATATACAGTTAAGTGATTTTTATGAATAAATTTAAGGTCCACATACCTAAACAAAAAACAGCCCAGCGCTTCAAGGCCTCAAGGACCTCTCCATCAGGGGTGCACTTACTAGTGCAATTCAGCAATGAATAGTGCATGTGACACATGAAAGCAATAAAATAATTGATAAAAACCAGTAATACAATTAAATTTGGATAATACAGTAAAGGGAGCCTGTTGCTCGGCCAGCTTACAACACTCAGGACATACACTGAAGCAAATTTAAGGGAAATTACCCTATTTGGTATGTACTTGAGTTGCCGACTGGGCCACAGGGTATCAAAGTGATTTCCAATAAGTGAATTAATAATCTCAGTGCTAAAACATATTAAAGCAGTGTCTATGCATACAAAAAATATTTTTTATTTCTTTAAAAATATATATTTAAAGACACCCCTTACGAAGAGGTCCTTGAGGCCTTGAAGTGCTAGGCTGTTTTTACGGATGCATGGGTGGAGCTCCTTAGACGTTTGGCTAACACTGTAGGAGAACAGCGGGTCATTGCTGATGCCATAGGCGCTGTCCTCCATGACAAAGCTCCCCTCCGCAGCACAGCTGCCCCCACCCATAGCACACTACTTCACGAGCGCACTTCCAGTACAACTGCGCATGCACAGTTTAGCCCCTGTCACCATCTTCTGAGTGACAAACCACCACGGCTCTGAAACTGGTGCTCCAACGTTGCAGCTGCCACTCCATTACCCATGCTCTGGTATCGCCAAAGCTCTGACAGCCATGCTGCCGCAGCTCTGCTACCTGGACGTGTAAGAGCTCGCTGCAGCCATATCGACTCTGACCAGAGTTAGTTTATTTAGGTATGTGGACCTTAAATTTATCCATAAAAATCACTTGTTAACTGTATATCTGATTTTCAAATAAAATAATATTTCTCACAAAGCCTGGAATGCAGTTCTTTATTTTCTCTTAAGCCCCTTCTAAGGTCACTGGCAGGATACGAGTCCTGCAAAGAGAACTGTCAGGGCGTAAGGCTGCCTCCATGGAGGCGGAGCCCAGCCACTCTGCCCAATGCACAATCGTGGGCCAGAAAAAATGGAGCTGGCAGGCTCCATGATGGATTGGCTGCCTCCACGCTGGGACCAGAGAGACGAGCCCCTCCATGGAAGGGGCTGAAGCCACCTGCCAGATCTGAAAAAAAAAAAAAAGTCGTGGGGAGTTTAGCAGGAGCACAGAGTCAGGAAACCATGGTCATGAGTGGAAACCGATGGGGTGGGGGTACTTAAGAGGGATGTGAGGAAGTTCTAATTTATGGAAAGGGTGGTGGAGTCATGGAATAGTCTGCCAGCAGAGGTGGTGAGCGCCGAGACCATAAATGGTTTCAAGCATGCCTGGGACAGAGTGAAGGGTTTTGTGTTTACTCAGGTCAGTAGCAGTAGGCAGGGGAGCAGGGGGGTGGGAGAGATAAAACCCCTTTTGGACAAAAGGTCGGGGGCAGATAGGGAACTCCAGGAAGACTAGATGGACCTTTGATCTTTTTCTGCTGTCACTGTCTATGTTTCTATGTTCTGATGGGCCTCTGAGATCCCCTGAGTCCTAGTGTCCACCTGCATTTGGGTCCTAGTTCACAGAGAGGACTGCCTCCCCCCAGAACCCCTGACAGACAGGGCAAGCTGTGGGGAAACAAGTGGATTACCAGGTCCAAGAGGAATGGAAGACACAGGCCTGAACAGGGTATATCCTTAGGAAAGTACAGTTACGTAAGAACTTGCCGTAACAGTAGATCTTCGAGAGATGCTCTTGAAGTAGGTAATCACATATAGGACTAAGCCGCCAGGCATCAGGACCCCACAGAAAAACTTCTAGCTATCAGTCTCTGGCGGGAGACCTCCCCCACGTCAGGTGATTGACATCAGCTGACATCAGTATAAAGTGGCAGTCCCCCATGCCCGCCTTCCAGTTTTTTTCCCACCAAAGGCCAGAAGAGGCATGATGAGAGAGAAGAGGATATGCCCCCATGGAAGACAGAAAAAGGAGAAACCTCGGGATGGCGGGAAGGAAGGCAATACCTACTGCAACAGCCTCTCTCAAAGATCTACTGTTACGGTAAATTCTTACATAACTGTACTATCTTACTTCAAGAGGGCTCTTGCAGTAAGTATTCACATATAGGACTGAGTCCCAAGCAGTCTGAAACAGAAAGAAATATAGGAGAAGGATAGTCATCCAGAACTGATATAAATCAGGGCTGAGCAGGTCTCATGATAGAAGACCCTGCAGAACAGCCAATCCGAAGCCTGCTCTACGGCGAGAGGCAATGTCCAAACTGTAGTATTTTGTGAAGGTATGGACGGAAGTCCACGTTGCGGCTGCACAGATGTCTGCCACTGACACATTCCTGGAACAAGTAGCAGAGACAGCTACCCCTCTAGTGGAGTGACCTCTGACCTGACCCGGAAGGGTTTTGTCATACTTGTCATAACAGAAAGTGATGCAATTCACTAACCACTTAAACAGGCATTGCTTGGAAACTGCATTGCCTTCTCTTTTGTGTGTGGAAGAAACAAATAGTTGATCCATTTACCTGAGAGCCTTAGTCCGATTGGTGTACTATCTCAGGAGTCTATGTACATCCAGAGTATGCAAAAGATACTCTCCATGAATGGAGTGTTCCGTGAAAAAGGCCAGTAACTCAGTGGATTGATTCAGCATAGATTCAGCCACCACCTTAGGAAAGAACTTAGGGTTGGTGCGCATATCCACTCGTTCCTTGTGGAAAATCAAGTACAGGATTTTACACATCAAGTCTTGGAGCTCAGAAATTTGCCAAGCCAAAGTGATGGCCACCAGAAAAAGTGTCTTCCAAGAAAGAAACTTTAGATCTGCCTCCGCTGCCGGTTCAAAGGGGGCAGTGTGAGCTTCTCGAGGATGAAATTCAGGTCCCATGGAGGGGCAAGATTGCAGATAGGGGGTCTCAGATGGAGAACCCCTTTGAGGAAGGTCTTAGAGACTTCCAGTTGAGCAAAAGAACTGTCTTCAAAGGGAATGTGGTAGGCTGAAATTGCTGCCATATGAATCTTTAAAGAAGAATGACTGAGACCCAGATCAAATAGGTGTCGATGTAATCCAGGACTTTGTTAGCTGGGCACAAAAAGGGCTCTCAGTCCTTAGAGCTCACCCAGATGGCAAATCATTTCCATTTCATAGTGTAGGTGGGTCTGGTGGAAGGTTTCTAGCCTCTACCAAAATGTCCGCCACCAGAGGGGAAACTCCGAAGCACGCCTTGGCTACGTTTGAAGGAGCCACGCATGAAAATGGAGTGATTTGAGACCTGGATGAACCAGGGTCCCTTGATTCTGGGTCAACAATTGTTGCGACAGAGGAAGAGGAAGTGGAGGTTCCTCGGAAAACTGCTGCAGAAGAGAGAACCAAGCTTGCCTGGGCCAGAAGGGAGCGATGAGGATCATTCGTACCCCCTCTGCCTGAAGCTTGTTCAGCACCCTCAGAATCAAAGGCATGGGAGGGAAGGCATAAACGAATCTGTCCCTCCAACAGAGAGAGACAATGCATCCCACCAGAAAATGTCTCGCCCTGGAGCGAGCGAGCAAAAGGCGGGAAGCTTGGCATTGTCGGGGGAGGTGAAGAGGTCTACCTGAGGAATCCCCCACTGCCGAAAAATGTTGTTTATAACCTTTTGATCTAGTTTCCATTCATGGGACCTGGTTGACGAGTGGCTGAGAGCATCGGCCAGAGTATTTTCTACTCCCAGAACATGAGCCATGGTCAGGTGAAGGCTGTGCTGGGCTGCCCAGTACCAGACTCTCATCGCCTCCCGGCATAGAGGGTAGGAACAAGTGCCTCGTTTGCTGAGGTACCAGACTATGCACATGTTGTCTGACTGAACCAGAAGATGACCAGGAAGAATGAAGGGAAGAAGAGCCTGTAGGGCATAGAGGACTGCCCTCAGCTCGAGCACACTGATGTGAAGCTTCTGCTCGAGATGAGACCAGCTGCCTTGTGTCTTGAGAGACCTGAGGTGGGCACCCCAGCCTCCCCCCGATGCATCCATTGTCAGAGTCTGGATTGGAGGGTCGATGTAAAATGAGACCCCCAGAATGAGGTTCTTTTGAACCATCCACCACTGCAAGTCCCTGATCATGGGATCTGACACTAGGACCTCGTGGTCCAGGTCATCCAGAGTTTGGTCCCACTGCGACCGAAGTGTCCATTGGGAGACTCTCATGTGGAGCCGAGCTAAAGGAACCATCGGAATGGCAGCCGCCATGAGCCTGAGAAGGCGAAGGACCTTCCTGGGTCCTACCCGCCCGAGGCTGAACAATAGACGTGCATGATTCTGAAGAGTCTTGGCCCTGTCCAGGGCAAAAAGGCTTTGCCTAGGGTCATGTCCAGCACTGCCCCTATAAACTGTAGACGTTGGCAAGGGACCAAATGGGACTTGGCCTGGTTGCTAGTTATACCCAGGCTGGTGAAAACCTGCAGGGTAAGGGAAAGGGAGTGCAGGAGTTCCTCTCTGGATGGGGCTGCTAACAGTCAGTCATCCAGGTAAGGGAAGACCTGCACTCCCTGAGTACGCAGACGGGCCGCCACCACCTCCAGGCATTTGGTAAACACTTGGGGGGGCTGAGGAAAGACCAAATGGGAGGTTCTTAAACTGGTAGTGGGCCCCCTGAAAACAAAACTGAAGGTATTTGCAGTGGGAAGGGCATAAGGGGATATGGAGGTATGCGTCCTGCATATCCAGAGCACATAGCCACTGTCCTGGCTGAAGCATTGGAAGAAGGCTCTGCAAGGAGAGCATTCTGAAACGCTTGTACTCCATGAAGTGATTTAGGGAGCCGAGGTCTAGGATAGGTCTCAAGTCTCCTGTCTTCCTTGGTACTAGGAAGAAATGAGAATAGTAACCTGTCCCCTGAAGGGGGGTGGGGACAGGTTCTATCACCACCTTTAGCAGAAGAGATTGGATTTCTTCTAGTACAAGAGGAAGATGTTGCAGAGAGTATGATGACTGAGGGGGTGGTCTGCGAGGTGGTTTCTCGAGAAACTCTATCGAGTGTCTGGCTGATACTGGCTGGAGCACCCAAGCGTCTGCCATTATCCTCTCCCAACGCAGTAGATGAGAGGAGAATCTCACCCAACTAGTTCCTCTGGAATGGCCAGAGGCAGAGGGAGAGGCAGGGAATCAGGAGGTGGTGGGCAAGGCAGTAGCTGAAGCTCTGAAAGATTTTTTACTGGAGGGAGCGTTGGATGCTGGAGGGGCTCTACGCTTGTTGGGGGCATTTAGCCTGTGTTTGCTTTTATTTTTGACGTTTTTGGCATCGAAAGGAACGCCGCTGCCTTTGAGCAGGTCTGCACAAAGTCTGAACAGATTTAAGTGCAGTACCCTTTTCCTGGAGATCGGTTATGATGTCTTATACATCACTCCCAAACAGCACTGAACCCCTGAAGGGAGCATCCCGGATGGCAGTCTACACTTCAGGGACCAATCCTGACATGCGGAGCCAGGCATGACATCATAAGCCTACGGCCAAAAACAAGCTCCTATCTGCCGTGTCCACCGTGTCGTATGTGGCACGTAACATGTGCCTAAAGGCCAAATGCATGGAACGGACAAGGTCTCCCAGTTCATGTTTGGTTTTTAAATCAGGAAGGGAGTCTAGTTTTGCTTCTACCTGACTAAGGAGAGACTTCCGGTAATCCGCCATGTGGCCAACATAGTTAAGGGCCCTTATACCTAGGGTCGAAGATGCATAGATCTTCTTCCAATATTGGTCCAGGAGCTGTGACTCCTTGCCAGGGGGAGACAAACTGAGGTGTTTTGGGTTGGCGGAATGGCCGTGAGCAGTGCTAATCACCACTGAATCCACCTTGGGGTGAAGACTAAGACAGTCTTTACCCTCTGGAGCCTGGTAAAGCCTATCCGCCTTCATAGGAAGGGGGGCTAGCAAGGAAGGTTATTTCCAAATAGTGGAGACAAGAGCCACGTGAGGCTCAAGCCAAGGTGGAACCAGTGTAGGAGCTGTTTCCAGCAGATCCAGATGGGCAGTGGGTTTTTACGCTGTGAGACTGACTCCACTGATTGCCACTGACAGGTATCCTGGATTTTTCTTAGTAACTCCAGAAAAGAAGGGTCCTCTGGATGAGACTTCGGAGGGTCCTTCGGACTGGTATTTTCTGGAGTACGTGGCTCATCCCCAGGATCAGAGGGATCTCAGTTGGAGTCTGAGTCTGATGGCTCTGAAGAGGAAGACTCCTCCCTGTTGGGGGGTGGAACGACCCCTCTGGGGTTAGCCCAAGGGTGTGTCTCCTCCCCAAGCTGAGAGCCAGATGGTTCTCCTCTGGCGTCAGGTAAAGGGGGAGGGATCTCTTGTCACCGATGTAAGTAGTCCAGCGTAGGGACCGGCATCGGCAGATGACTTTCAACCTCCCTGGTGAGCTGGGCCTTGGCTTCTGCCCACCAGGAGGCCAAGACCTCCTTCAGATCCACCAGCAGCTGCGAAGGTGACAGAGGATGAGGAGGGGGGTTAGGTACGGGCAGTTGTGAAACCTGTAGTATGAGTATCCATAGCCCAATGGCGGGTAGCCCGGCATCGGGTATTGAGGTGCTGGGTACTGTGGCGTCAGATACTGGGGAGCCAGGTACTGCAGTACCGGGTATTGCATGTCAGGTACTCAGGCGCCAGGGGCTCTGATGGAGCAGAAGGACCTGGCATCAGCCCTGCAGGCAGAGCGGATGGTGATGGCATCGGTACCAAGGGTGTCGGGCCCAGAGTAGGATGACCCCCGGAAGGGTCCAAAGGCCCTGACAGAGGAGCGGGTCCTCTGTCAGGCAGCGGGATACTGAAGAGCGACATTGGGTCAGCGGGTGTCGGGTCCGGCGTCTAAGTATCCGCCATCGGGGAGGGGCATGCCTGACGGCAACACCCCTGTATCCTCGACCCCGGCTGGGGAAGGAAGAGCAGAATCCCCGGAGGAGCCTGAGGGGATGCAGGGATCTCAGAGGGCAATGTCACAACACGCTGCAGTGAATCCTGTGTGTCGTGCAAGACATCAGAGCCTGACGTGGGTTCACTGGCTGGGCGGTTGTCAGAGGGGCTGACGACTGGCTTAGCAGCAGTGTCCGGGCAGACGGGCGGGCCAGCATCCGGCTTAGCGAACTCACTCTGTCCAGAAGGCCGAGAGGGAGGAGGGCCTTAGCGGAAGAGGAACGGGCTGGGTGGTCATCAGCAGTGCTGGCAACTGACTTAGCAGCCTTGTCCAGGCAGACATCAGAAGAACTGGCATCTGACTTACCGGACCCACTCTGACTGGAAGGTCGTGAAGGAAGAGCGGCCTTGGTGGGACTGGAGGCCTCCTTTGCCCCAGAGACTCCTGATGGGCCTGAGCGTGAGACCGCCGGGAGGGGAAACACTGCCTTGGTAGCTACCAAGATGGCGGTCGAGGATCAGTCCCCCGGAGGGGCAGATGCCTTGAGGGCCGTGACTCCAGCCGACGTCGCAGCAGCTGTGGATGATGAGTCCCACTCCCAGTTCTTCTCTTAGTCCCTTTTCTTTTTGTGGCTTTCAGGGGAGATGGATGCCTGCCTACGTTTTTTCAATTCTTTCTCCATGGATGCCATTTTCTTCTTGAGTAGGTGGGCTTCCAGGGACTGCTGTCTCCATTTACAAGTAGCCAAACTGAATTTCCGGCAGTGCTGGCACTCCTCCATGTGGTGGTCTGGGCCTAAGCAGAAATGGCACAAAGAATGGCCATCCTTATGAGGGATCTAGGAACCGCACGAGTCGCACTTGTTTTTATGAGGTTCAGAGGGCGTCAGGGATGACATACACAGCAGATATTGAAAAGTATCAAAACTAGGAGAAAAATGCAAAAATAGGCTGAAAAGCAATAACTTTTAGCCAAGAAAGGCAAGACGAATGAGTGCTGTTCTACCGCAAAGAACTATCACAAGCTGATGGTGGGAAAGAACTGGAAGGCAGGCATGGGGGACCACCCCTTTATACAGACATCGGCTGATGTCGATTACCTGATGTGGGGGCTGTCCCCCGCCAGAGACTGCTAGCTAGAAGTTTTTCCGTGGGGTCCTGATGCCTGGTGACTTAGTCCTATATGTGAATACCTACTGCAAGAGCCCTCTCGAAGTAAGATCAGGGTATATCCCTGGAAAGAGGCACTTGGCTGAGGAGAAAAAAACCTTCATGGGAAAAAAAGTGTATCTCAGTTGGTGGCCCTCTTGCCTCTGAGCCAGAAGTTTGTGGATTCAGTTCCTACACCAGAGACTTGGGCTCACATCCAGTTCTGGTGGTGCAGCCTTGCTGGAGGTTACCCTTCAGATGAAAGAATGAACCCAAGTCCTTCCTGCTGGTTTTTTATGTTTCACACAACAGTTAGTCAGGCAGCAGTAGTGTAGTGTCTGTATGCAGGCAAACACAGCTGCTATTTTGTGCTGAACATCCACACACAGCTGTGGAAAACTGCAGAACCATTTTTTTCATTGACAGTGGAAATGCTGGCCAGGACATCTGGGATGTATCTCACTCTTTTCTCAAAGTGCCATGGGCTTTTTTTTTTTTGTCATATTTTTCGCTCCCTTCACTGGTGTTAGTGGCGGATGTACACTCCTGTCTGGCCCCCCTGCCCTTGGTTGGGGGCCATCATGGTGCTCTGGGATTGGGGGGGTTTACCTCTTGGTTTCCCCTTGCCCGAGGATGCCGGTGCAAGGACTTACATCCAGACTGGCGATGTGCTGATGCACGCCTCAGCAACCACCTAACGTCATTCACCCCCGCCCTACACTGCTGACCTTGATCTGCCAACCGTGCATCCATAAGTGGGAGTGTCAGAGTGGTGTGATGACCCTCCCTACCCTGGAGGAAGAGAGCATCTCCTGGGATGTGCACTTACCAGCTCAAACATCTGTGTATAATCCACCCTATCCTCCCTATTTTATATTCAGAACTCCATGATTATGTCCCCTATCAGCCTCCTCTTCTCTAGGCTACATAATTTCAGTATCGCCACTCTCTCTTCATAGCTGTTCGAGGTTGGGAAGGTCTAGCTTCAAGTCACAACGCTGAATACTGCAGACAAAGAAGAAGCCTGGCACTCTAGCTGAGAAGACTCGAACTCAGGAGGAAAGCCAGCAGTCAGACATGCAGGTGCATACATTTTTTATTGACAAATATCCCAAGCAGAACGACAGGTGCAAGGAATGGGGTTAGTATTATTACTTGGTTTGCAAGACAGAAACAGGCTCTAGACCCACCCAGACTGTCTCCCACTCTCAGTGGGCGTACATCTTACTAGCACAAGAATTTGCTAGATGCTTGTCCAGCTCCCTTTTGAATTCATTATATTTGTTGATATCTGTCAAATACTGAGGCAAGGAGTTCCAAGCTTTTAATTCCCTTACAGTAAAGTAATTGTCTCTCCTGTTAATATTTGCCCTCAGTATTCTTAATTGGTTACTGTGTGATCTAAGGTTCACAGATCTACAATTGTAAACAAAACCACACCGTGTGCTTAATTCCTTGTCTTTCAGTAACCTATGCTAAAGTAGTAGGTCTCCTCTTTTTCTTCTACTTTCCAGACTGAAAAGGTTTAGTTCTTAAAGTCCTCCTGTATAGGACAGATGTGAGAGTCTAGGTATCAGCTTGGTTGTTCTTCACTATACTGCCTCTAAAGTCTTAATGTCCCTTCTCAGATGTGGGGACCAGAATGGGAAGGCATAGTTCAGGCAGGGTTGGCCATAAGACCTGTACAGTGGGACAAGACATTGTCTTATCCTGGTTACAAAGCCTCTCTTTATACATCCCAATAATCTATTTGCCCTTTGTGTTATTGTTCTATGGTGGCTAGCTGACATAAAGTTATCAGTAATCATGATTCCAAGGTCCCTTCCATGATCTACTGTATTTAATATAGTGTTACCGAGGGTATAGGTTGTTTTTGGTTATGCTTCCAAAGGTATAAGACTGTGCATTTCTCTAGACTGAATTACATTTTATTTTTAGTGCCCAATATTCGGTTTTTTTCAAATCATTCACAAGGGAGAGATGTTTTTGCTCAGTGTCTGTTTCAGCGCTGGTTTTGGTGTTGTCAGCGAACTTGACTATATTGTTACTTGCAATTTAATGTAAATCTCCCATATAGACGCTGAACAGGACCATTCCAAGCATAGACCCCTGTGGCACTCAAATAGTAACTGGTTTCTTGCTGGACAATTCCCCACTAACTCGCACTTGCTGTAGTCTATCCATTAGCCATTCTTCAATCCTCTTCACTATAACCGGGTTTATTCCCAATGTTTTGAGTTTAGATACTAACTCGATGTGTGGCACAGTATCAAATGCCTTTTGGAAATCTAGGAATATGACATCTACAGGAATTCATTGATCAAGGTTAGAGCTAACCCTTTCATAAAAGGTAATTAAATAGAGAATAATGGATAGGCAAGTGTGTATTATGAATATTTTTTTCCCATCCAAGGTGTGTAATGACCCACAATCCTCGAGAGCGAAGCTTGAGAGGTTTATGCAGTCATCATACACCGAGGGTGTGAAAAAAATATTCATAGGCACACACTTGCCTATCTTTTATTTTTTATAATTGCTGGTACAGAATCTTATCCAGTGTTTATCTAATAGGGGAAAAAAAAATATACCAGTAGTCCAAATGTAGAGTGGAGTACGTTGTAGACATTCACTGGTGATCGCAGTTAAATAGTGGATGGGTGAAAGATTAATTAAAATTTTAGAGTGTTTTTGTAAAGCTAGAAATATAAAATATTGTGTTCGTTTTAAATTGTGCCGTTAGCACTGCGCCAAGCAGGAAGTGTTGCGGTGGCCATGAAGATCTTCCGGTTGCTGTGGTGACCTTAGAGAGAAAGAGTCTTTAAATTGCAGTATTTTGTTCCACATCGTTTTTTTGAGAGATTTTTAAGTAACAACTCGAATGGAGACAGTTGGTTAGCAGAAGCACTTTAGCTGGGGAAAATCCGAGTTAGCGCCTGAGCTGTCTCGAGCGCAGAGTACAGCTCGAGAGTGACTCAGATTGTGAAACGCCGTAATAACTCAATTTTGGGTTATTATGGCGTTTTCACAGTGTCTGAATTCAGGTTGTTAAAAGGGGCTCACTAGTAATTATATTTGTTGTACAGGATCTCCCTTGCACAAACCCATGTTGTGTGGGGTCCTGTCTCCATAGATCCTGTATATTACTCTCCAGTTTACATTTCAGCAATCTCCCTATTATCTTACATGGAACTGATGTTAGGCTTATCGGCCTATAATTACTGACGTTTCCTTTGCTACCCTTCTTATGAATAGAGGTCACAATTGCTCTCTTCCAATCGTTTGGAACTTGCCCAGATTTATTGTAGAGCAACGTGAGGAGTTTGCTGAGAGGTATTTTTAATTCCTTTAAGAAACGTGCATTTATACCATCAGGTCCTGGGGCAGAATTTTATTTTATTTTATTGATTGCCACTTCTACCTATTCATTGGCGAAGCTAATGTCTTTCATATATAGTGGTTCCCAGTGTGTTTTTCCGGGGGTCTTGTTATTAAACACTGTACAGAAGTAGTCATTTAGTGCTACTGCAATATTTTAGGGATTTTGTATTGTTTCATTTGTATTCACAGTCGGACCGATTGTGCTATTACCAGACCTGTTTGTATTGATATATGCAAATAGAGATGTTTGATTATCTCTACTATGCAATATTTTAAATTCTAACTTTCTTCTTTGATTCTTAATCTGTTTTTTGGTTCAAGGAGTGGAGTTAATACCACTAGACTCCCTGGTGCTTCGACATAGGTCTTCATTAGGGAGCACTTCCTGACAAAGACGTATGTCAAGGTGCCAGGGCATCTAGTAGTACTAAGTCCACTCCTTGCACCTATCATTCTGCTTTGGGATATCTGTCAATAAAAGTTTATGCACCTGCACATCTGACTGCTACCCCAGGAGTTGCAGCCTTCTCAGCTAGAGTGCCAGGCTTCTTCCTTGTCTGCAGTGATTGCTTCTGGAGTTAGCAGCTTCCACCTAGCACAGGCGTCTCTCAGCCACAGCACACCTGTTCCTGTATGTATGTCACCAAGCTGAACAGCAGCTTAAAGAGCTAGCAGAAACAAAAAGTGCAGACAGGAAAATGTCACAAGTTGTATTTAGTTTTATTTATTTCAATCTTGGAATAACCCTTTGAGTCATAGACTCGTTTACAGAGGCTCCACATAAAGACAAGTAAGAGAGCTGTGAAATAATTATACATACAGTTAAAATAACAGTGAAAGAACAGACAAAGACAATCACATGAGCTAATTAAGATAAGCAAGCAGGCTTGTACAAACTTGCAGCAAAAAGTATTAAAGTAGCCAGACCTGTTCAAACAACAGCAGGTCTATTGTCAAAGTGCATACACAAGTTAGGCCACGTGGAGTGTAACCAGGATACATGAAGTGCTACTCTTGGTACAACTTGTTACTGGATATGGATTGCAGGTGGAACACAGGTTCCTACAGGTTAACGCTGGAGGAAGGTAAGACAGGGGGTGGTTAGGGACAAGGGTAGAGATAGAGGAAAAGAAATAGAGAGGAGTGTGATGGGAGGGCGGAGGCAGAAACCATAATGGGAAAGTGGAAAATATGGAAGAATGGAGTAAGTACTGAAACTAAGAGCAGCAGGGCCAGTTTACTCACTGGTTCAAAAGAGGCCAGAGAGGTAAAGGCAACAGGGAGTGTCATGATTAGAGGGAAAGCGGAGATGAAACTTAAAGGAGGAATGGGATGAGGAAGGAGAAGGGAAAGGGGATAAGGAGAGATAGAAAGGAGAGAGTCAAGGCAATAGAGAAAGGGAGGGAGCTAAGAGTCACAGTCGCAGGCACTGGCTAGAGTTAGTGCAGCTCAGAGCTTTGTTTTAAATAGACCAAATTTGGTTTCCGCAAGTAGTTCTTTACTGAGAGAGTTGAACCAGACTGGTGCATGATATCCAAAGGACCTTTGTCCTTGAGAGGTTCTTCGGAAAGTAACTTTCAGGGTTTGTCCATTATGTCCCCTATTGCACCTGGACGTGTTAGATTGTTTGTGGAGGTTTCTTAGTCCAGCTGGGATAAGGCCGAGTACTGAGTTTTTGGTGAGCAGGCACATCTAATACCAAATGCGGCAATCTAGGTTAAGCCAGTTACTTTGAATGTATAGCTCACATGTGTGGGTTAGGCGGTGCACACCCAACACTACTAGCCTGCAGGCTTTGTTGAGGGTTGTTTTAAGTCTCTTAAGAGCCGTGGGAGTTGCAGCACCATATACCACCAGGTCATAGACAATGACTGACAGCAAATACATTTTAAGAAGTAGACAACTGTAGGTTTTTATTTCAGAAGTATTTTTCTTTTTCCTTTTGCTCATTCGAAAGTTTTCTATGTGATAGCATTATTCTGGATGTATGGAACTACTTTTAAACAAAGAAAGCAGGTGCATCACAGGTAAGCCTCGGGTGCTTACCAAAGAGGAACTTCCTCTTAAATAGCACCCGAGAGCTTCTATGAGACATCTGCTTTCTTTGTTTACTTGGACTTCAGCTTAATCAAGTGCTGTTGGACTCTATAAAGAGAAAACCTCATGGTCTTAAGGTAAATTTCATGAATTACACTGATATCCTGTGCAGTAAACAGCAATGACCTGTGGCTCTAAAGCTTTAACTCAGGTAAAGATATTTGTCTTACGGAGAATATTTACACTTACAGTGCCATAGTGTTTTGTTCAAGTAGCTCACCAGCCAGCCAACATCTCTTCCGACCATCTCAAATCAAAGACCAGATATCCAGAACACTCAGGATGCCCTACAAGAGGGTATGAGTGCGGTACAACAAAACCCAGAAACAGAGGAAGAAAGGGAAGTGGCAAAGGGAGCAACAGCTACTGAAATAAAGTTCTTTCAGCTTTGAGAACTGCCTACTGCCTTTTATTAGACCTGGAGTGCTGCTACTTTGTTACATGGAACTGTACTCTGCCTGGCAGCTTGATGTAGCTAGTTCTATTCCTCCCCTTGCATCATCAGCAATGTGACCTCATTGACAGTGATATCACAGGTGACTGACTGGACAGCTGTTAAGTGGCTCTTTCTAAGTAGCTGTGTTGTCACCGTCAGTGAGGTCACAATGCTGATGATACAATGGGAGGAATAGAGCTAGCTGTGTCAGCAGCCAGACAAAATGCTGTTCCAAACCTTACACCTACTAACGTTAGGTTAAAAATCTTCTAATTAATCACAGGGAAAAGAAAAAGTACCTCAGATATGAAAAGTAATAGTTGACTGCTTTTAAAAAAGTACAGTTATGTAAGAATTTACTGTAACAGTATATCTTCGAGAGAAGCTCTTGCAGCAGGTTCCACAATTAGGACTGACACCACCTGGCGGTGGTTCTGTCAATGTTTTCTTCCAGCAGTACCGATGTGGGAACGCCCCCCCCCCCCCCACCAATGTCTGCTCCACCCCCGGCGTCATCCTATATAAGGGAGGAGTTCCCCATGTGCTCCAATTCTTGTACGCTCCCGTCAGGCAGAAGTTGGCAACAGGCAATGTTCAGAAGTATGATTGCTAGAAAATATTCCCTCAAAGAAGGGAAGACCGGCCTGAAAAGGACCTGATCCCTGGGGGAAGGAGGGTGGGAAATATACCTGCTGCAAGAGCTTCTGTCGAAGATCTACTGTTATGGTAAGTTCTTACGTAACTATACTGTCTTACTTTGAGAGGAAGCTCTTGTAGCAGGTTCCACAATTAGGATTGAGTCCCAAACAGTATAAACATATAACAACCCCTGGGTGGGGGAAACAGTAAGGAGAGAAACAGCAGGAGAAAGAAGGGTCCCTCAGGGAAACCAGGCCTTGTAGAACTGTGAGGCTAAACCCTGCTCTGCATCTGGAAACAATGTCAAGGCTGTAATGCCTGATGAAGGTATGAACAGAACTCCAGGTAGCAGCAGCACAAATATCGGCTGCTGGTACCCACTTCAGTGCCACGAAAGAAGCAACGACAGCTCTGGTAGAATGAGCTGTAACTGGCTCCAGGGTCGACCTGTTGGGCTTCTCGTAACAAAAGGTAATGCAATGTACCAACTAGCACGAAAGCACCTGTTTGGTGACTGGGTGACCTAAGGACCGTTGGGCAAAGGACACAAAAAGCTGATCAGATTTCCTGTCCCCCTTGGTTCTAGCCAGGTAACATCGGAGAGCTCTGTGAACATCTAAGGAGTGAAGCAGGGTTACCCCCCTATTAGAATGCTCTGGGTAATATACTGGGAGCTGAACGGATTGATTCAGAGTGAACTCAGAAACTACTTTCGGCAGAAACTTCAGGTTAGTGCGAAGATCAACCCTGTCCTTGTGAAAAACAAGGTAAGGTTCTTTACACATGAGGGCTTGAAGTTCTGAAATGTGCCTCGCCGAAGTGATAGCTACCAAAAGCAAAGTCTTCCAGGATAGAAGACGGAGCTCAGACTCCATGGCTGGTTCAAAGGGAGGAAGAGTGAGCTTATCCAGGATGAAAAGGAGATCCCAGGAGGGAACCGGATCCCTGATGGGAGGTCTGATACGAATAATACAGTGCAAAAAGGGCTTGGAAACCTCCATCTGAGCTACTGTCTTATTCGAGACAGGGAAGTGATAAGCAGAGATGGCAGCCAGGTGCACTTTGATGGAGGAATAGCTGAGACCTTTCTCTGAAAGAGAAAGCAGGTATTCCAAAACTGAATTAACCAGACAGACCAACGGGTCCATCTTCTTGGCTGTGACCTAGATACAGAAATGTTTCCACTTCATAGCGTAAGAGACCCTGGTGGCAGGTTTGCATACCTTTACCAGAACTTGCACAATCTGATCGAGCACACCGAATCTGAATTTAACTAGGTCCTGAGGAGCCAGGGATGCAGGTGAAGAGAACGCAGATTCGAGTGCATCAGGGACCCACTGTCCTATGACAGGAAGTGAGATGATAGTGGAAGAGGCAGCAGAGGCACTGCAACTAAACGCTGGAGTAAGGAAAACCAAATCTGATGAGGCCATAGTGGAGTGACCAGAATGAGGGTGGAAGGTTCTGACTGTGCTTTGAGGAGAACCTTCTGTAATAGCGGGAAAGGAGGGAATGCATAGAGAAACCTCCCTTTCCAGCAAAGGGACAATGCATCTTGCCAAAAAGCTCCAGGCTCTGGACTAGCGAGCAGAAATTGGGCAGCTTTGCATTGAATCGTGATGCGAAGAGATCCACGTCTGTTGTCACCCCACTGACAGAAGATGTGATCTGCTACTTCTTGAAGCAGCTCCCATTCATGAGCTTGCGATTTTGTCCTGCTGGGTATATCGGCTAGTATGTTTTGTTCCCTGGGAACATGTACCGCCGTCAGAAAGAGATGGTGCTCCACAGCCCAGTCCCACACTCGCATGGCTTCCCTGCAGAGGGGGTAAGAGTGTGTACCACCCTGTTTGTTGATGTAGAACATCACCAAAGTGATGTCCATCTGTAGCAAGAGGTGGCCCTGTGCTAGGACCAAGACCAGGGCTTGGAGGGCATAAAGGACCACTCTCAGCTCCAAAACGTTGACATGCAAATCTTCCTCTATTGGGGACCAGGAACCTTGGGTGTGATGTGTCCCCAAATAAGTGCCCCACTCCACGGACGATGCGTCCATGGTTAGAATCTGGGATGGTGCCCCTACATGGAAGGGGATGCCCACCAGCAACTTTTTTGGACAACATCCACCAGCGTAATTCCCAGCGGACTGGCTCCAAGATCCTGATCGAGGCATCCAGGCTGTCTAATGTCTGATCCCACTGGACCCTTACGGACCATTGGATGGTTCTCATGCACAGACGCGCCAGAGGAACTGAAACTGTGGTGGCAGCCATGTGCCCCAACAACCTGAGTAGGAGTCTTGCCCGGAATCTTGAGGCTAAAGAGATCTGAGACGCCAAGACCTGAATGTGACCCGCCTTGTCGGAGGGAAGAAAAACCTTCCCGAGGGTGGCATCCAGAAGAGCTCTGATGAATTGGAGAGTCTGGGCTGGGAGCAAATGAGATTTGTCCCTGTAGATGGTGATCCCTAAGAGCAGAAACAGCCAAATGGAATCCCTGATAGTTTCCGACAGGCGAGACCTGAAGGGGGCCAGGAGGAGCCAATCATCCAAACACGGGAACACAAAGTGGCCCTGTCTCCGTAGTGCCATGGCCACTACTGCCAGGCACTTGGTGAAGACTCTGGGGGCTGAAGAGAGACTGAAGGGAAGGACTCGAAACTGATAGTCCTTGTCTTCAAACTTGAACCTTAGGCATCTTCGATGGTTCCTGGCAATAGGGACATGCAGGTAGGTGTCCTGCATGTCCAGGGATGCCAACCAGTCTCCCACCGAGATGAGCAGAAGGAGAGTGGGAAGGGAGGCCATCCTGAATCTCTTGTAGGAGACCCATTTGTTCAGATTGCTGAGGTCCAGAATGGGTCTGAGATCTCCCGACTTTTTCGGAACTAGGAAGAAGTGGGAGGAAAAACACTCTCTCTCTTTCCGCCAGTGACACTGGCTCGATTGCCTTTTTGTCCAAAAGGGATAATATCTCCCTTCTGACCAGCGATCGGTGTTTCCTTGGATAAGGGGATGGGGGCAGTGGTCTGTCCGGTGGAATACAGTCGAACTCTATGGAGTGCTCGAACTCCAAGAGATTGAGTACCCACTGGTCAGAGGTCACTCAACCCCACGCATCCACGTAGAGGGAAAAGCGGCTTCCGACTGGCTCTCCTGACTGAACATCTGGGGAAGAAGGGTAGCCTGGATAGTCAAGCGGTGGGAGGAGGAGGAAGGGCAGCAGTGGCTGCTTTGGCCTGTCTAGAGGAGGAGGCAGAAGATCCTTTGGCTCCTCCTCCATGACTGAAGCCACCTCGCTGCGAATGCTGTTGGAAGCGAGGCTGCTGAGGCTGATGTCCCCCACAGCCACAAAAATGAGGCTTACAAGCTCACCCCTGGTTTGGGTGGTACATGGACTGCACAGATCAGAAAGCCTCGCCAGAGTCCTGCAGCCTGGTGATGATCCACTCTGTGTCTTCACCAAAGAGCATGGAGCCCTTGAAGGGAGCATCCAGTATGTTGGTCTGGACATCTTGATCGAACCCAGAAACCCCGAAGCCACGCATGGCGTTGCAGGCAAATGCCAGTGGCAGCCGTCCTAGAGGAGGTATCCGCTGAGTCATAGGCCGACCGCAGAACGTGGGTGCCCACATCTGAGCCGGTCTGTAGTAGTTTGTCAAGCTCTGCCCACTGAGGGCAATTGGGCATGCTCTGCACTATGTCCAATCCCTGTTCCCAAATTCTGGAATTCGACCATTCTGGAATTGGACCATTTGTGTCAAGAAATGTAGGCACCTGATACTGCAGGTGGCAGCAGAGTACATCATGCGGCCCACAGAGTCCAGCTGCTTTGATTCTCAGTCAGGTGACTGGATGCTCAGGTGTTTGGGTCTCTGCAAATGGTCGTGAGCTGCCGAAATCACCACTGAGTCCGCTGTGGGTGGTTCGGCCAAAAATGGATGGTCTGTAGGTGCCTGGTAAAGCTGATGAGCCTTTTTAGGCACGGCAGAGGAGGAATGAGGTCGCTTCCAGGTCATGCGGGTGACATCCTGAAAGGTGTCGACCATGGGAGGAATGACCACCGGCTTAGGGTCTTTTTTGGCGGAGGTATTTAGCCAACCGCAGTTGCTCAGGGTCCAGGGCCTCAAGTGTCCCAACCCATGTTGGCCTGGATGTGCCTCATCACCGAAGCTTAGGTCAACTGGAGAGGATTTGGGATGTCCCTCCGAGTACCCTAGGTCTGGCTGTATGTCAGAGTCTGGACATGAGGAGTCCGAATCCACATAGGAGTCTGGTGTGGAAGAGAAAGGGGATCTGTGCCTCTTCCTTTTGCGCCTCCATCCGGCGAAGGAGAAAGACAGCGGGAGGAACTACTGGATCTGGTCCTCCTTGTTTTCTTTTTATGTTTTTTAGGAAGGGGTTCCTCGTCCGCCCCGCTATCCAATGGTTCTACATTATTAGGATTGGAACCGGAACGGGCGTGGGAGGGGGCGCACCTGCTGGTAGGCCCTTTTTAACTGTGTCCCACCAGTGGGGAAAAAAGCTCCTTCACTTGAAATAGGTTCAACCTAGGTGAACCAGGTGTAGGAGGATGAGGAGCACCTGAACCCAAGCCGGCCCTGCTGTCAGGGGGTACCTGTGTCAGATCTGCACCCTTATCCACTGGCGTAGGCCCTAGGGGGGATGTCGGGGTGGCGTCAGCACCTCCGTCGTCGGGTTCTGGCATCAGGCGGGCCAGCGACCAAGGACAAGGAGTGCCAGAGCTGATGTCAGGAAATGCCGGGGTAGCCAGCGTCAGTCGGACAGTGACCGTTAGTGGAATAACCTTCACCAGGACAGTGGCCGGTGGGGCCACAGGCGGACGTCGGTCCGGCGTCCGCTTATCCTTAGATGGCAATGGGCATCCTGAGGCGTGAGCCCTGTAATGGTTGGCCTTATGACTGGCAGACTTCTTGACCGAGCACTGGTCTGTAGCCGGAGGCGGGTGCCGGTCAGAGTCGCGCAGTTTTGGCAGCAAGGAGGAGGTCCTACTGCCAGAAGACCCAGAGGCCTTCCTTGACTCCTGGAAGTCAGCCTTCGAAGAAGAAGCCCAGCGGAAGGAGTCTTACCTGTGCCTGTCGAGAAAGCCTTCTCGGCAGGTTGAAGTACCTTCAGGGGCTGAAGAGTGGCTCTGGAAGACTTGGTCACTGTAGACCCAGAAGAGGGCTTAAGGGCCGTGAGACGGGAGTCATGCCCCGAAGACCCGAACTTTGAGCCCAAAGACCTGGGCCTAGAATGAGACCTTCCTCTGTCCTGCTCCCGGTGTTTGTGTGTCTTGCAGGTGGGTGGGTGGTCGGATTCCCCCGAGGAAGAGGCCCGTTCCATGGTGGCAAGTTTGGTTTTGGCAAGGTAGGCTGTGAGGGACTTCTGATGCCTGATCCGAGTATGGGAATTAAAGGCCTGACAATGAGGACAGGCATTGGTGTCGTGGTCGGGCCCGAGACAGTAGAGACACACCGAATGACTGTCTTTGGTGGGAATCTGTTGCCCACGAGCACACTTATTGATGTGAGTAGAGGACATAGAAGCAAACAAATAACTCGATATTTGAATCGGTGGAGTAATGAAGCGATCGGTACTACTGAAGGTAGCCGAATGAACTATCCCTGACTGTGCGGCGGAAAAGAACTGGAGCACGTGGGGAACTCCATCCTTATATAGGGGCGACACCGGGGGTGGAGCCGACGTTGGCAGGGGGCGTTCCCACGTCGGTACTGCTGGAAGAAAAAACTGCCGGAACCGCCGCCAGGTGGCGTCAGTCCTAACTATGGAACCTGCTGCAAGAGCTTCCTCTCGAAGTAAGATCTATTTTTAGTTTTATGCAGTACACTAGTTCTTTAAGGAGTGGCAGCTCATGCCCCTACAGTTGCTAATCAATCGGCGTGATGGGCCTGTGCTGGACACTCTCAGTCTCTTCAGTGTCTTTTCTGTACTGCAGTGACTTGAACTGGATGCAGCACCCCACTCTAAACAAGGCCTTGTCGGGGGGGGGGGTGGTCCCTCCCTTGACCTGCTTTTTCGTCCTCCTAATGCATTCCAACATGTGTTTGTCCTCTTTACTTTAGCTGCCCATCCCACATTTACAACACAGGGGACAAGTGGGATCCAGATGCCTCACCCCTAGGTAGTACATTGCACTCTAACACATTAAATGTAAGCCCCAATTTCTCAGCCCACGTCCCTAATGTGTACAGGTCCCCCCTGTAGTGCATCCTCCCACATCTGCTATGTCTGCCCTTTTTGCAAACTTAGTGTCATCAGCAAACCTGCTTCTGGCAGCTGGCCTGCTGGTGCAGCGGTAGCACTGCCACTCGCAATGCCGATGACCCTGATAGAAAGGGATTTGTTTAGGCCAAGGTTTGCACAAGTTATATGCTCAATCAAATTTTTGGAATAAAACAGCATTTTGGCATTTAATGCGTACTGTCTCTCTTTCCAGTGTGTGCCGAGTTGTTGCTTTTGCTACATGGTTCAGGGTTTAGCCTGCCCCTGTGGTGGCACCTACATGTGCACCATGAGCACTAGCCCTTCTTGGGTCTGGGTTCAGGAATGAGCCTGGATCATCAGATGGATGGCCAGGGAGGGGGACTGAGCTTCCCACAGGATGCTCTCCTCCTCCAGGGAGGGAAAGGGAGCAATGCCACTGCATGACCACAGGTGGTGGTGCAGATGGGAATGCAGTTTGGGGGTTGAGGACAGTTGATTGGCTGGACAGACATGTTAGCATGTCTTCCAGCAAGCATCCCTGGGAGGAAGGTGGAAAATGTAAGAAAATGCAGCCGTGTCCTATGATAGATCTAGGCGGCCCACAGACCCCGAACTCCACCAACCTAGGCTCACCCTGGGAGCACCACTGAAGCTTATCTCAGCAAACGGGTCCAGCCCAAGGACCTCCACTGTGAGGAGGAGACAGCACAGGGGTACTCTCCTGGAGACAGGTAAGTCCTAGGAGATGGTTGGGGTGATGAGGCTGTTGCTGTCTGGAACTCCAAGAAGAACTGTAGCTGGCTGGGGGTTGGGGGGTTGGAATAAACAGAAAGTGAAAGAAAAAAAGAGCAACTGACTCAGCAGTACACCCCCTGAAGTACTCCACTTGGCACATCCCTCCACTCTGAATTCAGCAATAATGCATGACAGAGTGCGTGTTGTTGTGGGATTTACCCACACCTTGTGTGGTGGGTCACAAGATACAGCCCAGTGACTTTAGCCACACAAGAAGTGGGCAAATCCCTCTACTACACACAACCTGAAGTGCATTATTGTGATTATAAAATGAGTCTGTATAAAAAATAAAAAAAAATCAAATTCAAAGAAAGTAAACATTTGATCAGTGAGAGCTTTACCAGTTGTCTGTTACAGGATTTACTCATGGTCATCTGATGTATTTTGACCAATGAGGTTACAGAATTTTCATGACCAATTTTATAATAGTGGTCTTTGACCACCACCCTGCTTCTGGTCTGTCAACTGGCTACCCACTTCCTATACACTTTGCGGACTCCATATTATGCTTTTTGCATGAGTTGTTCTTGTGGTAAGGTGTCAAAGACCTTGCTGAAGTCTAGATAGACAACAGTACAGCACAGCCCTTATCCATCTCCCCGGTTACCTTGTTAAAGAAGCAGGACTCACCTTTGGTGAACATTTTGCGCTGATGAACAGCCAATTTTCATCCATGTGCTAAACCACCACATCTTTTACGTTGCCAGGCACTGGGGTAAGGCTCTCGTTTCTGACCTGTAGTTATAAGGGTTGGCCCTCACCCCCTTCTTGAGCAGGGGACAGCACCGGCTGTTCCCCAGTAATCATCAGGCACTATACAATCCCTGTCTTTAAAACAGCAGTGGAACAAAATTGGTCAAAATACTGGACCCTACCTTTTTCACTATAAAAGATTCCAGACATCTTCTAGTTTCATTCAGTGCTACAAGTGTCTAATTCCACCAAAATTACAGTATTTTATAAATGTTTTAATTTAGTTTTTTCTCAAGAAAAAAGATGGCCACCATATTTGGCTTAGAAATACTACTGTAAACCTAGTAAGTGCTAGGACTGAGAAAATAACAACAAAAAAAAAAACATGTGCATCATGGAAGATACCTAGACAAGTAGATCTGACAGGTGTGCTAATAATTGTATTAATTGTAGTTGGAACTAGCTTTTTGGAAAAAACATTTTTTGCTACACTGCTGCTTTAATTAAGGAGTCCTGAAAGACGGTGGTGGTGTGTGATGGCTGAAAACAACAGTTATCATCCTCCTTTTCAAGAACTGAATGGGTCTAGCAATCAAACGAAAAAACAACAACTTCTGGTTGGGTGAAACGATCAGCGAACTGATACTAACCTGAAACATGTCTCCATTCATTGTGGCCTCCTGTTGCATGAAGTCTGCTGCAAAAGAGGATAGTAACTAATTAAATAAGATCATGACTGCCATACTTACTGCAGCTCATTAAAGAAATGCATACAAGTACACAGAATCGAAAGATTAGAATTGCACCATTAGAGCAGCCAATGCTTCCAGGAGAACTCTCACTTTCATTTCACATTAGTTCTGTACCCTTCCTCCCCATTATTAACTGCAGAGGCAATTAGCAAACTGGATTTTTATCCCTTGTGGACTGGGGTGTAAAAGAGAAGGTGTGGTGTCAGACACATAATGCTAGGCCTCTTGAAGAAGAGGTGTCAGCCTCAAAGCGCTTGAGACTGCTAGAACCACTGTTGCCATTTTTATGTATTGCAACATTGTCTTTATTATAATTGAAAAGTTTTTGACAATTTCCAGCATGGTGTGCTTCTATTTTTTTAATGAAATATAGTTAATTGTGTTTTATCAAGACATACACAGGACAAACACAACATAAGAACACAACAGGGTACCACGCACTGAGCATTCCGAATTCATGTAGTGCTCGCATTTCTTGGCTGCATGATGTTAGACACCTAACCATACACCATGCAGGGCTTCTCTGGCCACCCTGCTTCACCCAGAACCTTGCCTCACTGCCTCAGAAGATGTCATGGTGGCAGCTGGCCCAGTGGCAATAAGGGCTGAGGCACTGTCAAGGGCCTTACCTCATGCCATGCCAGCAACCCGAGTTCAGTTCCAAGCTTGGGTTACTGAGGCTTGGTGGTGGGGAGCAGGACTGACCTAGCTGCGGGGCAGCTTTCCTATCCTGGCTAAGGGTTGCAAGTCATCCCTGTCTCGGCTGACACCTGGTGGAGGCCAGGTGCCAGAACGAGGATGTCGGGATGCAGACGTAATGTCAGGGGGATGGATGGGGAAGTGAGCCAGGAGTGCATGCGTAACTCCATGCGCATGTATCGACCATATGCCACAACCTCAAGCTAAGGGAGAAAATAGTGGAAAAATGGATGGCATGGCAGGGGAGAATGACGCCCCTGCACCACAACTCCACCTGCCACGTCCCCGGAGCCTGTGGCGACACTACTGGATGTGGATTTCAGGGGGAGGATGGCCCTTCTCTTCCTGACCCCGCCACATGGGGCAATCCGTGGGGGTACCTAGTCGCTAGGTCAGCTGGGTGACAGTGCACGGCGGGTAGGTGGTGGTGACGCTAGCTGAAGGAAATGTCTCCTGCCATGGCTGAGGAGCATAAACAGTTGATGGGAAAAAAAAGATGTCATGGTGGCACGTGCCTGGTCTTGCATGGGAGGGGGACTGATCCTCTAATGGTCATGTAAATGGTGTACAGCTTACCTGGCCCACTGCTGGAAACTAGGCGAGAGAGTGAGGCTTTTTCTGTTTGTTTGGTTTTTTGTTTGTTTGTTTGGTTTTCTTTTACAATTTGTCTACCAAGGGTAGCCCACCTGAGATGCAATATCTCATTTTGAGTGGGGTCCTGCATCTACACATTTCTGCAGCTAGGTGGACTGGAAAACTGACTTGCCCAAGGTCACACTGTGAGTATTTGGCTCGAGCGGGATTTGAATCTGTGATCTCAGTTCCCAAGCCAGTGCTCTAATGACTAATTTGCACTACCTTCCTAAGCTAGCCCCTTGAAAAGATCAGTGAGGAGTGCAAATAATCCAAGGTCTGCATTAGTTTGGGGGAAGTAAGCAGGGTAGACTGTGGATGAAGATCCCTGGCTAGAGAGCCACTGAAGGAAAAACTTAGTACAAATATAACTGGAAAAACCCCAACCTCCCCAAGGACAACATGCACCAAAAGGGCAAGTGTCGCAACCTGCCTAGCAACACCCATGTTAGCTGTAGGCCCAGAGTGATTTACCTGTTCTATAGCCAAGGCCCTTGGAATTTTATGGTTCCATGGCCATAAATGTTCTGCAGAACTTGCATCATGCCTCTGAATATATGTAGTGCCACAGAATGAATTGGCCTTAGTGGTTTCTCATTAAAATGTACAGCTTTTCTTCCTCTGTGCTCAGCCTCTGATATCAGTGACATCACATCACATTTTAACCAACTGCAGAACTACATTCTGCTACAGAAATGGATAATTCATGCCGAAAAAAGGAACAAATGCTGCTGCAGAAGCCCAGAGAGCCCTGCCACAGAAATCAGGACAGAAGTACCATGGAGATCTAGGGGCCCCATACCTTCTCTAAGAATTTTTAGCTACTGTGCTCTGGAAACTGGTACTTTTGAATTATCTTAGACTCAGTAGGTACTGTTGTGAATTTGATTATATACACCCGTGGGTCCGATATGACCCTTGCCCCTCCCAGCACTGCCTGCCCTGGTGAACTGTTGCGAGTTAGCCCACCTGGTTCTGCAGAAGTACTGACAAATTGTCACCTCATAATGACAGTTGATCCTGCCAATCAGTTCAGCCCAGTAAAGACTGGTTTCCACAGCCCCTTCTCAAAACTGAAGCTAAGGAAATACTTACATGGCACACACATGTGATCACCTGCTGGACTGCAGCAAACAGAAGCACAGAGGTGTAACGTGTGTGGGGGGTGATATTATTTGGGGGGGGGTGTAACTCTCAAACTGGAAAGGCAGCATTCCTCAGCAATCTGTTGGTGCCTGCCCCAGAACAAGAAAGAGGGTGGGGAGCAAAGTCTACGATCAACAGCACCACCCTGCTCTCTCAAGTCAGTCCAAACCAGGAGTGCCGATTCATGAGCAAGCAAGAAATTCCAGATTTCCTAGCGGGAGTATGAGTCCATTTTTTTAAACCTTTAACAACTTGCATATTTTTGTTTCTTAGTATTAAAGTCCAAAAAAATGTTTATGAGAATATGTATGTTATTGAAAAGACTTAAATGGACACTGTCAAATGGTTCTGACCTAAGCAATGTATTTATTTATTTGAAAATCGGTAACCAAGAAAGGTACACTGAGACGAAACTTGATTCTAGGTGCTACCCGAGGGAGGGAGAACAAGGTAGTACAAATAACAATATGCCATCGTCTCAGGAACTGTAAGTAATGATATGGTACACAAAACCTGCACCATTGATAAGAGACTTTTGCTTCACCAGACAGAACGCATCCCAGCCTAACAAAGATTTTTTTTTGTAACTTCAATTTTATTGAGAGAAGTCAGTATCAGTATACATGCAGTGTAGTGTTATTACCATACATACATACTGTACAGTAAGTCTTCTGGGGCGTACATAGACATCTCTCTTATGAGGTAACCACAACACAGTTGCCTCTCTTACATACAATACAGTAATTAAACAGGGACTCAGTCAACTTCAGACCTCATATGAACATGCAAAGAAGCCAGCAGATCATGGCCTTATGGTGTTATCTTGTCTGCTTGATTGTGCAGGTTCCCCCTGTGTCTACAGTGGGAGCTGCCCCCTTCCTAAATGCCCCCTGAGTCCCCTCAGCCCCTCCCCCAGCAACTTTCCCATTCATCCTGTCCCAGCCTCTCCTGAAGCTATCCACCAGTTTCAGGGAGACCACCTGACCTGGAAACTCGTTCCACTTGGCCACCACTCTTTCAGTGAAAAAGTGACTCCTCATCTCCCTCCTGAATCTTCACCCCACCAGTTTTAGGCTATGCCCCTAGTGGACGTGTTTCCACTAAAACTGAAGAGGTCCTCCGTATTCACCCTATTAATACCTTTAAGGTATCTGAAGGTCTCAATCATATCCCTCTCGCCCTTCTGACCTCCAGGGAGTACATGTTGAGCCCTCTATCTGTAGGTGTTGCCCTGCTGACCCTGGATCATCTTGGTCGCCCTTCACTGGACTGCCTCTAGCAAGTTAACATGCTTCTTAAGAGAAAGGCACCAATACTGCACACTGTACTCTAGACGTGGTCTTACCAGTGACCTGTACATCGGTAGTATGATTTATGCCTTTCTGCTGGCTATCCTTCTGGCTATGCAGCCCAGCATCCGATTTTTGCTTTTGCCGCAGCTCTCCTGCAGTGTGCTGAGTGGGTCAGGCCACTCTTAATGATACCTCCCAGGTCTCTTTCCATCATCAGACTTGGTGACCTGTACACCACCTATCCAGTATTTAGCCTCTGGGATCCTTGCCCCTAAGTGCTTAACTTTGCAATTTTTTAATGTTGAACCCCAGTTACCAAATGCCAGATCACTTCTCTAACCTAGCAAGGTTTTCCCTTAGCTGCTGTCCTCCTCCTCCATGCCCACCCTCCCAAAGAGCTTTGTGATGTCTTCGAACAGGCAGATTTTATGCATGAGCCCATTTGCTATGTCATCAATGAAGATGTTAGACAACACTGAACCATGCACCAAGCCCTGAGGGACCCCACTGGCCTAGCTTCCAAGAACCCCCAACCACCACCTTTTGGCTTCTATCCTTTAACCAGTTTTTGACCCAGCTTACAAGCTTGGCCCACACTCCCAGATCCTCCAGCTTCCTGACCAGTCTCTTATGAGGTACAGGGTCAAAAAGGCCTTGTTAATGTCCAGACACAGGACATCAACTGCTTGGCCCCTGTCCACTGGCCTGGTCACCCAGTCAAAAAAGTTACTCAGATTATTCTGGCAGGACCTCCCCAATACAAACCCATGCTGCCTCTCATTTTGCAGTCTGTTTTCCTTGAGAAAGCCTACCAGTCTCTCCTTCAGGGTTGTCTTCATCAGTTTTCCCACTACTGAGGTCAGACTGACTGGCCTGTAATTTCCTGGTTCATCCCTTGGACCGTTTCTAAGAAGAGGCACCACATGTGCAGTTCTCCAGTCCCAGGGCACACTCCCAGATGCCAGAGAGGTGTTAAACAGGTCTGTCAGGGCCCGTCAGTACCTTTGACAGTTCCCCTAGGACGCTCAGGTGCATTCCGTCTGGTTCTAGAGATATGTTGATATGTCTACTTTCAGGACATTTAGACCCTTTAAGACCCTGTTCACCTCTAGTACACCATCAATGATACCCCCCTTCCCCACCCACACCACCCTGCTCCCTTGTGGCACTGGTCCATCCTTCTCTTTAGTGAAAACTGAGCAGAAGTGCTTGTTAAGTATCTCTGCGTTCTCTTCATTTCCTTCTGCCCAATGCCCCTACTTTTTTCACCTGGCAATTTTTTGTTTTTGTATGATGTTTTTTCCCCCTACATCCCCAATGACCCCCACTCCTTCAGACTGCCATGTTCCTGACTCACCCCAACTGTCCCCTCTCAAGCCGCTCCTCAGTTCCACATCGCAGCTGACCCCGAAGTATCCCAGCATAACCCTTGCGCCAGGTGGGCCCCCGTCCTCCATGGGGGAAGGCACTGGGGTGGGCATACCAGCGCACTCTAAGTAGGTCTGGGGGTGTTGCTGAGACCGAGAGAGGGCTCCCTGGAGGACTTTGGTGGTAGCAGAGAATGGCAGCCGTCATCCGGCGGCCATTAGAGCTGTTTCCATTTTCGGGTTTTGTTCCTCCTCGTCGCTGCTGCTTGGTGCCCCGGGGCCACTACAGAGCGAAGCTTGCCACCCATTCCACCCCAGAAAAGGAGAGCAGTCCTCTGGATGCTTGATCCTCTCCTTTCCCTGCCAGACCCCCAGCGCCCTGAGTCCGTTCCCGAACCGGGGACGCAGACATGGCTCGAGGTGTGGCATCCAGCGCCTCAACCCTCTGCACCACCGGGCCGGCATGATAATTTTATTTTTAATATCCCTCTTCCCTCTTGTATATTTGAAGAAGGCCTTCTCGCCTGATTTTACTCCCTGTGCCAACGGTACTTCCCTAGCTGCCTTTGCCTCTCTAACCCTTTGCTTTCCACTCTTGATTTAGCATTATAGATCTCCCTATCCTCCTCATTCTGAGTATGCTTGTACTTCTGGAAGGCTGTCTTCTTTTTTCTTATTGCATTTGCCACATGCTTTCTGAACCAGATGGGCTTTTTGGCCTTGGATTTCTTGCTTTTGATTTTGGCACACTCACTAGTGACCTCCATCAGCCCCTCCTTTATTATGACTCATTTCTGTTCCACTTCCATCTCCTTACTGATCCCAGCAAGATGCCTTACCAGAATTTCTCCCATCTTATTGAGGTCAGCCTTCCTGAAATCCAAAACCCTTGTCTTGGTCCTGACCAGCCCTCTGCCCATGTCAGGTGGAGTCACCTGCGTAGTGGTCTCTCCTTGCAAGTGGCACTTCCACCTTTACATCCTGGACATGTCCACAGTTAGACGCGACCAGGTCCAGTATGGCCATCTCCCTAGTGGGCTCCATAATACCCTGGGCTGGATATTCAAACTGCGCTATTCTGTGGTGCAACCCTTTGCGCTGCACAAAATAGTTGCGAAGGGGTGTGGCCGGGACGATATTCAACGGAGTTGTGCCATTGAGCAGCTCCTTTAAATATCACTCCCCGGCCACAGCCACTGTGCATAGCGCAGTGGAACTTGCGCCACCACAAGTGGTCAGAGTGGAGCATTCAAGATGCGGTGGCGCAAGTACCATTGCGCCATGCGCAAATTCCCATATTCAAAGGTGACATGCAAATGGGGCCATAATTCATGCAAAGCGGGGGCCATTTGCATCTATTTATGGCCCCATTTGCACGCCATTAGCATGCAGGTCGCCCGATCTCCGAGGACTTGCACCTGGCGCTCTGCCAGGCAGCAGCCATCAGGGACTGACGCCCCCTGCACCCGATCGCGAACATAAGTGTAAAACTCCCCTCCCTGACTGGCCCGATCGTGGGCATAAGTTTAAAACAACCCCACCCCCACTAGCCCGATCCACGGGCATAAGTTTAAAACAACCCCCACCCCCACTAGCCCAATCAGCAGGCACAAGTTTAAAACAACCCCACTAACCCGATGCGTGCATAAGTTTAAAAACAACCCCACCCCCACTAGCCCGATCACGGGCATAAGTTTAAACAACCCCCACCCCCCACTAGCCCAATCGCGGGCAGCAAAGAGTCCAACCCCTCCCAAGAACATATCCCTGGTGGTCCAGTGGACATGAAGCCAATCGCGGGCAGCAAAGTGTTCAACCCCCAAGGACCACCTACCCTGGTGATCTAGTGGCTCCCCCCCACCCACCCACAAAGCCCCACCACCCGCTTCCCCGTCAGCCGGCGGGGCGAGCAGCATCCCACCCTGCCACCCACCAGCCACAGCCGACTGACTGCCGGTAGGCTACCATCTGGTGCAGAGCAAGAGCCAGTGGCGTGCAGCCTATACATACAAGGCAGTCAGATATGTGAATGAATGAATTAATTCATTCACATATCTAGACTACCTTGTACGGCAGGGCTGGGGGTTGTTTAAACTTCTGCCCGCGATCGGGCCATCGGGGGTGGGGGGTTACTATATGCCCGCGATTGGGTTGCAGAGGGGCACAGGGAGTACGTTGAGGGCCACCCACAGGTGGCAGCTGCTGTGTTGCGCCCTGCAATGCGGCAGCTCACCTGTGGGTGGCCCTCGACTTACTCCTTTTTTTTTGGCTCAAAGTTGTGCAGGCGCAGGTTGGGAGTTACGCCTGCACAGCCTGCTGAATATTGGGCTGTGCAGTTTATGCATGGTTCCTCCCCCTCCGGTTCAGCATGCCTTCATTAGCATTGCGCTGTTGCTCAGCTTGACTTGGGGGGGGGGGGGCACAACTGCCTCCTGCTGAATATGGCAGAATGGCGCAATTTCGGACTTGCGCATGGCACAACCCTTTTGAATATCCAGCCCCTGTGTCAAGAATCCACTCTTAAATGCGTCCAGCAGTACCTGTTCCCTGGTGCTGGAGGTAGCTGAGATTTTCCAATCCACCATAGGTGCATTGAAGCCCCCCCTGCTTACTACGTCCCCCTTGCCTGCCATTTCCATGATTTGGGACTCCAGTACCTCATCCAAGTCCTCATCCTGTGAAGGTGGTCTGTAAACTACCCTCATCCTTAGTTTTCTCCCCTTGTTGGCCTGGACCTGCATTGATAATGCTTCTGTTTCCATCCGCCCCTTCCTTTTTACTACAGGTTATCCCCTTCTTCGTATACAGAGACACTCCCCCCCACCTCTTTTTCTATCCTTCCTATACATTTTTTACCTGGGTACTGCAAGGTCCCAGTCATGGTTTGGTGTGGCTCAAGCCTCTGTGATGGCTGCTATGTTCACCTCTCCTTCGGCTATTAATGCTTGCATCTCAGCCATTGTATTTCCCAGGCTTCTAGAGTTCAGAGACAGTACCATCTACCTTGACTCTGGCCCCCTTACCATATTCCACCCCCCTCCCCCCCATTAAACTGATGGTAAAAATAAACAAATCACATAAAAAAAAAAAAACTGTTGTAACACTGAGGTCTGAAACAACCAGCATCTCCCATGTCCCTTTACCCTGTTCTGCCCCCATCCTACCTCCTTCTCCCCCACTCATAAAACTGAGTGTAAAAATTAACAAATCACATTAAAAAAATCTGTCGTAACATTGGGGTCTGAAACAACCAGCATCTCCCATGTTCTATGGAGGGGTGGAGTAATGTTCCCATTTCTCCCATTCGTCAATATACAGTATTTGTCCCTAGACAACCTGAATTCTGCAGTAATTACTGGCCAGCACTTTTCCCATTGGGAAACCTGGTTATAATTTGCCTTCATAACCAGCTGGTTATAACAATGAACATGTGCTGGGTTTTCCTCGGACCATGCATGCGCCAGTCGCTGCACTATCCTTCTTCAGCGCTGCTCTTGGACACTAACCGCCACTCACGGTTGGTGGTTAAGTAAATCTAAAAAAAATAAACTCCTTCTCATCACTGATGTTTTTTAAGCTTTGACACTCATGGACTGAGAAAACCTTAAAATACAACAAAATGGAGAAGTTTTTGCAGCTGCTTAACCTCTACCTTCCTCCTTACTGGACTGCGGCTGAACAGCATTGTATGTATTTCATATAATTGCTGTGGCGTAAAAACACGGCCAGCAATTAGGGAAAAGGGAAATTGTTTAACCAGGAAAGGCAGACTAAGTCAGAGTTTGTTTTCAGGTGCGACCTGGGAGCACAAGGAAGTTAAGTGACTTGCTCAGGGTCACACAATTATATAAAATAAAGGCAGGGTAGGTGTGTAAAACTCTGTGTGGGATGCTCTCACTTCGCTCTCAGGGTTTATGTGGCATCCCACACCTCGGGGGGGGGTGTAAAATTCTTGTTATAACTACCTACCCAGCCATTAGTCTACATGTAATATGGTCCCATTCTGCTAAAGAATGAATCCTATATCTTCATACCATTACGGTAGGAGGGATTGCAGCCAGACGGTGACAGGCAATGGTTTTCTTTTTTTTTAGTTTCTTTACTTTCACCTTACCTCCTTGGCTGGGGTGGTCCTATGGTTCCCCAGTCTGGTCCCTGGCGGCTTCTGCACCAGACGCCATGCCCAAACTACAACCTCCTTCTGTCTCCCTCTCTAAGGCCACTTCACGGACCCCAACACAGAAGACCAAGGGGTCAGGGCCAGAGGGAGCTCCTGGAGTGTCCAATGCAGTACTGCAGGGAGGTCATCATGAACGCCAGAGGATTCAGCAGATGTTTTCCCCTTAGATCCCCCCAGCTCAGGCATGCAGAGATATCAAGGATGCTGCGGCTTGCGTTCCCGTGCACCGCACGTCAGACGTCCACTAGCGCCAACCCTTTCACTGCTCCATGAACTTCACTACGCCCTAGCCTCCGCCAGGACCCAGCACCTACATAGTAGTACCTCCTCTCCCTCGCTGGAGAAGGAGAGCAGTCCCAGGGATGCTCAATCCTCCTCCTCCTCCTCCCCCCCAGCCAACCCCGATGACCCGAATCCACATCCGAACCTGGGTCACCGGCGTGGCGCAAGGTGTGGCATCCAGCATCTCAACCATCAGCGCCACCAGGCTGGCTGATGGTTTTCTTTTTGAAACTCAATTTTGTTTGTTTTTTAACTCAAGAAGGTGATAGTTTTCAATGCTGGTAGCAGAACATGTGGAACAGGTCTCTCTAGGAGTATCTGCAGAGACCCATAGGTGGAGATCCCAGGACAACATTTTCAAAGATAATTTGTGAAAGCTGGGGCCACTTTTTATGCAGTTCTACCTTGATTTGCTGCCAATGTGGCAAGACAATGGTAGGCAACTCCAAAAGATATGGTAGGGCAAGCCACGCACTGGACATCCTCTCCAGTAAAATTTGGCACTACCTCGTTTTAAGGTATGCAGCAACTGTAGGTGTATGGAAAGATTGGAAGAAAATCTTCCAACAAAGTTCTCTCCAGTTTGAAGATGCTGTTACTGTCCATCTCTTTTCCAGAATGCATGTCCAGACTTTTTCAGGGATGGGGCTACCCAGTTCTGCTTCCTATCTTAGTTTTTCTTTTCCCAGCAAGTGCTCTCTTAATCCCTGTAATAACTTATAGAAGGGTGATATATATGTTCTGTTACCTACCAATTTAGTGGCCCAGTATACACTGTCCTCTAGTTTTGTTACCTCTCAGTTAAATGTAACCCCCCCTGTTACCCGGGGTTACTAGAATCCCAGTAAGACCTAGTGGTAGGCAGGGAAGGCAGCTTGTGAAACTCCAGTTAAATGGATTTCACACTGTCTCACTCTGTTCTCAGTCTCAGCTGAGATTGAGGGATGACATCATGGTAGAACTTTCATAGCTGCATAAGCCACACTGGAATACTGAAGTTGGAGGTTAGTGTAGAACATTGGGGATTCTGAATGCAGTCTGTGTGCAGTCTGAGAGAGAGACAGTAGTACAGCTGAGTGTGTGCAGGCTCTCAGAGCTTTAAGCTCTGTTTTAGATCTACTTTTGGAAGGTGTGTGTTTCCACACAGGAACTGGTAATTGAAGTGGTGGAGACCGCTTTCAATGGTTCAAGAGCCCCATCCCTGAGGGGATGGGGGGAAAGTTTTTGCCTGTTTTCCAGGGGCAACCCTCCTGTGCCCAGCTAAGGGAAAGAAGCTGCCTGTTCAAGTTGTGCTGAGGCACCAGAAGCTCTGAGAGAGAAATTCCTTGTGGAGGAAGTGCCTGTGGGGCACCTGCTACCAAAGGGTGAGTTCGCTCTGAAAAAGGGCCAAGTGTTTTTCACCTGAACAGAAGGAAACTAAAGGGACTGTTACTGTGGGGTCAGAAAAAGACAGCCAATTACAGTTGGAAAGTGGGGATTAGACTGCTTAATCTGAGAGGTCTAGAGTAATGGACATTGCCACTTAATTCAAGTATGTTCAAGTACAGCACAAAGAGTGAAGAAAATTGGGGATTGGACTGCTTAACTCAGTGGGGGGTCTAGTGTAACGGACAATGCCACTTAAAAGTATGATCAAGTCCAGCATAAATGGAAGCAAGACAAGTAGATGGAATGTGAAATACATTTAGCAAGAATCTACATTGCAAGACTTTACAGGATGAGGTGTTTACTGTCCAGAGAAATGGCCGGGTATGAATTGTGGGAGCAAGAGGTGGGAGACCCCCCATCAGTAGTAACCAAATTCACCTCTACGGATTTGCTCTGAGACACCTTTTACTTTCTCTCAGGTACTTGGCCAGTGCCTGAGGAAAGTACCCAGACGTGGGATTGAAAGGAAGATTCCCTGATGGAGCCGAGATGCTCTTAGGTGGTTTAAGGAGCCAACAAAAAAATGTTTCCATGAAATATGGAAGGTGTCCAAGTGGCTGGCAAGGGAGCCGAGCCAGGGGAGAACCCAGAACAGTGTACAAGTTCGGGCTGTGTAACCCAAAGCAGTGTGCAAGTCCGGGCTATGTGCCCAGTGGGTTCAGAGCCTGAGGACTAAAGTTTTGAGGAAGTGTTCTTGTTTCTTTTAATCTGCATTACCAGGAGTGTAGCCCCGTGGGGTCCATCTAGGCTTTGTTTATTCTGTTTGGATGTGACAAAAAAGCCACACTTTAGAATCCCACTTCTGGTATTGGACATTACAGTTATTGCTTCCTGTGTCTGGAATTACTTGGGTGTCCCTGTGCAGAGTATCCAAACCTAGCCTTTGTGCCGAGTGACCTATTCCCCCTGAACCCAGCCCACCTGGTATTGCTGCCAGATTCAAACGGCATACTGGCCCTGGATTACATAAACATTGCTTGTTTTTGCCCTCCAGTACATAGTGTCACACCTGTAGGAATCAAAAATGGTCTCTGTTTGAAGACCAAATCTGTGTTGCAAGTTGACAAATGGCTGGCATGTGCCCCCTGTAAAAAAACTGGCCAAAGGTAGATAATCCTGCCTTATTCCATTGGCAGACCCCAGGACCTGTGCCCCCTTAAAGGAGGTCCGGGTTCTCTATTATTGCTGTGAGTGGCCCTACCATATCTGGAGTCTTGGTTAGTCTGCAAAGTTTAAGCAGTAATTTTTATACAGTTTTTTGTCCAGGGGTTGTGTATTTTACCAAGAAAGGCAGCTGGCCACTGTATAAATGGGAGCATGTACAGTGGTCCAGGCAAGGAGGAGCTGTACCCTAAAAGGTACCACCCAGAGTCCAACTTTTGCTTTGTCATGGTAATCAACTACACTGGCTGCACTACCAAATAGTAAAATTCAAAGTTCAGGAGAGCCATCTCCCCCATTCTCTGGGAGGCTTCAGGGTATTATGGCCCACTCTGATACACTTACCTGTCACAAAAATTTAAGCATCAATTTACAAAGGTTTGCCCAAAGTGTGTTAGGGATCCATATGGAGAGGACTTGGAAATAAAAGTTCAGGGAGACTTTCACTATAAGAACCAAAGCTCGACCACCCCGAGAAAGTGGGAATAAAGCCCAGGAATTTAGATCTTCTGCTATGTCTTGAAGTAGGTAGAGAAGATTTAGGTGGAGGAGTCTGGACAACATGGGTGTGATCTGGACGAAGCAGCAAACACCTGCTCCAGAAAACCAAGTAAAAGTTCAAGTGCAAAAAACTGCTTAATTTGCACAAAAATAACCGTGTGGAAATGGTAAATATGTGATTCAATACTAAAGAATAACACATTAGCCAGCCCGGTGGCGCTGAGGGTTGAGGCAATGGACGCTATACAACTCGCAGCACGCTGGCGACCTGGGTTTGGGAATGAGCCTGGACCACCGGAGGTTAGCAGGGGAAGGAGAGGATTGAGCATCAAATGGACATCTCTCTTCTCCCGGGAGGGAGGGGGTACCTGCTCGGTGCTTGGCTGGCCTCTGGCAGAAGCCGGAGGCATAGCAAGCAATGGAGCGCACGCAAGAAGGAGTTGGGAGTGGTGGATGTTGGCAGGTTATGCCTTGACATCAGGGTGCTGGACACTTCCTCAGAAAGGAGGAAAAATACACCACTGGAGCACGGGTAGATGTAACACCGGTACCGACCCTAATGGTGACTGCCTGCTTGACCACTGGGGGACGCGACAAGACTTGAAGTTATCGAGATGTTGGGGTCCCATCCTGTACCCACCTGGGGGGATATCCATGGCTCCATGGGGGAACTCCTCGGGATTCAGGTAAGGCAAGTCGTGGGGTGATACTTTGGTGTCTCCCGAAGAAGCGTAGCTCCAGTTAAGGAAGGTGATAAAAATAGAAAGTAAAAAAAAAGAGTAACACATTAACATCAGTTAATGCGAATAAAATCTATCATGCAGACACTTTTTTTTAGTCATGTGACTAAAAATCTGGTTTATTTGGCCACATGTTAATGTGAAGCTTTTTATATTGGGAAAACTTCCAGAGCATTCAAACTTAGAATAGGGAAACATTTCAGTAATGCATTCGCTATGCATTGTCTGAAAAATAGGGGAGGTGGATGAATCTTATCTTTAAGTTCTGTGGAGTAGAACAAATCAAAGTGGGACCAAGGGGAGGTTATGTTAATGAAAACTTATTGGAGAGGGAGGCATTTTGGATCTTCACCCTGGGGGGTCTTAGAGAACCTAGTTTGAATGATAGATGTTCTGCCTTTCATCAAAAATAAAATAAAATAAAATAAAATAGTATTGTTACTTTGCAGTATCTATAATTGAAAAGTTAATTAACTGTTCTAAATAAGCTTCTTTTTGTAGGGTAAGAAGGAGCAATGGATTTCATCCCTTATGGAATGGTGAAATCTAAGTTCTGGTACATTAAGCAACACACTAAATTTATTTTAACTCTAGTGCCTATTTATTGTATTTATAGAGATACATTTTTAATAGCTGTTGTATTGCTAGAATTATTTTAAACTGCACTGTCACTTTAATTACAGCTGTTTTAATGAATGGATTACTGACATATGATATCCTCCTGATGACACACTGTATTTGCGAAACCGGTCGAGGTTACACCCGAGCTGTGAGCACTTGTTATGTTTGCACAAATAAAGCCGTTTCTTGCAATTGAACTTTTACTTGGTTTTCTGGTGCTGGTGTTTGCTGCTTTATCTATTGGATTTTGATATCTGGCACAGAGATGGTCTTGGAGCGGAGTTTGCGGATTGTGTGATCTGGACCCTTAAAGATCGGATTGTGTTTATTGAGCCCATTTAAAGAAGAATGCTGCTTTAAAAGCAGAAGAGGGTGAGCCAGAAATCGTGATTGTTTCCAATTTGTCATAATTAAATTTAAAGTAAATGTGAGATTTTTTGGGGCTTCATAGCCCTCTACCCTGGGGTGGTAATAGCCCCTCTGTGTTAAAATTATAAATTTTTACTCACTCTGTAAAGTTTGGGAAGGGATCATAATTCTGGCCGAACTGTGAGTCAGCCGGTCCCTTCCCACTCCCCAGTCCACCTGCTCAGCCTCCGCACTCCCCATTTTGTGACGTGGTACCAGGGAGAGGGGGGGGCATGCCCCATACAAGTCTATGGGGCTCATTTTAAGAACGATTTTTCTAAACTTTAAACTACCTTTTGATAAAAGATCAAAGCCACTGCTCAACTAATGGGACATTCCGCAGGGAGGCAGGGCTAGGCTTGACTGCCAGCAGGTGGCATAAAAAGCTCACAGGTGAGGTTTTTTTTTTAATTTGGGGTGAGACTGAAGGTGGATGGTGAGACTGGAGGCAATGTGAGACTGATGGTTGTATTTGGTGCAGAACTAGAGATGGTGAGACTAAGAGCTGATGACAACATTGGGAGCTTGGGTAAGACTTGGGAGGATGCTAAAAACTAGGGTGTGGGGATGTTGATACTGTGGAGATGATGATACTGCACATGAGAGGGATGGTGACCATGGATTGTTGCAAGAGGGGGGTTTGTGAGTTGATCGGGGAAACTTGTGAAAATGGTGCCAGCAAGAATGGAAGGAAAACCTCTAACATATATAGAAAGTGTCATGCTCTGCTTCAAGCCATCACCATTTGTTTGGAAAATTCATAGCTCACACACTCAACCTATGGAACAGTCTAATCCATTTTATGACTGCAGCGTGTACTTAATTGTGCAATGCAATGCAATGCAATCCAAAGTAAATATATTTGTTTCTATGGTAACTCCTCCCTGTCTCCAACACTACATGTTTTACATCACAAATCAGGGCATGCCACCTAGCAGGCAGGGCAAGCAGCCAGTGGCTTACAGAATAATAAGCATGCGTATGTCCTCTCATTCATGGTAATAATTCAGAGTCAGTGATGTGCACTGGACATATAGGACCCGAGACGAGAAGAATTTGCTGATGCCTCAAGTCCCTGGTGCACCGAACATACAGCGCAGGTGGCTTGTTGCATTCCTTTGGCAGCAATCACGTTTTTCTGTCGGGTGTGACAAATGCCACAAGTTAGACCAGCCCCCCCCCCCCGGTCTAACTGTGTGCCATGTGGGGACCCTTTTTATGGGTAAGCTGCCGTATATCGTGGAAAGTGTCACAACAGCACCCAATGAACTAAAATTGGGCGCAGTTGTGTCAAAGGAGTTTGGCGCAGTTGCACCAAACACCTTTGAATATCGGGCCCATAGTGTTGTGGAATGTATACAAAAATACGGGTTTCATTAGACACCTCTGCTGCATAGAGCATGTTTCATTTCTAAAACCAGCTTTCTATAAAAGAAAGGGATTTCTTACAATCAGTTCCAGGAGGGCTTTCAGCTGAAACATGCCCAGAGGCCTTTTTAGTCTTAATCTGGTCCTGATGGGGGCTAAACCGTGGAAGACTTCTGAGGCAGGTGAGTCCCAAAACAATATCCACATCATTGGGATGTTGATTCTATCAGATACCTAAGAATTCACATACCCAGACAACTATTCAACTTACACAAAACAAACTACTGGACGTTAGCTCAAGAGGTGTATAATGATGTAACCCCTTGTTACCTGAGGTTACTAGAATCCCAGTAAGACCTAGTGGTAGGCAGGGAAGGCAACTTGTGAAACTCCAGTTAAATGGGTTTCACACTGTCTCACTCTGTTCTCAGTCTCAGCTGAGACTGAGAGATGACATCACCATAGAACTGTCGCAGCTGCATAAGCCACATTGGAATCTGCAGCAGAGGAAGTGAGATAGAACGTTGGGAGTTTTCAAAGTTAGTCTCCTGTTTACTGTCAAGCAGGAAGGGAGTTTTCTGTTTACCTCCTTGGGAGAAGGAAGTCTCCTGTTTATCTTCTTTTGAAAGAGAAGGTCAGTGTCCAATTTTAAGTGGTGGAGACCGCTGTCCAGGTCTCAGTGTCCCCTCCCTCCGGGGGTGGGGGGGGAGAAAGTAAAGTATCCCTCTGTGGATTCCAGGGACAATCCTCTAATGTCTGCTAAAGGAAGAAAGCTGCCTTTTTACAGTTCAGTTTGGTCTTAAAAGTGGAAGAAGTTGTACTTCGCCTGTGGGGCACCTGCAATGAAAGGGTGAGTGTTTTGCTCTAATTTGAGAGGGCAAACAATGTGTTTCTTCAGTTTGGAAAATGTGAAGAAGTATGGGATTTGGACTACTATTTGGGAGGCCTATTGTACTAGGACAAACAAATGGAGTAGTGTCAAAATCTAAAGTTTGTGTGAATTAAAGTAATGTTGTAGAGGGGATGCTACAGTCCATCCACCATTTAATCTACATTTCGAAGTTTTAGTTTCTCCAGAGAAATGGCCGGGTATGGGCTGTGGGAGCTGGAGGTGGGCAAACCCCCCATCTTTAGTAATCGGTCCACCTCTCACGGTTCTGCTGTGATTGCTACTTGCCTCATCGCCTGGCCAGTGATGAGGTAGGTACCCAGGCGTGGGTGCCAAACTGAAAATCTCTCTAGGAGTCGCGAAGACTCTAAGTGGTGTGGGGAGCCACAACTTGGGAAAAGAATTCTCCTTGTGTGACGGGAGTCAGAAGAAGTAAGAAAACAAATCTCACTAGGGGTCGTGAGACTCTAAGTGGTGTGGGGGAGCCACAACAAGTAAAATTGGGTTCATTCTTTAAATGGACCGTCAGTCAAGTGGCCGGCAGGGCGAGGCCAGTCGGGCCTGTGTATCCAAAAGCGCATGCAAGTCCGGGTTGTAACATGGTGGTCGAGAGCCTGAAATTAGTAGAAATGGGTTCATTCTTTAAGTGGACCACCTTGTAGTCTCTAATCTGCATTATCAGTAAGCGTAGCCCTTGAGGGTCCATCTATGCTTTGTTGTGTTCAGCTAGTTATGAATAAAACCACACTGAAAATCCCAATCCTGGTTCTGGACATTACAGTTATTGCTTCCTGTGTTCGGATTTACTCGGGTGCCCCTGTGCAGAGTAGCCAAACCTAGGTCCCCTTGTGCCAGGTAACCTTATCCTCCCCGAACCCAGGTCCCCACCAGGTATTGCTGCCAGCGCCAACAGCATGCCACCTGTCGTTTTGGTAAAAAGGCAGGGCTGAGGGGTTACACTGATATAAACAGATGGTCCATCCCACCATCCTACCGTTATCGTTCTACAATAAGCTTGAATACATTAAAATGAATTTCCTACCCCACTTTTTATTTCTTCATCAAACACGTCCTATACAAGTAAACGGGAATGGATGGAAAGAATTGAAAGATGTCCTGAAGAAGTTTATTTGGCAACAATGTAGGACATGTCTCAGCTGGAACACACTAATGAGACAGAGGGCAGCAGGGGATATGGACTGCCAAATTTCAAAAGGTACTATAGGGCAGCACATACACTAGCACTGGTCAGTACTATCAGCCCCCACACAGAAGCAGACTGGAAACTAACGGAGGAAAGGGTCACACAGTGAGCCCATCTAGAAGCATTGGCATGGCAAGCTTTATTGGTAAAAGACTCAGAACTGATCCAAAACAAATTGTCTACACATACAGTACTTTCGTACAATGGGTGGCACTCAAAAAAGGAAATAGAAACATAGAAACATAGAATTTGACAGCAGATAAGGACCGCTTGGCCCACCCAGTCTGCCCATTTCCCTACCTGATGGATAAGCTGCAGATCCTAGTTAACCAGCAGCCTACTTCTTCCTACCCCCACCCCCTAGAATTGCCTTATGACTGTCCCATGCATGCTTGAATTCCACCACTGTTTTTGACTCCACAACCTCCTCTGGAAGAGCTGTTCCATACATCCACAACCTCTCTGTGAAAAATACTTCGCAAATTACCTCTGAGCCGCCCCCTTCTATCTTCAAATTGTGCCCCTTGTTCTTGCCTCTTTTTGAAAGATGCTACCCTCTTGGACTTTGTTGATTCCCTTGAGGTACTTGGAAGTTTCTATCATGTCCCCCTCTCCCTCCTTTCCTCGAGGCTATACATATTAAGCTCCTTAAGTCTCTCTTCATATGTCTTCGGTTGCAGACCCTGCACCATTTTAGTGCCCTCCTCTGGACAGCTTCCATCCTGTCTATGTCTTTGCGGAGATTGGGTCTCCAGAACTGCATGCAGTACTCCAGATGTGGTCTCACCAGCAGTCTGTACAGAGGGATAATAACTTCTTGTTTTCTACTGGTGATGCCTCTCCCTATGCATCCCAGTATCCCCCCAGCCCTCCTTGCTGCCCTCTCACATTGCTTGACCACCTTTAGGTCATCTGATATGACTACCACCATGTCCCTTTCCATTTTAGTTGTTGTTAGTATCTCACCCCCCATTGTGTACTCTTCCCCTGGGTTTTTGTTTCCCATGTGCATTACCTTGCACTTCTTAGCAATGAATCTAAGCTGCCATACATCTGACCATTCCTCTAACCTTGCCAAGTCCTTCTCATCCTTTCCACCCACCTTGTGCATCAACTCTGTTGCAGATCTTTGTGTCATCTGCAAAGACATCTTTTCCTTCCAGTCCCTCTGCAATATAAACATAAAGACATTGAAGAGGACCAGTCTAATACTGAACCCTGTGATAACACTGCTAACCCCCTTTTTCAGAGTGGACTCCATTTACTATTACTCTCTGTGTCCTATTCTCCAGCCAATTCTTTACCCAGGCTGTCATCTTGGGACCCACTCCCAGGCTGGCTAACTTGTATATTAATCTTTTGTGTGGGACTGTGTCAAATGCCTTGCTAAAGTCTAGGTAGGCCATGTCCACAGCCCTCCCTGATCAACTACTTTGGTCACCCAGTCAAAGAAATCTATCAGAATTTGTCTGGCATGACCTTCCGCTGTGAATCCATGCTGCCTTGGGTCCTGTGCCCTCTGGCATCTAGATCACACAATTCTTTCCTTCAAGTGATTCCATCATTTTCCCTACCACTGAGGTTAAACTAACAGGTCTGTAGTTTCCTGCTTCTGCCTTGCTCCCACTTTTGTGAAGGGGAATCACATCTGCCCTCCTCCAGTCCTCAGGTACCACCCCATCCTCCCATGATTTGTTAAAGAGGGTAGTCAGTGGTGTCACTAGTTCTATGCTTAGTTCTTTTAGAATTCTGGGATGAATCCCATCAGGCCCCATTGCTTTGTCCACCTTCAGTTTTAAGAGCTCTTTCAGAACTCTTTCTTCTGTAAATGGGCTGGTATCAACTTCTGTATCCAGAGTGTCACTACTGTTTGTTTTAGGTACCTCCCCCTCTTCCTTTGTAAATACTGAGCAAAAATATTTGTTTAGTATCTCTGCCTTTTCACAGTCACCCTCTGCCCACCCTCACTCCCCTTTATTAAGCCTCACTATCCCTTCCTTGGTCTTCCTTTGCTCCCTGATGTACCTATAAAAAGTTTTATCCCCCTTCTTAACTGAGTTGGCTATCTTTTCCTCGGTTCGGGCCTTTGCTGTTCTGACTGCCTTTCCAGCTTCCTTTGCTTTAACTGATACAGTTCTCTGTCCTGTTCCTTCTGTGATTCCTTGTACTTCCTGAATGCTTTTTTTCTCTTGAACCTTCACTGCCACTTCCTTTGAGAACCATAGTGGTTTCCTACCTCGTTTCGTTTGTTTTTTGCTTTACACAAAGCTTGTTACCTCTGTGATGGCAGTTTTATTATTCCCCATTGTTCTTCCACCCTCCTTCATGTCCATTTGCTAGTGCATTCCTTAGGCACTCACCCATTTTTGGCAAAGTCAGCCCTCTTAAAATCCAGTACCTTTGTCTTTGTATGGCTTGACTTCTATTGCTGTGTTTATTGTGAACCATACTGTTCGATGGTCGCTAGTTCCCAGATGGCTACCCACTTCTACATCTGTGATCCTCTCTTCATCTCCATTTGAGAGAACCAGGTCTAAGATTGCTCCCTCTTGAGTGGGCTCAATACTAGTTGTCTAAGGCATGCCCCCTGTAGGGCATCTAGAATAACCCCACTCTTAGAAGTGGCTGCTGCAACTGCACTCCAGTTAACATCTGGCATATTCAGATCACCCATCAGCAATATCTCCCCTTTATCTGCCATTCTAAGTATACTTTCTATCATTTTCTTGTCCATTCCTCCCCTGAGAGGGGGGTCTATGCTCTAACCCTGTGGGATTGTGGTGCCATTGCCTGCCTTCAAATTGACCCACAGTGCTTCTTCTCCTCCCTGTTTACCCTTTTGTTCTGTTGCTTTGATTTCTTCTCTTATGTAGAGAGCTACTCCTCCTCCTCTTTTACCTTCCCTGTCCCTCCTGTAGATAGTGTATCCTGGTATGTTTACATCCCAGTCATGGTTCTGTGTGTACCATGTTTCTGTGACTGCCACAATATCCAGATCTTCCTCCTCCATCAAGGCCACTAATTCAGGAAGCTTGTTACCTAGACTACGGGCATTGGTACTCATTGCTCTCCATTTTTTGATGGCTTTACCTTCTGTAGAAATACATTTTAAAAGACAACTGCAGTGAGTTACCTTTTGGAAAAGCTCACATTTCACCCCAACAAAACTGGACACTTCCTTTCAAAGGTGGGGGCATGGGGACCTGGGATCCATCTCCCAATTATTTTCAGAGAAGAATCTTAAATCATTCGGACAAAGTCAAAAGGAATTTCCAAAACCCAAATGATTATCATTTTAGATTTTTGCAGGCTAGAACCTTTGCTAATAAAAATAAATACAGCATCCTCTTGCACCCACAGGCCATACTGAAACTAATAAAAAGTCATTCACAACAGGCAGATAGCAAGCACCTAATTAATTTCTAGGCTATATGCCAAAATTAATAAAGACACAGGGAAGTAGGAGGTGGAATAAATGCAGAAAAAATGGGAAAAAGAAGCTCAGGCCACATTACCGCACAAGGCATGGGCTCACATTTGGGAGTCAATATAAAGAACAGCCACATCAGCCAGCTGAAATGAATTCCACTGGGAAATAAGCAGATTTTCCCAAACCCCAGACAGGATTTCTTTTTTTTTTTTTTTTTATTTAACTTAGTGTGTTTTTTTCCCTTTATTGCCAGCTGACCCCATCAATCAAACCCACAGACCCAGCACCATCACCCGCCTTCCCAGGGACCTATCTCACCTCTTTGACACCTTTTTTTTTTTTCTTTCTTTACAATTCTTTTCCCCTCTGGTTCACGATCCGAGGAACCTCTCTCGGGCATCCAGCTGGATCCCGCCCAGTCCAAAGTCTGCCTGCCTGAACCTCCTCTCTTCCCCACCCTCATCTTGCAACTTGCACCCCCGGCTTGACCCCTCCGGGGTGGGGCCACCTTCCTTTCTGGGTGCACTTACTAAACAGACTACAGCAGTGGGTGCGGGTCCCGGGCAGAGCAACATGAGAGGCCAAACAGGACGGGCCCAGCTGTGGGCATGGGGGCTGGTGCCATCGCCTACCCCAAGGACCGGATTTTTCCTTTGTTCTGTGGACTCCCCCCCCCTTGCATGGTGCACGCCCCGATGCACTGGTGCATGGCAACCCTGCCTGCGTCAACCATGCTGATCACGAGCTGCCTGGCACGCTACAGTGAGGCCCGGTCTCTACCGGGGGCCACTGGCACGCCGGGCCGTCCTCCCCCTCCATCCCAGGGAGGAGAGCACCACAAGGGCACTCGATCCTCAACCCTCCCCTGCCGACCCCCGGCACCTGAGCTCGCTCCTGAACCCGGGTTGCCAGTGCAGCGCAGGGTGTGGTGTCCAGCACCTCAACCTTCAGTGCCACTGGGTCGGCACCTCCTTGGCACCCTAACTTACTCCTCGTAGGGGAGGGAGATATCAGTAGGGGGCCCCACCTCCAGCAGAAATTGGGTAGGTGCTTCAGAGGAGAGTGCCACAGTTGGTGGTAGGATGCCTGCAATGAGGGGTGGACATCCTCCTGCAGCGTCTGGCCATTTTCCCCTTTTCTAGCCTAGCCCCCTGTAGGTCACTGAGAAGAGCCCTAAATGTGCGTTGCACATCAGGGCACATTGGCATCCTCCTGGAGTCTATGGTTCCACTTGCACTGCCACCAGTAGTCACCCAGGTGGCAGAAACACAGTGGAGTCCATCTTCCCTTCCTCCCCAAGGCGGAGAGTGTCTTCGGGGATGCTCAGCTCACCTCCCTGGCTGGCCTTCCGATGACTCAAAGCTGGGTTGTCGGCATCATGATTGGTAGTGCTAACACTGTGCCGACAGGCTGGCTAAGAGAGAACTTTCCACATAGTGTTCAGCAATTTAGATAGATGTTGGAGTGTGATGTGGAGAGAAGGGAACCCCTTGGCATATTTATTGCAGTTGCCCAGCACTACAGTCTTTCTGGTCAGAGGTAGCAGACAAGATAAAAAAACTGCTGAATATAAATTAAAACTTGGAGGGTATGAATGTGGTATGCAGTTTACAACCAAAGGGTCTCGGGGAAATGCTACGAGATACTAGTACAATATTTTGATCATTGCTGCACTAAAAGCTATCACACATAAGACTGGTTAACAAGTTGGGTAGCCTGGGGTGGGCCACAACGTGGAGAATGGGATTAGAAATTGGTTGGGGGACAGAAAGCAGAGGGTGGTGGGTAATGGGATCCAATCTGAGGAAAGGGGGTGACCAGTGGGGTGCCTCAAGGATCAGTCCTGGGGCCAGTCCTTTTTAATTCCTACGTTAGTGACATTGCTAAAGGGTTGGAGGAGAAGGTTTGCCTATCTGCAGATGAAACCAAGATCTGCAAGAGGGTAGACACTCCGAGAGGGGACGGGGGGTGTCGAAAAAATGAGGAGGGACCTAGGGAAGCTGGAAAATTGGTCCAATGTATGGCAACTAAAATTTAATGCAAAGAAGTGCAAAACCATGCACTTAGGGCACAGAAACCCTGCAGAGAGTTATTGGATGAGGGGGGGAGTTGCTGAAGGTTACCAAGGAAAAAAGGAATTTAGGGATAATCATCTCAGATGACCTAAAGGTGTCTAAACAGTGTGCCAAGGCTGTGGGGAGGGCCAGTAGCATGTTGGAGCGCATAGGAAGGGGTATCACTAGCAGAAGAAGGGAGGTGGTGATGCCACTGTACAAAACACTGGTGAGGCCTCATCTAGAGTAGGGTGTACAGTTCTGGAGGCCGAATCTTCTTAAGGACATAGACAGGGTAGAGGCGGTTCAGAGAAGGGCAACAAAGACGGTGCAGGGCCTGTGCAGGAGAAATTAAAAGACCTCAATATGTATATACTGGAAAAGAGGTGGGAACACCTTCAAGTATCTTAAGAGCATAAACAAAGTGAAAGTGGGTGAAATCTTTCAGTATAGGAGGTGTACAAGGACAAGGGGGCATGATATGAGATTGGAGGGAGGCAGGATAATGGGGAATGTGAGGATGTGTTTCTTCACAGAAAGGGTGGTAGATGCATGGAATAGCCTACCGCATGAAGTAGTGAGAGCTAGCACAGTGGGGAGATTCAGACATGCATGGGATAGGCACAAGGGAACTCTAGAGTTGGGTAGGATAGGCTAAAGGCAATGACCAAGTAGGGTCAGCAACCACTGATGCAGGCAGGGAATACGGGCAGAATGGGTGGGCCTAGCAGTCCTTATCTGCCATCAAATACAGTGTTAATATGTTGCAGTGCTACTGCAGGATTCTATTCTGAGCAGGCAGGAGTGAATTTCAAATTGCAAATGCATTAAATCTATTGAAGAGATCACAGCAAAGATAGCCTTGTTTAATAGTAGATGGTTACCTTTTGCCAGCATGCGAGGGGATACAAAAGGGATATCAACCCTTGAGCAACATTCATACTAAAATGTATATGTCTGCTCTGTCAAGTTACAAAGAATAAAATGTATATGTCTGCTCTGTCAAGTTACAAAGAAACAGGATCTGGCGGCAGATAAGGGCTACGTGGCCCACCCCAAATGTCCATTTATTTTCTACCTCCATTTTTGCCGCAGAGTTGATCTACAGCTCTTTCACTTAGCCCTTCCCCAACAGCCACAATTCCTTGTACCTATCCCAGGCACTTTGAGCCCCACCACTGTTTTGCATCTATTAGCTTTATTGTAACTCCGCAGGTACAAAGTTTGGTTACCTAGTTAGCCCATCTTTGGAGGACTAGTTACTTTTATGGATAAACTGTTCAAACTAAAAGAGATGTATTGTATACTGTCAGACGACAAAGTACAGGGACACTGGAAATAGGGCTAAACCCACCACATGGACTCTACAAAATGGAACTCCTGTCTCATGTTGGGTTTTATTTATTTATTTGCTTTTGGTAACCAGGTAAGTTTACTAGACAGAACTGCCTATTTTCAGGCACGACCCGGGAGAGTACAAATCAAGGAACAGGTAAAAACAAATACATATACAATGTTGTACAATAGGAGATTCCAAACAGCTATACAGAGGTGCAAGTTACATAGTACATAGAGGAGGGTTGGATTATTGAGAGGAATAACCATGTATTCCATGTAATCAAAAGAAATGTGTTAGTCATGTATGTGTCTCAATAAAGCCTTATAAGTTTAAAAACAAGGTAACAACGAACAAAGTAACAAGTTAAAGTACAATAATGACATGCATAACTAACACAGCCATAAATAACAGGATCAAGAATTAAACAGTACAATATCTGAGATAACACAGAAGTAGTTGGAAAGAGGTTGATGTGATTTGAGACAGCTAAGATAGGGAGGAAGAGAGTAGAGAACCAGAATTTAAACAGAAAGGATTCACAATAGAAACAGATATCCGAAGTCTGAAGATGGCAGGGAATGGGATTGGTGAAATGCCTCTCTTTTCTTTTTATATCATTTTCTCACCATCATATCCCCCCACCCCATAACTCTATCCCTGATTCCAGCTGCCACAGACCTAACTCAGCGTTCCAAGAATGTCTCCCACCCCCTGGTGTTGAAATCCATGACTAGCCCATGAAGTGAGGTTCCCTAACCTGGCCAGGCCCAGAGACACAAGGATCTACTACTACTGCTGGAGCAGGGCGGAATTTCCCCTAGCTGAGTCCCACCAAGGGCTTGCACCTGCTTCAACCCACCGTAGATCATGGCTCCCTCTGCTATTGCTGCCTCGCAGTTTCCCTCCTGTCTTCTGGGGTGTGAGCTGGCACCCTGCTCCTTTCTGCTTTCCCCACTAATTCTATTCTACCCCCTTTTTCCCATCCGCTTCCCTCAATCCTCCTCTCTCTCGCTATGCTATACTTCTGCATTACCTAGCTCCCTACCTCTTGCCAAAACTGGTTTTCAGTCAGCTGGTTGTTTGATACTATTACACTGTAATGATGCCCTGTGGCATTTCCGCACTTCAAATGTGATATTGTTATAACTGTTATTTACGGGCACTTACCTTCTATTTGTATAATACACCTTATGCACCCTGATACCACTATTGTCTTAATCTTGTTCACTTCTGATATGTGATGTGTTGTACATTTCTTGACACTGTATGCTTTGTACCTGTATCTCTTTATGTTGTGACCTCCCAGGTCATGCCTGAAAATAGTCACTTTTGTGTCTAGTGCACCTACCCGGTTATCAAAAAATAAATAAAATGAAAAAGGGCTGGAGCGGAGCTTCTTTAGAGGAACAGATGTAACAATTAATGTGATGCACTAGCACAGTGCGGTTCGATGGCTTGTGACTGTGTCTCTTTTGTTTTTCATACATTGTAGGTATTTATAAAATGGCAGGGAGAAAAGGAAAAATGTACTCTGACTGAACCACATCATGTTACAGTGCGGTTAGATTTATCTTACAGTACTGCTGCTGTCAATCAAATAAGTAGTTGTCTTTTAAACTTCTGAAACCTCTCGATCAGACATTTTTCTGCTCAAATGAACCATCTAATATGCACAATAACCCACTGCAGGGTGTGTGGTTAGAGAGATTTTACCACATTTCCCAGATGGCGGAAGGAAACTGGCTGCGCCATTTGCTTCACAGTCTACCTGGGGGTGTAGTAAGATCTGTCTTACCACACAACCTGTTGTGGGCTAGAATAGCTTACATATCTCCTATGTCTTGTCCATCCCTCTTCAAGTCCCCTCCCCACTTGTGACTTCTTAGCACCAACAATTCTGCATTCCCCATGGATTACCCCCCCCCCAGGGCCTTTTGGGGCGCTCCCCCTCCGGAGCAGGATCCAGTATTATTGGGAGTTGTACAAGGCTCAAGAGCAACTTAGGAAATTATCCTATGACTGGCGATTTAACTCCTGTGTCTCCCCCACAACCTCCACCTCACTCCATACCAAGGACTAGGATCATCCAAGCCAACAGCTTCCCAACCCCCATCCACCCCACAGCAGTGATCCTGTCTTCAGCCACAAGCCTAGCTTGCCTACTATGGCAAGTGGTTCTTCTGTCGCTGTGCTATCAAGACAGCCTGTCCTGATCATTAAAGGAACTGCATTATTTGCAAAATAAGGTCCAGTTTTGGAAATCAGTACTCTAAGAGTCTGCTGTCGCTAGCAAAAAGCAAAGTGGAGAGGAAAATAATCGTACACAGCCAGGATGCTGTAGAAGAGGTAACTGTTTTTTTTTTATTGTTTGCTTATACTTTTTTCTGCTACCTCCTGCACACCTGGGCTGCGCCCTGTGTTCTGGCAACCTCCTCCTCGGGAATCCGTCCACCATCCGAGTAACCATGCTCTTTCGGGTCATGCCTTAGTCCCCTGCAGCTTGCCCCCTGCAGTGGAGTGGTGTGGAGCCCCCAACTCACCCACCAGAATGGATCCAGTCTAGGCACCCCCAAAGCTGGCACTCATGGATGGCCATCAAGCTGCCTCACCCAGACGCACACTCCTCTCACATTTTCTGAAGTTTTACACCCTGGAGCTGAGGGCATGCTGTTACACTGGCGGAAGGCAGTGCGCTCCCTCCTGGCATGTGCCCCCGATTCCACCCCAAAGTACAGTGCAGCACCTTGTCCCCCAGCCTCCGCCAGGTGGCGAACAGGTGCCGACTGTTGTGAACCCTCCTCCCCAGAGAAGAAGAGCCGTCCGATGGATGCTCAATCCTTCTCCTCCCCTGCTGACCCCCAGTGATCTGTGCTCATTCCCGAACACGTATCGCCAGCGTGGCGCAGGGTAAGGTGACCAGTGCCTCAGCCCTCAGCGCCAACAGGCTGGTGCAGTAACTGTTTATTTAAACAAACCCATACAGCAGGTAAAGTGGGTGCCTCTGAGGCACAAGAGACCAGACTCCATGAGGCTGTGTGTTGCCCTGACATTTCCTCAAGGTGGAAGCTGCTTGAAATAAACACAATTTCCTTTCCTACATTATTATGACTGAGTGTGCTTTTATTGTCCTGAATGTCTAGCGCCTGCTTGGTGCTACTAGTAGCACCACTGAAGCAGTAGTACATTTTTATGTGCAAGCAATAATGACAGGGTATGGGTTAAGCTAAGATAACTGCCTGCCCAGGGGCATAGTTGGACCTGATGCTGCAGGAGGAGGGCCTTGCAGCCCATGGAAGGGCAGTTATCCAGCCTTGCCCACATCTTGAAATGTCTAATTGCGCTTACAAAATGGGTAAACTGTGAAACAATTTAAATAACAAAAATCCCACCTTCTTTATTAACAGCAAGTATTTTCTTTTGTTTAAAGTAACTAGTAAAAAATAATGCCTCCCCGTCAATCATCTTTCTTTTCACACATTTAACAGATCTGTAACCCCTCTACAAATCGGGGTTCCAAAAAGTCTTCCTTGAGCATCCCTAAATGCTCACTGCCAGGCTGGTGTCCTGTGTTTTAGTAGTTTAAATGTTACCGTCAGAGTGCCTGTATAGCCTCCGTGTACTGTCTCTTTAAGAGATACCTAAATTGCAGCTATAATTAATCTGGGAGGGGGCTGAGTGTTTCCATGCTCGAGTCCCGCCTGGGCTGCCAGATAATCGCTCTGTTTCTGCCATCGTCATTAGTACAGAGGGAGCTGTCAGAAGATGTGCTTGTTTGCTGGTTATCTATTAGAACAGTAAAGATATTATAATTTGTCTAACCTGCCTTCTTTGCAGCATGGACAGTTCTGTTTATTTCCACCATCTTGGTCCTGGATTTTAAAATGGAGCCTGTCCCCAGGGGTCTTGTGGGAGCAAAATTCTGTAGAAATTGTAGTTTTGTTTTTTTCGCACCTAAATGAACCTGGAGGGGGAGCTCTTGTTGTAACTGACAGAGAAATCAGCCAACCAAACCTTTTGGATCCTGGGAAAAGTCCCAGGCTGTTTGCAGCTACTTTCAATTTGAGTTGGGGAGTGAAAGAAGTAACAGCTCAAGACAGTCGAGCAGTAATCCTGCATAGATTCGCGTGGGAGAACTGTAAAAGGGCTGAGTTTTGGCCTGCCTGTCTGCCTGCTGTCCCTGAGAGGGAAACTGAAGTTTATTCGGACTGAATCCAAACTGTGAGGACGATTTAAGCCACAGAACTGTGACTAGGCTTTAACCTGAAGAACACCGAAGATTTGCTGAATGCGATCAGCCTGTCAGGATCTCCAGCCACCTTTGAACTCCCGGTTTGTGCACAGACTCTGTAATTGCGACCGGATAGCAATCTGTCTGGTACAGTAGAATTTCTTACATGTAAATGTGCTGTGTGCTGTTAGTGGGTCATGATTTGGTTCCCCACTGTGTGTTGAACTGTGTTCTGCTTGCTGAAGGCTGCATCCAGCTCCAACGGACTAAATCCGTTTGCATCTCTACTTGGCCTGGGCCTTGCCACACTGGCCCAACCAGACTACCCGCTACACAGAGAAAGTCATCGACGAGATCTGTGTGGGGATCAGCCACCTGCTCAATGCCTTGAACAGGAATGACACCTTGGTGATCCGTGTGGGCCCTGCTTCTCCTGGCACTCCAGCTCAACAACCTGCAGTCTCGATTTCATCCTGCCTGTGTCCTGTATTGGGTATCATGAGTAAACATTGGGGTAGTCATCTGATTGCTTTGTTGTCTTTTCCTTCACAAACAGCCCTCTGGCTCCGGATTACAAATAGTGTGTGCTGTGCATGTTGCTTTCTTCCATCACAGGGCACTAACCAGCTGCAATGCCGGCCTACCCTGGGTAACAGTCCTGGCTAGCCCACCTTTTTTCTACCTGGGTACCCACAGTGTATGACTGTGTAGGAACGCTGAAGTGCATACATAACTGTCTGATTGATTTAGCCTTTAAGCCAATCAACCTGATTATGCCCCTCCCTTGTTCAAGTCCCCTGAATAAATCAGATCTAACTCTTTTTGCATTTAACCTGAATGTGGTTCCAGTTTGTGCCAAGAGTACTGTACTGTTGCTATTTGCTGTGCATAACCTTGTTTTATAGGGATTCCCCAGGGTCGAGTTAGAGGAATCAGCCATGGTGGTAAGTTCAAACAGTGTGGGTAATTGTATGGTGAATAAGGGTCATTGTGACAGTGGTTATTGTATATTGTTCAGGTCACTAGAAAGGAAAGAGGGGGGTTACAGTGTCCTGAAGGGCTGTGCCCAGGTTAGCTTGACCACTACAAACCTGACCTACGGGTGGAGGCACCCATTTCAGTACCCAGGCCCTTTAGCCTGCAACTAGCCAAGCAAGCAGGGGTAGCCCTTGGGATAGCACCACCTAGGGGTTACAGATGGAATGTATGTTTATTATGGAATACAGGAAGTCAGATTTTTGTAGAATTCCTAAAGCTGGATATTTACCCTCTTACACACAATAAAAGGCCTTATATGGAGCCAAGATATCAACTTTATATGTGGCAGGGTAAGCAGCAGAGACTGCCCTGGCAATCTGGTAAGTATAGGTGGGGTGGTGGGGGGTTAATAGTCACCAAAAGAACACCAGAAATTAAGACTGTGAATATTACTTCATTTTTTAAATGTGTTCATGTTTGTAAAGAGGAGATCATGAAGGGGAGAAAAATTTATTTTCTAAAATTAAGAAAGTTTTACTTATTAGGGTCTTGTTGAAAGTTTTTAGTGAGTAAAGGGAGCAGCCATGTTTGTGATGGCAATAAATAAGTGAAGTGACTTATGATTTCTATATGAGTAGCCAAAATTCAAAATACCACTGGTATTTTTACTGGGCATTTAAGCAGAGGTAAATTTATGGGTGTCAACCTGCCTTGGCCAATCAAAAGCTAGGATTTTCCCACTCATTTTATGTTTAATCTACCAAAAAGCAAGTTGCATGGGTTTTGGTTGGAATAGTATTCATTGAGCCCTGAACCAGACTCATGACTCCTGTACTGGCATGCCATCTTCAGAGCTTTGTTTAAAACTGGCAGCTCTCAAGGTTCTTCATAGAAGTAAAGGGAATTTGGGGATAATTCAGCATTAATCAAGTCCAGCAGTACATATTCTTGGGAGCTTACCTTAACTCCTTCGGTCCCATAACCTCCATATGGCGGCTATGGGACAGGAGTTGAATCAGAAGTACTGTAGTTAGATGGATTAAAAACTTGTTACAGGACAGAACCCAGAGAATGCAAGTAAATGGAGCACTGTCATCAGAAGGTAGGGTAACCAGCGGTGTGTCCCAGGTTTCAGTACTGGGGCCCCTGCTCTTCAATATTTTCATATCAGACATAGCTAACGGACAACAGGGAAAGATGTGTCTGTTCGCAGATGACACCAAAATATGCAACAGGGTCGACACCCAGCAGGGAGTGTACAAGATGGAAGCTGACCTCAAGAAACTGGAAGAATGGTTTGGAGCATGGCAGCTGAGATTCAACACCAAAAAGTGCAAAGTTATGCACATAAGAAAAAGAAATCCAAATAAAGCATATTACCTTGGGGGGAAAGACTAGCTGCTTCCACCCATGAGTGTGATTTAGGAATCATTATCTCAGACAACTTGAAGGAAAGCAAACAGTGCGAGAAGGCAGCATTAATGGCCAGTGGTATGCTGGAATGCACTGGGAGGGGAATCACAAGCAGGAAGAGGGACGTGATCCTGCCACTGCACAGATCACTGGTTAGGTCTCACCTGGAGTACAGTGTCTAGTTCTGGAGGCCCCATCTCAAAAAGGACACTGACTGAGTAGAGACTGTGCAGAAAAGGGCAACAAAAATGATTCAGGGACTGCACAAGATGTTCTACTGGGATAGACTGAAAGAACTGAACATGTATTCCCTGGAACAGAGAAGAGAGAGGGGTGACATGATCAAAACATTCAAGTACATAAAAGGCATAAACCAGGTGCAGATAGACAATCTCTTCCAATTTAAGAAGGGCAGCAGAACCAGGGGACATGATCTATGGCTGCAAGGAGGGAAGTTCTCCACCAACACCAGGAAGTTTTTCTTCACAGAAAGAGAGGTGGATGCCTGGAATAGCCTGCCTGCAGAGGTGGTGGGGGCAAGCACAGTGGTAGGTTTCAAGAATGCTTGTGTAACCCCCCCCCCTACAAATGGGGGTTCCCGAAAAGTCTTCCTCGAGCTTGCCTAAATGCTCACTGCCAGGCTGGTGTCCTGCGTTTTAGCAGTTTAAATGTGATTGCCAGAGAGTGCCTGTATAGCCTCTGTGTACTATCTCTTTAAGAGCTAACTGGATTGCAGTCATAAGTAATCTGAGAGGGAGCTCTGTTGAAAGATGTAACTATTTGCTGAAAATCATTTAGAGTGATAATGATAATGTAGTTTGTCTAACCTGCCTTCTTTGCAGCAAGGACTTTTTTGTTTATCTCCACTATCTTGGTCCTGGACTGCGAATTGGATCAATCAGTTCTGGTGGGACCGAAAATGGAGCAGGACTACAAGAGCTATCTGGAGTCAAAATCTGTAAGAATTGTAGTTTTGGGCTTTTGGTGCCTTTTTGCATCTGAAGGGGGAGCCTTTGTTGTGACTGACAGACAGCTCAGCCAGTCAAACCTTTTGGATTCTGGGGAAAGTCCCTGGCTTGCTGGCAGTTGAGTCAGATCTCAGTTGGGAGCTGAATGAGCAAGAGCTTGAGACAATCAAGCAGCCATCTGAGTAGTTTCGCGTGACAGAACTGTGGAAAGGCCTGAGTTGTGACCGGCATGTCTGCCTGCTGCCCCTGAGAGGGAGAGAAGAGAATTATTTCTGACTAAATCCAAGTTTGTGAGAACAAAGTCAGCCACTGATTTTTTACCAGGCTCATACCTGAAGAACATCGGAGATTGCTGAATGCGATCAGCCTGTCAGGATTTCCAACTGCTTTTGAATCCCTGGTTTGTGCGGAGACTTTGCGATCGTGACTGGAGAGCGGTTTGCCTGGTACAGTAGAATTTCCTTACATGTAAATGTGCTGTGTATTGAAAGTGGATCGTGATTTGGTTCCCCACTGTGTGAACTGTGTTCTGCTTGCTGGTACTGTAGAATCCTTTACATGTAAATGTGCTGTGTATTGAAAGTGGGTCGTGATTTGGTTCCCCACTGTGTGAACTGTGTTCTGCTTGCTGGAAGCTTTATCCAGCCTAATCGGACTGAATCCACGTTCATCTCCATTTGGCCTGGGCCATGCCACACTGGTCCTGCCAGACTACCCCACTGCACAGAGAAAGCCACTGATGAGAGACCTGCCTGGGGATCAGCCCCCTGCTCCACGCTTGAACAGGAAAGACGCCTCGGCGAATCGTGTGGGCCCTGCTTCTCCTGGCACTCCAGATTAACCACCTGCTGTCTTGATTTTTGTCCAGCCTGTGTCCAGTCTTGGGTATTGTGAGTAATCATCAGGGTAGCTCCCTGCAACAACAGCCTAATCTAAAAGTGTGTCATCTGATGGTCTTGTTGTTTTCTTTTAGCGAACTGAGCCCTCTGGCTCCGGATTACAAATAGTATGTGTTGTGCATGTTGTTTTCTTCCATCACAGGGCCCCAACCAGCTGCAACGTTCCTGGCTACCCCACCATTCTCCATCTGGGTACCCAGAGTGTGTGACTGTTTATGGACCCTGAAGTGCATGCATAACTGTTTGATAGAGCCTTTAAAAAAATTAACCTGATTACACCCCTCCCTTATTCAAGCCCCTTAAATAAATCAGATCTAACTCTTTTTTGCATTTACCCTGACTGTGGTTCCAGTTTGTGCAAGAGTACTGTACTGCTGTTATTAGCTGTGCATAACCTTGGTTTACAGGGGGTCCCAGGGCCAGGCCAGAGGAAAGCCCTGGTGGTAAGTGCAAACAGTGTGGGTACCTGTGTGGTGTATCACGGGTATTGTGAAAGTGATTATTGTGTATTTTTCCTTCCACTAGTAAGGAAAGAGGGGGGTTACAGTGTCCCAGAGGGCTGTGCCCAGGTTAGCTTGACCACTACAAACCTTGACCTCTGGGTGGAGGCACCCGTTTCAGAACTCAAGTCCCTTAACCTGCTACTAGCCAAGCAGGCAGGGGTACAAGCCCTTGGAATAGTGCCGCCTAAGAGTTACATTTTGGAGGCTCACTGCTGGGATTTTGTGCCTTCTAGTGGCCAAAAATTATGAACTGGTGGTGTACTGAGCAGGAGATCGACTCCCAAAATGCTCTACTTATACTGGATATTCTCCTGGGTACCAGTAAAGACACTGTAGAGGGAGCACTCTCCAAAGTTAAATGTTTAAAAAAACCTGTGGTGGTGGGTCGAAAGGCTGATTTGATAGCCCAGACTTTCATAGCCTTGGTAGAGTGTAGTGACCTCGTGGACAGCTGTAAAGTGCCACAGACTATTGCCCCAGAAGGGGTTCCAGCTGCCTGGAGAGTGATAACAAAATACAATAAAGACCCCAGGGAGGATAAGCTCCCACTATTATCTGAGACTTTTGAGGAGAAATTTGCTAAGTTGTTGCTGGAAGAAGGGAAAACCGTAGAGGACTTTAAAAAACTATTCCTGCCACCTGGGGGTGTTCCATCACCAACACCCCCTCCCACTCCAGCACCTGTTACTGCCCCACCTTCTGTGCCCATGCCAATGCAGGCCCTTGTATCTGTACCTGCCATTAGTCACGACTCCTACCGAAGGCTGAGAATCTTCTAGGGCACCCTCCCGACCCCCAGGGTGAGAATGACTGGGAGACCTGGATAGACTATGTTGCCCCTCTAGTACTTGAATGGCAATGCTCAGAAGCAGAGAAACAAAAGAGTTTGAGTGAGAGCCTCCGAGGTCCTGCCCTGGCTACCATCCATGCCAAGTGGGCCAATAACCCCAAAGCAACTGCACAGGACTATCTTGATGCATTGGAAAATGTGTATGGAAGCCCGGATTCAGATGAGGCTCTGTGGTGGAGAGTAAGAAACACTCAGCAGTACCCAGGGGAGCCATTGTCTGTGTATGTACCTCAGCTTGAAAAGCTGCTACAAGAGTACTTCAGAAAGGGTAGTTTGCTGTCAAATGAATTAGATCGAACTAGGCTGGACCGGATCCTTAAGTCTGCTCCATTTTCAGAATTGTTACTACTTCAGTTGCGCCTTGCCACCTGACTGGAATTGCCCCCCTCCTGTGATGAGCTAATGAAAGAAATTCGGGGGGTTGAGCAAAGGTGACCCCGTGGGAGAATTGCACCCATTATCTGTTGCTGCTGCACAAGTGACCTAGAGTGATCAGCCAAGTGAGGCTCAGAGGCAAACGTCAGCACTTAACGAGCACTCTGAGAATGAAAAGGACTTCCCGCCTTGGGCCCAGCACTGGAAAGACGAGCTACTAAAGGAAGTCTGCGAGTTGAAGATGGGTGCCTCTGCAAGGGTTTGCCCCATGGAACACGATTCTGGTCCCTTTCAGGATGTGAGTGCCATGGGCGTGGGGCTGCACCCTCAGGCATTTGCTACTGAGGGTGGCTCCAAGGCTGAGATCACCGGATTGACTGTCAGTCTAAAGGAACTCTTAAAACACGTTGCACCAGATACTAGACCCCAATCTCCTTCTACTGCTTCAGTTCCTCATACGATGTTCTCTCCCAGGATGACCCAGGAGTCTATCATTTGTCACAACTGTGGAAAGGATGACCATATGAAAAGAGAATGCCGGTCTAAGAAGGACTTAGAAAGAGTAGTAAACAGACTTCAAGGGGAGCACCAAAAAACAAATCAATGGCCAAGAGGTGCCCGAAATGACCGCAGTGAGGGTTTGAGAAACCCTAACTCAAATTTCTTTGTGGCTAAATCGTCTGTCCAGGCCTCTGCTACTACCTCTCCTGACTGGTCCAAAATAGTGGGCCCTTCAATGGAGACTACAGTGACCATGAATGGTATTCATACTCAGGCTGTGCTTGACAGTGGGTCGCAAGTGACCACTGTATTCCAGGACTGGTATGGCAAACACTTATCTGATGTGCCTTTGCAATCCCTAGAAGGTCTATATGTGTGGGGCCTGAGCAATAAGTCTTATCCCTACCTAGGGTATGTGCATCTCTGGTTGTCTTTTCCTGCAATTGTAATGGGGGTGTAGAGGAGCGAGTAGAGACATTTGCCCTAGTGTGTCCCTCCACCGGACTGTATGATGGGGTCCCCCTGTTAACTGGGGCAAGCGCTCATATGTTTGGGAGACTGGTGCAACTCTGTCATGAGAAACAAGGGCAACGGACTAGGAGGGCCCTGAGAATTCTGTCTCTGATCAAGAGGGCCTATGATTTGCAACAGAAACCCGAGGAAGTAGATCTGGATGAACCGGTGGGGATCATGTGGAAAAAGGATCCCGATTCAATGGTACTGGCCCCTAACACCCAGTGTACCATTCAAGGGGAGGTACACCTCCGGAAAGATGTCAAGAACAAAATACTGATGCTGGATGTGCCAGGTGATGGAAAATTGCCAGAAGGATTATTGGTCAAGACCAGCATCTTGCCTGCTCATGCCCATGCCTATGCATGACGAGTGATGGTCCAGATTCACAATGTGTCAGATCGGGAGATCCGGGTGAACAGAGGGTGCACCCTAGCCATGGTACACTGTGCAGACACTGCAGTATTGCCCAGAAACAAGCACCCTGGTGAGAAGGAGAGAGTGACCCCAGATTTGTTTGACTTTGGTGACTCCCCGTTGCCAGCTGAATGGAAGGCTAGAATTAGCAAGAGACTTGCCCAGAGAGTCCAAGTGTTTTTGTTGAAGGAATGGGATGTGGGATGTGGGATGTGTCCAGGGTGCAGAGCATCACATACGCCTGAACCATGAACGGCCATTTCGAGAGAGGTCCCAATGCCTAGCCCCAGCAGACATAGATGATGTGAGAAGACATCTGCAGGAAATGCTTACTGCTGGAGTGATACAAGAATCCAGGAGCCCATACGCCTCTCCCATTGTGGTTGTGCGTAAAAAGAATGGGTCTGTGAGGATGTGTGTTGATTATCAAACCATGAACCAGCGGACTTTCCCAGACCAATACACTTTGCCTCGTATACAAGATGTCCTGGACTGCTTGAATGGGAGCAAATGGTTCTCGCTGTTGGATCTCCGCAGTGGATACTACCAGATCCCGATGGCCCCGGAAGACCATGAGAAAACAGCCTTCATCTGTCTGTTGGGGTTCTACGAGTTTCTGAGGATGCCACAGGGGATATCAGCCAGCCCAGCCACCTTTCAGAGACTGATGGAACGTGAGGTGGGAGATATGAATTTACTGGAATGCCTGGTGTATTTGGACGGTGTCATTGTGTTTGGGAGCACCTTAAAGGAGCATGAGAACTGACTGTTTAAAGTCCTAGACCGACTGGCAGACTTTGGCCTCAAGCTGTCCATTGACATGTGCCATTTTTTCCAAACCTCTGTGAAGTATGTGGGACACATAGTATCTACAAAAGGGAGAGACTGATCCCAGTAATGTTGAAGCACTGACTACTTGGCCCCAGCCCCATAATCTGAAAGAACTACAACGTTTCCTGGGGTTCTATGACTACTACTGCAGGTTCATAAAAGACTATTCCAAGGTATTTCACCCACTCTTGAACCTTACCCAGGGTTACCCTCCTACCAACCGTAAATACAAAAAATGGGCCTTTAAAGAACTAGAAAAAGTATACTTCCGCCCAGGTGAACTCTTCGGGCCCCGCTGGAAGCCCGACTGTGAAGCAGATTTCCATGAGATCATATACCAGCTCACCCATGCCCCCATCCTCGCCTATGCTGACCCCACCAAACCCTGTGTGCTGCATACAGACACTAGTCTGCAGGGTCTAGGAGTGGTGCTGTATCAAGACCATGAGGATGGTCTGAGACTAGTAGCTTTCGCCAGTAGGAGCTTGACCCTGTCCGAACGAAACTACCCTGTGCATAAGTTGGGAGTTCCTTGCGCTAAAATGGGCCATCACTGACCAGTTTCATGAATACCTCTATGGGGCAAAAATATTGGTGAAGACTGACAATAACCCATTGAGCTATGTACAGACTTCAGCTAAGTTAGACGCCACTGGGCACCAGTGGCTTTCTGCATTATCAACCTATGATTATGCTGTTGAATACAGACCGGGCCTGAACCATATTGATGCTGACACCCTATCACGAAGGTCCACTCCCAAGAGTGACTGGGTCAAGCTGTCTGAACCTGACATTTGAGCATTGTGCCAAAAGTTTGATAGGGATGAACAGATGTCTGCGTACACAGTGGACTGTTTAGTAGATTGCTTGGGCCCTTCTGGCACCTGCATACCAGCTGCTTATTGCCACTTCTCTGCTCTAGATATTATTGCACCACACAATTTGACAATGCACATTCAGTGTTCAATCCCCAAGATCCTATGATTCAGCCAGCACGTGATGCCCTGCGTGCAGGGAAATATGTGTCTTAAGTTACGTTCCACTGACTTGCCAACTGCTTTATTGTTTAAAGAAGGCCCCAGGTTGAAGTTGCTCAATCACTCGTCATATAGAGAGACAGTAGATCATAGTGGCAAAGTAGACAAGCAACAATTGGTCCTGCCCACGGCCTTTAAAGATTTGGTACTGAGGTCCCTCCACAATCACATGGGGCACCTTGGCATTGACAGAACCCTTGACCTGATATGCTCTCGCTTCTACTGGCCCAAAATGGGGGCCGATGTTGAGCACCATATAAAGACTCGTAGTCGCTGCCTGCAAAGAAAAGCCCTGCCTCTGAGGGCTGCCCCCCCTTGTTAATATTACTACCAGCACCCCCATGGAACTAGTCTGCATAGACTTCTTGTGTTTAGAACCTGATCAGCGGAACACTGGCAATGTGTTAGTGGTTACGGAACATTTCACACGGTATACACAAGCTTTTCCCACCAAAGATCAAAAGGCATCTACTGTGGCCAAGGTGCAGGTGGAAAATTTCTTTATCCACTATGGTGCCCCCCAGCGGATTTATTCTGATCAAGGCAGAGACTTTAAGAGTCAGCTACCAATGAAATGCTCTCTCTATGGGGGTGCGAAAGTCAAGAACCACCTCCATCACCTGCAGGGAGACCCTCAACCAGAACGTCTAAACCGCATCCTTCTAGACATGCTGGGCACCCTCCACCCAAAAGACAAGCATAAATGAAGCCAGCAGATTAGCAGCTTGGTACACGCATACAACTGCATGAAAAATTATGCTACTGGGTTCTCCTCCTACTGCCTCATGTTCGGGAGAGAGGCCCTGCTGCCAGTTGATGTCTGTTTTGTGGTCTCTCCAGATGGGGTCCGAGATGAAAGCTACTTGCAATATGTACGACAACTGGCCCAGACAATGGCCGCCAAGAGAAATCTAGCCAACAAAGAGAGGCATGATAAAAAAGTAAAGGTTCAAGAGCTTCGACCTGGAGACTACGTGTTGTTACGCAATCTGGGACTGCATAGTAAACACAAAATTGCTGATCGGTGGCACCATCTTCCCCATGTAGTAGTTGGAAAGTTGGATGATTTACTTGTGTACAAGGTGTGCCCAGAGAACAACTCCAAAGCTCTCAAGACCATGCACCGTAACCACTTGCTATCGGCCAAGTCATGATTGAGGCTGAACCCCCAGAAATTGAGCCCCCTGGGCCAGTGACTCGTGCTGCTGCAAAAAAGAGATGCAGTCAACCTACCCCAGTGGTCACAGATTTAAGGTTTCCTCCGCAGTAGGCCCAGAATGATAGTGACTGTCAGTCCACTTCTGACGAAAGTGAGTGCGACTATGCCTATTACCCCTCTTATGAACTGAGTCTGCTGTTTCGAGGTAACTCCATGATTAATTGTGGGGATGAAGCTGGGCCTTCTGGACTGCCTAACCCCCCCAGCTTTGCCCTCGGAGCTAGTGCTCCCTGAAAGTGAAGTGCAAAGTATTATGTCTGAAGATGCTGAGTCTCTGTGTATTGTGGAACTGTATGATTTGCCTGAGGGAGGGGATGATGGAATGAGTCTTTCTGGTGACATACCAGAACATGAAGAACACTATAAGAGTGCTGTCCACCCTCCTTCAGTGCCTCAAAGCTTGATTGTGCCTGAGCCTTCGCAAAATGAGTCAAGTGTTGTAGAAACAGATCTTGCAGAGCAAGGAGCCGACAGTGCCCCAAGTTTGGACACTCCCACCCAGGCAGAGGCACCCCTCATAAGTTATGAGAGTCCCCAGACCAGTGCTTAGAGTACAGAGACTGTAGTTGTCCCCCTCAGAAAGACTGGCCGAGCTGTCAAGCCAGTAGTATGCCTCAGTTATGATTCTCCCGGGAAGCCAGTGGATTTGCCTCTCAATGTGGTGCACAGAGGTCTTTATGTCTCACCAAGTTCACTGCCGAAATTGAGCTTGACAGCCAATTCCAGGTTACTTGTCTTTCCCTCTCACCATGGTGCCCCAGCCCTTCTAGCTCCAAGCTAGCTGATAGGGAAGGGCCACCTCTTGCATTATTTAAGGTACAAGAAGTTATTACCTGATTCAGTATAGTAATGTTCGATTTACCTGTGTGAACTATGCACAATGTGTTGTCAGAATGGATATAGTATCATGAAGTGTAGTGAACATGTATAGTAAAGTAATAAGTTTATGTCTACTGATACATGATGGTACAGACTTGATGCGGACACCAAGTTTTCTCCAGGCAGGGAAGGGTGTAACCCCCCTATAAATGGGGGTTCCCGAAAAGTCTTCCTCGAGCTTGCCTAAATGCTCACTGCCAGGCTGGTGTCCTGCATTTTAGCAGTTTAAATGTGATTGCCAGAGAGTGCCTGTATGGCCTTTGTGTACTGTCTCTTTAAGAGCTGACTGGATTGCAGTCATAAGTAATCTGAGAGGGAGCTCTGTTGAAAGATGTAACTATTTGCTGAAAATCATTTAGAGTGATAATGATAATGTAGTTTGTCTAACCTGCCTTCTTTCCAGCAAGGACTGTTTTGTTTATCTCCACTATCTTGGTTCTGGACTGCAAACTGGGCCAATCAGTTCTGGTGTGACCTAAAGTGGAGCAGAACTACAGGAGCTATCTGGAGTCAAAATCTGTAGGAATTGTAGTTTTGGGCTTTTGGTGCCTTTTTGCATCTGAAGGGGGAGACTTTGTTGTAACTGACAGACAGATCAGCCAACCAAACCTTTTGCATTCTAGGGAAAGTCCCTGGCTTGCTGGCAGTTGAGTCAGATCTCAGTTGGGAGCTGAATGAGCAAGAGCTTGAGACAGTCAAGCAGCCGTCTGAGTAGTTTCACGTGGGAGAACTGTGGAAAGGCCTGAATTGTGGCCTGCATGTCTGCCTGCTGCCCCTGAGAGAGAAAGAGAGAAAAGAATTATTTCGGACTAAATCCAAGTTTGTGAGAATGAAGTAAGCCACTGATTTTTTTACCAGGCTCATATCTGAAGAAGACTGAAGATTTGCTGAATGCGATCGGACTGTCAGGACTTCCAGCTGCTTTTGAATCCCCGGTTTGTGCAGAGACTTTGCGATTGTGACCGGAGAGTGGTTTGCCTGGTACAGTAGAATTTCCTTACATGTAAATGTGCTGTGTATTGAAAGTGGGTCATGATTTGGTTCCCCACTGTGTGAACTGTGTTCTGCTTGCTGGTACTGTAGAATCCTTTACATGTAAATATGCTGTGTATTGAAAGTGGGTCGTGATTTGGTTCCCCACCATGTGAACTGTGTTCTGCTTGCTGGACGCTTTATCCAGCCTAATCGGACTGAATCCGTGTTCATCTCCATTCTGCCTGGGTCATGCCACACTGGCCCTGCCAGACTACCCCACTGCACAGAGAAAGCCACAGATAAGAGAACTACCTGGGGATCAGCCCCCGCTCCACGCTTGAACAGGAATGACACCTCAGCGAATCGTGTGGGCCCTGCTTCTCCTGGCACTCCAGATTAACCACCTGCTGTCTTGATTTTCGTCCAGCCTGTGTCCAGTCTTGGGTATTGTGAGTAATCATCAGGGTAGCTCCCTGCAACAACAGCCTAATCTAAAAGTGTGTCATCTGATTGTCTTGTTGTTTTCTTTTCACAAACTGAGCCCTCCAGCTCCGGATTACAAATAGTGTGTGTTGTGCATGTTGTGTTCTTCCATCACAGGACCCCAACCAGCTGCAACGTTCCTGGCTAGCCCACCATTCTCCATCAGCGTACCCAGAGTGTGTGACTGTTTATGGACCCTGAAGTGCAAGCATAACTGTTTGATAGAGCCTTTAAGCAAATTAACCTGATTACGCCCCTCCCTTATTCAAGCCCCTTAAATAAATCAGATCTAACTCTTTTTTGCATTTACCCTGACTGTGGTTCCAGTTTGTACTAGAGTACTGTACTGCTGTTATTTGCTGTGTATAACCTTGTTTTACAGGGGGCTCCCAGGGCCGGGCCAGACGAAAGCCCTGGTGGTAAGTGCAAATAGTGTGGGTACGCGTGTGGTATATCAGGGGTATTGTGAAAGTGAGTATTGTATATTGTGCATTGTTCCGGCCACTAGTAAGGAAAGAGGGGGGATTACAGTGTCCCGGAGGGCTGTGCCCAGGTTAGCTTGACCACTACCAACCCTGACCTCCGGGTGGAGGCACCCATTCAGAACTCAGGCCCCTTAACCTGCTACTAGCCAAGCAGACAGGGGTAGTAGCCCTTGGGATAGTGCCACCTAGGGGTTACACTTGGGACTGATACAAGGGAACCCTCAAACCCAAGGGGAGTTAGAAGGTTAAGCTAAAAGACAATGGGCAGACTAGATGGACCTGGTTGTCTCCTTCTGCCATCAACTTCTATGTTTCTATGGAATCATCCATTGCTGAACCCGACCCAAAATTACCACCAGGAGAGAATGAGTTAAACATGAGGCATTACCATGGCCCAACAGAAAAGTGGCAGTTGCATACAAAGAGGAGAATAAGCGGCCAGTTTAAACATATATATATATTTATATATATATATATATATATATATATATGGGATATGACATGGGTGAGAGTGAGATAGTAGAAATATCTACACACGCTACAATTGATCTCTTGACCTAATGAGTGGCACAGTCACAAGTGAGATCAGAAGAGGTCAAGTATGGCAAGAGACGATTCTTCTGCTGTCTCACTGTCACCCATGCCATATTTGATTTAAGCAATAATGATTGAAAAGCCAGTAATTTCTGAAGGATTAATGACCGGTTGGGGTGACGGGTGGCCTGAGGCACAGCCAAGGGGCCACCTTCCCCTAGCCGGTTGTTAATCCAAGGAAATGACTGGCTTCAAGGTTGTTATTGTGATTATAAGTCTAAATTGCAAAAGCAACTTTCTTGTTAGGCTCATGAATAATTAATCAGACTTATAATTGTACATTAGGTGTTTAGCTGGTGCTGTCATGGAAAGGATCAAAAGTTACAAAAAGAAAAAGTACAGAACGTAAACTGTTGCCCTTCTGATGAACGGCTCAACACAAGAGAAGCAAATCGATACATTGCAAATCAGTAACAAATCAATGCAATAAATACAGTACAAGTCAGGACAATCAAAATACATGTGAAACAGAAAGCAACTAAGTCTACAATGCATCTCCCATCTGCTGGCTTTTGTGCTGCACATTGCTATTGGGAGGCCATCAACATTGTTAAAGCTGCTCTCTGATTGGTGTAGTATTCCACTGTGACATACCCAGCACTGCAAGATAGTAGTAGTACTATCATGCAAGTTGGTCATAAGATAGTAGTTTTATCTTGGCCAATCCAGACCCACACATGTTGTATAAATTTGTATTTCCTCTCATACATAAAGTAGCAGTATAAGTGAGTAGGTGGAGGAAAGAGATTTTTAGTCAGAGTTTTGGGGCACTTTGAGATTTTTCTTTAAATTTGTACCAGATGGTGTGGGGGAACCTAGCTCAGGAAATTAATCTTGGGGGTGAGTAGATGAAAAAAGCCCTGTGAATCAGTGTGGCTGGGTGAGGAGTTACCAGGCTTAGTAGGGATAGGCAATCGGGGAACACCAGGAAGTAGGAAGTGGAGATAAATGAAGTAACGCCCAGCAAGTCCCATCACACTCGTAACCCATTATGTGAGTGGCACAGAGCAGGAGTGGAGCATCTGCCTTGAACACATCTGTAGGGCGTCCACAGATTGTCCACAGGACACTCTGCAGGGGGACATGAGACCAAAGTAAGGTGGTAACACATTACTGGATACTGTTTACAACAGCTAGGGGGAAGGTAACTACAGGTTGGGAAAGGAGCAGTACACACCCAGGATACAGCACGCACCAGTAGGAGGGTTAAAAAAAAAGGAAAACAAGACACGCTATCTAGGGGTAGGGTAACAAACTGGTTTCAGGGAAGCAAGTGGGAGAGGTAGGAGTCCAACATGAGAAGGAAGGAGGCAGAAGGGTACACAGAAGTTTGGATAGACACTGGACAGAAGAAGGAAAGAGCATGGGCGTGGTGCAGTGCAGTGCAGTGGATGTGGGGCTGAAGTCTTTCAGGACACCTTCTGGAAACTGAGGTACTCACCCATTTGTACTCACCTCTGTGGGTTATGGACAGAGGTTGCTGAACTCCAGGTCAAACTGGCAAGGGTAGAGAGGATCTTCTGACCCATCCAGGGGCCATCAAGTCTGCCGCTGCTCCCCAGACGATGTCTAGGCAAAGGCGGAGCAGATGGAGCTTGGGGGTCTCTGGGAGGGTGGGGGTAGCAGGAAGGGTGCATGCTTCTCAGCCTGTAACACTGCAGAATCCTTTTGCTGTACTGGCAAGACTGGGCAGCTGAGAAGAGGTGCCCATTGCAGTGGAAAGGAAGGAAGGAAGGAAGTGGGGGGTCCTCAGAAGTGAAGGGTTCAAGGAGGGAGTAAGAGGCCCCAACCAAGGAGGAGGGAACTGCCGGTGGGGACTCTTGTGTTAATAGGATAGACTTGGGAGCGGGGAGAGGAAGGGATAGGGAGGTGGTGTGCCTGAGTGATGCTTTAGCTTGGAGGGATGGAGAGTGTATCCAGAGGATCGCTAGGGCAGCAAGAGATGGGAGTCAGCTAGACATCACTGTCCACCGACAAATGACCTGGCAAGCGACAGGATAGGGGTAGTGCAGGGTAATTTCCAGGAGTTGGGGAGGGGCCTTAAGCAGGTAATACACACAGTGGCTTTTTCCAAGCTGTTACTTGTGTACAGCCGGGTAGATGCAAGGGTATTACGCAGCAGTAGACTTAACAATTGGTTGAAGGCATGGTTCATGGAGGAGGGCTTTAACTACATCAGGTACTGGGGGCCAGCCTGGAAACATATAGGCTTCTATAAGGGAGACAGCCTGCATCCTTCCAGGAACAGGGATCGTAGTCCTTGCTGGGAGGTTTAAATGCTACTTGAACGAGCATTTAAACTAGGTGGGGGGAGTCAGTAAAACAAAGGGAGGCAAAAATTGTGCCCCCCCCCCCGGTGATGGAGCAGAAGGGAGAGAGGGCGCAAGGGGAGAAAACTCCTTTAGGGATGGAGCACAGAAAGCAGGAATGGGGACAAGACAGAAGAAAAGGGTGTAAAACTCAGGTAAGAGAGGGTAGAGGATTGAAAGAGACAAGGAATGGGGAAATTAAAAGGTAAGAGGAAAGTCAGGGGGAGCTTCAGGAAAAAAACAGCCAGAAATGGTAAGAGGAAGCAAGCCAGGAAGAAGGAAAGTGTGCAGAGCCATGTGCGTCAATGCAAGGCATCTTGGAAACAAAATTCCAGACCTGGAAGCTATCATGGCAGAGGCTGACCTGGATTTTATGGCCATTACGGAGTCGGGGGGGTGCACTAAGAACCACGATGGGGACATGGCCTTACTGGGCTACTTTATGTTTAGGTGAGATGGAGCAGGGAGGAGTGGAGGGGGGCTGTTACATATGTGAGGGATAGAATCAATGCCATGAAGGTACAGGGGCACCAAGACGAAAAGGAATGGCTGGAGGTGCTGTGAGTCACCCTGGAGACAGACTCCAGGGCGACTGTCTGCTAAGCCTCCAGCACAAGGAAAGGAGTTGGATACAGCACTTGGGGAAGCCATCATCAGAATGGCGAGTATAAGGGGGGAGGTGTGTGTTGCTACTTGATGACTTCAGTCTACCGGATGTGCAGTGGAGCCTTTAAGATGCAGCTTCTGCAAAGACTTGCACTATCATTAACTCCCTACAAGGGGGTTTTCCCAGGCAGCTTTCGAACCCACTGGGGCACTGCTGGACCTGGTGCTTAGAAATAGGGACAGCATTGCAGAAAGCACAGTGGGCAGTTCTCTGAGTATAAGTAATCACCATACAAAGTGTTTAACATTAAGACAAAAACAGATTCTAATTGTTCTATAAGAGTTTCTTATTTATTTTTGTAACCCCTAGGTGCATACCTCTCAACCTTTCTTCACCAAAATGTGTTACAAGATGTGTGACAAATGAGCAGAATGTGGGACATATCATCAAACACAGCACTGCAAGCTCAGAACACTATGGCTATCAGTGCACTAGTGTTCATAATGTTTGCTGATAATTGAACACAACAGATAATTATGAATTTCTGCTTTAAAACCTCTGTGAGAAATGTGGAATATCACTACATCTATGTGGGACAAAGGATTTCTGAGGGTTAAAATGAGTGACGTACCTCGTAATGTGTGACAGTTGAGAGGTATGCCTAGGTGGTGCTATCCCAAGGGCTACCCCTGCCTGCATGGCTAGTTGCAGGTTAAGGGGCCTGGGTACTGAAACGGGTGCCTCCACCCGGGAAGTCAGGGTTGTTAGTGGTCAAGCTAACCTGGGCACAGCCCTCCGGGACACTGCAACCTCCCTCTTTCCCTTCTAATGGCCTGAACAATATACAATAATCACTTTCACAATACCCCTTATTCACCATGCCATTACCCACACTGTTTGCACTTACCACCAGGGCTGGTTCCTCTAGCTCGACACTGGAGACCCCCTGTAAAACAAGGTTATGCACAGCAAATAGCAACAGTACAGTACTTTTGGCACAAACTGGAACCAGTCAGGTTAAATGCAAAAGGAGTTAGATCTGATGTATTCAGGGGACCTGAACAAGGGAGGGGCGTAATCAGTTTGATTTGTTTAAAGGCTATATCAATCAGGCAGTTATGCATGCACTTCAGAATCCCTACACAGTCACACACTCTGGGTATCAAGGTAGGAAAATGGTGGGCTAGTCAGGAATATTGCCCTGGGTAGGCCAGCGTTGCGGCTGGTTGGGGCCCTGTGATGGAAAAAAGCAACATGCACAACCCACACTATTTGTAATCTGGAGCAGGAGGGCTCAGTTCACGACAGAAAAGACAACAAAGCAATCAAATGACAACACCTTAGATTAAGCTTTTGTTGCAGGGAGCTACCCTGATGTTTACTCATGATACCCAATACAGGACACAGGCAAGACGAAATCGAGACAGCAGGCTGTTGAACTGGAGTGCCAGGAGAAGCAGGGCCCATACGAATCACCAAGGCATCATTCCCGTTCAAAGCGTGAGCTGGGGGCTGATCCCCAGGCAGGTCTCTCGTTGATGGCTTTCTCTGTGCAGCGGGTAGTCTGGCTGGGCCAGTGTGGCAAGGCCCAGGCCCAATGAAAATGAATACAGGTTCGGTCTGTGGGAGCTGGATGCAGCCTCCAGCAAGCAGAACACAGTTCAGCACACAGTGGGGAACCAAATCTCAACCCACCAACAGCTCACAGCACATTTACATATACGAAATTCTACTGTATGAGGCAAATTGCTATCCGGTCGCAATTACAGAGTCTCTGCACAAACCAGGAGTTCAGAGGTGGCTGGAAATCCTGACAGGTCGATCGCATTCAGCAAATCTTCGGTCTTCTTCACGTTAAAGCCTGGTCACAGTCCAGTGGCTTAAATCATTCTCACAACTCGGATTCAGTCCAAATCAACTCTATTTTCCCTCTCAGGGACAGCAGGCAGACAGGCAGGCCAAAACTCAGCCCTTTCACAGTTCTCCTGCGCGAATCCATGCAGGATTGCTGCTCGACTATCTCGAGCTGTTACTCCTTCACTTCCCAACTCAGATCTGAACTGAAACTTCAAGCAGTCTGGGACTTTCCCCAGGATCCAAAAGGTTCAGTTGACTGATTACTCTGTCAGTCAAACAAGGGCTCCCCCTCCAGGTTCATTTAGGTGTCAAAAGCCCAAAACTACAATTCCTGCAGAATTTTGCTCCCACAAAGCCCCTGGAGACAGGCTCCATTTTAGAGTCCCCAAAGGTACTGACTGGCCCATTTCTGCAGTCCTGGTCCAAGATGGTAGAGATAAACAGAAATGTCCATGCTGCAATGAAGGCAGGTTAGACAAACTGCAATATTATTACTATTCTAGTATAACCCCCCGGCAAATTGGGGTTTCCAAAAGTCTTCCAGGAGCTTGCTTGAATGCTCCAAGCCTGGATGGTGTTCGGCGTCTAAGCCAATTATCTGTGAGTGCTATTAGAGCCTCTGGTACTGTCTCTTTAAGAGCTGTCTGCTTGCAGACATAATTAATTTGGATGAGGGTCCGTGTGTTTCCCTGCTTGAGTCCCACTCAAGCTGCTGCCAAATCGCTCCATTTCTGCCGTCACTAAGTGGGCAGAGTGAGCACTTTTCAAAGATGTAACTGTTTGCCAGAAATCATTTAGAGTAATAACGAAAATACAGTTTGTCTAACCTGCTTTTCTTTGCAGTCAGAACTGTGTTTGCCTAGTCCCCCATTAGGTTTTGAACTGCTGAACTGGCCCAATCAGTGTGGGGGGACCTGTGAAATGGAGCCTGCTGCTGGCAAATCAGAACTTGGACTCTCATTGTGGAGCCAGCCACTTATGTACTGTATGGCCAATGCTTCTGGGAATTGTAGTTTGGACTTCAGCGCCTTTTTTCCACCAACAGGGGAAGTTTACTATGAGTGACAGCCAACCCAACCAACTGAACTGGAAGGAACTCAAAGGAAATGCCCGGCTCTGCCTACTGGAAAGATCAGATCAGTTTGGGGCAGTGAAGAGGCAAGGAGCTGTGAGCTTCTGCGCTGTATAGTTCCACACAGTAAGCGCATGTAAGGCCCTAAGTTTCGGTCTGCAACTTGTGCAAGCGCCTGTTCAGACTGAATCCGAACCTGTGAAGAGAATCAAGGAGATCTGAAGAGTAGAAACCAGGCTCACCCTGTAGAAGACTGGAGAAATTGCTGAATCAGCATACGGTCTGTCAGGAACTGAATCTGCTGTGTGTTCTCCGGTATTGTGCAGTAATTACGATCAGGATTGAGAAGCAGCCTGCCTGGTATAGTCGTTTCTTTTTACATATAAATGTGTGTAGTGCTTGTGGGGAATCACGTTTCAAATCCCCTGTACAGTGAATTGAGTGCATGAAGCTGGAAGTAAACCCCAGTTTAATCCAGACTACATCCGTTTGCACTAAACTGCAGGGGGTCCAGTCACAAGGACCTTGTCCACATTGTGTGCTCCTCCTGGCAATCCAGGACAATCAGCCTTCCATCCAGTTCCCAGCCTTGAGTCTGTGAGTACAAAGCAGGGTGGCTCCCTGCCAACTTGTTTATCAATTCGCAAGTGTGTCATCTAATTGTTGCTTTTTTTCATTTCTTCATGAACTGAGCCCTCCGGCTCCGGATTACAACTGGGTGTTGTGTAAGTGTTTTTTCCATCACAGGGCCTCATCCGGCTGCACCGATCCTGGCTAGCCCCCCCCACCATCCTGGGTACCCAGTGAAAGTGACAATTTGGGACTCTGAATATGCACAGAGTACTGTGATTATTAATGTGTTTAACCTAATTAACCTGATTCCCCCTTCCTTGTTACAGCTGCTTAAATAATTCAGATCTGTTGGTTTTCAGCAAAGTTACACTGACTGAGGTATTCGTTTACATTGAAGTATTGTACTGTGGTTTTTGCACTGTATCATCTTGTTTTACAGGGGATCCCCAGAGTCCAGTCAACAGAGCCAGTCCTGGGGGTAAGTGTACATTGTGAAGATATTCCTAATGCATTGTGTGGACCACTAGTGGGAAGAAAGTGGGGTTACAGTGTCCCAGAGGGCTGTGACCAAGTTAGTTTAACTACTGGAAACCCTGACCTCTGGGTGGAGGCACCCGACATTGGACCTAGGCCCCTCAACCTGTAAGTAGTTAAGTAGGCAGGGGTAGTAGCCCTTGGGATAGCGCCACCGCGGGGTTACACTAATAAATGATCAGCAAACAAGTACGTCTTCTAACAGAGCTCCCTCTGTGCTAATAGCGATGGCAGAACGGAGCGATTATTTGGCAGCCCGGACGGGACTCAAGCATAGAAACACTCAGCCCCCAACCCCTGATTAATTATGACTACAACTCAGGCAGCTCTTAAAGAGACAGTACACAGAGGCTATACAGGCACTCTCTGGCAATACATTTAAACTGCTAAAACGCAAGACACCAGCCTGGCAGTGAGCATTTAGGCAAGCTGAAGGAAGACATTTCAGGAACTCCCATTTGTAGGGGGGTTACATTTTATTTTTTATTTACTGAGGTCTTGGATTACACCAGTGAGCAGATGCTCATTTATAGGTTCCACGTCAGTTACATAGACAATACAATACAGAAGACAGGGTTACATATGGTACAGGTAAGTTACAAGGTACAACAGCATTAAACAGCTTAGGCAGTGTAGCAGCTAGCCGGCGTCGGAGGTTAACATCCTTCTTGGAAGCTCTCCCAAGGTGAGGAAAAAGGCGGGATTGCAAACATGGGTGGAAGGAGTAAGGTAGTTGGGAGCATCTGAGGGGGTAGGGAAGTGGGAGCGATGTCATGATTGGGGGCGGGTTGGTGTCACCTAAAGTGCTGGCATTGGGGTCCCTCAACCCAGTGAGTTGTCAGGAGGTAAGTGTAACTAGTTGGTTGATGCTCCAGGAGGGTGCTAATGGTAGCAGTCACATTTACTAGATTTTACTAGGTGCTGCCGGAGTCTGCATTTGAATGATCCAGTAGATGTGGCATTGATAACGTCAGGAGGTAAGGCATTGGTTTATAGTGGAGCACGACAGTAAAAGGCACATTGTGCCAGGGCTGTGTGGCATCTGGGAACTTTGTAGGTCTAAGTGGAAGAGTTCCTTGTGGGTCGAATGCTTGAGTGTGAAGCTAGGAGGTTCTGGACCCCTGTGGATAGTTGGTTGAGGGAGCATTTCTTGGTGATGAGGCAGGTTTGGTAGTTTATTCTGTCCTTCAGTTGTAGTCAACCTGCCCAGGTGTAGAACTCACAGGTGTGCATTAGTCTTTCTGCACCTGTGAGCAGTCAGACCACCTTTGTTTCGTGCAGTGGTGATGCGGTTTAGGGCTGTGTCTGTCGCCGACCTGTAGATTGCCAGGCCACAGTCGATGAGGGAGACTATCAAGCTGTTGATGGCCAGGTTCACTGCCTCATGTGTTAGGCAGTGTCTATGACTGCATAGGATCCCTATTCTTGTATAAATCACCCTTACTGTGTTGTCGATGTGTCAGGCATACGAAAGTGTAGAGTCGAGTGTGATGCCCAGGTACCTGAACTGCAGGACGTGTTCCAGTGAGTCCCCATTGGCATTCCTGATTGAAAGGGGGGAGGCCTTATGCTTGCTCAGTGTGCTGGTGAACATCATAGTCTTAGTTTTTTTGTAGGTCATGACTAGTCTTTGATCCGTAAACCATTTTTCAGCTGCTGAGAACCCCTTTTGGAGATCCACCACCAGTTATCCGGGATTAGTTTCTGGTTTTCTTTTTCTGCAGATGTTTTATTTTTCATTTTCAAGTTGTTTGCTGCATGTCCCCTAACCAGCCTCCGCCCACAAAAGCCACTCTGTTTTAGCTCTCAGGGTTCCCAGGGAAAATGGGGAAAACAGGGTGCTTTGAATTGATTTTCCTATGGCTAGTACCCATATTTCATTTCTTTCTTTCAATGTAAATGGCCTTACCAACCCCGTTAAACGCAGCAAAATTTGTCTTTTATTAAGAAATCTGGAGCGGACTTTTGCTTGCTCCAAGATACCCATCTGTCCAAGTCAGAACATGAGAAATTAGTGACATTTGGATTTTCTCATGTCATCGCTTCATCATATAAAAATTGCATGTGGAGAGGGAGAAGGGAGATGAGATAAAATAAAAATAAATAAATAAAATGGTACTCTCTTCTGCTCTCCATGTCTGTGAACAAACCAATAAACTAGCCTCTCAGGCACAATCTCCTGACCTCCAATCAGGGAACATTGTTGTATCCAAATCTCAAGTCCCTCCACCTCAAGGCATGGCTCTTGAGGAGTTAGAGTACGCAGACTTAAACCTTTCTGAAGCTGTATTAACTATCTTAAAAGGTTATAGAAAACCTTCCACTAAGAAAACCTGTTCTTCTAAATGGAAGAGTTTTTCTTTTTGGTGCTCTGGTAGGAATTTCATCCCAAATAATGCATGAGTATCAGTTGTATTAGATTATCTCAATCATTTGCATTCACAGGGTTTACAACCCAGTTATTTAAAGGTTCATCTTGCAGCAGTATCTGCCTACCTCTCTGCTAGGGCAAAGGTGTCAGTAGCATCAGATCCCATTTTCAAAAGGTTCTTTAAAGGTCTGATGCATTTGCATCCACCTCACAGGGAACCAGTGCCTGCCTCGGATCTTAATGTATGTATAGCTAAGCTAATGGGAGCTCATTTTGAGCCCATGGCTACAGCCCATCTGAAGTATGTTACTTGGAAAAGTTTTTTTAGTAGCAATTACCACTGCAAGACGAATCAGCGAGCTCCAGACTCTCTGTGTTGACCAGGACTACATCTCATTCCATAGGGATAAGGTAGTCCTCAGAACAAATAGACAATTTCTTCCCAAAGTGGTTTCAGACTTCCATCTGAACCAATCAATCACTCTGCCTGTCTTTTTCACAGACCATACTAGTTCTGGTGAAAGAAGACTGCATAGTATGGATGTGAAAAGAGCTCTCAGTTATTACATTACAGGTACTAAAAGCCAAAGGCAAGATAAAAAACAACTTTTCCTTCCATATGGGGATGTAGGAAAGGGCAAAGCAGCCTCAAAAAGATCCATTTCTCGATGGATTGTCCAGTGTATTCAATTCTGCTACACTAAAGCAGGTAGGGAGCCCCCAGCTGGGTTGAGGGCACACTCTACAAGAGGAACAGCTGCCAGTCTTGCAGCTGCCAGGGAGGTTCCCTTAGCAGATATTTTCAAAGCAGCTACCTGGAAATCAGTACACACCTTTACAAAGCATTACAACCTGGATATTTTGTCCAGAAGTGATGTCTAGTAACAAACCAATAAACTTGCCTCTCGTACAGAGCAGAAGAGAGTACCGTTTTATTTATTTATTTTATCTCATCTCCCTTCTCCCTCTCCACATGCAATGTTTTGCTGTTTTATCACTGAATCAGTGTATTTTAATTGTTTGTAAAAATGTTGTGCAAGCTGTCTGTATTCTTCAGTCTATTGTTACTCTCTGTACAAACTGTACCCGGGTCGCACCTGGAAACGAGCCTCGGCTCAGTGTGCCTTTCCCAGTCATCAAATTTTAAACAAATAAAATAAAATAAATAAAGGGAGGTGCTGCAGAGGTACAGTGATATTGGTGCCAAAGCGAGTTTCCTTTGAAATGAAGGCATCTTTGGTTGATTTGGAGGGCTGTTATGCACTTTTTATATGGGTTTTATCAAGGGCAATTGGTTACTATAGCCTCTATTAATGCACCCCCAGGATCAGATTATGTTTTTGAATGGACAAAGGGTATTTTAATTATTGGAGGGGATCTAAACCTAGTCCTAAATGAGCATCTAGACTCAACCTCGGGGGTAACTCAGGTGGACCGCAGGGTGGCTTCCAAGGTAGAAAAGTTAATAGGGGAATTGGGCTATATTGATGCCTGGAGGCACATACACGGCCGAGAGAGAGAGAGGTTATACTTTTTATTCAGCAGTGCATAAGGTTTACATACAGACAGATTCCCCCCAAGGAAAATGTTCCACAGATACGAGGGTGGATATTGGGAAAATGCTCCTGTCGGATCATGCCCCTCTTTTTTTTACAAGTTAATTTGGGACAGGCTAGGAAGAGCTCTCTGTGCCATCTCAATCTGTCACTTGTGCATGAGGAGGCAGTACAGAACTCAGTTAAAGAGACAATCAGAGAAGCCCTGGAAACTAATGATACCCCAGAAGTTTCCCCTGCTATCCTATGGGACATGATCAAGGTGATAGGGGAAAACTTATAGCTCTCTCTGCAAATCGGAAAAAACAGAGGGAGGCTCGGAAGAGCACATTACAAGATCAGATAAGAGAACTAGAAACCTTACAGAAAAAACATTATGAAGCCCACCGAAAGAAAATGTTACAAAAGCTCAAGAGGGAGCTTCACACTATTTTGGATTATCGAGTAGAGCAGAATTTATTATATATGAAACGACGATATTATGAGGGTGGCCCCTGGGCACTCCGCTTATTGGCCAGCCAACTACATCAGCGGAGAGCTAATGCCACAATTAATAAAACTGTCCACCATATTACCAAACAACACCTGGTTACTACCATTGATATAGCTGAGGCCTTTACTACTTATTACAGGACCTTATACAGTGCTGGTGCCCCCCGATTTGGTCCAGATCCAATGTTTTTTAAACACTTTGAACCTTCCACAGGTTGGGCAGGAAGATGTGGCAAAATTAGTAGCATCTATAATCTAGGCTGAGATACATGCAGAAACAACCCACCTAAAGTCTGGGAAGTGCCCTGGTGCTGACGGGTTCCCAGTGGAGTTCTATAAGCTCTTCCGGGGGCTGTAGTCCCCTTACTAAGTAGGGTCTATAATTATTTGTATGGAGAAGATGGGGTGGTTGCTCCTTCATGGATGCAGGCAGTGATGATGGTGTTGCCCAAGCTGGCCAGGGACCCCCTATTATGTACATCTTATAGGCAGGACCCCGTGTTTTCTGCGATTCTGCGGTTGCAGCAGTGGGCGCAGAATTCAGGGCTGACCGCAGAAATCAGTGCTTGCCGCAGAAATTAGGAAAACCAGCCATACAGTCGTAGAAATGCTAACTATGCTATGCGATCCCACAAGGAAAGGGTATAGCTATGGATATGTTATATACGCCATGGCATTCATGCTCATTAGAAGGGGCAGCAAACTGATGCTGTCTACTACAAAGCCAAAAAGCTAGTGGCCACATGGCATCTTGACTTATACTGACTCTTGTTACGTAACTCCATCCATCTATTCATCCTCTCTCATACACACTGCACTTGGGGCTCCCCCCCTTTTTTTCTTCAACTCTTACGTTGCTCTAACACCTTGACAACTAGCAGGTCCCCTGTCGGGCACAGTATTTTGTCTGTTCTTACTTACGTATCATACTGCATCTAGTAAATAATCCAGTGCTAGTATTTGTTGTCTCCTGCTATACTTTGTTTAATCACCACTTGTACCTAAATGTTTATTCCAGTCTTGTTATTTACATTATTACTTGTACTCCTTGTATAATTCTCTCACCTGTTTGTCTGAATTGTCCTGATGTGGAACCTATGTAAAGAGCTCTGAGCTCAAATGGTTTATCTGAGAACTCAAAGAAATCCAGTATGGTGGTGGTGGTGGTGGTGGGGAATGAAGCAAGAGTAGCAGAGCTTGATTAGATCCACGGCAGTTATGATTTGCTGCTGTGTATGTGTGGGTGAGGCTAGCTCATGGGGCACACTGAATCCTTGGAACATGAATCTGGAAGGAAGAACTGGAAGGCAAGCAGTAGTCAAGAAGTGAGAAGATTCAGAAGTGGAATCGATCTTGGTGTGGTGACAGGTATCGGAGGAGGAGCTGACTGCAGAAACATAAGGCTGTCAGCAGACTGAGCAGAAGACTCGGTCCCTACCAGTGGACATCGATCACAGTTTTGATTTGTAGGCTGTAGATCTGTACCTGCAAGTGTGAGAGTAATTTTTTGGCAGATTTTAACCTGCAGCCCAAGTGGTGGCATCAAGCTCAGTTCTTAAGCAGGGTCAAGTTCCCCAGCTGCAGCAGAGTTGGGAACCAGGGTATACTAGAACTGAAGCAAGCAGGTATGGAAGTAAATTGGAATGGAGAGTTTGATTGCTGCTATATATAAGTGAAATGAGGGTCACTGACTGAAGAACACCACAACCCCCTGAGTTGCAAGGAGATGAGAACATGCTAACCAAGATTACTGCAGCTTAATAAGAATGACCTGCTTGCATTTTTTAGTGTATCCCCCAAAAGAAAAATCAGGAGTCAACAAATCCTACAGATAGTGCAAGTTACACCCTCCTTCGCTGTTATAGGAAGACAACCCCCCCCCCCCCAAACACACAGATTTGCACACTCATCATGTTTGTTGCAAGGCAGTTGGGGTATTCTTAGTTTAAAAAAAACTAATAATCTAAAAGAACATTGGTCAAAATCAGAAAAAAATGGCTTTCAAGTTGGAGTCACTTTTTATATCTGCTAAATGTAAATATATACCAGAAGAAATCCAAGCAGATTTTGCCTTCTGCGTAGTTTTAGTCAAGTGTGTATGTCCACCTCTGATTATAACCTAGGAGAACAGCAATGGCCACCAATTTCCAGAAGAACAGGTGAGCCTTCAGATTCAGGGTGGGAGAGAAAATTCATTAAAAGAGAACACTGATGCCCATGGCTGCACCAGGTTTGGGTTATTGCAGTTTAATATTTGTGATAAGAAGACTACATACTGATAAATGGCCTGCTGTTCCATTTTCAGTGTAGCAGAGTGGTTGCATGAGGGCAGTCAAAGGGTTAACTAAGACTTAATCCCATTGAAAGTATGCAGTTCAACCACAATTTATATGCCACAGAATGGCCACAGAATCAGCAGTTGTTCTGCCGCCGAAAGTATGAGGTTCCACCGCAGAATGTAGGTCCACTTTGCTACCCTGCTTATAGGCCAATCTCGATCTTTAACACGGACTATAAAATTTTGGCTGGCATAATCACCAGGTGCCTGGAGAAAATCATTCCACAGATTATACACATAGATCAGATGGGTTTTGTCCCGGGCTGTCAGGCGCGGACAATATACGTCGAGTCGTTCACATTATAGATCACTTATCTAGTAGCAAGCAACCAGCCCTGGTGATGAACCTTGATGCAGAAAAGGCCGTTGATAGGGTCATTTGGCCTTATCTACAGGCATCCCTGGCTGGCTTTGGTTTCCCAGAGGTCTTTTGTCGCCTTGTGTCCCGGCTCTATGCTGCCCCTAGAGGTTGTGTTTGCCTGAACGACTGTGTGGGAACATCTTTCCAATTCGTGAGTGGGACCAGGCAGAGCTGCCCCCTCTTCCCCCTTTCATTTGCACTTTTTATAGAGCCCCTAGCCCAAGCCATTTGTCTTGATCTCAGGATACGGGGAGTGGAGTTGGGTGGGACCGAACACAAACTAGGCCTATATGTGGATTATATAATACTTTTTTAAGTAGTCCTGAGGTCTCTTTCCCAGAGATATTTCAACAGATACAGTCCTTTTCTGAAATCTCGAGGTACCTTTTAAACACATCCAAAATGAAAGTACTGACATTTTCCTACGAAGTATCTCCAAAAATGCAGAGGGACTACTCCATGTGGTGGGACTTAACTAAGATGAAGTACTTAGGGGTATATCTCAGAGTTAGCCCTGCCTCCCTTTTTCAAGATAATTATACAGGCTTAGTAAGTGCCATTAATCAGGATTATAGGCGTTGGGCACACTTGCCTATGCCCTTGCACTCTAGAGCACAGGTGAAAGAGATGAATATTCTTCCAAGATTTTTATACCTTTTTCAAAGTGTCCCCTGTCTCGTTCCACATTAAAACTTAATGGCTTGGCAGAGGCGGCTGCTTGCATACGTCTGGGGCTCAGGTAAACGAGTTAAAAGGCAAATTTTAATTTCCTATACTTGTAGGTGGTGATTTCAATTTAGCTTTGGAAGCACATTTAGACAGAAGTAACTCTTCATTTGATTCCCACCCCAGAAGTATTTCTGCACTCTCAATGCTAATGAAAGACTTTGGTCTCACTGACATTTGCAGACTACACCATCCTAGACAGCGCGACTATACTTTTTACTCACCGCTTCATAAATCTTATAGCAGAATTGACTACTGGTTTTCTTCCCCATTCATCACTGAAAAAATTATCGACACAACTATCCTCCCGATTACTATATCAGACCATTCTCCTATAAAATTATATCTTATTTGGGGCCCGGCCACATCTAAATCCCTCTCCTGGCGTCTAGACCCACTCTTATTGAAAGACCTCGATTTCTTACCTTGGATTAGATCCCAAATCCAAGAATTTCTTTCCTTTAACAACACTTCTGATGTATCTCAAGGTACCATCTGGAAAGCACTTAAAGCAACAGTTAGAGTGAAAATTATAAGCTATGCAGCACACAAGAAAAAACTAAGGGAACAGCAATTGGCCGATTTAGAGAAATCTCTTAAAGAAAAAGAAACCCAATATTATAAAACAAAAAATCCAGATAATTCACAACTTCACCTTGAAATTCTTCAACTTAGAATTAAAATCAACAAATTAATATCCAGGAAAGCTGAACTCGCCCTCCTTAGACTTAAACACCGTTATTGGGAACAAGGGGATAAATGCGGGAAGCTGCTTGCTTATCAACTCAAGAATAAACAGATGGAGAGACATATTGCCGATTTGAAAGATCCTTCAGGCAAAATCCATACAGATAATCCCTCAATTAACCATATTATGCAATCCTTCTACCAAAAATTATACTCTCACCCTACTCCCCCACAACCTGAATATATACAACAATTTCTGGACAATTTACAGTTACCACACCTCTCCCAACAAGATATGGCTTTGCTAGATGAACCCATTTCCCTAAAAGAGATATAAGCAGCGCTAAATTCCCTTAAATCTGGTAAAGCTCCTGGGAGTGATGGTTTTTCCGTAGACTTTTATAAACCCCTAGCTGACATCTTATGCCCCTTACTGTTTAAGGTCTTCAAAGAGGCATCTTCACAAGGTAAACTCCCTATTCTAGGACAGAAGCCATTATGACTGTCCTACCAAAAAAAGATAAAGACCCTTCTCTCCCATCCAGTTACAGACCGATATCATTACTTAATACGGACAGGAACATTTTTGCAAAAATATTACATACTCGTTTAGAATCAATAATTTTGAAACTTGTCCATACCTCCCAAGCTGGATTTATCAAAAATAGAACTGGTTCTCATCATCTCCACTCATTATTTAATTTAATCTACAAAGCTAAATCTCTTAAATCACCTGCCGCAGCTATAGCCATCAACTTTGAAAAGGCATTCGATTCTCTCAACTGGACTCATTTGTATCGTGTTCTATCCAACTTTGGTGTCAGTAATAAATTTTTGTACATGGATTCAATTACTATACACCCTTCCCGCTGCCCGGGTTCTTACTAACTCTACTCTGTCCTCATCCTTTCATCTGGCAAGAGGTACCAGACAAGGGTGCCCCTTATCCCCCAATCTTTTTATTCTAGCTATGGAACCCCTATCTACTGCTCTTCGTCAACCCTTCATGATCCAAGGTGTTCCTAGCAGTAAGTCCCGCTATACTTCACTATCCTACGCTGATGACCTCCTCATTCTACTTGAAAATCTTGAAATTTCGGGACCACCCTTAATTAAGTTACTTGGCAGCTTTACTTCACTTTCTGGGCTAGCTCTGAATCTAAACAAATCAGAAACGATGCCATTGAACAATTTTTGTAACCCTTCTATGAATACAATATTAGGTTTTCATTCGGCCCCTCAAGGTATCTCTTACCTTAGAATACAGATCACCTCTAAATTAGACAAGATATGGGATGCCAATCTTTCCCCATTATTAGCAAATATTAAAAACACTCTCAACAGATGGAAACTGCTTAACCTCTCTTTTAATGGGAAAATCTCTGCTATCAAGATGTCAATAACTCCCAAAATACTGTATCTATTTTCTAATATCTCTTTAACCCTCCTTACTTTCTTTTTTGTCAGAATTGATGACATAATTGGCAATTTTTTATGGGAAGGCAACATTCTCAGATTTAGTTGTAACAAACTCCAAGGAAAGTCGAAAGTCAAAGCAGGTGGGCTGTTCTCTGCCTCCTTACTAGTTACCAAGGGAGTCCCGCAAGGCTCCATCTTAGGTCCTGTACTCTTCTCCCTATATATCAACAACCTCGATTCACAAATAACCAGGTCAACCTTGCATTTCTTTGCAGATGATACAGTCTTGTATACATCCGGCCCTACAATACCGGAAGTCAGGGACATACTCCAAGTCGATTTTGCACATCTAGAAACAAATCTTATCAATACCAAACTTCTCCTAAATGCCAAAAATACTAAGGCCATGTTTTTCTCCCCTAATACTTCCTCCATCACCCTTATCATCCCACCTAAAGATTTCATCGTTACCATCCTAGGTGAACCGCTAGAAGTTATCTCTAAATTTAAATATCTCAGCTTCTGGTTAGACAACAAACTCTCCTTTAACGAGCACATTGATGACCTGTCCAGAAGACTAAAAGCTAGACTAGGCTTCTTCTTCCGAAATAGGTCCTTCTTTCCCCTTGAAACCAGACCCAGGCTTGTTCAGACCACCTTCCTCCCTATACTTGATTATGGGGACATAATCTACACTTCCACAGCAATTACCAACCTAAACAAACTGAACATTCTCTATCACCGCGCCCTGCGCTTCATTACAAAATACCCACACCGGACCCACCACTATGAGCTATACGCAGCTGTTGGCTGGACATAGAAACATAGACTTTGACGGCAGAAAAGGACCACTTGGCCCACCCAGTCTGCCCATTTCCCTACCTACTGGATAAGCTGCAGATTCTAGTTAACCAACAGCCTGCTTCCTGCAACCCCACACTATTATTGCTTTGTGTCTGTCCCAAGCATGTTTGAATTCCCCCACTGTTTTAGACCCAACGGCCTCCTCAGGAAGGCTGTTCCATGTATCCACTACTCTCTCCGTGAAAAATAATTTCCTCACATTACCCCTGAGCCATCCCCCCTCTATCTTTAAACAGTGCCCCCTTGTTCATACACATCTCTTTTTCTGAAAGATACTACCCTCCTGGACTTTGTTGATTCCCTTGAGGTACTTGAACATTTCTATCATGTCCCCCCTGTCCCTCCTTTCATCAAGGGTATACATATTAAGCTCTCTTAGTCTCTCTTCATATGGTTTCTGATGTAGACCCTGCACCATTTTAGTTACCCTCCTCTGGACTGCTTCCATCCTGTCTATGTCCTTGCAGAGATGAGGTCTCCAAAACTGCACACAGTACTCAGATGGGGTCTCACCAACTGTCTGTATAGAGGGATAATCACTTCCCTTTTTCTACTTGTGATGCCCCTTCTTATGCATCCCAGTATCCCCCTGGCTCTCCTTACTGACTTCTCACATTGCTTACCCACCTTTAGGTCATCTGATATGACTACTCCCAGGTCCCTTTCCATTTTTGTTGTTGTTAGTACCTCCCCTGCTATTGTGTACTCTTCTCCTGGGTTTTTGTTTCCCAGGTGCATTACTTTGCACTTCTTTGCATTGAATCTAAGTTGCCATATGTCTGACCATTCCTCCAACCTTGCTAAGTCCCTTCTCATCTTTTCTACCCCTTCTTGTGTATCAACTCTGTTACAGATCTTTGTGTCATCTGCAAGAGGCATACCTTTCCCTCAGACCCTCTGCAATGTCACTTATAAAGATGTTAAAAGGATTGGACCCAGTACTGAGCCCTGGGTGCTCCACTAGTAACCCTCTTTCTTGGAATGTGTTCCATTCACTGTTACCTTCTGTGACCTGTTGTGTAGCCAGTTCAGCTGCAGGCTACCACCCTGGGACCCACTCCCAGGCTGGCTAACTGATTATTAATCTTTTGTGCAGGACTGTGTCAAATGCCTTTTTCAAGTCTAGGTAGGCCATATCCACAGCCCTCCCTGGTCTATTACTTTGTTCACCCAGTCAAAGAAATCAATTAGATTAGTCTGACATGACCTTCCTGCTGTAAATCCATGTTGCTTTGGGTCCTGTGCCCGCTGGCCTCTAGATGCTCAACAATTCTTTCTTTCAAGTGATTCCATCATTTTCCTACCACTGAGGTCAAACTTACAGGTCTGTAGTTCTTGCTTCTGCCTTGCTCCCACTTTTGTAAGAGGATCACATCTGCCCTCCTCCAGTCCTCAGGTACCACCCCATCCTGCCATGATTTGTTAAAAAGTGTGGTCAGTGGTGTCACCTAGGTCCCCTTAGTTCTTTTTAGGATTCTGGGGTGAATCCCATCAGGCCCCATTGCTTTGTCCACCTTGAGTTTTAGGAGTTCTTTCAGGACTCTTTCTTCTGTGAATGGACTGGTATCAACCCCCTACCCAGAGTGCTTCTATTGTCTGGTTATTGGTACTCCTCATCTTCTTTTGTGAATACTGAGCAAAAGTATTCATTCAGTATCTCTGCCTTTTCTGTCTCCCTCTGCCCCACCTCCCCTCTTATTAATCTTCACTATCCCTCCTTAACCTTTCTATGCTCCTAATGTACCTATAAAGGTTTTATTCCCTTTTTGACCGAGTTGGCTATTTTTTCCTCGGTTGTGCCTTTGCCATTCTGACTGCCTTTCCTACTTCTTTCTGCTTTAATTGAAACAGTTCCTGTCATGCTCCTCTGTGATTCCTTATATCTTTTGAATGCAGCCTTTTTCTCCTTAACCTTCCTGCCACCTCTTTTGAGAACCATAGTGGTTTTTACTCGCTTGTTTTCTTTATTTGTTTTACACAAAGACTTGTTGCCTCTATGATGGCAGTTTTGATTTTTCTCCATTGTTCTTCCACCTCCTATTTGGCCATTTGCTGAGTGCATTCTTCAGTGTTCACCCATTTTGCCAAAGTCAGCCCTTCTAAAGTCCAGTATCCTTGTTTTTGTATGGCTTATCTCCATGGCTGTGCTCATTGTAAAGCACACTGTGCAGTGGTCACTTGTTCCCAGATGTCTACTGACTTCTAAATTTGTGATCCTCTCTCCATTTGAAGTACCAGGTCTAGTATTACTCCTCCTGAGTGGGTTCCAGCACTAGCTGTCTAAGGTCTGCCTCCTGCAGGGCATCGAGAATGGCCCTGCTCTTGGATCTGGCTGCAGTACATGTCTCAGTTAACATCTGGCATATTCAGGTCCCCATCAACAGTATCTCCCTTTTTCAGCCATTTTGAGAATGTCCTCTTCATTTCTTGTCCATTTCCTCCCTTGAGGCCGGGTCTGTGCCACAACCCTGTGCGGATTAGATGCCATTCCCCATCTCCAAGGTAACCCAGAGTGCCTCTTGTCCTCCCCTTTACTTTTTTATTCTGTAGCTTTGATTTCTTCCCTTATGTATACAGCTACTCCACCTCCTCTTTTGCCTTCCCTGTCCCTTCTGTAGATTGCGTACCCTGGTATGTTGACATCCCATTCATGGTTCTCGGTGTACCATGTTTCTGTGACTGCCACAATATCCAATTGTTCATCTTCCATCAAAGCTACTAGCTCAAAGAGCTTGTTTCCCAGACTACGGGCATTAGTAGTCGTTGCCCTCCATTTAATGTTGGCTTGATCCTTTTTTCCCCCATCACTGCTCTTATTGCTCTTATCTATTTTACCATTTTACCCCCATCCTGCCTGTGTTTGAGCTCTGTACCTCAGTGTTTACCCTACTACCTGCCCTGTTTTGTGTGGGGGCTTGACTTTTCCTGCCTTTTATCAGTACCTCCCCCTTATCTAGTTTAAAAGCTTGCCAAGGAAGCATTTAAACCCTGTCACCTAGGAACTTGGTCCCCTTTGTGGACAAATGGAGATCATCATGCCAGTATAGACCTTTATCTCTCCAGGTGGACCCCTAGTCCCCAGTGAAGCTAAAGCCTTGCTCTGCACCAGTTTGCAACCATTCATTAAACTGCATGGTGTGCAGTACCTAGCCTCATTCCTGCCATGGACTGGTAGCACCTCTGAGAAGGTTACTGTAGCACTGCCCGTCTGAGGCCCCTCCCCAACTCCACAAATTCATTCTGCACTGCACTGATCCCATGCTTAGCTAGGTCATTTGTCCCAAGGTGGACAATGATATCTAGTTCTGTCTCCTGTGATGCTGCTTCTACAATTGTGAGGATTGACTTCTTGTCCTCAAGCCATGGCACCAGGCAGGCAGCTTACTTCGCTCTCTCCCTTCCCCAGTTCTACCCCCTAACAATTGGGTCCCCTATCAGTAGCTGTTTCCTTCCCTGTGGTGTCCCTTGCCACACCTTTGTGGGTCTCCTTGTGGATGTCCTCAGCATTCTTCTGGGTCTCCACTGAGGTGCCATCATAGAGGAACCTTGCTCTGCCAGAATGGCATCTGATTTGTGTAGAGGTACAGCTGGTGGGCTTCTCCTCTGGTCCACCACCGCACCCTCCCAGAACCCACTGTGGTCCCTGCTGCTCGTCATACTCCGAAACCTCTGACTCAGTGGTTGTGGCAGTGGTGCTCTTTGGAGGGAGGCCTCCTTAGTCCTTGCTAGTTCAGCCTGGAGGTGGGCAGCCTCCTCTCTCAGAGCTGACAGTTGCTACAAATGGGACAACCAGCAGTTTCCAGAATGTTTCCTGGAAACTGCTGCCCCACAACCAGCGCATTGCACCACTCCCCACATGTCCGGCTCCTTATTCTATACAATATGTAATTATATATGTATTATTATTTGTTTTGTGTAACTACTCTTTATGCACGTTGCAGGGTTATTAGGAATATGACAGGTTCTGCCCCAAAACCTATTGAGGAGTGATGTCAGAACTGTGCTATAAAGGAAATGCCACGCCTGGGGGTGGGGTGAGGAAGGGGTGGGTAGTGCAGACCACTGGTGACTGTTAGAAACAATCAGATACACAGCGCTCCACCACCCTGGTGAGTACTGTCCTTTATAGTAATACAACTAACACCACAATTTACTAGACCACGGCTCCAACACAAACCAAACCACGCTACTGAGTCCAAGGATAAAAATGAACTCACTCCTCAGCCAGCAGGACACTTAAAATGTTACAAAAATATCCTTAAAAATGCTAGGTCTCAACCCCCGCACTCAAGCAAATTCAGTTGTATCTCACTCTGGTTATAAAATTACTACCCTTTTAAAGGGATCCTGCAATTCTCAGCTTAATGCCAATAAGGAAAAATACAAATAAAACTTTTTGTAGAAAGTGTATCTCCCTTCTTACCCAGTGCTCTGCAGTATTATGCCTTAATCAGGTTTCCAGGTCCTAAATGGAGTTGCAGTTTGTTCTTTGCAGTAAGTTTGAGCTTCCAACAGACACTTTAAAGTTAGTGTGACTGGCATCACTCACCACTTGACGCACGCTTCATGCTGGCATTTGGACCCTAAAACTTCTCCTGAATAAACTACCAAGCTATTTAGTAGCTCTTATCCGTACCGCCCACAGCTCTTATTTCCTCAGGAAATCAGATTTTATCCTACTCGACGTACCTAAGACTCACACCTCCTTTGGTAGACGAGCCATCTCAAGTGCCCTACCAACTATTTGGAACCAGCTGCAATCTACTCTGAAACTATCCAGCGTAGCCTCAGTAAATTTCTTCAAAAGACTAGTGGCTTCAAAAATAAAGGATACCTGTAACTGTTTCTAAACTCCTTCTCTAGCCTTTTCCTCACTTCCTTCATTTGCTCTTACTACACTGCCTTCTTTAAAAACTTGTACTAAATATTTTTATCTCCAGATTGTTGACCTATGTATCTTGTAGGACCTGGTCCGCCATTAATGTATTGTTATGTTATTGCCTGCATGTATTATGTATTTGTTGTAACCGTGCACCCAGGACCTCCTTGTGAATGAGCTTGCTCAATGGAGTTTTCCTGTAATAAACTTGAACTGTAATAAATTTGAACTTGAAACTACGTTCCCACTGGTCCAAAGGGGGCTTTGGGCTTCCCTGGTTCCAAGCATATTTTTGGGCCTTCCGCACTGCCCAAACTGTCAAATGGTTTAATAAACCCAGCAATAAATCACTGTTGTGTGTCAATATGGAAACATCTCTATGTCCGGCCAATGTCACCACTTCCTTCATTTATAACCCTCTCCCCCTCAATTTAAAATCTCACCCTACTATAGCATCAGCCATATACTACTGGAAAATAATTCATAAACGACTTCAATCCAACCCAGCCCCTCTCATATATGCCCCCGTTTAGGGGAACCGCAACAACACTCTTGATAATCACCCAATTTTTTGTTGTAATTGGAAAAACAGGGGCATTTCTTTCTTTGAGGATATACTTATGCCTCAGTCTCTCAAATTAACATCCTTTTCTGACCTGCGCAAACAATGGAATCTTCCTCAGCAAGATTTCTGGAAACATTTACAGTTACACATGGCATGGAACCTTTATCTTCCTACTATTCCTCATCAATCTATATATGATACTTTTATTTCTAAATGGATCAAAACAAACTCTAAATTAAATAGTATCATTTACAAACATATCAGAAATACAATTCCAGATCAATCTATCATTGCAAAAAATAAATGGAGTACCCTTTTAAATGATAACATAACCAATTCACAATGGCATAACTGCTGGCTATCCTGCCATAAATCTTTCAAGGATAATCGCAGTTCACTCATACAAACCAAAATTCTACATCTATGGTACAGGACTCCTGAGATTTTGCAAAAAATGGGCTTAATGAACAACAATAAATGTTGGCGATGTAACTCCCAATGGCAATTTGCTACATATTTTATGGCATTGTCCTCCCATACACAATCTTTGGCGTCATATTAATTTCTTTGCAATGAAAGTGATTGGTCTGTCCTTTGCATTAGATCCAAAACATTGCATACTTGGTATTTTCAGTGCTCATTCATACAAAATATCCCATTCTCAGAACAGGTGGTTATCCCTACTATTCCTTCAAGTTAAACGCCTTATACTAATGCATTGGAGATCCAACATCATTCCCACCCTCCCGGATATTCTCAAACAGCTATCTCAATACGCCATCCTTGATCGTATGTCACACTTAGCCTCTGACCAACTTAATTTATATAATAAACGCTGGCAGGATTATTTTAAATATTTAAACACCTCTACACATATCGTTACTTAATCCATGGGTTGTTATATGTTCACATTGGAATCTCACGTCTAGCTCTTTCGTTCCTTCTTCATCTCCTCTCTTTCGATCTTTCTATCTCCTTTTCTTCTTCCCTTTCCTTTTTCATTCTTGTTCAATTTCTTAGATATTTATGTTCTTCCTTTATACAGTTTTACACATACTTGTATTAAATTACAGCATAATAGAAGTACAATCACAACTACTCATATTTCTTGTTTGTATCTACTCCTTTTACCCCTTGAACCATACATTGCCATATTTTCGCTCTATCATACAGATTGTACTGCTACATATTGTTTTCTCAACATTTGTTTCCCCCTTTAATATCATTGTATAATACTTCAGACATGTGTTTTCCTTCTCCCATTAAGAATTTATTTAAGTGTATATTGGAGAATGTAGTGTATTTGTATGTATAATCACAATAACTACAATAAAAAGAATAACTGCAAAAAAAAAAAAAAAGGCAAATTTTATATTTGCCCATGAGGAAGGGAGGGAGGGCTGGCAATTCCCTACCTCCCAGGCTTCTGGGTGGCATCCCAAATGAATATGATATTGATGTGGCAGAATTCACATTATTCCTTTCATTGGAAGACAATTGAATTGGGCTCTGTCCTGGACTCACCACTGCACATTTGGCCTTTTTACCCACATTTGAAGGCAGATTGGGGGGGGGTGAAATGTGAATAGGAGTGATAGCTGCATTAGAAGGTTGGAAGAGAGGAACACATATAGGACATACTTCCCATAGTATGTGGCAATATAGGTGGTGGGCCTAGGATGAGGGCTTTCAGACTGCATCTCTGGACCAGTGGTTCAGGCGGAGGGCAGTGTTGGGCTTTCATTTCCCTGGCAGATACTACACGGTGGCTCCCTGTTGCCATTTGATGTGGCACCCACTAGATTTAATCTAGTCCCTGTGGACATATTTAAGTACTATCAGATTAGAAATTATGTATTTACCCAACTTAATCAGCTAAACATACGTACTTTGGATGTGCACCCCCCCATTTGAAATTATTTGGGCCTCTCCCAGTGGGAAGGGAGCAATATCCCTCCTACAAGCTAATCACCTACAAGATTTAGGCCATAATACTATGGTGGATAAGGCCAAATGGGAGGGAGAACTGGACCTACAGATTGAAGAAGCACACTGGGATAAAGCCTGGTTATCGACCTGGACCACCACTTTATCACCAACCTGGCGTGAATTCCTATGGAGAGTTCGGATCCGTTATTTCTTAGTTCCAACTGCCCAAGCTAAATTTGAGCCTCGCAAGTCTGTGGCATGCTGGAGGAGATGTGGGGAAAACAAGGCCTTACATGCCCATATTTTCTGGCTCTGTCCACAGATTAGGTCCTTTTGGTCCTCACTAATTGGGCACTGGATTAACATACTTGAAGGAGTGGGGGCTCTGGGTCCGGAACATTTGACATTGGGCCTGGAGTCAATGCAATTACAGGGCAGGGAAGCCAAGCATCTTTGGCGTATTCTCGTGGCTGCCCCTCTAAAGACTCTGACCAGGAGGTGGTTATAGGTAGACCCTCCGGTAGTCGATGAATGGACTAAAATCCTCTCACAAATACAAGAGATGGAACATATTACTTATTCCCTTCAGAGGCGACAGCCACAGTACATCAATAGATGGACCAGATGGGAACTGTACACCCCAACAATACTGACATAACAGTGTAAAATTCAGATCACCCTGTATGCCCGTTATAATATTTTATAGCATGGCAGGTTTTAGAGTGTGGGGTTGGAGCCAGATAATAAATTAGCGTATATGGGGCCTTTATTATAACATTTTCTATATTTTTCTAATTTACATGTATTTTTAGAGCAATTGTGTGGTTGAACATAGTACTGCATGGTTTCCCTGTATTTGGGGGATTGGCTTGTTGAAACCTGCTAAATAATGCATCTTACTTTTTATTAAATTCTTGGGGTGGGCGGATGGTGGGGAGGGCCACAGCATTGGTTTAAGTTTATTGTTATGGTTCAAATGTATGAAGTGGTTTCTTTTTATGTTAAATTTGATGACCTTGGTCTACTAATAGAACTGAACATTATTGTGAATTCAGTCTATTGGATATTAATAAGTAATATGAGGTATACAATATGGAAGAGATGAAGTTATGTTTTTAAGCCTAGTATACAAGTTGATAAACTATTGATGTTGTACTCTTTTTAATGTATTAATAAACAGAAGTTTTAAAAAAAAAGACAAGAACAGAGGCTAACTACACGACAACAAGTACCCTGGTCTTTAGGTGGGCTGATTTTATGCAGACTGCTTCAGAAATTGGCTCAAAGAAGGGGATTGCCTGGGAGGGGTGGAAGTTCAGTGGGCAAAAATAGGGAGGGTATAACTAAAGCAACTAACCTCTATGTGAAGGAAGTGAGTAATCGTAGAAGGAACAAAGACCATTATAGTTCTCTAAAGTGGCAAAGGTGGTTAAAGAAAAAAAGGTGGCATTCAGGAGGTATAAGGAAACACAGAGGGAGGAGGACAAGGAAGTATGCCTAGTAAAGCGGGGAAGCAGGCATGGTGGTGAGAGAAAAGATCTCCTGCTACCTCCTGCTTTAGCTCCCACTCATGAGTCCGCATGACAGTGCAGCTGAGACTGTCCGTCAGGACGTTGAGAACTCTCTGAACATGGACTGCTGACAGAGACAGGCCATGCTGGACTGCCCAGTGCCACATCCGCATCGCCTCCCTGCAGAGGGGGTACGATCGGGTGCCTCCCTGTTTGTTGATATACCAGACTGTGGCTGTATTGTTGGTCTGGATTAGGAGTGTTCCTGATAATAAGAGGGACTGAAATGCTTGGAGAGTATTGAGCATAGCTCTCATCTCCAGAATGTTTATATGAAGGTGCTCCTCTTGCAGAGACCATCTCCCTTGAGTCCAATGGTCTCCCAGGTGGGCTCCCCAGCCTTGACCTGAGGCATCAATCATGAGGGTCTGGGAAGGGGACGGGGGATGAAAGGGAATCCCCAAGGAGAGGTTGGATAGCTCCGGCCACCAGAGGAGATCCCTTTTCATGCTGCTGGACACTAGGACCCTGTGGTCCATGTCATCCAAACTCTGGTCCCATTGGACCCTGAGGGTCCACTGGGTCACCCTCATATGCAGTCTGGCCAATGGAACCGTGGGGGTTGCAGCCACCATGAGACCCAACAGGTGAAGGACGGAGCACACTGTGGTCCAGCAGGAGCTGGACACAAACGCAGCTTGTTGAATCAGAGTTTCTGCCCTTTCCAAAGGTAAAAAGGCCCTGCCCTGGCCCGTATCCAGCACCACCCCAATGAATTGGAGGCACTGTGAGGGTGTGAGTTGAGACTTGAGATAATTCACAGTGATGCCAAGTCTGGAAAAGAGGTCCAGGGTGGTGGAAAGAGAATCCATTAGACTGTCCTGAGACAGTGCTGACAACAGCCAGTCATCCAGGTATGGGAACACGTAAATCCCCTTGCAGCACAAGGCCACAGCTACCACCACCAGGCACTTGGTGAACACCCAAGGTGCTGAAGGGAGTCCAAAAGGGAGGGCCTTGAACTGATAGTGGTTCTCCTGAAAAGTGAACCTCAAGAAATGGTGGTGGGCTTGGAGGATAGGTATGTGCAGGTAAGCATCCTGCATGTCCAGCGAGCACAACCATTGGTTCTGCTGGAGCAGGGGTAAGAGTCCCTGGAGAGTTAGCATACGGAACCTCTTGTATTCCATGAAGAGGCTGAGCAAGCTGAGGTCTCGGATGGGCCTCAGATCTCCCATCTTTTTGGGCACTAGGAAGAAGTGGGAGCAATATCCCCTTCCTATCTGCCCAAGAGGAAACCGCTCTGTAGCTGACTTTTCCAGTACAGCCTGGATTTTCTGCTGATTGAGACTTTGATGGTCTGATGGATAGTGAGACGTGCCCGGAAGATTGGCTGGGGGTCTGTCCAGGAACTTGATTGAATGCCTTCTTGCAATGAGCTGGAGAACCCAAGCATCAGCGGTTATCGCCTTCCATCTTTCTAGGCGAAGGGTGAACCTTCCCCAAACCAGTTCCTTGCAAAACACAGAAGGAGGTGGAGGGGATCCCCATGAGTCAGGATGCAGAGAGGAGGGCTGCTTTACTACCTCCAGCGGCCTTTTGGGCTTTTGCCTGGGATTCTGGGCACCAGAACCAGTGGCATGGCACTTGCCCTGGTGTCCGCCCTGGTTCTGCTTATTCCACCTCTTCTGGGGGCAACAAAAAGGCTGCTAGGGTTTTTGGCCTGAGCGATACATGAAGCGGACATCCCTGAGAGATCTGCCGCTCTCTTGTAACCCTGTTATGATATCTTTTGTGTTGCTGCCAAATAGGATGGAATCCCTGAAGGGAGTATCCAGTGGTTTGGATTTCTTGCACCAGTCCCACAAGCCGGAGCCAAACCAGACATCTCAAGCAAATGCCTGAAGCTGTGCATCAGGCCACCGAATCAATGGAATCATAGGTGGCATGCAATGCATGGCAACAGGAAGACTTGTTAAGGCATACCTTTTCCAAAAGCTTATTTCTGAGATCCTCATCTGGAATAGCTTGGAGCTTTTTCTCCAAGTCGGATAAATCCGACTTCTGAAAGGACACCATGTGGGCCACATAATTAAGAGACTGAATGGCGCAGGTGGAGGAAGCGGAGACCTTGTGACCATATTGGTCCATCTGTTTGGACTCTTTGTCCAGAGGGAAGGTGCTCAGATGCTTCGGTTGAGCCAACCTGTCATGGGCCGCAGTGATAACAGTGGAGTCGGCCTTAGGTTGACTTGTTAGGTGGCATGCTTCTTCCAGGGGGTGATAAGTCCTGTCGGCCTTTTTTGAGACCACAGGTATAGAAGATGACTGTTGCCATATCATAGCTGTTAAGTCCTCATGTGGCCCCGTCCATGGTGGTATGGGGAAGGGTCCGCATTAGTTAGGTCTAGGTGCTCCACAAGCCTTTTCCTTTTTGGGTCCATCTCCTGAGATGCCCAGCCGCAGGCCTGCTGGATGGATCTGAGGAGTTCTGCAAAAGATGGGTCCTCTGGCGGAGAATTGGGAGACTCCTTTGGTTGCAGTTCTATAGGGGAATTAGGCTCCGAATGACCGGCAGAGTTGGAATCGGAGTCCAAGTCAGAAGACTGTGGTCTGCTTGGTAAAGAAATCATGTCGGGTACTGCCTCCATGACCTTAACTCCAGAAAAAAACCCGTTGGGCACCTGCCAGAGCCCCTGTCCGACGACCGGTGGTCGAATGGAGATGGGCTCCTAGTAACTGCCCTATGGGTTGGGTGGCAGCCACGACCAGATGGGGTTGTCCCAGCTCCTGCAGGAGTTGTGATCTGGCATATTTACACCAGCCCGGGATTGTCCCTTGTGGTTCTGGCTGGGGGGGAGGTGAAGGAGGCAGTGGAGGTGGTAGAGGCTGGTAGCCTGGGTACCCTGTGGGAGAGTATGAGGGGTAGCCAGGAGTCTGGTACCAGTAGGGGTAATGCTGATGGCACCCCTGATACTTATGGTCCAGTGTCAGGTACCCTGGCATCAGCACCTGCGATAAGTAACCCAGTGACAGCCCTCCAGGCGTTGGGGAAAAAATGGGAACTGTGGTAGTAGGCAGCCGGAGTAGTTGCCAGTGGGGCCCGAAGGCAGAGGGGCTGAAGGCCCAGAAGGTGGTGGGGCCAAGGGACTACTGGGAGCATGAGGGTCCGTCGACAGGCCTGGGGTCTCAGGCGTGATCGCTGAAGGACCAGGAGGGGGCTCCAGCATCAGAGCATAAAATCCCGAAGCCATCACTTAGTCAGTAGTAACGTGAACGGGAGACTGGACCAGCATTGGGGGTGGAATGGGACCCAATGTCTGATCCAAGAAAGGCGAGGGGGCAAGGGAATTGAGACCCCCATCTACAGGTCTGCTGGGGATGTGGAATGCTCCGTTGGAATGCCTGATGCAGGAGAAGTCTCTGGACAGCAGTACTCGAGTCCTGGAGGTCCGTGGAAAATGAAAGGGTTGGGCTGAGTCAGTGAGGCCCGGGAGTAAGAACCCTCGTGGGACACAGGGGAGTCTGGAAGCTGGCTCTGCATGACATCGGAAACATAGAAACATAGAATTTGACAGCAGATAAGGACCGCTTGGCCCACCCAGTCTGCCCATTTCCCTACCTAATGGATAAGCTGCAGATCCTAGTTAACCAGCAGCCTACTTCTTTCTGCCCCCACCCCCTAGAATTGCCTTATGACAGTCCCATGCATGCTTGAATTCCACCACTGTTGTTGACTCCACAACCTCCTCCAGAAGGCCATTCCATGCATCCACAACCCTCTCTGTGAAAAAATACTTCCTTAAATTACCTCTGAGCCGACCCCTCTATCTTCAGATGGTGCCCCCTTGTTCTTGCACACCTCTTGTTTTGAAAGATGCTACCCTCTTGGACTTTGTTGATTCCCTTGAGGTACTTGAAAGTTTATATCATGTCCCCCCTCTCCCTCCTTTCCTCGAGGCTATACATATTAAGCTCCTTAAGTATCTCTTCATATGTCTTCCGGTGCAGACCCTGCACCATTTTAGTTGCCCTCCTCTGGACAGCTTCCATCCTGTTTATGTCTTTGAGGAGATTGGGTCTCCAGAACTGCACGCAATACTCCAGATGGGATCTGACCAGCTGTCTGTACAGAGGGATAATAACTTCCTGTTTTCTACTGGTGATGCCTCTCCCTATGCATCCCAGTAGTTGCAAACAGTAGTAGGATCAGACGGGAGAGCTTTGGCCGAGTGGTTGTCGGGCAGGCCGACAACCAACTGATCGGCCTCGAATGCGCGAATGTCAGAGGAGCCGGCGTCTAACTTATAGGTCATGGTCGAGCGGACAACAGAGGAGCTGGAGTCTGACTTATCAACCGAGGCCATGCACCCGGTGCTGGAGCCAGAGGGAGACTTATTGGCCAAGCTGTCTACAGGCCCTGAAAACAAATCCTCCTGAAAGGAACACCCTTGCTGCCCACTGACAAAGGCAGGAGGGGGGAAGGTGACTGATCTGTTGGGGCGGATGGAAACCTAGGAGGAGGAGTACAGTACTCACCGAGGTGGAGGCCCCACCCGAAGTGGCATCGGCAGTCTGGTGACGCTGAGTAGAGGGAGACCAGTCCCATTCCTGGCACTTCTCCTTCTTCTTTTTCTTGTGCTCAGAGGTGGGTGAAGAGGAGCGTTCCCACAGCTCCTGCAGCTCCTTTTCCATCGATGCAAGGCATTGTTTTAGAAGATGGGCATCGAGGGCCTTCTGGTGATGGATGTGCATGGCCTAGTTAAAGGACTGGCAAATATCACAATCTGCCACCTGGTGTTTTTGGGCCCAGGCAGAGGACGCAGCGGGAGTGATTGTTCCCATGCGGGATCCGAGCGCCACACTGTGAGCACTTCTTAATTTTGCACGAAGACATGCAACCAAATTACATGAAAAAAACAGAAAAAACTTTGAAAATACTTATAGAAAATGGCGGTCGACTAAAGCCAAGTTCACCGCGACGTCCAACAAATGCAAGTCAATGGCAGGAAAGAACTGGAGGGCGGGCATGGGGACCACCCCCTATATACTGTCGCACTGATGTCCCATCATGTGATGCTGGGGGCGGTCCACCACTATATATTGCTAGCTAGAAGTTTGGCGTGTGGTCCTGATGCCAGAGGGTGCAGTCCTGTATGTGAAGACCTACTGAAGGAACCCTCTCGAAGTAAGATGGACTGTTACTCCACTCCCTGGAGATGTTCCAGGCAGCCTCCACCCCTCAGTGTTGGTGACTAGCTCTTGACAGCCACCTATCTAGGTGCTGAATGACAGGGAAGCCCTTGGAAGCTATTTGGGAGGGGGGAAGTAACGTGGTGGAGGACTACAGTGTACCGTCCTGGAGGGAGTGGGGGTGCTACAGTACTAGTAAAGCAGTTCCTTCAGATGGGAAGCGATATTGTCCCCATGGAAAGAGAACCTGCCTAGCTGTGGCCAAAAGAGGATAAAAAGTAACTGGAGAAAAAAATCTTATTTCTCTGAAAAAGGTGCACCAGTACATATACTGGGAGCCTGGTTCAGGGCTATTATTTATTAAAAGGAAAAGCAGGTGTGCAGGGTCAGTCATCATTTGCCAGCCTATGGAAAATACTTTGAGAAAGTTGTACTGGGATTACCTATAGGTGTTGGCAATCGGGAGAGATCCCTCTCTAAATATGTCCTAATTTAAATCAAGGCAGTAGCCATTCCATGGACCCTTGAGACAGACACTGATTTCATTGTTAGACATGCTGTATGTTGCTGATTATGAATCACATACATGATTTTAGCCAATTTACACCCAGAACTACAGGGTCTCTAGCCAGCCGGCTATCACAGTGGTAACACCACCACTTGACATTCAAATGACCAGGGTTCGCACTCCGAGCCCGGTAATTCTGGTACTGACCGGCTAGGTGGAGTTCTGGTGTTCATCTTTGGTGCCTTGTGCCTTGGGGAGGGACGGCACTTCCTTCTGCTGCATGATTGTTCCCTGATAGCCCAGGGGAGGGCGTGTTATGCAGGAAAGAATAAGTGGTCCTTATTGAATGAGCTTACATCAGCACACACCCATTTACCTGGTGAATGATACAGAGGTATCACATGCCCAGAGCGAGGGAGTGGGAGTTTCATAGTTAGGGGGGAGCTCACCCACCCTTCAACAGACTTAACAGTGGCTCTGCTGAGCTGCTCCTCAAGACAATACCCTGGGGAGGGATAAAGGAGGGCTTAGTAGGGTAAAATACCCAAATACTCCAGTATCCCCAACCAATAAAGCCCCCAACTCAACAGTAGGGAACTACCAACTCCTCACGAGCATCACCAGCTCCTCCTCCTAGTCCTCGATCTTCGAATAAGAAATTCTCTGCCTGGCTTCGCTAACCGGGAGGTCCCACCTACAGAAAACAAGCTATGGGTTATGGCCAGGATTCCGGGGAGGGCATAGTGTAGAGGCTGGTGGCAGATTAGACTCCTGGAGACCTCCTTTGCAGAGCAAAAGGCCATGGGCAGGCAGAAATGGGACCTGGTAGCTGATGACAAGAAATAGGGACAAAAAAACAAAACAAAAAAATTGTAACCCACCATTGGGGCTGGGTTTACTATTTTTTCCCCTCTTGGCTCTTTTGGCCTTTATCAATTGTTTAATATGCATGTCCTCCGTCCATCGGTGGAGCCTCTGTGGGTCAGAGGTTGCCACTGGGGCTCCAGCTGTATATATATATATATATATATATACACACATATATATATATATATATCTATAGGGGTCTTTTGGCACCTTTGGGGGGGGGGTTCCGCACCATGGCATAGTGGTGGTGGTTTTGCAGGAGCAGGGGCGATTGCCTGCTCCTGCCCAAGTTTCAGTCTTTTGAGCAGTAGTGAGGGTAGTGGCGGTACTTATGTGGCGACGGCTGTTTTGTTGGTGGTACTCCATGGGTCAGGATTTGAACCTTCAGCCCCAAGGCCCAGTACTGAAGAAGGGAGCTGTCATTCCTGTTAGAGGTCGAAGCAGAAGGGAGAGTGAGGGACTGATGTGCTGGCCCCTGCGGTGGATCGCAGACCCCCTGATCATGTCAGTAAAGCTGATATGTTCCATTGTGCTAATTTGTAGCTTTCAAGGAAGAGGAGCTGTGAGCGACTGGACCGTGGACAGTTTGAGGAGACTGATGGTGGGAACGTCTACCCCGAGATGTCTGAGGGGAGAGTTGCCTACTAAAGTTCGGGATCTGGAGGGGGACGTTGGTAAGGAGCACTGAGTGTGCAAGGGTTCCCTTTTCTGTCCTCTTGCATGTTCAAAAAGGAACCTGGAGTTGCCATTGATTGGGAGTGAGCTAGAGGCAGGAAATACTTCCACCAACGTCATAGAGTTCAACCAACCCTAGAGGTTTAGCTGCTGCTGCTGCCTGGAAACCCATATGTGGCCACCCGGCTCAGGGGTTAGCCTATAAAGAGTGGAGGGTTTTCATGACCACAAAGAACCAAGGATGCACTCCTTGTAAACTCCGTGGTGGGCTCCCAGGCCCAGAGTAATCAATTCTGTAAATAGTCTGGAGCTGGCCATGTTTCTTATTAAATTGGATCCTCTGTTTCAGCAAGATATCCATTGTGTCATCCTGGTCCTGTGGTGCGGAGGACTGAGGCAGCGATGCCTTACCTCCTGCCATGCCGGCGACCCATGTTCATAGTGTGAGTGAGTCATCAGGGGCCGGCCGGGGTGGGAGAGGATCGAGCGTCCGAAGCCAGCTCTCCTCTCCCGGGAAGAGTGGGGAACAGAGGCTGGCATTTGCCTGACACCTAGCAGAGGCTAGGTGTTGGCATGCCTGGCCCAGTACAGTGGGGCATGGAGGTGGAGCAGCCAGCGGGCATGCTGCATGTGGACGTGTGTGTGGCATGCCCACTGTTGGTACTGCACGCTCTGCCGCTGAAAGAAATGTGGAAAAATGGCGGCCCAGGTCAAGTGGCTTGATGGCCGTCTGACACAACACACTGTATCCAGAGGGCATCACCTGTACTGGATCAGTCCTTGTGGGTGAGTTGGGGGCTCCCCACCATCCTGCCATGGGGGGTAAGTCATGGGAGTAGCAAGGTGATGGCCAAAAGTTGGAAGACGGGTGCAGGACAGACGGTGGCCGGATGATGGAAGGATGCCAGGAAGAAGGGAGCCGACCAGGGGGCCAGGGGAGAAAAAAGTAAGCAAAAAAAAAAAAAAAGCTGGCCTGGTGGCACTGAGAGTTGAGGCACTGGATGCCACACCTCACGGCACACTGGCAACCCAGTTCGGGAACGAGCTCGGACCGCCGGGGGTCGGCAGGGGAGGGAGAGGACTGAGCATCCGATGGACAGCTCTCCTCTCCCAGGAGGGGGGAGCACCTGCTCGCTGCTTGGCTGGCCTCTGGCGGAAGCCGGAGGTATAGCAGGCACAGGAGCATGCAAGAAAAGGGTTGGGAGTGGCGGACGTCAGCAGGAACGCCTTAACGTCAGGGCACCAGCCACTTCCTCAGAAAGGAGGAAAACACACCACCGGAGCACGAGTAGACGGAGCATCGGTGATGACTCTAATGGCGACTGCCTGCCTGACCACTGGGGGACATGACGAGACATTGAAGTTATTGGGACGTTAGGGTCCCGTCCCGTACCCGCCTGGGGGGTGGGTATATCCACAGCTCCATGGGGGAACTCCTGGGGATTCAGGTAAGGCAAGTCGTGGGGTGGTACCTTGGTGTCTCCCGAAGAAGCATAGCTCCAGGCTGAGGAGGTGATAAAAATAGAAAGTATAAAAAAAAAAAAAAAAAGGAAAAAGATTTCCATTATGGACATTCCATTTTTTTCTTTTTGAACCGGTGTTGCTGATTAACCCTTTAAGTCCCTCACAGCTCAGAACCTGTGGTATGGCACCCCCCTGGCTCAGAACAATCCGCTCCAGCGAAGCCAGCTCAGGGTAAGAACTGTATTTTAATTACCTGGTATATGTTTCTGCTGTTTTGACCCCTCTCCCCCTAAGTAACATCAGGCATACCCCTAGACATGGGGATGGGGGACTTACAAACGTGGGGGCTCATCCAGTATGCATTTGTTTGGGGTGCTGTAACACTGGATGGGTGCTGGGCATGAAGCTTAGATGGTAACCACTTTTTCCATGCACTGATTTGAAGAAGGGACAATATGGTGCAGTATTAGGAAATTCATGCTTTTGGAGCACTGTGGCATCAAGGAGTCTGTGAAGACCATAGGCTGCTGGATAGTACATGTGAACCCTATGCAAATGACTCAAGTGGGTGCTTGCTCATTGGACCTTGGGCTGGTGGCTGGCACATTGGTGGTCTGGTGGGAGTGTGAGAAGAGAGAGACGATGGCATTCTGAGAAGATGCTTGAAGTGCAGCACTGAGCTTATCTGTCTAGAGACCTATTTACCAGCTGATCTGCTGGAAAGAATGAGAATGGCTACTGCTCCTGATCCTTCCGAAATTACTGTGCCATCGGTCATGCTGAAGTGGCTGTGGAGTATAGTGGAAAAGTCTTCGGTCTCAACGTGTGCTCTGTGTAGATCTGAGGGGCTGGGGGTGATCTTCCTTCCGGTTTGTGCTAGCTGTCAGCAAAGGACCCCCGGTGCGGCTGACCCAAAGTTTCTCCCCCTGGCTAAGCAGGCTAGGGTAATCCATCACCTCCACAGAGTCAGCATTGGAGAGCTGGGATCAGCTGGGGACTGTAAGTGCATCTACTGTCAGCTCTGAAGGTTGTCCCTAATCAGCTGTGAAGCCCAAGACTGAGAAGCACATGAGCGAAGTTGAGAGGCCTGGTGGTGTTGCCGTGTCAAAAACTGAAGCATCTGGGGTGAACCCCCCACTCCCTGGCCGTGGACATGGTCATGGGTGCGGTGCCCATATGAAGCTTCTAACCCTGAAGGACTTTCAAGATCCAGCCCAGTCTTTGTCTTCTGTACTCCCTGAGCCCACTGGCACAGCCATTGTAACTGTTGCCAAGCTAGCTGACGAGCCGGAAGAACCAACCTCTCCCTTGTCCATCCCCGAGAAGCCTGGTGTGGTGGCAAGTTTTACGCTGCTTTTTGAGGGAGCGAGTCATGTCAGTGACAGTGATCTAGACAGGGACATCCCTTCCCAGCATGAGTCCCTGTATGCCAGCCCTGGAAGGATCAGCCTAGTTCAGCCGACAAGTGCTGGTGTCAGAGGCAGCTTTACTAGGGCATAACCAATGGAGACTCCAATGTGAAGAGGTACAGGGAGGGAGTGTGGCTGCTGGATGGGCAGGCCCCTCGCCCTCGTTCCAGTGTAAGATAACTGCCAGAGTGGAGCCAAGTGGAACATATCTGAAAGAAGATCCGGTGTGACTACCCCCAGTACGTTTACCCCTACCTCCCTGAGAGACTGTGGGATATTATAGAAGAACATTGTTAGGACTGGGTATACTGGGGTATCCTTGATAAGTTATATAAGAAACATCATCTAGGCCCCAACAGTACCAATTACACCCTCCAACACATTCAGAACATCGCAAAGAGTAAGTGTGACAACTATGCATGGGAAGGTCTTACTCTACTCAAGACAGATGCTCTTATCCAGGATCTGATGGGTAAAAGGTACAAGGCTTATGTGAAAGCTGTGGACTCCTTCGGCCAGGCTACTATCAAGCCTCCACTTACTTACTATTTCTCCTGAAGCTGAAGATTTCTGTGACCTACAGTGTACCCGTCTTCCCCCTGAAGATGCTGTTTCAAGAGGGCTCTGAATTGAGACTGTGACTGCAGTAAAATGGGTGATACTAACCCATTTCTATCTACCTCATTTAATGGTATGTGGCTGCAGAGCCTTTAACACGCTGATGCAATAGCATGTATTTGTCAGTTGAACATTCACATTTTACATTATTATTTTCAGTGCATGGACTCTGCACCATGGTGCTGCTATTAAAGGGGGGAATGTAATTTTGATTGTTCCGTGCCTGGACTTTTGTGGCTCTGATTAAGACTGTGTCCTATTACTACAGAAATAATAGACTGGGACTCTGCACCATGGTACTATTTAAAGAAAACAAATGTGTTCCTTATTTTGGAGCATGTTGCCTTTTGCAGTCAGTGTTTAAAATGTTTAAATGTGTATGTTTAGTGGGTATTGCCTGCACTTGAAAATGTTTGGGTTGTGTTGTTTAAAGGGGAAATGTAGTCAAAAGAAGCACAGCAGTTTCAGGCAGCATGGCAGCATTTCCATTTCTATTAGGCAGGTAGTGCTAGTTTAGGGACTGGGATGCTGCCTCTGTGGTGCCAGGTAAACAACCCTGGGCATCACAGTTGGTGGATCACCAGTGGCTGGGGATAAGGACAGCCGGTAAAAGTTTCAGTTTAGCTTTGGCATTGGGACGCCCAGTAATGGGTCCAGTTTAGCTTTAGGGTTGGGATGCCCGGTAAGGGGTCCAGTTTAGCTTTGGGGTTGGGACGCCAGGTTTTAGGTCCCATAACATCTTTAGGTTTTGGAACCCACCTTTCCGGCAGTGTCCCAGTGGGCCATGCATCTCATTACTCCATGGGGAAGTGCGCATACCCTTTGGTGGTACAGGGCTATGGTAGCTGGTTAGTGGTGCTCACCGGGTCAGTGAGCATTTACGGGGGAGGGAGATGTAACCCACCCTTGGGGTTGGGTTTACTATTTTTCCCCTCCTGACCCATTTAGCCCTTATCAGTTGTTTAATATGTATAATCTCTGCCCATTGGTAGGGCCTCCACGAGTCAGAGGTCACCAACGGGGCTCCGGCTGTATATACAGGGGTCTTTTGGTGCCTTTGGGGGGGGGGATTCACGCATCGTGGAGTAGTAGCGGTGGTTTTGCAGGAGCAGCAGTGATTGCCTGCTCCTGCCCAAGTTTTTGGTGTTTTGAGCAGTAGCGAAGGTAGCAGCGGTATTTACGTGGTGGTGGCCATTTTGTTGGTGGTACTCCATGGGTCGGGATTCAAACCTTTAGCCCCAAAGTTCAGCACTGTAAAAAAGTGAAGGGAGACATCATGCCTATTAGAGGTCGGAGTAGAAGGAAGAGCAAGGGACTGATGTGTGGGCCTCAGCAGTGGATTATAGACACCCCCGATCCTGTCGTTGCAGCCATTGTGTTCCACTGTGCTGGTTTGCAGCTTCCAAGGAAGAGGAGCTGTGAGCAGCTGGACCGTGGAAAGTTTGAGGAGACTGGTGGTGTGGACCTCTACCCAAAGATGTCTGAGAGGAGAGTCACCGATCTGAGTCCTGGATCTGGAGGTGACATTGGTAAGTAGCCCTAAGTGTGCGAGGGTTCCATTTTCTGTTTTCTCACATGTTCAAGAGGGAACCTGCTGCTGCCATTGATGGGGAGTGAGCTAAAGAGTGGAAATGCTGCCACCAATGTTACAGAGGTCACCGACCCCAGGGTTTCAGCTGCTGCTGCTGCTTGGAAACCCATATGTGGCCACCTGGCCCAGGGATTTTTTTTTCCCCAATTGTTTAACCAGGTGAGACACACTAAGCTAAAAGCTTGTTTACAGGTGCAACCTGGGAGCACAGGGAAGTTAAGTGACTTGCTCAGGGTCACACAGTATGCAAGCGTGGGCTATGGGATTCAAACCTAGGTCTCCAGATTTGCAGCTCAGAGCCTTAAACCACTGCACTATACTGCCATGGATTAGTCTGTAAAGGGTAGAGGGTCGGTCTTCACAACCACAAAAAAACCACCAAGGCACTCCTTGTAAACTCTGAGGTGGGCTCCTGGGCCCAGAGTAATCAGTTTTGTAAATAGTTTGGAGGCTGGCCATGTTTCTTATTAAATTGGATCCCCCATTTCAGCAAGATTTCCAGTGTGGACATTCTGTTTTTTAATTTTTTTCTGAACTGGTGTTGCTGATTAACCCTTTAAGTCCCTCATACCCCAGCACCTGTGGTATGGCACCCCCCCTCCTCTGGCTTAGAAGAACCCACTCCAGCGAAGCCAGCTGAGGGTAAGAGCTACATTTTAATGACCTGGTATGTGTTTCTTCTGTTGTGACCCCCCCTCCCCCTAAGTAATATCAGGCATACCCCTAGACATGGGGATGGGGGACTTACCAAAAATAGACTGATATGGCCCCTTATCCTGCATATAGTAGTTGTCTTACAGGGAGATGTTTAGGCCAGGGATGGAGCATTACACCAGATTTCTTAACTTATAAAAAACAGAACTTTAAACTTACTATAAATCACTTTAGCCATTTAGAAGAATAATAATCACATTTATATAGCACTTTTCATACACAGTGTATCCCAAAGTGCTTTACAAGCAATGCTAGACTGGTAGTGAAGTGACTGCATTAAGTTTATATCTGCTGTGAGAGATTTAAAACAGCATTATCTCAAACTGTTTTGGCAGACAGAAACACTCAGCTTCGAGGTCCCCTTGTCCAAACTGCACAAGATGACACTCTTATCATAAGATATCTCGCACAGCACATAGACACTTAAAACACAGCGTGTCTACCAATGACACCACAATCTGTCTCGAGGTTCCATAAAATGGCTGCTGCCTTGGTTTAATACAGGAAAGATTTAGACCGGGATGTCACTGGACTGCTGAGACCTAGAGGTAAGTCCAAAACCTAGTTTGAAAGTTTTTTTTAACGCCATTTTAGACTGAGAGAACTCAGTGCACACCTACATTCCCCTAAAAGAAACCCATACAGGTTGCTTAAGCCTGCATCTTACACACCCCCAACCCCAAATGAAGCTTCAGGTACCGCTCAAACTCCAACAGGTCAGTGACTCAGCATGTTTAAAACGGATCTCAGCATCGATGGTCAAATTGAAATCAGGTAAAAAAAAAAATTATAAGCCAAAATAGATACTGGTCGGGTGTAGTACGGACTGGACAGACAAGTCACCCTAAACTTGAGCCATTTGGCCACCTAAAACAGTTCTTACATAGCCAGTGTAGGTGTTATGGTGCCCACTACACTGTACTTTCATTTGGTAGGGGTGCTCGAGTTACCTGGGAGTGAGCATTCATAACCTCTGCTGCTGTAATATTGAAACAGATCCCCTGTAGCTGCAAGTGTGCATAATTAGATGCAAAAAGTGTTCCAACTCACTTTAAAGCTGCTTTCACCCCAACCCCCGATTTACTATCCTGTGGAATGACAAAAACAGTTGTCCTCCTCCTTTTTACAAGAAAAGATTCAGTCCCTCATTTTGCAGTGATTGGTGTATTGCAGCGCCAGGTTGATAGCCACAGCCTGTCCCAGATGGCTACTTATCATCAGCATAGAAACATAGAAATTATTGGCAGATAAGGATTGCTAGGCCCATCCAGTCTGCCGATAGGCCCTATGCACTGTATGTGGCCACTGATCCTATATGATCAATGGCTTGTCATCACTCCCTCCCCACGCAGGCTTCTCTTGTGCCTGTACCAAGCATACGTAAACCCCTCCACTGTGCTTGCCCCCACTACCTCCTGTGGCAGACTATTCCATGTGTCAACTACCCTTTCTGTGTAGATAAGATGAGGAGGCACCTGGATTTGAACCAAGGACCTCTTAATCTGCAATCAAAAAATGCTCCACCACTGAGCTATACCCCCACCAACCAGCAGTCATACTCAAAGGCTGAAGTCACAGCCAGCTACCCCACTCCAAAAGATGTCACTAAAACCATAAGAAGACCATCTTATACTAAACAGAATTATAGGCATTAAGTACTGAACAAAATTCTAGGCGGGACCTGATCTATTTCTGGACAGCCCCATAACATGCTTGACACAAGCAACATCCCCCATAAATGTATGCATGTATAAGCAAGTAGAACATTATAGATGGATAGGTGATTTCTGAACTGTCCAGGAAAGTTCTGGATGGGGTGATCAGTCACCCTACAAAGCTGTGTGCTCTATTATCTCACTCACCATCACTTACCATAGCTGTCCTGTTGCAATGTGATCCCTTCTTCTCCTTTATCTGCCTGTCCGAACCCGAAGCCCACATCGTCACTTTCAATCCCAGCAATCTCACTCTCCTGCTGGGCCAGAAAGGCAGCAGCCGGGTCCACCTCTCCAGTAACACCAATTCCAGTTGTGGAGGAGGAGGAGAACAAGCCAAAATCATCAGCCATCTTGCACTGTCTTTTGCTAAGAAGGGAAGATAAAAAAAAGCCTGTCAGATAAACAGGTTCTGCAGCCTGAGACACTTCCCTTGTAATGTGACTGTTAAAAAAATCACTTCCTGTTTGCAGAGAGAAATCAGTATTGAAGGTGGAGTCAACTTGGCCCACGAGGTGGAACCAGGGACCTGTAAGTGAAGGGGAAGTCCTTCCGTCATTTCTGTGTCAGTGTCTACAGAAACACATCCGCTCAGGGATGCCAGTCTGCCTGCCATGGTCAGAACCTGCCACCAGATGGGGCAGGTGAGCCACACAGTCTCCTGCCACACATCATAATAGGTCAGCAAAGCAACAGCTCTGAGTCCTCCCAGCAACTGGAGCAGTGACAGTGCACACACAGAGATAACAATGAAGGTAAAGTTCCCTTTGACAGCTGAAAAATAAAACAGCCCCCTCCACTGCTTCCAAACTGTTCACTGAAATCACTTTAAATTTCAGTTTGAAGCAGTGATGGCAACAGCCCAACAGCCTGAAGCTTACTTATACAGTATCAGATTTCAAAATGGATTTTGCCCTTCTCTTTAAGATGCCTTGGGATTTAGGATTACAATTTTTACTTATAAAACTCCCTACATTATATCTGGAGTGTGGTACAAAAAAAGACTATGAATAAATAATGTACAAATATATACATCAATAAACTGAAATAATGCCAGCCCACTGGCACAGCGATAGAGCTACCGCTTGCAACACCAGCCACCAGGATTCAGAAGTGAGCCTCGGGATGCGGGGGGCAGGCTGAGGAAGGAGCACTGAGCACCCAAGGGGATGCTGTTTTTCTTCTGGGAGTCAGAGTAGCTATTTCTTCTACAACACTGCCACCTGGGGGAACACAGGTGGCAGTGCAGTGGAGGTGAATTGGGAGAGGGAATGTTGGCCATACTCCGCTGTGGCTTACACTGCATGCACAGGCTTGGAGCACCTGCACATTGACATCCTGAAGGTGTGGCAACAAAAGGGGGAAACAAGCCATCCCCCGACTCATGCAGGATGACCTGAGGCATGCACGATCCCTACCTCTTGCCACTTTCCACTCCAATATCCTGAGTTCTTCTGCCTCCCTACCAAGGAGAAGGTGGGAGGGTTGCGTCTGGTTCAGCCACTGGAGTAACCGTGGGGTTCTAAGTTGGGGAGGAGATGCAGGGGAATCGGCCAGGCCTGATCTGGGGAGACGGGGAATGGGGGCTGAGCCTGACCCAGAGACACAGTGAATGGCATGGGCCTGACCTAGGGATACAGAAAATGGGGTGACTCAGGGATACAGGGGATAGTGCTGGATCCCAGACCCAGGGATACAAGGAATGGGGCTGGGCCTAACCCAGGGATACAGGGAGGGATTGGGGGCTGGGCCTGACCCAGGGATACAGGGAATGGGGCTGGGCCTGACCCCCGGATACAGGGAATAGGGCTGGGCCTGACCCGGAGATACAGGGAATGGGTCTGGGCTTGACCTAGGGATACAGGGAATGGAGCTGGGCCTCCCCCAGAGATACAGGGAATGGGGCTGGGCCCAATCTGGGAATACAGGGAATGGGGCTGCTCATGACCCAGGGAATGGGGCTGCTTCTGATTCGGGGATGGAGGGAATGGAGCTGAGCCTGAACTGGGGATGTGGCTGGGTCTGACCCACGGATACAGAGAATGGGGCTGGGCCTGACCTAGGGACTGGGGCTGGGTCCAACTCAGGGACACAGGGACTGGGGCTGGGCCCGACCCAGGGACACAGGGACTGGGACTGGGCCTGACCCAGAGATAGAGGGAATAGGGCTGGGCTTGACCCTGGGATACAGGGTGCTGGGCCTTACCCAAGGATACAGGGAATGGCGCTGGGCCTAATCAAGGGATACAGGGAATGGGGGTGGGCCTGACCCGGAGATACAGGGAATGGTACTGGGCCCAGTTCAGTGCTGCAGGATATAAGGCTGAGCCTGACCCAGGGATACAGGTAATGGGGCTTAGTCTGAGCTAGGGATAGAGAATGGAGCTTCTTCTGATTTGGGGATGGACGGAATTGGGCTGGGCCTAAACCGGTGACACAGGGGATGCAGCTGGGCCTGACCCAGGGATACAGAGACTAGGGCTGGGCCTGACCCAGGGATACAGGGCATGGGGCTGGGCCTGATCCAGGGATACAGGAAATGGGGCTGGGCCTGACCAGGGGATACAGGGAATGGGTCTGGGCCCGATCCGGTGATGCAGGGGATGAGGCCGAGCCTGACTCAGGGATACAGGAATGGGTTTGGGCCTGACCCAGGGATACAGCACAGAATGGGGCTGTGCCTGACCTAGGGATAAAAGGGCTGGGGCTGGCGCTGGGCCTGACCCAGGGATACAGGGATTGATGGCTGGGCCTAGCCCAGGGATACAGGGATTGGGGCTGGGCCTGACCCAGGGAAACAGGGATTGGGGGCTGGGCCTGACCCAGGGATACAGGGATTGGGGGCTGGGCCTGACCCAGGGAAACAGGGATTGGGGGCTGGGCCTGATGCAGGGATACAGGGAATGAGGCTGGGCCTCACCCGGGGATACAGGGATCGGGGGCTAGACTTGACCCAGGGGTACAGGAATTGGTGGCAGGGCCTGGCCTAGGGATACAAGGAATGGGACTGGGCCTGATCAAGAGATACAGAGAATGGGTCTGGGTCCGATGCAGGCAATAAGGCTGAGCCTGACCCACGGATACAGGGAATAGGGCTGGGCCTGATGCAGGTGATGAGGCTGAGCCTGACCCAGAAGTACAGGGAATGGGGCTGGACACTTATGAACATACATACGAACATACGAAACACCAGGAGAAACAGGCCTTACAGTCTATCGAGTCTGCGCAGTTGTGCAGTTAGCCCCTCCACTGGCAGCTTCCCCACCTTCCCCCACCATCCTACTGAATACCACCTCCTTGGGCAGAGCATTCCACTTGTCTACCACCCGTTCTATGAAAAAATGCCTCCTGATTTCCCTCCTGAATCTCCCCCCTCCAATCTCAGCTGATGACCTCGCGTGTCCCTCCCTCCCTCTTCTAATCTGGAAAATATCTTCTGTAATGGCCCTTTTAAGTATTTAAAGGTTTCAATCATATCCCCCCTATTCCTCCTCTCCTACAGGGTATACATGTTCACCTCACTCAGTCTATCATCATAGGGCCTTCCCTCCAATTCCTGGATCAGCTTAGTCATCTACGCTGTACCCCCTTCAACAATCTAATGTCCTTCCTCAGGAATGGGCGCCAGTACTGCACACAGTACTCCAGGTGCGGCCTGACCAGTGACCTGTACAGGGGCAGTATCACCTCCCTATTTCTGGAGGAGATTCCCCATGCTATACACCCCAGCATCTTGTTGGCTTTAGCTGCCACCTTCCTGCATTCAGCTGAGTTGTTCATACTCCCCATTATAAGAAACCTTAGATCCTTTTCCTCCTCTGTGCTTTCCAACTGTACCCCTCCCGGCTGATAGCTCCTCCCCTGGTTCCTAGCTCCGAAGTGCAGTACCTTGCACTTCTTGGCGTTGAACCCCAACTGCCATGTTTCCGACCACTCCTGTAGTTCGGCCAGGTTGTCCTGCAGCCCCCTCCTCCCTTTGATGTAGTCTACCACAGCTCCCATCTTCATATCATCTGCAAACAGACTGATCTTGCTCCGGATCCCATGTGAGATATCAGCTATGAATATCCCAAACAGCACTGGTCCCAGTACCAATCCCTGTGGTACCCCACTTGTCACCTCCCTCAGTGATGAGAATCCCCCCAACTACCACCCTTTTCTGCCTCCCCTTGAGCCAGTTGGTGATCCAGCTGACCATCTTTGTTCCCACCCCTATGTATTCCAGCTCTCCTCCCCCCCCAGCCTCCCATGTGGCACGGAATCAAAGGCCTTGCTGAAATCCAAATACAGGACATCCACTGCATGGCCCTTGTCCAGTTCTCTGGTAACCCAGTCATGGTACTCCATTAGGTTTGTCTGGTAGGATCTACCCAAGACAGACCCATGCTGTCAACCGTCCTGGAGTCCACTGTCCTCCAAAAAGGTCACCAGACTCTCTTTTAGGATTGTCTCCATTAATTTTTCTACAATTGATGTGAGACTCACTGGCCTGTAGTTGCCTGGTTCATCCTTTGGACCACTTTTGTGACTGGGCACCACATGAGCTATCCTCCAGTCTTGTGGTACACATCCTGTACCCAGGGAGGTATTGAATAGGTCAGCCAGTGGTCCTGCCAGGATCTCTGCTAGTTTCTTAAGTACCCCAGGGTGAATCCTGTCTGGTCCCAGTGCTGCATCCTCAAATAGCTCTGGTTTGGAGCTTACTTGTGTCCATGCTATATCGAGACCAGGTACAGACTGGCAGGCACCCTGCCAGTATGTAACTGGTGTCGGAATAGCACAGACAGTCATCGGCTCCAAACCGGAGCTATTAGAAACTACAGGACTACAGTAGCCATATGTAGGCAATCCAGCTGTTCCTCACACAACACGTCACGCTGGGGACTGGCGTGGGTGTTTGTAGGCTTGCCAGGAGGGAACTGCAGTTGTAAAATGCTGGCAGGGAGGGTGCAGGATCAACCAGATACAATTTTAAATATAAAATGTCACAGTGAGTAAAAAAATGTATACTATTTATTAAACAGCTAATCAGGCCCTGCTTCACACAGAGGTGGGGCCTCTCAGACATGGACATTTCCCTTTAATAATAGCCCATTTTTGACTCGCATCCATGCGTGGTTGAATTCCCACCAGATGCCTTCTTATAATTTCCCCCATCCTTTTAACGTCCGCCCCCTTAAATTCAGTCACCTTGGTGCCCGTAGATCCTGTTTCCCTCTCCATACTGAGTGTGAACCACACCAAGTGGTGGTCGCTTCTGGCCAGAGGGTCCCTTACAGCCTCCCCACTTGATTGTACCAGGTCTACAGTCTTTTCCAACCTAGTTGGCTCACGGACCAACTGCACCAGGAAGCTGTCCTGAAATGCCTCTAATATGACCTGCTCCTTTGCACTCGTGGTGGTTGGGGTGCTCCAATCCACCCCAGGTAAGCTGAAGACCACCACCATGTTCCTCTTCCTACAAACCCTTCTAATTTGCTCAGCCAACTCTTTCTTCAGGTCATCCACTTGAGCTGGTGGCCTGTACACTACCCCCATCCTCAGTATCCTACTTTTCACGTCCTAAAACAGCATCCATAGGGCCTCTATGCTGCCCTCCTCCCCCTCCTCCCTTGTACACCTTATCCCCTCCATATATAAATTGCTACCCCCCCCCTCTTTTCCCCTTGGCCCTATCCTTCCTGAACAGCCTATACCCTGGGATCATCATATCCCATTCCTGGTACTAGGTGGCCCACGCTTCAGTGATGACCGCGATGTCCACCTCCCTACTGACAAGACAGCATGTAACTCAGCTGATTTGTTACCTAGGCTTCTCGCACTCATTAAGTCCACCTTCCAACCTGTTCCTCTACCTACCCCTCCCTGATTCCCCCATAATCCCTCTCCTGCCACTCCTCCAATTCCCTCTCCAATAGCTTGGGGGTGAGCTTGTTTGGCTTTCTTCTCTGGGATCCCTGCCTACCGGCTGTCCATTCAACACCCCCCTAGTTTAACTCCACCTTTGTTGCTATGTACCCCTCTATCCCCTGCTTTAATACCCCCTTCCCTTTCCCGCTCAGGTGTAGCCTGTCCCCTGCATATCGATCATTATTGTCCCACGTTCTGCCCCAGCCACCCAGAACCTGGGACAATAATGATAAATGATCAAAAGATACCACATCTCAGGAAAAACAAATCTGTAATTTTTTTTCCCATAAGACAAGGCTGCACCAAAAACAAAAAACAAGACGAGGTAGAAGAGGAGGATGAAGAGTTAAAGGGACACTGTCAACCTTTTTTGCATCATATTATTTCTAGTTAAAAAGACACATTTTATGATTGCTTACTTTCTCTAAAATTAATTGATGTTACTGGCTGTTTTATTAGCTATAGAATGTACTTGCAAGAATGCTATTGTATACGTTGCATCTTGTTGTGGAGAAAGGAGGGTTTGTACTTCATTAACAATTCTCAATAAAGAAAGTTAAAAAAAAAATTCTTACTCTTTGTGCATACTTCCTGAACATTAGAAACAACCCCAGTGCCGACACTCATGAGGGATTGTATCCTCTTTTCCTACTGCATAAGCGGCTAGACTGTGTTGGGGATAGTCCCAAGTCCAGGAAAGATGCAGAGGGAGTTGCTCAAGTAATGTAAACAAACTTGTTTTTGTGTGGTAACACCACTATTGTGGGCAGTCTGTTTTCTACTTTTTAAAAGAAAAAAGGGACCTGAATCAACTCCCAGCTACATCAACAGTCTCTAAAGACTGTGAACAATCATAACATGTTTTTTTTTTAAACTAGGGACATTTTGAGGCCTAAAGGGGTTGACAGTGTCCCAGAATGACCAACAACCACATAATCAGACTGAGCAAAGAAGCCAAAGAAATTATTAATTTCAGCAGTTATCAACTATTATTAATCTCAGCAGTTATCGACTGTCCCATACAGAAATAAATATATTACAGAAAAGTTAAATCTTCAGAAAATTAAACTTGAGAGTATTTTTTTGAAAACAGAAAAATGGGAGGATAATCACAGCTGGACCATGAAAATTATGACATCCCCAGGGGGTACTTGAGGTTCCTGATTTCAGCATTAGAAAAAAAAAAAAACAATGAAAGGAATGGACCAGCTTGTTCAAGTCCCACCACTGTTGATTGAACTTAATATAATTTAATGAAATTGGAAATGCAGTCTGTTTGATCTTTCTGAAGCAGGTGACGTAACTGTTTAGGAACCTGACAATGTTGAAAGAATAAATTTAAACCTACTTCAGGTTGACCCGTTGGTGCAACGGTAGCGGTACTGCTTGCAACGCCGGTGATCCGGGTTTGGTATCGAGCCTAGGTCGTCAGAGGACCAGCTGGGAGGAGAAGGATTGAGCACCCAATGGCCACTCTTCTTCTCTGGGAGGGATGGGTTGCACTCATCGCCGCAATACTGCCACCACCTGGGTGACTACGGGTGGTGTTGGTGCAGCCGAGAGGCACGCTAAAAGGGAGGGGCAGATGTCAGCCGAGGACTGGAGTGGAGGTGCATCTCTGCGCACCTCTGTCTCCTTTGTCCTCCTTGAGCACTGACGTCGGCAGGGGAGGACCAGAACAAGGAAAAACCCCATGGCTGGTCTGGACGAAGGTCTCCCGCACCAACGACGACTGCAGAGGAACCAGGAAAAAGACTCCAGCTGCACACTGTCCTGAAGTCTCGGAAGCAAGGGCCGCCTCCACTCCACCCAGATGGTTAAATGGGTCTCTTGAAGTATAGCAGCAGGGCACTGCAGGAGCCATCCCCAGTCCCCTCTGCGGCATAGCCTGACAGGGTGCATTGAGGGACTGGAGAGAGGGACAGCCATGGTGATAAGGGGCAGTAAAAAGAAAGTATAAAAAAAATTTAAACCCACTTCCATTTTCTGCTCATGGGCAGTGGATCCAGCAGTTATTATAGACCTACGATGGTGATCAGGGAAGCTGACACCCTTTTTGCTGAGAAATGGTACCATTCACTTAATAATCTTAACCAGGCAGAGTCCTAGCCTTAGAAAAACTAAAGGGTTTAAAGAAAGTGAATTTCAGGGAAGCAGATAAGGGAGGGAACACAGTCCTTCTAAATGAAACTGATTATGTGAATGAAGTGATGTGTTTATTGTCAGAATACTGATACGGGATTTTAGACAACGATCCCACAAGCAATTTCTAGCTTACATTGTTTAATCTTGTGGATGAAGTGTTCAGTTGAGGTATTATCCCTGAGGAAGAAAGCATTTACTTAAAAGTAAAAAAAATCCTATTGTACCTACATTTTATTACCTATCTAAAACCCATAAAAATATAACCAACCCACCAGGCAGACCTACAGTCTCTGGTATAGGATCTCTTTTGGAAAACATAGAAACACAGAATGTGTCGGCAGAAAAGGACCGCCAGGCTCACCCAATCTGTCCAGTTTTGCTATCAGAAAGCCAGACCTAAGATGCTAGCATTCTTGGTTAACATTCCCCCTTCCCATGTCGATAATACCCTTGTGTCTATTCCATGCTGTTTTGAATCCCTCCACTGTCCTTGCCCCAACCTCCTCTGGGAGTCTTTTCCAGCTGTCTACCACCCTCTTTGTGAAATAGGATTTTCTTTATTTTTATATATATATATATATATATATATATATATATATATATATAATTTATATTATACTGTACTTCAAAGGAAGAGGTTACAGGCATTACATCCAGAATGAAAAGCAATAAATAGCTGAACTACATAAGTCAAAAAACAATAGATACAAATGAATTACACGTCCATCTCATATGGACATCAAATTTGATTTTCTCAGATCTCAATTACTGTCCCAAGTTCTCAGTTGCATTATGATTTCCATAAATAACTGCCCAGTCTCTACATTTTAGGCTGTAAAACTGAACTGTAAGTTATCCGTCCTTCCTTCAATTAGTCTGACAAGATTCAAGGGGTTCAGTGGGCAGCTCAGTCAATTGCCCAGATCTATACTGATTTATGTCCATTACAAATAAAAGACCCACTAGTTACCAGACATGGTATAAAAAATTTAATTAATTCTGAAAAAAGAATAAAGCAAATAAAGACTTCACGAAGCTAAATGCAAGGATGAGAAAGTGAGAGGGGTCACTCTACTGGTTCATACATTGAGAGAAGGGGGGACCTAAAAATATTTGCCTACCCCCTCCATCCCAACAGAGAACAGGAACCCCCCCAAAGAGAATGCTCATGTATAATTGTTTCAGCTCAGCCCCCCCAGTAGCACCACCAACCCCCATCTCTCAGGACACAAAATCCGTGTAGTGCTCCAACTGGTACAGTACCCATTTTCACCAGCGGAGTTCAAAGGCCTTAATATGGTGAGAGAGCCGAACAGATAATCGCTCTAAAGCATAGATTTCTTTAGCTAACATTCTCCAAGATTTTGGTAGGTACTGTAGTGTGGTGGAAAGCCATATCCTAGTTATGGTTTTGTTAGCGGCCAGGAGCAGCAGAGTAAGTAACCTGTCTGTATGTAGTTCTGTCAATCAGTACTCCCTCTGGTATGGTAAAAGTCAGAATGTAGACTGGTATCAATAGCTCTGGGCATTCATATATCTCTGTTAGCTCCTTAACTACCTCCTGCCAATATGGACCCAGGTGCTCACAGGCCCACAGGATGTAGCTCTGGTCCACCTGCTCACACCCACAACCTCTCCAGCACCTCCTCAAAGCATCCCCTCAGAATTTTGCAGTTCTACTAGGTGTCATGAAAAACCTGGTCCTCAGCTTCCATACATACTCCTTCCAATATGGGGAGGTGGAGACCTTGTATGCAGGTAGAGCTGAAGTGGACCAACCATGAGAGGGGACCTCAGCCTGCAAATCTTGTGACCACTTTCTCCAAATAGAGTCCGTCGAGTCACTAGGTTTTTCCTGAAGGGCCCTATAAATAAGGCTAATCAAGTGCTCAGTCGAGGTGCCATTCATCTGGGACTGGATCAAAGAGACCAGTAGAAGGGGGTGTTCTGCTATGGAGGACAATGCCTCCTCAGATGGGCACAGGTAGCATTTCAGTTGCAAATATTTGTGGAAGCACCCCTTGGGGAATTGGTGTTTTGCTTGTAATGAAGCAAATGAAGAAAGGCCAGAAGGGCTCACTAGTTGGAAAATATACTTTATCCCATATTGGTGCCATCAAATAAGTTGGGGGAGAAATTAAAATCATATGCAAAAGCCCTAAAATAGAGAGCTTCAGTTGGGGTAAAATGTCTATGGGACACCCTCTATAATCAGGTTTGTTTGGACAGCTACCACCAGCGGCTCATGGTAAAGGGCAAAAAGCAAAGGGGACAAAGGGCACCCCTGCCTGGTGCCCTGGGTAAGCTGAAAGGGATTAGACAGAGAGCCATCTGGTTTTTGGTAAGCCTGGAGGGAGTGGTAGATATGTTGGAGTTTGGCCACAAACCCCATTCACAAAAATACCACCAACAGCTTAATCTGGTTCAAGGTCAGTTGGCATTCATCTGTATCCCCCTTCCCTGGGTCGTGCCTGAAAATAGGCAGACTTTGTCTAGTCTAGTGCACTTACCCAGTCAACAAAAACTAAATAAATAAAAATAAATAAATAAATAAATAAATACCCAAAGCCATTGGCACAGGGGTTCTCTGGTAAACTGTGAGAATTTCGCTAGCAGGGTCAATCGGGGAGGGTTCCCAGATAGGTAAGCAATATAGTCAACTAGATAATTCAGGGTGAGTTCTACTGTTTTCCAGTGCACCCTATACTGTGGGTTTATCCGACGTATAAGTGTACACAGCTGGGAGGCTAGGGTGTATTGCTGCAAGCTAGGCAGACCAAGACCCCCCCCCCTTGAAAGTTGAAGAATGGAGTACCTTACCCTAGGATGCAGCCCCCTCCAAATAAAATCAGGAAATCAGCTTATCCCAGGCCCTGAAGTAATGTTCACCAGGCATAACAGGGAGTGTTTGTAAAAAGAATAATATGCAGGGTAAGATATTTTGTTAGATGGTCTCTACCCTATTCAAAAATCTGAGAGGAATATAAGACCATGGGTATAGGTCCTCAGTCAGCTGTTGTGTTAGGGGTTCATAGTTAAGTAATTCTGTATGAATGAGGTTTTTTGTCAATTTAATTCCTAGATAACACATAGCCAAGGTGTTTCACCAGAATGGGAAAGCGTTTTTCAAAGATTTAGTGGGAACAAAATTATAAAGGAGGACCTCAGTCTTCTGTTCGTTCACTTTATATCCTGCTAGGGATCCAAACAGGGTAAATTGTTCCCAGACCACCGGAACAGATTGCTCTGGAGAAGTCAAACTGAGCAAAGTATTATCTGCAAATAATGAGATCTTGTGCATGCGGGCTTCCACAGGGACACCCTCTATAATTGGGTTTGTTTGGACAGCTACCGTCAACGGCTCATGGTAAAGGGCAAAAAGCAAAGGGGACAAAGGGCACCCCTGCCTGGTGCCCTGGGTAAACTGAAAGGGATCAGACAGAGAGCCATCTGGTTTTTGGTAAGCCTGGGGGGAGTGGTAGATAAGTTGGAGTTAGGACACAAACTTCGGTGGGAAGCCAAAATGTCACAGGGCTGCCCAGAGAAAAGGCCAGGTGACCCTGTCAAAGGCCTTCTCTGCATGCAGCCCTATGAGAACTAGTAGTATTTTTCACGTATTAGCATAGTCAACTGGCAAGCAGGTATGACGCACAGCGTCTTGGGCCTATCTTGCCCTGATAAACCCCACATGGTTAGGATCAATGATAAGGGGGACCAAGTTTTCTAGCCTTCTGGCCAAAACAGACATATACAGTATATTTATAGTCATAATTTAGCATTGAAATTGGGTGGTATGAGGAGGGGTATCTGGGATCCTTATGGGGCTTGGGACTGGCTTCTAGTACCACATATCCCCATGAGGGGGAAGGGGATCACCCCTCTGAATCATATGATAGGCTGATAGCATAGTAGGAAGGAGTAAATCCTTGAAATGTCTACAAAATTCATAGGGGTATCCGTCAGGGCCAGGGGCTTTAAGAGGTTTTGTCTTCTTAAAAATCATGTCTACTTCTGCCCTCGTGATCAGGGCCAAGGGCGACTTTATCTGACTACGCGTTAACTTTGGTAGGGAAAGTTTTTGCAAGTAGTCATCTATCTGGGTGTGGGGTGGGTCAGCTTCTACTGTGTATAATTTTTATAATAATTAGCTGAGACAGTTCTAATTTCCTGAGGTTTAGTAAGAAGATTTACGGTGGTAGGGTCATATATAGTGGTTACACATGCTTTGGCTTTATGCTCCCGAAGTCGTCTTGCCAGATTTCTTGCTCTCTTGGATCCTCCCTCATGACAAGTATGTTTAAAGTAAAATAAATGCTGTTCAATGTTTTGGTCCACTAGCTTCTGTAACTTTTGTTTTACAGTACTACTTGTATCTTTGTAGTACTATTTGGTCTCCTTGTGTCATCAAGAGTTGTAATGTCCAGAGCTCTTCCTGCAGCTCCCTAAAGGCGGTCTCCCTCTCCCTTTGTTTCCTTATGGAATATTTAATTATTTCACCCCGAAGCACAGTCTTCAGTGTGTCCCACAATATTGTCGAGGTCACCTCAGACCCGGAGTTCTCAGACAAGATGTGAGGAATAGCCTCTTGCACCATTTGTTCAAACTCAAGGTCTCTAAGTTGTACCAGGTTCAAGCGCCAATGCAAGATTTTGACACCTGCCCCCAGAACCAACCTGACATGCACTGGAGCACTGTCCGATAGTAAAGTCACCCCATGCCACATGTCACAAAGGGAGTCCAAATGCTCCGCTGTTGTAAAAACATAGTTGAGCCGGGAGGTCACCCCCATCTGTGCTGTCCTGTGCATGTATTCCCTAGCCATGGGGAAACAGTGCCTCCACATGTCCAACAGGCCCAAGGAAGGCAAAGTCTACATAGAAACATAGACTTTGATGGCAGATAAGGACCACTTGGCCCACTCAGTCTGCCCATTTCCCTACCTACTGGGTAAGCTGCAGATTCTAGTTAACCAACAGCCTACTTCCTGCCACCCTCCACTACAATTGCCTTGTGTCTGTCCTATGCATGTTTGAATTCCCCCACTGTTTTAGCCCCAACAACTTCCCCAGGAAGGCAGTTCCACGCATCCACCACTATCTCCGTGAAAAAAGATTTCCTCACATTACCCCTGAGCCGTCCCCCCTCTACCTTTAAATTGTGTCCCTTGTTCTACACATCTTTTTCTGAAAGATGCTACCCTCCTGGACTTTGTTGATTCCCTTGAGGTACTTGAACGTTTCTATCATGTCCCCCGTCCCTCCTTTCATCAAGGGTATACATATTAAGCTCTCTCAGTCTCTTTTCATATGATTTCTGATGCAGACCCTGCACCATTTTAGTTGCCCTCCTCTGGACTGCTTCCATCCTGTCTATGTCCTTGCATAGATGAGGTCTCCAAAACTGCAGACAGTACTCCAGATGGGATCTCACCAACTGTCTGTACAGAGGGATAACCACTTTCCTTTTTCTACTTGTGATGCCCCTTCCTATGCATCCCAGTATCCCCCTGGCTCTCCTTACTGACTTCTCACATTGCTTACCAACCTTTAGATCATCTGATATGACTACCCCCAAGTCCCGTTCCATTTTTGTTGTTGTTAGTACCTCCCCTGCTATTGTGTACTCTTCTCCTGGGTTTTTGTTTCCCAGGTGCATTACTTTGCACTTCTTTGCATTGAATCTAAGCCACCATATGTCTGACCATTCCTCCAATCTTGCCAAGTCCCTTCTCATCCTTTCTACTCCCCCTTGTGTATCAACTCTGTTACAGATATTTGTATCATCTGCAAAGAGGCATACCTTTCCCTCCAGACCCTCTGCAATGTCACCTATAAAGATGTTAAAGAGGACTGGACCCAGTACTGAGCCCTGAGGTACTCCACTAGTGACCCTCTTTCTTTGGAATGTGTTCCACTCACTGATTACCTTCTGTGTCCTGTTGTGCAGCCAGTTTGCAACCCAGGCTACCACCCTGGGACCCACTCCCAGGCTGGCTAACTTGATTATTAATCTTTTGTGCGGGACTGTGTCAAATGCCTTGCTAAAGTCTAGGTAGGCCATATCCACAGCCCCTCCCTGGTCTATTACTTTGGTCACCCAGTCAAAGAAATCTATTAGATTCGTCTGACATGACCTTCCTGCCGTAAATCCATGCTGCTTTGGGTCCTGTGCCCTGCTGGCCTCTAGGTACTCAACAATTCTTTCTTTCAGAAGTGATTCCATCATTTTCCTACCACTGAGGTCAAACTTACAGGTCTGTAGTTTCCTGCTTCTGCTTTGCTCCCACTTTTGTGAAGGTGAATCACATCTGCCCTCCTCCAGTTCTCAGGTACCACCCCATCCTCCCACGATTTGTTAAAAAGTGTGGTCAGTGGTGTCACTAGGTCCTCCCTTAGTTCTTTTAGGATTCTGGGGTGAATCCCATCAGGCCCCATTGCTTTGTCCACCTTGAATTTTAGGAGTTCTTTCAGGACTCTTTCTTCTGTAAATGGACTGGTGCCGACCCCCCTACCCAGAGTGCTTCTATTGTCTGGTTTAGGTAACTCCTCCTCATCTTCTTTTGTGAATACTGAGCAAAAGTATTCATTCAGTATCTCTGCCTTTTCACTGTCTCCCTTTGCCCACCTCCACTCTCCCTTATTAATCTTCACTATACCTATTAGTCTGTCTGAGGTATTTCTGTAGCGGGCTAAGCCTACGTGGGAGGGATTTTAGAACATCCGGTGCTGGATCTAAAACAACGTTCAGATCCCTGCCCAGCAGCAATTGCCCCTGGAGAACATTCAATAGCTGTGTGAAGAATTTCTGCACCACAGCTTTCGGGGACCTTGGGGGAAAGTAAACTGACACCAAAGTCACAGGGCGAGAATGCAACTTCCTGGTGGGTATGGCATACCTGCCCTTAGGATTGACCTAAATAGAATTTTCTAATGTTTCCTCTGAACCTGCCCCCCTTTAACTGCATATCATGACCCCTAGTTTTCGAGTGCCTCTTCAGATGGAAGATGTCACTCACAGGTACTCTGTTTATACCCCTGAGGTACTGTACTTGAAGGCCTCAGTCACGTCCCCTCTTTCCCTCCTTTGCTCCAGGGAGTACATGTTAAGGTCCCTCAGCCTGTCTTCATATGACAACTGACTAAGACCCCTCACCATTTTTGTTTCCTTCCTCTGGACCCTGTCCACTCTATTCACATCCTTCCTGATGTAAGGTCTTCAGAACTGGACCCCATGCTCAAGGTGTGGCCTCACCAGCTGCTTGTGCAATGGCATTATAATCTCTCTCTTCCCGCTACTGATTCCCCTACCATTACGTCCCAGCATTCTACTGACCTTTGCCACTGCCCTCTCACCTTGCTTTGCCACCTTCAGGTCCCGTGAAATGATTATACCCAGGTCCCTTTCTTGTTCGATTGCCTCTAGGACTTGCCCCCCCCCCCAATCTTGTACTCTACCCCCTGTTTATTTTCCCTATGTGCATTATCTTGCACTTTTTTGTATTGAAGGACAGCTGCCACTCCCTTGACCACTGTTCTAGTTTATGCAGATCCTTGCGCATTTTTTTAACCCATTCTGGAGTATCAACTCTATTGCAGAAATTTGTGTCATCCGCAAATAGACATATCTTCCCCTCCAGCTCTTCTGCTATGTCCCCTATAAAGACGTTAAACAGGTGCAGCTCCAGCACTGACCCCTGTGGTACCCCACTGGTGACCATGCCCTCCTTTGAAGGCACCCCATTTACAACTACCCTTTGCCTTCTCCCCCAAGCCGGTTTTCCACCCCCCTCACTACTACCAAACCCCACCCTAGGCATCTCATTTTGTGCAAGAGTCTTCTGTGCGGCACAGTGTCAAACGCCTTGCTAAAGTCAAGGTACACAATGTCCACAGTCCCTCCCTGATCCACTACCCTGGTGATCCAATCAAAGAACTCTATCAAGTTCGTTTGACACAACCTGCCCTCCGTGAACCCATGTTGCCAATGGTCATGCAGGCCATTGGCTTAAAGGTAGCTAGTGATTTTTTTCTTTAACAGTTTTTCCATGAGCTTTCCCACCACCGATGTCAAGCTCAACAGTCTGTAGTTGCTTACCTCTTTCTTGTCCCCTCCCTTGTGGAGTGGACCACATCCACCCTATCCCAGTCATTGGGAAACTCCCCCGGTTCCAAGGACCTGTTCAAGAGGCTAGTCAGTGGCTCTGCCAGTACTTTACTCAGCTCCCTCAATACCCTGGGGTGTACCCCATCTGGGCCCATGGCCTTGTCCACCTTCAGCCGCTCTAGTTCCCTCAGGACTTTGTCTCCCTGGAATGGACTAGTGTCCACACACCCCTGCTAACACCCCCTTTTCCCTGATCTGACTTTCCTCCCCTTCACCCTCTACTGTGATCACAGAACCGAAATAGCTGTTTAATATTTTCACCTTCGCTTGGTCATCTTCCACAAACCACCCCCCCACCCACCTTTGTATTTTAGCCTGACTACCCCCCCCCCCCTTCAACTTTCTCCTCTCACTTACATACTGGAAAATATTTTATCCCCTCCATGACTGAGTTAGCTATTTTCTTTTCTGTCCTTACCTTCGCTTTCCTGACCTCCGATCCTGCTTCCTTCTGCTAATCCTGGTACATGACTCTATCTTCCTCCCTCTGCCTCTGCTTATATCTCCTGAATGCACAGCTCTTTGCCCTAACCTTTTCCACCACTTCTGTGCTGTACCATAGTGGCTTCCTTTCTTTCCTGTTTTTACTGACCTGCTTAGCACAAAGGTTTGTGGCATCTAAGATGGCCCCTTTTATTGCTGCCCACTTTTCCTCCACCTCTGTCAGTCCTTCCACACCTGCCAGTGCTTTCTGAAGGCAGTCGCCCATTCTCCTAAAGTCTGCATGCCTGAAATCGAGTACTTTCACCTTGGTCTGATGACCTCAGCAGCAGTTTCCAGCGTGAACCAAATGGTAGTGTGGTCGCTCGTGCCAAGGCTCTTAGTTATCATAGGCTGTCTATGTAAACATAACATTTTTGCGTTAGCACACTAACCCCCTTCCTTGTTAAGTGAAGACCGTCCCCCTTGAATAACCTCCTTTACCAGAATTCTCCCTAGTTACCAACAAAGTGGTACCCTCTAGACTGACACTATGTTCTCATCCAAATGTTTAGTTCTGTGATCGCAGCCTGCCTAATTTTGCGCCCCCCTTCTCCCACACAGGCAGTACCTCTGAGAATGCCAGAGATGTTTCCCTACCCTCAAGACTATCTGCTAACTACTCCAGACATCTGTTTGCCTCCTCCACTGGCTGCCTTGCTAAGTCGTTTGTGCCTAGGTGGATCAGGATTCCCCCAGACCCTCATCTTTTGTATCAAGTAGATCACCAATCCTACCTCTATCCTTCTTGGCTGATGCACCTGGAAGACATCTGACTGACACCTCAGTTTCCCTGCCCCCCTCCAGTTTTGAGTCCGCCCCTCTGACCATTGCGTCTCCTATCACTAATACTTTCTTTATATTCCTATGTCCATTAACCTTTTCCTTTTTCCTTGACTTCTGGTGGTCCCTTATCTCCCCAGCTTACTTCAGGTTCTCCTGATTTATAGTGTGTCGGATTTCATCAGCCAGGGGCGCATAATGGTTTTGCGCCAGGATGCTGATGACCAGAACCATGCTGCCCTTACCCACTTTAGTACCCCACCACTACCACCACCTTCCACTCCCCTGGCCTTGTGGGGCCCAGAGGAGTGGATGAGGCGAGGGAGAGCCCTTGGCCAGCATGTGCCGCAGCCTCGAGATTTCCCCCCAGGCTGCCTCCAACTGCCCCAGAGCTCATCCAAATTCCGACATATTGGGCAACATCCCATCCTCCAGAGCGCAGCCCTGAAGATGAGAACCCCACACCTGTAAACTACATGCTATTAGCCTATCCCAAGAGGGCACCAGGTTAGCTGGGAGACTGTCAGGTAGACTGCAAGTGGTCAAATTGGGCAATGTTGTTTTTTTTTTCTCCCATCCAAAATCAATTGATATTTTAGTTCTGTGGAGGGGTGGTGGAGTAATTTCTTGGACCCTGTTATTTAAGTTTTTCATAGCTAACATCCCACAGATTTTTTTTTTAATTCTTTGGTAACTGGGTAAGGCCCACTAGGCCCAAGGCCTGTTTTCAGTGGCAACCCAGGAGCACTGGGGAGGTTAAGTGACATGCCCTGGGTCACACAGTATGCAGGTGGAGATTGTGGGAATCAAAACCAGGTCTGCTGTACATACCAAGCTTATTCACAGCCTGTTACTCTAACCTTTAGGCTATACTGCCAGCCCCTGAGTAAGTAAGTAAGTGTACTCATCAGCTCTTTAATGCAGATGATGCAGTACTTCATACCCGAAATAATATTATCAGAGATCTCAGTTGCTTCCATCAAAGAGCCTTTAGTGCAGTACAACATCAGCTTAAGCAAACAAAATGATTAGTAGCATCACAAAGATATAATCAATGGTATTTGCTAGTGGCAGGAAACTAACAAAACCTATATGCTGTTTTTTTTTTAATTCTTTGGTAACTGGGTAAGGCCCACTGGGCACAAGTGCCTGTTTTCATTGCAACCTGGGAGCACTGGGGAGGTTAAGTAACTTGCTCGGAGTCACACAATATGCACATGAGGCTGTGGGAATCAAACCCAGGTCTGCTGGATGCACCAGACTCATTCATGGCTCATTACTTTTTTTTTTTTTTGTCATCCCGGCTTCAGGAATCAGCCCAGTCACAGTCCCCGTCGCCCCTTGCCCTCATATTGGCTGCTCTCCCTAGCCACCTTGCTTGCCCCCCAGGGTGGGGCCGCGGCACTGGCCAAGGCGCCCCAGACACAGTTCTGGTTGAAGGGAGCCAGCCTGAGAGCTATCAAGGGACGGTGAGGAGGCTTCATAGAGGAGCCGAGGTGAATTTTTTTTTTTTATATGCTCCCTCTAGAGCCAAGTGCGTGCAATGACGCCAGCCGAGGAACAACATGCGCTCCTATGCGTGTTCTCCTCAGGCGTCTGCACTCGGCTCCCCAGCTAGCAGCTCGTCCTTGCCCTTCCAGCCTCCGCAGAGGGCACTCGGTGCCGAGCTGCAGTACCTCCCTCCCTGGGAAGGAGAGCAGTCCATCGGATGCTCTATCCTTCCCACCCTCTAACCCCGGCGACCCATGCCCGTTCCCAAACACAGGTTGCCGGCATGGCGCGAGGTGTGGCATCCAGCGCCTCAACCCTCAGCGCCACTGGGCCATCTCTTGACTCATTACTTTAACCTCTAGGCTATACTAGATCCAAGATCCCTGATTCCGCTATTGCTATCCCCAGATACAGTTTTTAGACAAGACAGGCTTTCCAAGAAAGGTGGTGGCTGCACCCTAAAAGAGTCCCTCATGGGTCATGTACTGACCTTACCCATCACTGGGAATGACATCCAGATTCTTGCCGCCAAGGTGCTGCTTGGCGCTCATAACAAGGTACTGACCATTGCTTCAGTCTATATTCCACCCAAACTGATTAATCAGGGTCTCTCCTCCCTCCTTAACTGTATCAACTTCCTAGGTCATGATGCGGAAGTTATCATACTTGCGGACTTCAATGTCAACTGGATGGCCCCTAATGCAAACAACTATAAGGATGCCTTGGCTGCTGCTAACTTTGCACAAATGGTCCGGGCACCCACCAGGATGAAATACAGGATGGGGACCTCTGCCCTTCTGGACTGGGTTCTTACTAATCATCCAGAACACATCTCAAAAACAGAAATTCTCCTAGACACCTTAAATGATCATTTACCTGTAATGTCCCTCAAGTCTAACAAATTCAACAAACCGCCTCCAAAAATCATTCTCAGCAGAATATTAGCTCCTAGTCATCTAGGACCCCTTAAAACACAACTGCGAGTAATTTATTGGTCTCCAATTGACACTGCCCAGGATGTGGACTCAGCCCTTGAATACTTTATTACTACCTTTAACTCAGCCCATGATGTCTATGCTCCCTTCAAGAAACATAAGGTCAAGGGTACTATTAACCCTTGGGTAACCCTTGATCTCCTTGAACAAATGAAGTTCCAGGACTGGCTCTGGCACCATGCCAAGACAACTGGCACCCTAGCAGACACTCAGGCCTGCAAATCTGCGAGGAACTCCTGCACAAGAGCAATACATTTAGCGAAAGCTGACTACTACAAGAGTGCCCTAGCAAACACCTGGAATGATGGGAAGAAATTCTGGACCAACCTCTCCGAAGTAACAGGGAAAAGCCCTAAAGTCACACCCTCCATGCTAAACATTGATGGTTCTATCACTTTGGATAATGCAGCTATAGCCAATGCGTTCAACACTGCTTTCACAGACCTTAGTCATGTGTTCCCCCAAAACTTTTTTGATCTTACTCCTGCTGCAACCCAACCTAACAATTCAGGTGCAACTCAGCTGCATCCACCATTTTATTTCAAGGAAATCTCTGAAGGTCTTGCTAAAAAACACATGCTCAAAGTTCTCGGGAGGGCCAGGCATAGAGGAGACTCCTTTGACCCGAAACTCCTCACCCTCACCATTAATGAAGTCCTACCCACCTCACCAAAATCCTCAACCGCTCCCTTATGCTCTCCCAGTTCCCCCTGTAAATGGAAGTCTGCTGTGGTGACCCCATCCACAAAAGTGGTGACAAGACTCTAGCTAGCAACTACAGACCTATCTCCATCCTTCGCCCCTCTCCAAAGCCTGGAACGGATAGTGGCTGATCAGCTTGTAGACTACCTGGAAAAATACAATCTCCAATGTCCCCAGCAACATGGATTTTGAAAAGGACACAGCACCACCACAACTCTCCTTGACTTCACCTCCTTCATCCACCAAGCCCTTGTTCACAACCAACTGGTTGGTGCCACCTTCATTGACCTGACCAAGGCATTTGATACCATCAACCACTCCCTGCTGACTGAACAATTATCACATGTAGGACTCTCACCGGATGCTTCCCACTGGTTTCAAAGCTATCTCTGTGACCGCTCCCAGCAGGTTAGAATTGGAGAATCCCTCTCAACCTCCCTTCCAGTCCGGTCTGGAGTTCCCCAAGGTTTCATCCTGGGCCCCTTACTATTCAGCATCTTTTTGAACAACCTCCCTGCCTCCTGCCACAACAAAATTCTACTATATGCAGACAATGCAGTTATCTTCATGAGCCACTCTGATCCCTCTCTCCTACAGCTGAAGCTGCAGAGAAGTTTCATAGAAGTTGAAACCTGGTTCAGGTCGGTTTTACCATGCCACAGCGACACCACCCACAGAGACATCCCCGACAGGGACAGCCACAGTGCCGAGCGTCGGCAATGCGGTGTCAGTGATGCCTCTGTGTTCCCATCGGGGGGCTGTGCCCCCAAACCCCCCGGGGGCATTGCCCCCCTGGTCTCTAGGATTCTAACTCCGAGTCGGAGTTGGACTGAGGGCGATACACCCTGCGAGGCAGTCTTGGTGTCTGGCAGAGACCATCACAGCGACGTGCAGATTATGCCTGAATCCTGTTGCTGTGATGGTCTTCATGGTCGGGGCGCCGCTGCGGCATCGGTATACCGTTCAGGTCACACACGCTCATACTAAATTGCTCAAAAACCAAAATAATGCTATTCCATGGAACTCACAACAAACACAAAGACCAACAACTACTAATAAACAATGGTGAAGGCGCTGCGCTGGAACAGGTTGACCAGTTCAAATACCTGGGTGTGACCCTTGACTGCACTCTCTCCTACAGCAACCATATTCATAACTTTGCTAAAGCTGTGACTATCCACATAGGGCTGCTCTACAGGCATAGGCACTGTCTGATGGCCGATGCCTTAAATCTTGCTATTCAGAGCTCATTTACCTCAATAACTGACTATGGTCTTGTTGTGTACAGATCAGCCACCAACCCTGCAGTCCGACGCATAGCCCTAGCCCTTAACAAGGCCTGTTGTCTGCTTTCCTCAGCTGCTCAACTTTCCCACACTTGTGGCTCCAGCTATCAGGCAGACTAAAGTATCAGACCTGCATCCTTTCAAAGAAGACCTTGATAGGCCTCTTGCCCCCTGGGGTTCAGTTCTTACTTGACCCCTCACTGTGCCACCCGCCTAACCAGGCATCCCAAAAGTCTAGCCTTCACTGTTCCTCGCTGTTGGACCCCACAAGGACAGCGCTCATATAAAGTAAGAACCTCAAACTGGTTTAACTCTCTTCCTGTGGAAATCACCACCACTACTAATCTTGGCTCCTTTAAAAGGAAACTACACCAGCATTAGGTGGCCAGTGCTCACTGCGACTGTTTCTCTCAACTGGCTCTGTAATGCTCCCCTGGCAACCCCTCCCATCACTGCATTCCCCTTTCACCCTTGCACTCTTTGATCACATTTCCATATCCCACTCCTGCCTCCCCTAGCCACTCCCTGCCCCTCTGTATGGCGCATAAGTCCCTCCCTCCCCCCAAACTCCTTCCCCCTTTATTGATTCTGCCATTCCCTCCACCCCACCCCTACCTGCCCTATTCCCCTCCTTTCCCCACCCATTCTCCTCTTTCCTCCCCAACCTCACATCTATACCCTGCACCGTCCCTTTTCACCACCGACCACCCTCTCTCTTTCCCCCAGACTCTGTCTTGTTCCCCTGTATCTCCCCCTAACAATACATTCACACCTTAAGCTACCCTCTACACCTGTAAGCACTTGAAACTTCCCCACCCACCACGCTTTGCCCCAGGCATACTTTGTGCACTGCCTGGTGATCTGCTTTTCTTTTATACTTATCTTTATTTTTTTCTTTATTATTTTCAATTTCACATTTTGATCATTGACAAAGCCTTAGGCATCTACTTTTTTGTAACCGTACTGTGATGTTTTGTACTGTTTTCACTGCTCTGTTTTGTTGTCTTGAACTTGTCTTTGTCCATGATGTGGAACCTTTGTAAAAGAGCCTGTGGCTCAAAGGTGTTTTCCGATATCTTAATAATCAAATCAAATAAATAAATAAATTGTATAAGTCATAGATAAAAAGACATATTTTGCTGTATTTAGGAGCCCATAAGCTGCATGCTAGGGCTCAAAGAAGTAAACTGAAAGGTCCATAACAGTCTATGTCCTCCGAATCCCGGAGGCAAAAAGGTGCCATGCTTTAACGAAGTGACACTCAATGGGCCTATACACGATGCCAGCGCACCGTGTAAACCAGGCATGTTGGCATCGATACACATGAATGTCATGGAGAGGGGTCCCGCAAACCCCGAATGGCATTCAAGACAGTTGTGAACCTGATCCGCCGGCTGCACATATAGCAACGCGCTGTGGGCAGGCCGGGCGGTGTAAGCCAGTCCTATGCACCATGGCAAGTAGTGCTGCACACCGCGGTGCATAGAGGGCAGGCAAGTACACCAGGGAAAGCCCTGCCATAATTACCCCTATGCGCCCAGCCCCCATGCACACCATACTGGAAAACGGGCACGCAAGCGGCAGACAGTACCCCCCCACACAGCCGTGGCCAGCCTCAGCCCTGTATCCTCATGGCAGACCCCCCTGGACTCCACAGAGCGATCTCTAACCCTGCTGCTGATCCCCCCATGGCTGCGCTGCCGTGTCTAAGCAGCCCATTGTCCGGCGGTGCCGGCATGGCACCCAGTGGGGCATGGCCATTCCCCCAGCACTGACCTTCATGTACCTGTGTGTGTGCTGAGAGCCTGATGGCCACGGCACAGCCCTCCCGCACACTTTCATGGCCACCGTCCGACCTATGCAGGGACACGCAGCCGATGCGTGCCCACATAGGTCAGACGGATGGCGGCCATGGAGGTGTGTGGAGGGCTGTGCCATTGGCCATCAGGCTCCCAGTACACACGCAGGCACATGTAAGGGGTTGTCGGTGCCTGGGGGAGGGGCACCAAAGACCACAGGTGTAGGGTCGGGGAAATGGGGTTCAGGGGTTGCCTGCATGGGGTGGCAGAGAGAAGGAGAGAACAGATACAAAATACAGAGTAAAAATACATAGAATGAAAATAAGTATATCAAAAATAAAGCAATAATGGTTAAGAATAAAATTGCTAAAGAATAAATTATATACAGGAAATTATAGAACTAATGAAATAACAAATAAATATTAATCAACATATCAAAATCAGTAGTAGAGGGATTAACCCACGACAAGGTATGGGTTTACTGAGCATTAATCCACGCCTGGGGGGGTTGGAGTCACGAGGTGAAGCCGAGTGACTTCAACCACCCAGGCGTGGATTAATGCTCAGTAAACCCATACCCTGGAGTGGGTTAATCCTTTTATAACATGGGTAATGTTATAATAGAGTTTTACCTAAAGAAACAGTAAAATAAAGCCCTGTGAACATGCAACTGTGGGTATATCAGGGCTTAATCAATGGTCAGGTGACCTGTTTGGATGTATCAGAAGACAGTATTTTTGGAACCCATGTTATAAAGAGAGATTAATGATGCAAGGGAAATGGGAAATGCCGAAAAAACATTTATTTGCAAGCTTGTGACTGGGAGAGGCACACTAAGCCGCAGCTTGTTTCTAGGTGCGACCCAGGGGAAAGGGAAGGGGAATATGTACAGAGGTGCAAACTGAGTTACAGAACCATATTAAGTTGTTGGCGGTATTTTTAGTGAATAGGGGAAATTTGGCAGGACCCTGGGGAAATTCCCCCACGCTTATTGAGAAGTGCCACGGGATCTTTAATGTCTACCTGAACAATCACCAGAACAGGCAGACGGGACCTTGATTTAACATCTCATTCAAAAGACAGCACCTCAGAAGTGCAGCACCCCCCTCATGATGCACTACAGTGTCAGTATTGGCATTTATCCCACTTTCCTGTTGTGGAACTAGAACCCACCACCTCTGCTCTTCTGGCCTCAGAGGCGAATGTGCTACCTGCTGACACAATAAGAGTTTCAGGAAAAAGGGGTATAAAACAATATCAGAAACAACTGCAGGAGTGGGAAGAGAAATCACAGAGAAGAGCTGTAAGAGCTGGAACAGAGTGAACAGAAAGGGGAAAAGAACCCCATAGTTTAGAGAAATGAAACAAGAAAGCAGCTTGACTTGCAGCAGATTTCATATGAGGGAGAGCAAAAGAGCGAGAGCAAGCATTGCGAAGAGAGTAAGAGGAAGAAGGGTGAAAGGAGAGGAGAGAGGCAAGATATGTGAGGATAAAAAGGATATTAATCTGCTGGACACAGTTCAAAGAAGGGCAACGGAGGTGATCATGAGCCAGCAGGGTAGGACGTACAAGGAGAGGCTGGAGGCCCTGAACATATACTCCCTGGAGGAGAGGAGAGAGAGACAGAGAGAGAGAGGGGACATGACTGAGACCTTCAAGAATTTGAAAGGAATAAACATGGTGGACAAGGAGGGTCTCTTCAAACTTAGTGGGGATCCAAAACACAAAGGGACAATCTCAAGCTGGAAGAAGGAGGTTTAGAAGAGAGGCTAGGAGGCATTTCATCATGGAGAGGGTGGTGGGGGGTTGGAATGTGCTTCTGGAGGAGGTGGTTTTGTTGAAAATGGTAGGCAGCTTCAAGACAGGCAGGGCTAGAGTTCAGTGGAAAATAAGGGTCAAGGAAGGGGCAGATGGAGGGGAAGGGTTGAATGGGGATGGGGCAGGGGCAGTAGCTTATTTCATAGATTTCATAGATGTTTACAAACTTTTAGACTTGCGTCCATAATGCTTGCCCTTTAAACCTAGCTTAGAATGTAATTTTTAGAATACCACAATGAATATCCAATTTATTTTTAAATATATTCATACTCTCACTATCTATTATAGCTCTTGGTAATGCATTCCATGAAGAAACCACTCTCTGATTAAACCAATGCTTACGTGCATTATGCTTCCATTTAGATTGAATTAATTGTTTATTGTGTCTTCTGTTGCCAAATTCATCCATTCTTTGGTGAATACCCAACTCGTGGCAAAAGTCTGAGTCACTAATTGCCCTATATAAAAGGCACATGTCCCCTCTAAATCTTCTGTACTGTAATGAGTAAAGGTTTAGGGATGTTACTCTCGCTGAATATTGTAATGTCTTCGTCCATTGGATAGATTTAGTAAACCTTCTCTGTACAGATTCTATTTTGTTAATATCCTCCCTATTTTGGGGGGACCATACTTGTATGGCATATTCAAGATAAGGTCTGACCAAGGCTACATAAAGTGGTATCAGCACATTTGCTTCCCTACTGGCAATATAATGTAAAATACAATTTAGATTTTGGTTTGCTTTTCTTATTTGTTGTTTACAGTGTATACTAAACTTGAGGTCTAGGCACACTGTAACTCCAAGATCTTTTTCTTCAATGGTATTAGTGAGTGGTATATTATCCAGAGTGTATCTACTATGTTTGTTCTTTTTACCTAAATGCATAATTTTGCATTTGGTAATGTTTAATACCAGTTTGTTATTATTAGTCCAACTAGAGATTTTGTTTATCATGTTTTGTAATGCAAGTGTCCCATCATTAGTATTCACAACAGTTCCAATCCTACAATCGTCTGCGAATTTATATAACCATATCTTAGTATTGTCTGATTGAAGAGTGGCTATATATATTAAATAAACAGGGTCCCAAAATGGAGCCTTGCAGGACTCCACTAGAAATAGTTGACCAGTTGGACAAGGTTCCTTTAATAGTTACTCTCTGTTGTCTCCCCTGTATCCATGCTGAAATCCAATTACAAATATTTGGATTCAGTTGAATTTTCTCTAATAATTTCAGTAACTCAACATGGGGTAGTTTATCGAAGGCCTTAGCAAAATCTAAGAATACTACATCAACAGAATTGCCCAGGTCCAATTCTCTGTTTACTTTTTCCTAAAAGGCCAAAAGATTTGTCTTGCATGATTTGGTCCTAGTAAACCCATGTTGGGAATAGTCTAACAAGTCATTTGTTTCTAGGTGATTTAGGGTGTAATCCTACATAACCCCTTCCAGAATCTTTCCCATTAATGATGTCAGACTTATTGGCCTGAAGTTTTCTGGCTTTGTTCTGTCACCCTTCTTTGGAATGGGAACAACTATGGCATGTTTCCAATCTTCGGGTACTATTCCTTGATCTAAGGAAGTCTGGAACAGATATGTAAGGAGGGGGCATTTGCCAACTCTTTTAAGATTCTTGGATGTATGTCATCGGGGCCAGGGGTTTTGGAAATATCTAGCTTGGATAACCTATCACAAATGTCTTTAATTTCTACAGTAACTTCCCCAGGTCTTGAAATACATTTTCCTAAATAAATATATGGATTACTTGTGTTAAAGACTGAACAAAAATAATTATTCTGTATGTCAGCCATCTCATCTAGAGTGGATTCAAGTCCTCTAGTGTTTGTGAAGGGTCCTATTGTAGTATTTTCTTTCTTTTTACTATTGATGTAAGAATAAAAATATTTTTTGCAGTCCCTGGTTTTGACTGCAAGTGACCATTCAACATGTCCTTTTGCTTTTTTGATTTTATTCTTAGTCTGCTTCAGGCATTCTCTATATAAACTATAATTTAAGGGTGATCTGTACATCATATATTTATTGAACAGTTTATTCTTTTTATTTATTAGTTTTTTGATCGATGTATTCATCCATTTGGGCCTATTCCCTTTTGGTCCAATACCATTTACTTTATATGGAATATATTTACTTGTAAGCTGTTTTATCCTAATTAGTAATAGGTCCCACATAATTTGTATAGATTTGCCAGTTAATTCACTGTTCTAATCCCAATTTGCAAATTCCCTCTTTAAGCCAACAAAGTCCGCTTTTCCAAAGTTTAATTTTGGTGTACCTCCATATACTTTACTGGTACCAACATCAGAGATGTTGAAGTGGATAGTAGAATGATCACTGTTCCCTAATGGACTTTTAATTTGCACATTGTTAATTGTGTTACTCATGTTAGTAAAGATCAAGTCCAAAATATTTGCTCCCCTAGTACAACTGTGGACCATCTGTTTTAATCCCTGATGTTCAAAGGTGTCCAGGTAATATTTATTCACAGCTCCTTTAGCCTGTAGTAATTTCCAATCTATGTTGAAATCACCAACGACAATAACTCTGTCTGAAGGATCTAAGTTATTAATTATATTTATTATTTTGATGTCGTCATTCAAGGTTGTGGAAGGTGCTCTATACAATAACCCCAATACAATGTTTGGCCCATTATGGGGAAATAATTTAATCCACAAAAACTCCAAATTAGACATATCTCATTGTATTTTATCACATTTAATACTTTCATGGACAATTATTGCAACACCTCCCCCTTTTCTATATATTCTTGATTTAGAAAATATTTTATACCAGGGAATACTCTTTTCCCATAAATTTTCCTTGTCCCACCATGTTTCAGTGATTAGGGCCAGATGTATATTCTGGGAATACAATAAGAGGCAAAGTTCATCATATTTTCCCACTAGGCTCCTGGCATTTATAAGCACTGCATTCCACTCAAACAATTTTGTTACTGGTTGTTTTGTGCCTTGGGTACTCTGGGATTCTTTTGCCATTTTTCCCCTCCCCCCTTGAACCAGTTTAAATGAAATTGAATAACTTCATTTACCCTTTTTCCCAATATCCTAGTACCCGAAAAATTTAGATGGAGACCATCAGATTTGAATAACAATTTTTTATTAAAGGTCAATGAATGATCCATAAATCCGAAATGATTAGACCTACAAAACTCTCTTAACCAGAGGTTAATTTCAGATATGATCTTATTCTTATAAGACTGATAATCAAATATTGGTAGTATACTAGAGATGATTGTTTCCCCATTTTGTTTTTCAATCCTTTTTGTAATGGTTTTATAATTGGCCTGAATATGTTCCATACTGGTTCTGCATACGTCATTAGTTCCCAAGTGTAGGATAACAAGGGGTTTTACTAAATTTTCAAGAAGCCCTTCCAGCATATTGGAAACATCTTGAAGTCTGGCTCCTGGCAAGGTACTAACTGTGGTAAATTCCTTACGCCCCCAACAGACTGCGGTGTCAATTCCTCTAATAATAGAATCACCTATTACCACAATGTCCCTATTTGCTTGAATTGGGTTTAAGGTTGGTTCGGTAATTTTTAGTTTGGGCTTATCATTGTTTAGAGGGCATTTTTTTTTAATCTAATTGTAATTTAATTTCATCCTTTTTTTCTGCATTCTCTTGTGGGAGACATTCAGATCTATTGGTTAACTGGAGTGGTGAACACAATATTTCATCCCTTAGATTCCCCTCAGAGATGTTCAGTTGGGTAGGAGTCATATTATTGTCCATGATAATATTTCCCTCAACAGGCTGTCCCTGATTATTTTCAGATGCATTAAGACTCAAATTACTCACCATTTCATCAATATAACTTTCTAGTAAGCCTATATCTTTCTGGGTTTTTAGCCTTAATGTCAATTGTTTGATCTGTTCCTGAAGGGTAGTAATTAAGAGGCATTTATCACATGTAAATTCCGCAGTTGTAGCTTCTTCTAAAAACATGTTACACTGTATACATGGTTTCTTACCCTTCCCGGTTTGTCTTTACTTTTGCCATCTGTTAACTTTGTTTAAGGTAGCAAGGTTCTCCCGACTCTTGTAACTAAGTGTTATTGCACTGCTCCACTGACCTCCACTGCGGACATGCGACGCGAGTGTCTCTGCGCACGATACGCGTGCCGCTTTGTTCGCCTCCGCCGATCATGGTGGTCCTTATAATTGCCAAACCGGAAGTACCCCAACACTCCTCGCTCACTAAGTTTTTTAAAATAACTCAAATTAGAGTTACATTCATTTATTTAGCCCCAGTCTGGTGTATAATGCAACTATTCACCCCCAAATGCAGGTGGTTGCACGAAATAAAGCAATTTTGTAGATCTGCAGTTCCGGTGCTAATGCACTGAACTACCAGTTCTCTCTTCCTGGTGCTTCAGCTTATGCTGAAGACCCTGCAATACAAGCAGACTAGACCTTATTCTGTTGGCTTTGTCATATGTTCATATGTTAGGACTGCCAATGCCTACTTCTGCCTTACTTTACAGAAGTAGGATTAATCATATTAGCTAATCTCAGCCCCGCTCTGCCTGGCTGTGGCTCTTTGTTGGCAACTGAGCCTTGTGGATCCCACTGTGAGGGACTCACCCCCATGGCTTGCTTTGGGGGGGGGTAAGCCAGGGAAGGATTGCCACAGAGGTAAGTCACAGAGGGTCGATTGTGGGATGGGTGGTTTGGGGGTTGAGTTTCTCTGAGGGGGGGTGCTCTGGCACAAAAAAAATGCTGACAATCCAAAATGCAATACTATCCATAATAAACTATGCTATCATGGTCTGTTCTGCCATATCTGATGGTGTCTTGTCAAGAGCAACAGTCCTCTATAACAAATTATGTTGATTTCTTCTAAGTGTGCACTCCAGACTCATCATTGTGGTCTATATGAGGATCTTGGTTGGCTCCCATTGGAGCAGTGTAGACAATTTCAGGAACAACTACTAGTCTTGAAAATAGCTAATGGTAAAGCTGCTTCAGTTCTACCAGACATATTTACTTTGTCCAATAGTATCCATGGCCTGCAGTCTAACCAGACACTATCGATGGACTTACTATTTAGGAGAATAACACAGGTCAAAATTATATTCTCCTGTTGTGTCTTAAATTGTTGAACAATATATATATATACATATATTATTTTTAATTCATGGTTTTTCCTGCTGACCCTTCCAGCCCCGCCACCTGGATTCTTCTTGATCTTACCTCTCCCTGAGTCACCCACGTCTTGCCTCCATGGCAGGGTGTCAGGGAATCCCTCAACCCACAAAACAATGGATCCAGATCTAGGAGGTGCCTGGGTCACGAGTATGGGGCCTGTGGAGGTCTGCAACTATCCTGTCAGCCAGGGTGTCTTCTGTTTTCCTGTTTACCCTCTTGCTGTGCCATTCTGCCCTCCCCATAGGTGTAGTAGAGGCATAGGTCAGGAAGTGGCATGGGGTCATGTCACAAGACATTATGCCGCAGCAATATACCGCACTACCAATACAGTGTGATATATTGCAAGCGGCCCGCCCAACTAAAATAACCAGCTCTGGGGCGAGGGTTAACATTTAACTTCGCACAAGGTGTAGAAAAATTTCTTGTGTCTGGGACCGGGAATCAAACCCTGGTCCCAAACACGCCACCTCCTTCCCTTGCTGCCTGTGGCTCATCCCATCAAGCCACAGCAGCTGCTTGCCAGCCCCACCTCCCAGCACAGGTCTCATCCCCTACCTGAGAAGAGTGAGAGGGTACACTACTGCGTACACACCCTTCTGCGGTTTTGCACCCTCTTGCTGTACCCTACAATGCTGTTCCTGTTGTGTGGTTTTAACATACGCTATTAAGCATACGAGATACTGACCCAGTAGGTCAGGAAGCATAGGCAAAACAGGAGAAGCTGTAATTCACAAATAGTATTTTATTATCATCAATAACAATAAAATAAGCTGGCCCGGTGGCACTGAGGGTTGAGGCGCTGCACGCCACAACTCACGCCACACCGGCGACGCAGGTTTGGAAATGGACTTGGGCACTGGGGGTCGGCAGGGGGCAGGAGAGCACTGAGCATCTGGAGGACTGCTCTCCTCTCCTGGGGAAGGAGGTTGCCGCTCCACGCAGCTTCAGCGGCCCCTGGCGGAGGCTGGCAGTCGCAGCTTGACATGGAGCACATGCAAGGAGCAGGGAGCGTCGGCAGATGTCCTGCAAGTGGGCGTGGGAGTGTGCCTGTGTTGCACTGGATGTCAGTGCATTTTCACGTTCCCAGGGGCAAGCAAGGAAAAAAATTCCCACTCCTGGGATAGGCAAAGGCACCTCTACCTCTAAGCCACACTTCCAACACTGGACCCTCTCCTCTCTGCCCCTGGCTCGCAAAGACCAGCATGCTATACTGTAAGATAGAGTGCCCTGAGTGGATGGGGTGGCCCTTCTCCGTGGGGTTCAGATCTGGGGGCTGTGTTAGTTGGAGCGAGGGAGAGTGAAGTTCTCAGGTGGGAGGTAGAGCCCAGGAGGTGGGAGGCTGCCAGAGAGAGTTCCCCAGAATATGCTGCAGAAATAGAGTTAAAAAAAAAAAATAAAAAATAAAATTGTGTAGAATATCTCTTGATACAGGCAGTTCAAACAGAAGTCCTTCATCTGAGAGTTTCTTTAAGATCTCAAGCTCTCTCTGTCTCTAAACAAACATTGTTCTCTTTTCATAAGATGTTATTCCCCAGGCAATTAAATTTTGCATCTTGTTTTTTTAAATTACACCACCTATGTTCCATAAAATGTATTAAGACTTTGTCAGTTTCTTTCCTGTGAGCAGCCTAAAGAGAACATTAGTCTTATTAACAGGTGCAACCAATTAAGACATCCTGTCCCAGGGTTGATTTCCTGCTGATAAGTCTGCAAACAAGCTAGTGGAGGTCAACATGCACTTCAAGAGTAATGGCTTGTAATCCAGATAAACCCAAAGAGCTGTCTGTAATCATTTCAACAGTACAAGTATGTCCATTTACAAACAAAGGAATCTCGGTTTAACATAAACATTCACATATATTTTTAACCACAAAGAAGAAAGAAAGAAAGAATGAATAGAAACAGCAAGTAAAGAATGGGAGAAATGGGGGGAAATTGTAGGACCATCAGAGTGGTCAATTCCAAGGTGCCACAAGGAAAATTTGATTGTGCAGTCAGATAGGCAAGAGACAGACAAGTGACAGAACAGCAGAGGACAGAATAGATCAGCTTTTAACTCCCTCTCTCTCTCTGCATAACAAATCTTTATTTATTTATTTATTTATTTTATTGAGTATTCGGAAAATACCTTCGAGTCAAAGACTCTTTTTCAAAGGTTCCATGTCAGTACAGGTAGATACAGTGGGAGAAACAGTACAGATCAAAATCGAAAGCAGAGACACAAACAAGAAAGCACTGTTACTATACATGCATTAGAACATCCGACATTTAGATCCTGGTATTAAATTTACTAGTCACAGATTCAGTACCTTTGCAGAAGTAGTAATACAAATAGTCAAGTAGTATATTGTAGTACATTAAATCGGCTGATATTTAGATCTCTGATGTGCTAGCCACTAAGTCTAGGGAGCATTTGAAAATTCCAGTGTGGGGTTACCAATGAGGGATCCTGGAATTTGTGCGACAGCTTATGTCCAGTCAGTGAAGAATGGGAGTATGGCTGGTTCTGTGGCAGTCACAGAAATTCATAGATTGTAGGTGGTGTCTAAGGTGGGTTTTGTAGGGGCCAAGTCTATTCAGGTTAGTGAGGGCATTAGACAGGCTGTTGACCCAGGATGGGGCTCGGTAACTGAAGGACCTTTGGAAGTGGGAGGTGCGGCATCGGGGAACTACGAGGAGTTGTTTGCTAGTACTACGGGTGTTCTGTTGGGGAGTGGCCCGTTGTAGTATGGGGGAGTGACCACTAGGGGTAAGACCAAGGGAAATCTTTTTGGCCATGAGGCAGGTGTGAAACCTGATTCTGTTATCAAGGTTAAGCCAGTTTGTAGCATTGTACAGGGAACATGTGTGGGTTAGACAATCACAACCCAGGGCGAGGAGGCTGGCTTTGTTGAGGGAAATCCGAAGTCTGGATAAGGATGTGGTGGTGGCAGCACTGTAGATAAGAATGCCATAGTCAAGAAGGGAGAGGACTGAGGAGGAGATCTCAAGGCGAATGGCATCCAGAGTGAGACAATGTTTAAACTGATAGAGGATGCCGAGCCGGATGTTGAGGGCCGTAAACAGTAGGTGAATGTGGGGGTTGAAATTGAGGGTAGGGTCAAGAGTAATGCCCAGGTATTTAAAGGAATCCACTTGTTAGAGCGGGGTTTGGCTGGCTGTTAGTAGAGGTGGACATTGGCCTTTCTTGGAACTTTGAGGGTGTGAGACATACATAACTTTAGTCTTTTTATAGTTTAGAATGAGGCACTGTGAGGTGAACCACTTTTTGGCATCACTGAAAGAGGATTGGAGGGAGAGGTGGAGTTGAGAGGGGTCTTGGTTGGAGGAGTACAGGACAGCATCATCCGCATAGAGTAGGATCTTACCTGAACAGGACTGGGAGAGGGAGTTGAGAAAGAGGCTGAATAATAAAGGTCCGAGGATAGACCCCTGTGGGACACCATAGTGGACAAGCAGTTTGCCAGATAAGGTGGTTCCAATTTTTACTTGCTGTGAGCGGTCAGCCAGATAGTCAGTGAACCAGCTGAGAGCGCCTAGAGAGACACCAAGTTTGGAAAGGGTAGTTAGTAGAAGGGAGTGGTTGACAGTGTCAAACACTTTTATGAGGTCCAGGAAGACTGCACCAGCGAGTTGACCTCTGTTGATGGCCATGTGGAGGTGGGTGGTGAACCCTAGAAGGGCGGTGGTCATGCTGTGTCCCTTGCGGAAGCCATGTTGTTGATGGCAAAGTAATTTGTGCTTGTTCAGGTGGTCGGTGAGCTGATCAGAGACAATATGCTCTAGGGCCTTAGATAGGGGTGGGAGGATAGATATTGGGGTGATAATTGATGGTGGAAGTACAGTCACCGTTTTTAAATATGGCTGTGACAGAGGCTGTTTTGCAGCATGAGGGAAATTTCCTGAGACATAGGGATCAGTTAATAATATGAGTAAGGGGGGTGAGCATCTCGTTTAGGGTGAGATGAAGAAGTCTCAGGTCTAAGGAGTCACTACTATAACTGGAGTGGCTAATGGCCTTTCTGAGATAGGGCTCTGCCGACTTAGGGGAGATGCAACGTAGGTGAAAAGGAGGGTGAGCGGGGGGGAGGAGTAGGAGGTAGGGGGTGGTGCAGGGGATGTATTGAAGAAGTGGTGGGGGGAGGACATAGCTGAGGTCAGTAAAGGCATGGTTAAACACAGAGGCAATCTGGGTGGGATCAGAAGTAAGTCTCTCCTCTACCAGGATTTGGGTGGGGGCAGGGTTGTTGGTTTTTCCACAGGTGTCCTTTATATTGTCCCAGAATTTGCAACCCTCGCCCCAGGTAGTGGTAAGGGCAGATTTCTAGAACTCAGCTTTAGATTTACATATTGCCCATGTACACTGGTTACGGGCTGCACGGTACTTCTGTCTGTCAGTAGGCTGGCCAGTCTCATTGGCGAGATGCCATAGAGAATCCCTGGACTACATCAGGGCTGATATGTGATCTGTTAACCATGGCGCCGGGTAGTCTTTGACCATCTTTTTAGTCAGAGGGGCGAACATATCACAGGCAGTGTTGTAGATGTGAATGAAAAGGTCGAGGGCTCTATCCAGGTTAAGGGTGTTAGTTATAAATGACCAGTCAATTGCATTAAGATGGGATTTCAGGTGAGTGAGTTTTCCTGGTCCAAGTTTGCAACTGTGGATCAGTTTTGGCGGAGATTTGGGTGCCTTACAAGTCCATGAGCAGAGGACCGGGGAGTGGTCACTGATTGCGTCGGGGAGAACGGTAGTGTTGGAGATTTTGTGAGGGCAGTTTGTGAAAATTAGATCAAGCATAGAGGATGATCCAGTGTGTTGGTGCAGTCTGGTGGGAGAGTGAACTATTTGGGTGAGGTTGTGGGCAGAGGCTGTGTCGATGTAAGGGGCAGCCGCTTTGGAAAGCCAGTTGACACTGCAATCCACCATTATAATTTTTTCGTTTTGAGAGAGCAGGGTGTCAAGATAGGACAGAAGGGAATGGAAGGCTGCTTTTTGATCCCTAGGGGGAATGTATATTTCCATGATGAGCAAGGGGGTTTGGGAACACCCTGCGGTTAGTCTGAGAGTAAGAGCCTGTGGTCCAGGGGGGAGTTCGGAGGATGTGTACCTTTAGAGTGTCCTTGGTGTATAATGAACAGCTCCCCCCTCTCTCACCCTGTCTGTCAGCCTGGAAGACATTATACCCAGGAAGGGAGACCGAGGAGTCTGGGATATGGAAGGAGAGCCAAGTTTCACCTATTGCTATGATGTCTGGTTGATGCTGCAGGACCCATCTCTGGAAGGAGTCCGATTTTTTTCGTAGGCTGCATATGTTTAGAAAGGCTATACATAGTCCACCTGCAGGGGTTTGATGTAGTGTGGGGGTGGCGACGGGCCCTGGGTTTGGGTGAATATTACCAGTCATTAGGAGCAGGAGAGACCTAATGATAGAATTCCAGGTCAGCTTTTTGTTGCAGTACAGCTTGAGAGCTATGGACCCTTTGGTGGCCATGTGCGTAGCTATGGGGAGGGTAAAGATGTAGGGAGATGCATGGATAGGACCTTGTAGAGAGTTGGGGGGTGTCAGGTCCAGGGCAAGAGATAGGGGTGTCAGGGTGGAGCTGGAATTCAGGCACCCTGTGATTGTGGTGGCCAGGTAGTGAGGGAGGAGGTTTCCAGCATAGTAGATCACTAGAATAGTTTTAGGGCAGACATTCTCAATAGGTGGAACAAGGTCTTAACCAACCCTGTCACAACAGGGATGCTGGCATTGGGACACAGTCCCTGACATGAGCGTGCATCGGCATATTCACATGACACACAGCACAGTGCGTCCCTTGTGCCCTACCACCCGCATGTCTGCAGGTAGCAGTGCTACACCAGGATGTGGGCGTCCTCTGGGATGCTCGATCCTTCTCCCCCACCGGATGGCTACTGATGACCCAGGTTTGTTCCTGAATCTGGGTCACCCATGTTGCGAGTTGTAGTGCTACCACTGTGCCAATGGGCTGGCCCTTGCTGAACAATATTTCACCCAAGAAAAAGGATGTAAGACTAGGTTTATCTTTAGGAATGAGCTGCATACATCCTGCCATCAAACAGCTACATGCCATTGTTGCAGGTGATATAATACAATGGACTATGATCTCTCTGTAACTTGTGATCTGATTGGTAGCTGTATACTATTATTGATTTGATTACTGATTTGATTGATTGATTAACTGTTTATTTTCATGGGCTAGATAGATGAATTTCAAATCTGCTCCGAGCTGAATTGTTATGTACATTTTTTATACATTATTTTGTATTGTTGTTGCACCCAGAGTCCCTGGAAATGGGCACTTTTATAAATAAAATATCTATTGTATCTGTATTTTTCTCCACTGTATTTTTAACATGCCTACCCACTGTTGTACCTATCCCAGATTATCCATGAAAACAGGCACTTGATACTCATGGAACTTCTTGGACTTCTCCCCCTCTTTTCCTGCAACTTCTCAGGAATCAGTTTGCTGCCTATTTCTCTTGCTCCTAGTACCTCTATGCTCAGCCCTTATATTTGTGCTGCTCTGCCACCAGTCTAATAAGTCAATTGTTACCTCTCATTATTTGCACATTGTTCCTATTTGTTTACAATATTGTTTATTTTGTATTGCTTGAGTGCTTTGCATATTTATCTTTGAATTATATCACTGCCTGCAGTGCACCCTCCCCAGAGACACTCCTGGAAATGAACTTTGGTTCAGTGTGTCTTTCCTAGTCATCAACTGGTACTATATATAAATAACATGTAACATTTAGACCTACAGGCTCCCAGGGACACTGCCTTTGGATCTTCCATTCTAAATTTTTCTTTTACAACTGAGCATGGGCCCCCCAGCCCAGAGGTGTACTGACAGTACTCTGCATACGTGTGACTAAGTAGAAGGAATGCAGATAGTGGTTTCACGTCTGGCATTCCTTCTAGTCGCAGAAGCCCACCCCTGGCTACTAGCCCTTGGTTAGTACTTTCTAGGCCTTTATTCTCCCTCTGCTTATTCAGAGCCTGCCTGGGCTGCTGGACTGCTGCTACCTGGCACCTTTGAATTTTACACAGACTGGGACTGTTTGCAAAATAGGAAGGTCTACATTTACTGGATACACACTGCTGCTGTTGTGGGCAAGCTTTGTTCATTGTGGGGACGCACAGCTATCAGGGGTAAATTCTCCCACCCACCCGCACACGTTAACCCAGACCTTATCATAATTACTGAGTCGTGGTTAAAAAAGACGAACACTGATCAACAAATATCACTGCAGGGCTACAATTTATTTAGAGCAGATAGAGAGTCTAGAGGCGGAGGTGTGGTTATCTATGCCAAATCTAAGTACTTGGTCACCAATATTAGTTGCAAATCTCTAGCCAAGGAATTTGAGTTAGTTTCGCTGAGCCTTCATCTCCCCTCCTCGGAATATATCACTATCCTAGGTGGCTATAGACCCCCGTCTGGTGGTGATGAAGTCCTGAATCTTCTGAAATCCATGTTCGTAGATGCAAAAACTGAAACAATATTTCTAGGAGATCTAAATGTGGACTGGCTGTCACCTAAATCACACAGCCTCAAATCCCTTTGTGACGAGCTAGGTCTTGGGCAATTAGTCAGTGAACCTACTAGGAACAACACTCTAAATACTGCCAACAGTTCCATTCTAGATGTGGTACTAACCACCCAGCCACACAAAATATCTCATTTGGCAGTGTTTCACGACATGAGCGATCATGGAATTGCTGCTTGCATAAGATCTCAAATTAAGGTCCGTCCGCAACCCATCTTTATAACAAAAAGATCCTTTCACAAATTCAGTGCAGTAAACTTCCTATCTGACCTGAGCATGATCAGATGGCAAAATCTTTACCTAGCCAAAGATGTCAACAAGGCAGCTTGCATCCTTAATGACAAACTCACTACAATAATAAATAAGCATGCCCTTTTCATCAAAGTAAGGGTACGGAACAATTCCAACCCCTGGTTCACCTCGGATCTCAAGGCAGCCCTTATAGCTCGAGATAAGCTCTGGGCTAAAACTAGACATTCCAAAGAATCTTCAGATTGGCAGGCCTTTAGAACAGCCAGGAATAACGGTGTGAAAAAACTTCGCTCTGCTAAAGCTAACTATTATATTTCTACTCTCGAACAAGCTAAAGGTAACCCTCATAAAATATGGAAGACTATCAAAGCTATAGAAGAAGACCGTGGCCCCTCTGTCCCAACAAAGATAGTTGCAAGTGGCAAGATTGTGGAAAACAAGTCCCTAATCCTGGAGGAACTTAACTCCCACTTTGCCACAGCTGGATTAACTTTGACTCGTCACCTTATGCTAGTGCTGCGGTGAGCCCAGCATACCCCTCCCGCCACATCTAGTCCTGCACCCAGCCTTCCAACTGCGAGATAACTTATAAAGAAGAAGATTCTCTTCTTAACTTAGACACCAAAAAGCGCAGGGGACGATGGCTTGGAACCCTTTTCCTAAGGTCAGGCTCGCCCATCTCACTGCCCCAATTCTCCACATCTTCAATCTTTCCATTACATCTGCTACTGTGCCGTTCTGCTGGAAATCAGCACATATCCTCCTCTATTTAAATCTGGTGACCCATGCGATGTAAACAACTATAGGCCTATCTCCATATTGCCTATCCTTTCTAAAGTTCTCGGCAAACTGATCCATATTCAGTTAAATCTCACTGAAACCTTCTCTCTCATTAACCTAGCTCAATCTGGCTTCGGCTAATCACAGCACAATCACTGCACTAGCAAAAGTAACCAATGATTGGATCTCTGCCATAGATGCTAAGAAGGTAACTGGTGCAGTCTTTTGGACCTCAGCAAAGCTTTTGATACTGTTGATCACAAACTATTAGTCAATTGCCTTGCAAAGTTGGGTGCCACATACCATACCACCCAGTGGTTCTCTAGCTACCTAACTGGAAGATTCCAAAAGTAAAGGCGGAGCTTTTTCTGCTGCCTTGCCAGTTGCAAGAAGAGTCCCCAAGGATCCATTTGGGCCCTATCTTGTTTCTCTGTACATTAATGACTTAGATGCTAACATATCTACGTCCAATTGCACTTTTTGCAGATGATACTGTGTTGTATACTTCTGGCTCATCGTTATCTGAAGTCAAGGAGTGCTTCAAGGACTCCGCACAACGAGCATAATCTAATAAAGCAAGCTTCTGCTCAATGCTAAGAAGACTAAAGCAATGATATTCTCCGCAGTGCTGTCTCAGGGCCCCAATACCCTTGCCCAAAACTTCACTGTCACCACGCTAAACAAGCCTCTGGAAGTTGTAACCAAATTTAAATATCTGAGTATCTGGACCGACAATAATTATCTTTCAGTGACCGGCGTGAAGATGTCTCTAGAGAGGTTAAAAGCAGGTTAGGTTTCTTCTACAGAAATAGGCCCCTTTCCCTGAAACTTCGAAACAAGCTTGTACAGGCCACTTTTCTCCCCTACTGACTATGGCGATGTAATCTATTCCTCCACCACTCTTGCAAATCTAAGTAAACTGGACATCCTTTATCACAGTGCGTTACACGGTTCATTACCAACTCCCTTACCGTTAGCACCACTGTGACTTATATAGCAGCTGTTGGTTGGACAACCCTTACTACTAGGCGCCTGCTCCATGCTGGGCTATGGACTCTTAAACTGCTCCTGCAGAAATTGCCAACTATCTCTTCCCTTATTAGTGTCTTCATAGTGCATACTCGTTAGAAAATCTGACTTTATTGCTTGACCACACCAAACGGACTTCTTTGGTAAGCGTGCTATTGCATATCCCTTCCCTCCATTTGGAACCAATTACAAACCATACTGAAACTAACTAGCACAGTTTCAATAAACTTCTACAAATCGCTAAGTTCAGCCAAAATAAAAGACACCTGTAACTGTCATTAAGTCTCTTCCTTCCCCATGTGTGCCATATTTATCCACTGGTAAGGTATAATTGATTTGTCATATTAACTGCTTTCCTTCCCTTCTACTCCTGGCTTTATCTTTGCTTCACTCCTGCTACTCTATCAAATCACTCCCCCATATCAGTTGTGTACTGTTGTTTGTTCTAGCTGCCAAAATATTGTATATGTATTGCACACACCAGTCATCATGTTTCATTTATCAGTATGCAACCTGTAAGTAGCTTCCTGTCTCATATCAATGTTTACCACCTGCAGTCACCCTATGTGGTACCCTTGTATGTATATCCAGCCTGTATCATGTAACGTGCATTTCATGTATATACTGTTATTACCTATCTGTGTTTGTACTTTAAGTGTTTATGTCACAGGACCTCCTTGTGAATGAGCTTGCTCAATGGAGTTTTCCTGCAACAAACTTGAACTTGAACCCATCCCGTTCCCTCCTCCCATTAAATGCTCGTTTAGCCCCTCCCACTAACCTAGGGGGTGGCTGATGTAGTCTCCATCCTGGTTGGCTCTGTGCTAGGCTACTGTTCTACTGAATGTATCCTTATTATGTGCAATGTGATGCTACATCCTGTTGTTACTAAGAGCTAGCAATAACTTATTCTAGAGCTTGCAACTAATTTATTTACTGTCCTGGTGCATGTGGTAATCCTGGAGTCCAAAACAGCATCCTGCTGCTTTTAAATTTAATGCCAGCACAATTCTGCATGTTCAGTAAACCTTGAGCCCAAGGCAGCTGTCTGTTGTTTTCTCTATTTAGGTGTAGCCAGGTAAACTACCAGTGCTTCCTGCACTAGTTGTGACGTGACCTACTATTCACCAATCACCTCCCTCAGCCACTTGGCCTATCACTGTAGCCCTGGAAGGACTAATCTAGGGTGCATTACCTAATCACCCCCTCGTCTGCGACCAGCACTCTGCCACAGACCTAATCCAGTCCAGTTCTGGACCTCCCTCCTCGTGGCCCCTCAATATGCCACCACTAACTGGTTGCTCTGGGGCCTCAATCTAATCCCATGGACCGCAGACTGCCAGGTCCTCCCTGAAGTCCCCTCCCACCTGGCTATCTGCCACATGCATGAAGCTGGTGCACCTGAACATTAGAAGTTTACTACCTAACATAGCACAGCTTACAGCTTGGGTGGCCCATTATAACCCCGATATTATGGGGTCTCGAGAAACCTGGCTGAAGCCCCATCCCAGACTCTGCATGTGCCTCCCAGGCTACAACCTCCTCCAGGCAGGACAGAGTCGGGAACAAGAGAGGGGGTGGGTTGCTTCCTGCCTACAAGACTCACTTAAATGTATCTATCAGCATTTCCTCTCCCACCCATTCTGTTGAGTCCTTGCATGCTCTACTCCTGCTTGGCAATACCAAAAAGGTATACTTGGTATGTGCTTACAATCAACCCAAGAGGGGGTGTGCTAGGGCTCTCCTCTCCCCTTAATAGTCTCAGTCCCATGGTTGGCTCGAATGGACTGTTGGTCCTAGGTGACTTCAACCTAAACTGGGTGGGCCACAACATCCAGCAATATGAGCCCTTGCTGACGGGTCTCTCCCTTAGCCAACTCATTAAGGAACACACTAGGCTCTCCTCACGAGGCGACAAGGGATCCCTCATTGATTGGGTGCCGATCAACTGACCAGATAGAATTGTCTCCAGCGGCACGCTCCCTGATGTCATCTCGGATCACTCTCCCACCTACTGCATTTGGGGCATCTTCGCTCCTAAAATTCCCTGCAAAGTGATCCAGATGAGGGATTTCTCCAAACTTAACGTAGGAGACTACCTCTCAGACCTGTGACAAACAGATTGGTCTCAGGTCACTGCTGCAAAAGACCCCTCTGTGGCCCTTGACAATTTTCTTGCTGTCTTTACCCCCCTGCAAGTAAGCATGCACCCCTCACAAAAAGGAGGGTAAAGGGCACAGTCACAAAGTGGCTTCATGGCGATCTTTTCTCCCTCATGAAGTACAGGAACAAATACTGGGCTCGCTACAAGGCCTCCCTCTCCAGCACTGACCTCCATGAGTACAGACGGGTGAGAAACACTTGCAAAAGAGCCATCTACTCTGCCAAGAGTGAATATTGTCAATCTACCCTACTCTCCTCAGCCAGAAACTCAAGGAGCTTCTGGCAGAACATCAAAAACTTGGTTGGAGGGTCTGCTAGAACTCGGGTCACGGACATGCACATTGACGGGGTTAACTGCAATAATCCCCTCACAATTGCCAATGCCTTCAACTCCCTGTTCACTGATCTGCCTGCTCTCCTCTCCTCTCCCTCCCCCACGTCTCCAAAAATCGGGACTCTCCCCCCACCGTGGTAACCCCTCAACCTCCCTTCTGCCTCAGGGTCATCTCTGTCTTGGAAATCCAGAAGCTTCTTGCTGGTCTCCCCCCTCACACTGGTGCCAGGCACAACAGCCTTGAGCCCAAACTACTCAGACTTGGGGCTTCCACACTAGCCCGCCCTATCACCCACATTTTCAACAGATCACTTCTGTCGGGCACCATCCCTTACACTTGGAAAATGGCCAAAGTCATCCCTGTTCATAAACAGGGCGACCCCAAGGATCTCAGAAACTACCGACCGATAGCGATACTGTCAGTGATCAGCAAGCTTCTTGAAAGGGTGGTTGCCTCACAGGTCTTCCATTATCTGCAGACCTACGATTTACTCTCCCCTGCACAACATGGCTTCCGAAAAGGGCATAGTACTTCCACTGCCCTAGCGGTTGTCTCCTCTGAGATCAGATCTGTTGCAGATCAAACAAACTGACTGAAGCCATCTTCGTGGATCTCTCAAAAGCCTTCAACCATGTTGACCACTTACTCCTGTGCTCCTCTCTCCTATCCCTGGGCTTCCCTACCCCGCCCTTGCCTGGATCAGTAGCTACCTCACGGACAGACAGCAGTACACCAAGTTCAACAAGGCCCTGTCAAAGCCTGCCCTGGTCAACTGTGGGGTCCCTCAGGGCTCTGTCCTTGGGCCTCTCCTATTTTCCCTCTTTATTAATGAGCTGCTCTTGGCTGGGTTCATGGATGTTCTACTCTGTACGCTGATGACTTAGTCATTCTGTTCAGCTCCTAGGACATCTCTGTCATCAACACCAAGCTCAACTCCGACTTCAACCAAATCCAAACCTGGCTGGAGGACCACAAGCTTGCTATCAACTTGCAGAAAACTCAAACCATGCTCTTTGGCTCCACAGCCAAATCAAAAGCGCTCCCTGCCCCTCTAAGGATCTCATGTGCCAATGGATCCTTCCTACAAGTTGCTGAATCTGTCAAGTACCGGGGGGTGACACTTGATCCACAACTGGACTGCACTCTGCATATTCACAATGCTTTCAAGGCCTCAAACAGTAAGTTGGGCCTTGCATACAGAGAAAAAAGTTGCCTCACCCCGGTGGCACATCTCACCCTAGCCAGAGGGGTCCTCTTACCCACGCTCTGCTATGGACTTGTCTCCTTTGCCCTTTCAACAAAAAACAATCTCTCCAAATGGGATATGGCATACAATAATGTATGTTGCTTTGCATTCTTGGCTCCCCGCCTCACCCACTGCTGTGAGCTCTATTCCCAGCTGGAGTGGCTTCCACCAGAAAAGCACCGTACCTTCGTCCTAGGCAACTTCTTCAACAATGTTGTCAGAACTGCCACCCCTTCTGCCCTTGCCGCAACCCTCATACCCTCTACCTACTCCTACCATATAAGGTCCAGCGACTCGCATGTCCTCCTGGTTCCTAAAACACGTAGCCAAATGGGTGACTGGGCCTTCACTACTCATGCCCCTAGATTATGGAACTCCCTTCCAGCGAGCACTCGCTCCTCCACCTCCCATTCCTGCTTTAAAGCTTCCCTCTGGGGCTTCCTCAAATCTGCCTCTACCTGCCTCTGCACTTAATGTACCCCTGCCACACATCACTCTGTTTTCTGACTGCTCAAGGTGTTGGGTCTCCTCACCTTCCCTACCAGTGAAACATACTGTGATCTAAAGAACAGATTGTGATGGGTCCTCCCTGGCTCTACTGTTCTTCAATCGCACATATGCTATTGTTCTATTCCTCTAGGTTATCGTTGGCCTCTCCTATCCCCCCTTGTAACTGCTTGACGTATTCTGCAACCCCTATCCTGCAAGGCCTTGTTGCCTGTAAACTCTGCTTACTGCCTGCCTCCTTTGTACTGTGTTATTATCTTCCTCCCACTGGCTATGTAAATGTCCCCTGATGTTGCTGCATTGACCAAGTTCTGACTGTTGCCCTTACTTATACCTGCTCTTATTGTTTGCCTGTTGTAACTGAATGTATCTTTGTAATCTCCCGGGTTACACCTGAAAATAGGCACTTGGTTGTCTAGTGTGCTTACCTGGTAAACAAAAGCAAATAAATAAAATACCTCATCTGCTCCGGCGGACTTGGAACTCAGACTCCCGCTGAATATACTCCCCAGGATGAGTACCGCCAGTTCCGCCTGATTCTCAGGTTGGCCGCGCTCACCCAGAGAAAGCCACTCACACAGAAGCCTGCCTTCCCAATACTGTGCCTGTGGTTAGGGCAAGACCCGCCTGTAGTGCCGCTGGAACACGCCCGTAGTACCAGAGGAAAGCCTTGAGCCACACCAATGGTTTGGCCCTCAGACTGCAGCTCCCAGACCCTCTGCTTATTCAGAGCCTGCCTGGGCTGCTGGACCGCTGCTAACTCATCTGCTCCAGCGGACTTGGAACTCTGACTCCCGCTGAAGATACTCCCTGGGATGAGTACTGCTGGTCCCGCCTGATTCTCAGGTCAGCCATGCTCATCCAGAGAAAGTCGCTCACACAGAAGCCTGCCTACCTAGTACCACGCCTGTGGTTAGGGCAAGACCCGCCTGGAGTGCCCCTGGAACACACCCGCAGTACCGGAGGAAAGCCTTGAGCCACACCGCTGGTTTGGCCCTCAGACCGCTAAACCCACTCTCCCCCCACCTCACCCACCCTGGATGGACCTTTTCTTATATAGGCACTATATGGTCAGATAACTAAGTGCCCGATTTCCCATTGGTCCCTTATCATTTCCAACCACTAGGGGCTCCTATCACTAAGGGATCCTAACACTAAAAATGGTTGGTTCTTAAGTCTGGTTCTGTTCTCAGCCCACCTTCTTGAGTCACTGTTATGGCTTGTAATACCAAATTGGTATCTATTTGCAACTTCTCTCCCTGAGCTCTCGATCTTGAATCCAAAGGGATATATACATCACGGCTAGCCTAAAGTACCTAATCCTCCTAACTGTGGTGTCTCTGCTACTCATTTTAGACTCAAAATGCAGCTAGAAAGTTAGCTGTGGTCACTATGACCACTTGCCACCTCCAGATGATTTCTACTTCTCCAATCTCCTCCGACTCCCTGACACTTTACATGACCTAACACCGCTATTCATAAAAACGGGTGTTATCTACATAATTACTTATGATGGAAACAAATACCTCCTCTACTGCTCGATTCAAACAACTTTCATCCACTGGAAGCTATGGTACCTGATGCTCCTTGCTATACTGCTATTGGGGAATACTGAAACAAATCCACACCTGCCTGTTATCTCTCACTCGGATCCAATCCTAAGCAGCACCAAGGGACTCCTTATCACCCATCATAATATTAGAAGTCTTGAGCACAACTTAGCTGAACTTGAGGCTTGGAGCTCACTCTGCAAACTGGACACATTGTGCCTGTCTGAAACATGGCTTAAGCCCTCCATCTCTTATTTGCGATGTGTGATTCCTTCCTACAACCTTATCAGGAAGGACAGACCATCCATCAAAAGTAGAGGTGGCGATGCCATCTACTTCAAGGATCACCTGCACCTCTTGGCTCTAAACACAGGTTCCATAACTCACTGAAAATCATTGCATGCCCTCCTTACTCTTGGGGCTAAAAAAATGCACATCATTTGTGCCTACAACCCCCCCAAACAGCGGCTTCTCTGGTCTAGAGGAGCTGCTAATCCAGGCATCCTTACTCTCCGGCAATAATGAAATGCTCATCTTAGGTGACTTAAACATAGACTGGCTAGGAAAGAACCAGGCCACCTCGCTCGCAAAGCTACAGGGTCATAACCTTCACCAACTAGTCACTGAACCTACCAGGACTTCTTCTTGCTCAGATTCAAGCTCCCTTATCGGCTGGGTGCTAACAAACCGTACTGAGCATATCCTCACTGCTGGCACGCTTGCTGATGCTGTTGCTGACCACTCCCCTGTTTTTTGCTTTTGGTGGTCAGCAGCCCCCCCCCCCGCTAAACCATGTTTCATCTCCTTCCATAACTATGCCAACCTAGCCCACCAAAAATTCCCTCTCGACGTCTCAAAAACAAACTGGACCAGTCTTTACAATGCTAGAGATGTGCATACCACTCTTAACATATTTATTACAAACTTCGCTGCCTTGCAAGACCTTCACTCCCCCCCCCCTTATAACTCGATGAGCAAAGGGGAAACATACAAGGTGGTTAAAAAAGGGCTTGCTTACTAAACTGAAAGAGAGAGATAAGTGGTGGAGCCGTTTCAAGTTCACTGGTCAACAAGGTGACTACAATACTTACAGGCAGCAAAGAAATGCTTCCAAAAAGGAAATAAGAGCTGCAAAAAGCTCCTACTATAAAACCCTGCTAACCAGTGAGTGACCCCGAAATGTTCTGGTCCCACATCGAAACATTCCTGAATTCCTCTCACTCCTCCATTCTTAATGATATAGTACTGAACGGTACCCACTGCAACAATCCCCAAACCATAGCCAACTTCTTTAACAAACAATTCACTGACCTTAACAGGTTTACTTCTACCTTCCCTGCCACTCAGATAAAGGACACTGCTTGGTCCTGCAAAGGATCTGTATCCCTCTCCCCTGGGTTGTGCCTGAAAATAGGCAGGATTTGTCTAGTGCACTTACCCAGTCAACAAAAAACAAATAAATAAAACAAAGTGACACCCTCCTTTCACTTTAAGGCCATTAATAGTAAGGAGGTAATACAACTTCTCAGATCAACCTCAGACTGTACTGCCACAGGCTCTGATGGTGTCAAACCCAGGCTACTAAAACTAGCTGCCCCTCTCATTGCAGACCCTTTGGCCAGAATTTTTACTCTCTCCATGTGTCAAAGTTGTGTACCTGACATTTGGAAGATTGCGCGGGTCACACCTGTTTTCAAGAAAGGTGATCACAAAGACCCATCTAACTACAGACCTCTAGCCATACTATCAATCCTAAGCAAAATCTTACAAAAACTGGTAGCCTCGGAAACCACAGACTTTCTCCTTAGACACGACCTCCTATCTAATGCCCAGCATGGCTTTCGCAAAGGGCATAGCACTACTACTGCCCTGCTCAAATTTACCTCTGACACTCTCACCACCATGGATTCAGGTCTCCTAACCGGGGCAGTTTTTAGCGACATGACAAAAGCTTTCAGCCTGGTGGACCACCCTCTTCTCCTCTCCACCTTAAAGACTATGGGATTTGCCTCAAATGTCATCAGTTTGTTCTGTAGTTACCTCATTAATAGGATCCAAGTCGTAAAGTTCAATTCAACCTACTCTGATCAGGTGACTGTTAACATAGGAGTCCCTCAGAGCTCCATCATGGGACCACTTCTATTCTCAATATTTATTAATAATATCTACTCCAACCTCTCCTCCACCTCCTCCCTTCTCTATGCTGATGATATAGTTTTATACACCAGTGCTAAAACTGTAAATGACATCAATCAACGGCTCTCCTTGGACTTCCAAAACATGCAGACCTGGATGTCTGACAAGAAACTTGTCCTTAATGAAGCCAAAATGCAGTCCTTGTTATTTGGAACACCCTCAAGGCTCAAATCATGTCAATACGACTTCAGGGTATCCTGCCTTGATGGTTCACCTGTTGGTTCTGTAACCTCTTTCAAGTACCTCAGGGTGACCCTAGATCAATCCCTTAGTGTTGAACTGCACATAGAGAACACTTGCAACTCTGTTAACTCTAAATTAGGCATTGTGTACTGGACCAGCTATGCACTAACCCACTCGACTAGATTGGCTATTGCCAGGGGTATACTTCTACCAACCCTTACCTATGGGTCAGCTACATATGCTGCCTTGCCTAAATCTAACCTTCATAGGTGGGACATTACATACAACAACATATGTAGAAAATACAAAATCACACATGTCCCCACAATGCAAAGCATCATGGGCTGCATATGCAAATCACAACCGAATGTTATGCTGGTTCAACTTTAAGCAGAATTGCATGGTGCCGAAAGGCCTCTCGCACAGTTTGCAAAGGGTGCTAACAGATGACATAGACACGTGTTTCGTCCCACCAGGACTCATCAGTATGCCTCGTCTGTTTGACACCCCAGTGGAATGAACCAGCTACCCTAAGACAGTGTGTCTTGGTTATGTTGTAGTGAACCCATTAAAATAAAAAACTATTTAAAAGACAAAAGAACCTCTGTGCGCAAACACTGAGGCAAGGTTACCCAAAGGGCATTTGGCTGGGAAGCCAATTTTCAAGAAAATACAAAATCACACATGCCCCCACAATGCAAAGCATCATGGGCTGCATATGCAAATCACCACTGAATGTTATGCTGGTTCAACTTTAAGCAGAGTTGCATGGTGCCAAAAGGCATCTCGCACAGTTTGCAAAGGGTTCTAACAGGTGACATAGACACGTGTTTCGTCCTACCAGGACTCATCAGTATGCCTCGTCTGTTTGACACCCCAGTGGAATGAACCAGTTACCCTAAGACAGTGTGTCTTGGTTATGTTGTGGTGAACCCATTAAAATAAAAAACTATTTAAAAGACAAAGAACCTCTGTGTGCAAACATTGAGGCAAGGGTTACCCCAAAGGGCATTTGGCTGGGAAGCCAAGTTTCAAGAAAATACAAAATCACACATGCCCCCACAATGTAGGTTTGCCTCCTACTCCTCCTCCTCCCAAAAGCTGAAGCACCATTGCCTCGTCTGATATGAATTGGCTATCTCCCAGTGCAACAAGACTCCATGCCCTCTGCTCCACAAGTGATAGTATTGTGAGAACCCAGACCCCCTTAACGCTGGCGGGGCGGCTGACTCCCCAGTCCTCCAACTATGGTTTGCACTCGATTGTTAAATCACTTCTATGCATGCCAAAGTGTAAAACAGCCAAAGTTGCTTGTGCTTTTGCCCTCTATGCCCCCCAGCAATGGAACTCCCTCTCACCTGAAGTATGCCTGGCACCCTCCCATGATGCCTTTAAAAAGCACTCTGCTGTCACCTCATCTCATAAGTCAGTGCTCTTGCTTTAAACTGCCTTGGTACTATTTCCTCCCCCTACTATGCTCTTAACCTGCCAAATGCCTAGATACTATAGGGCTACTACTTTTCCTCATTCACCCGGTTACCCTTCCCTCCCCAAACTTTTTCTACTCCTCTCTTTTCTCTAAAAATCAGCTCTCTCTCTCTGAGCATTACCTCTGCTCCAAACTCAAACTATTTCTTCTTCAAGTCCCCTGCTGCTTTCCCACTTGCACTTATCAGCCTTGTCTCGTTTCCTAGAACCGTACTGGCTATCTCTCCCTGGATTAGCTGGTTTTTGCCCTACTTGTAAATAGCTCTATATAAATTGCTGCTGACTGAATTTCTTATACTGTAACCTGCCCTAAAATGCCATACTTCACTAATGCTTTAACCTGACATATCTTACCATGTTTGTATAAACCCTCTGTACCAAACAATACAACTTTGTTTTATGTAACTGCTCTGTACATTGTACTTTAGTTTCATGATGCAACCCTGATGTATGATACTATGTTTTGAATCTTCTTTTGTATTTGCCGCTGTTTGTCACCTCTGTAATTACTCTGTAATTCTTGTGGGTTGTGCCTGAAAATAGTCATCCCTATGGCTAGCGCATCTACCCAGTAAACAAAAACTAAATAAATTGTTTGACCACAAAGATCTGGAAAACAGAGGGGTGAGAAGAAGGGGAGAAACTTCACAGCTGGTATTGCTGGCTTTCACTGACACTGTCTCTCATGCATCCGAAGAAAGAAACTAGATGGGAGCAGTGTTTGTGGACCAAACAAAAGCTTTTGACACAGTGGACCAAAAATGTTGCTACACAAGATTGTCCGTAAAGGATCTGGTCCAGAAGTGTTGAAATGGTTTGGATCTTATCTAAAAGATAGATCCCAAATGGTAGCGATAGGGGGAACATTATCTGGCATTAGAGTGGTAGAAAAGGGGTTCCTGCAGGGCCCTTTATTGTTTATTATTTTCATAGATGAATTATCAAAGTTATTTTCAAATGTAACCATTACAATGTATGCTGATAACACAGTCCTTCTTTTCCCAGCCCAAAAACAAATGAAATTCAAAAATGTCCACAACTGGAGTGTAATAAATTAGAAAATTAGCTAGTTCAAAATAAGTTTATTTATTTCTGTTTATTTATTCAACAATCAGAATTAACAACCTTTGAGCTAAAAGCTCATTTACAAAGCATCCACACCATACAAGGGAGGGAAAACATGAGTAGGGTAGACAGTGGCAGCTAAAAAAAGCTTTGTCCAGGCTACAACAATGAGTAAGCAATTGTAAAGGTGTAAACTAGCCATGGTAACACATAATCCAATAGCACCGAGTAATCATTAGTGAGGACAAGATTGGCAAATATATATTACACTGCATGGATATCACATAGAACACAGCATGTGCACAGAATACTAGCAAATATAAGTCCAATAAACCAAGTATGTCCTCGATAGAGGACTCTAAAGCAACTGCAAAATAGCATTGTCAATGCCTAAGTGAGCACCGAGCAGCATCAGCCAGGGAGTGTAGAGGGAGACATAGTGGGGAAGAGACAAATAGGTAGGTAGAGTGGGGGAACTGAGAGAGTGATGTAGGAGGAATCAGATAGGGTGCCAGGAGTGGAATTAGGGGCGGTTGAGAATGGGTAGGTGGGGAAGGAAGGGAGAATGCTACTAGGTAGGTAGGATGGGCTCTATTAGTGCCTAAGGCACACTGCGGATCGACACAGCATAGTTAAGAGTGGCAAAAGTAGTGACCGGGGTGGAGAAGACTTTTCTGAGTTCTGACTTGAAGGGGCCAAGGCATATAAGACCTGTGGTGGCAAGCAGGAGCTCATTTATCCAGCTGGGAGTGGGAGCCCTCAGTGCAAAGGCTTGCCTCCCAAGCATGGTCCTTCTGTATGGCACTGTTAGTGCTTGCTTGGTGACACTTCTAGCGGTGTGCTCTGAGGGAGCAGGGCAGAATAAGGCTTCCGGGGGGGGGGGGGTGCAAGGCCAAAGAGGGCCTTTTTCCCCAGCAAGTTTATTTTGAATAGAAAAAAAATATATAAAATGGGTTTTACAAATTGTGAAACCTGATTGGCTGAGGGCCATCTTTACCAATGCTGTTATCTCAGCACAACCGCATTGGATAAAGATCCATCAGCTTCTTCACACTAAAATCAGTACTAACCACACATCCCTGATTGCCATCACAAACATGGCTGTCACCTTTACTCACTAAAAACCTTAAACTAGGCTCTAAAATAAAACTGCCTTAAATTTTAAAAGTACTATAATAATTAAATGTTATTTGCCCTCATAATTCTTTTTTTAAACACACATATGTAGATTCAGAAAGTGAAGTACTACAGTAATGATACTTAAAATTTGAATTTCTGGTGTTTCTTTGCTAACCATGAACCCCCTACCCCATCTGCTTACTGGGGAATCTCTGCTGTTTAACCTGCTACAGTTAAAACAGAAGCACAGGTTCCATCTGAGGCCTTCTGTTGTGTGATTGTTGTGGTGAACATTTTGCCAGTAGAACCGAGCAGAGATGTGAATTATTGTATTCCATCCACAGTATAAAATCTCATCTCTTGAATGAAGGAATTACAGAAAAGAAGCCAGCTGGGGAAAATGAAAGGAACAATATAAAAAAGAATAAAGAAAAATAGGGAAACAGGTATTATAAATGGGGGTAGGCTGGGGAACTAGAACGCTTAAAGGATAATTAAACATAAAGGTATTTTTGCTGTGCTCAGTATTTAAAGCTGAGATAACATGTCAGTGATGGTATGTGCAGGGACTATTTTACTGGGGTGGACGAACATTTTTTTTTCATATAGCTTATTTCCCTTCAGGGCTCTGAGGCAGGCACGGCTATGGTCCTCCCTTGGAAGAGTTCTTTATGACCTGGTGGCTTCAGGCCTTCATTTATCCTGCCTCAGTGCCCCATTTTCCACTTTTCTCCCTGTTAAGCCTGGGACCCCAGAACATGGTCATGCACACGCGTGAAGGCACGCATGCACTCCATGGCTCCAGTGACAGCCCTTTCCTCCCATCTGGCCTAATACCTGGGTTTCCTTGTGGCTTGGCACTGCCACCTAGCCTCCACTGGGTGACAGCCAAAACCTGGGAAAACCATCATCCCTCCCTGGGAGAGGAGAGCTGCCTTGAGGCTGCTCAGTCCAACTCCTCCCACTCCCCCCAACCCCCCGACAACTCGGGTTTGTTCCTGAACCCGGGAACCGGTGTGGGAGGAGGTAAGGCATCCAGCACTTCAGCCCTCTGCACCACTGGGCCAGCTGTGGATGAACATTTAAAAAAGTCATAAAAATATAGTAGTGCAATCTATGGAATGGCTGGGAGGAGCAGGCTGCAAAAACTGGGTAGACTGCAGTGCCATATTGCAAGATATGTCCTGGGTTTCAATGGTCCAACAGCAATGACGCATCACTGTATTTTACTACTTGAAGTAAACTGGACATCACTAAAAATTCAGAGAGAAAGGCAGCGCTAAGCTTTCTTTTTTTTTTGGCCTGATCTCCACTATTTCTCAGTGTAGTCCGCTCACTGCCCCCAAGCCCAGGTTTAACCCCCCCCCCGGGTGGGGCTGCCAAGGAGCTTCCCACTCCCTACTGGACATCACAGGCAAGCCCTGGATTACCCCCTGGGTTGGGGCCATGAGAGTGGGCACCCCCGGCAGACATCAGTGGCAGTGGGTGGCGAGGTGGAATGGGCCATCATGCCGGGTGACTGGCTGTTTGTCCCGTAGTTTTTTGCTGGGGGTTGGGGACATGCTATCACGTCTGGGGTCCGTCCTGCACCATCTAATGTGTTGGCATCGGCTGTTGCGGTGCCCCCAGCCTCTGCCAAAGGGCCATCATGCACTGGACACTCCTCCCGGAGAAGGAGAGTGGTCCAAAGGACTCTCAATCCTTCTCCCCTGGCTGACCCTCTGATTTCCCGGGTCCGTTCCTGAACCAGGGTCATCAGCGTTGCAAGTGGAAATCTAACCGCTGCGCTGGTGGGCTGATCCAGCTGCTCAGCTTTCTGTAGAAATGTATGGGAGGCCAAGCTCCATGTTACCTATTAGAAAAGTCAGCCCCAACTTCTTCAAAATATTCAAGTCCCAAAATCAATATCAAGATACGGTACAATGTCATTTAATTTTGTTGCACCTACAGCATGGAATCCGTTGCCATGAAATTTGCCCGCCTATAGCAGTTTTAAAGTAGCACTTCCTAAATGGTCTGTGTTTATATGTAATTGTACTTGAATATTTTTTAAACTTGTAATTTTATTGGGTATGTTAATGTTATTGTATTGTAACTTTATCTGCTTGTACATAGGGTGGTCCTGAAAACAGGCCGTTGCCAAGTACCCAATCCACTTAAAACATAAATAAACTTCAACTTCAGACTCAGGTTCTAGCCAGCGAGCTTTCCAAGGACCTTGTGCCTGCTTAGAAGACTGCATGTGCATGACTGCGAAAGGACTACCTGTAGTGAAACAATACTTATTGATGCAGAACTGTGTATTGCGTTCCAATTACAGGTATCAAATTGCCTATCTACTAGTTTGTAAATGGAGTAAGCAACCATATCTCTCAATCTTCAGCCTTGCAAGTCAGGGACGAAGTTTAACAAGATTAAGTACTGGTGGCCATAATCAGGGACACATCTTACAAAATGGCAATAGCACAACAAGCATGCCATAGTGCTGATCATGGTGACATAATGTGCATTCGAAACAGTCTGTTCCGCTTGCTGGTTGGAAAAAAACAAACTGTTACTGCTCAATAGGCTACAGTGGCTGTTTTTGCCAGATAGCCCCCCCCCCCATATTCAGAAGGTTAGCATGATACGAACAGGTACAGCGCCACACTATCCGGACTTAGTGTGTCTGTGCAGGACAGAAGCCATATTCAAAGTGCCCCCCAGCACCTCGTGCAATGGATAGCACTGACGTGCTTAATACTCCACTGTAGCCATGCAAATGAGCATGCCCTCTTGCATACTGGGAGCAATGGTATAGTCAGAGGGTTCTGTAAGTGCTAACAGGCTGCCAAGGCAGCACTAATCTATGCTTACAATCCGTGCTTTTGTCAGTGTGCGTAGTGGTGTCTGCCCCCCAAACGGCAGCACTTGTGAGCTGTTTCTACAGTATTATGTTATTCAGACGCTGATGGGATGAAGTGGTGAGCTGTGGGACTGTGTGCATCACTATCTGTGGACCTGTCAGCAGATTTACGGCTTTGCGAGGGTGAACATGGGGTCACTGGGGGAGAAGGTAGTGGGTGCTGAGTGGGTAGGTTGCGGAGGGGGGATTTGATAGCAATTGAGGGGACATAGACAACCAGGAATAGTCTAAATAGGTAATTTCCTCTGAGAATGGGCATTGGAGATGGAGGGGATCAGACCACTAGACTGCCTGGGTCAGAAACATCATTATGGCATATTACCAATGGCAAAGGGGGTGGGTCATTAGGCTGCCAGGGCTGGAAATATCCTTGGGGCACACTGCTGATCGGGGGTGGAGTCTCTAAACTGCCAGGGGACGCATAGAAAAGTAGGGCTCCAGTGAGATGGATTGCAATCACTAAAGCTCTGCACAGTGCCTCTATACATTTGTGTGTAGAGGAGTTGTGCAGAGCTGCTAATGTATACATAATGACATGCAAAGGCTGTTAAGCCCTGGGCATGCCATATGTGGTCATTAGCATGCCAGACACTGTATATGGCTCCAAGGGATGACAGCGCTATCCCTTTGGAATGTGCCATCTCCCTTCACTCCTCAGAGACTGTTGCTGGCAGGAAGTTGTGGGAGTGACATGTACATGCACAGTGCGCATCGCTATAACGACCTGACATCAGGATTGGCAGCACAAGCCGGACAGAGTGCACTGTATGTCTGATTATCACTCCCTAGCAGCCAAGCACTATTTACAGCATGGCACTTGGTTAACATTGTGCAAACGACTGCAACTAAATATGAGAGCCTATATGCCTGTCTCAGTGATGGGCTGTTTAGGTTCAACGATTGGCACCATAATGTGTGGCTTAGTCTGAAAAGTATCTGGAGAACTAGACTAGAGCACTAATGTCTGGCTTTATTTTGTGCTTCGAATCCCTACTCTTGGACAAAAGAAATTACAAGTTTAGGAATGACTGGAGGTTTTTGAGGCAAAATCAGGCAGAGACAGTTAAAGTATGTAAGTGTCCCAAGCAGCAGCATTCATCTATCTCTGGAACTGCTCAGATTTGCTGATGAAGAAGGGGGTGGTTACAGACTGTGAAGATTGGGAACATCACAGATTGGAGAATCAGAGATCTTGGGAACACTTGGGCTAAACTAACTGTAAAAACTCCGGGGTATAATTGAAGACTCTCAGGTAATGACTCCCCCACTCTGAAGAACCACATAACCCTTCACTCTGTCCCAGCTGTTTGTAACCATTAATAGTTTTGGCACCCACCACATCAGCTGACAGATTGTTCCACAGCTCCATCATCCTTTCTGTGAAATAAAACTTTACTTCGCTCTTGAACCTCCCAGTCAGTTTCCACTTGTGCCCCCATGTTCTTGATCCACTACTTTGCAGTTTACCTTGTTCATTCCTTTCAGGAATGTGAAGGTCGCTATCATATCTCCCCTCTCTCATCTGGCCTCCAGTGAGTATATGTTCAATGCCTTGAGCCAATCCTTGTAAGATCTGGCTCGCTGGCCCTGAATCATTTTGGTCACTCTACGCTGCACTGTCTTCAGCCTGTCCTTATCTTTCCTTAGGTGAGGACTCAAAACTGGGCACACTACTCCAGGTGGGGCCTCATCAGTGATCCACAGAGACAGTAAAACCTCCTTCCTTCTGCTGTCAATAGCCATTCTTATATATCCTAGGGTCCTGTTTACCTTAGTGTAGGCCTTGTTACATTGGCTTGATTGTTTTAGGGAGTCACTGATGATGACCCTAGGTCTCTTTCCTCAGAGGTCGTGCACAGCTGTACCCCACCATCCAGTACTCTGTCCTGGGGTTCTTGTTCCCTATATGCATCACTTTGCACTTTTTGGCATTGAATTTCATTTGCCAAATCTTTGACTATCTCTCTAGCCTTTGCAAGTCTCTTTGTCTCATTAACCCCCTCTTCACCGTCTACCCAGCCAGAGAGCTTTGTGTCATCTACAAAGAGACACATCTTGCTCTGAATTACTTCTCCCATGTCACTGATGAACAGACTGCAAAAGACTGGACCCAGGATCGATTCTTGTGGCACCCCACTGGTGACCTCCCACTTTTCTGATTTGACTCCCATTACCTCAACCCTCTGCTGTCTCCCTTCCAACCAGTTTCTCATAGTTGTCCTTCAGCTGTGTCCTTCTCTGCACTCAAATTCTTAAGCTTCTTCAGCAACCTTCTGTGAGGTACTGAGTCAAAAGCCTTGCTGAAATCAAAGTAGAGCAAATCCCACAGCTTGACCCTTACCCACTACCCTCATTACCCACTCAAAGAATACTATCAGTTTAATCTGACAAGACCTCCCTGCCATGAACCTGTGCTTTTTACTATCCTAGAAGTCACTTCTTTCCAGGTAATTCACGAGATCTTCTTTGACTGGTGTCTCTGTCACAGCATGTGGGAATAAACATCAGATGAGGCAAATTTACAGGTTTAAAACACAACATGGTGTTTTTAATTTTCAAAAGTTTGAAAAATAATAAATGAAAACAAAAAAATTGCAAAAAAAATCACTACTTAACATCAGTAGTTTCTCACATAATACAGTCCTGGATCTTAGATCTCCTAAGACACTTCTCATCTGCATTCAATAGTTTGTCTACAGTAGCACCTTTCTCCTTCACTCTCAAGACTGAACTCTATTAGACTGAAGTTAACTCAGTGAAGAGGTTTTTATATCTTTTGGTGGGGTCTCCTGAGTGAGCCCTTTCTGTATTTACATGTCTGGCCATGTTGTTTCAAAACCAAAGGGGGGGAGGTTGTTTCAGGGGACTTCCTGGTTCAGTTAAAGGTACAGTGTATATCTCCACAGATATTGACTCTGTAGTTCTGATCCACAGTGACTAAGCATTTTTATACATAGAACCTTATGCAGTATAGAGGATTGTGTATGAGCAGTCATACACAACAAGGATATTCTTGTATCGAGAGGTTTCCTTGGTAACAGATGACCTTGAGATACAAAAATATCCTTGTTTATGTATGACTGCTCATACACAATCTTTTATAGTGTATGGGCAGTCATAGCATAGGAAATCACACAAAACCAGCTAATGAAAACAACGGAGAATAGACATTTTAACCTTTTTTTTTTTTAACTGACATCGTGTGATGCAGATGTTTCTGCAAGTTCAAGTTAAAAAAAAACAACTTCCAGCTTAATTGGATAGAGAAAAACAAGTATGTGACAGCATTCCAAGTTGTTCTGCTGCAGTAGTGACATCACTACTGCAGCAGAACATAATGATGTCACTACTGCAGCAGAACAAGAATATTCTAGGCATGGAATTCCATGCATAACAGCATTCTGCAATACACAATAACATGTTTGTAGTGTGAATTATTGAAAGTATCTTAAGAATTTCTTATAACTGTACTAATCATGAAATTATTATTGTTTTTATATGGCTTCAAATCATTTTTCTTTAAAAAGGCTTTATTAACTGTATTCATGCCTGCTATCTAAAATAGCCTTCATGCTTTTTGTACACAAAATGCACACTTATGCACTTCACACAACACCTCTCCAAGTGGTTGGCATCATTACAGGGACTGGATTGATGGAAATGGAAAACGAATGAAAAGGGAGAACTAGTAAGACGTTTAGTAGGGATAGTAAAGAGCCATGCTAGGTGGCCAACCTAGGGTATGGTGGGGGGGGGCCGGGGAATAAGAAAAGCGTTAACTGTTGTGCAACAGAAGTTTTGGTAGCTAGGAAATAAGGAGATAGAAAAGTGGTCCATCAGTCACAGCTGTGGGTGTAGCCTAACTCCGCCACAGTCTCCATCAGTTTATCCATAGCAGAAGTAAGACTGAAAGGTCTGTAAATAACACATCTGCTTATTTCTGGAAACGCTTGCCATGTTACACGCGCATTAAGCCACTCCAAAAGGGTTTTTTACTGGGGAATTAATGCCTGGTACGACCCCGCATTAATTCCCCAGTAGAACCCTCCTTTGCCGTGGCTTAACTATTTCCGTAGGAGAGCTAGAGAGGTGGATGGTTTCCCTTCATAGGATTACCACCTGTCCCGATTTTCGCACGACAGTTCTGTTTTGGGCAGCTGTGTCCTGCAAAAAAAAAAAAAAAAAAACATGAAAAGTACTACATGTCCTGATTTTATAGTAGAAAAAATATTTCCTAACTTTCCACTAAATGTTGCAGTAAAGTACAATACCTTAACTAAAATACCTTAAAATGATAAGAAACAATAGAAGAAACTACAAACTTAGCCTTAATTCTGATTATATAGGGAAAACCAGTTTGTTGCATTGGTCATGGTTACGTACTGTCCTGCGAAAAATCATGTTTCAGTAATAACTGTCCCACTTTGGGCTTCTTAAAAGGTGGTAACTCTACCCCTTCATGACTTCTCTACTCCCACTTACATATGCCCTTGACACAGCCTACCTTCCCTTACGCATGAATACAGCAGTATGATCAGACCAATTTAGCTACAATGTATTACTGTGTACCAGTGCTGATTCTATGAAACCGTTCTTGTTTATATGCACTTTCGTCCATTTCTGCCATGTTTTATTTTATATGCACTATATATTTTTTTTGTTTAAACTGAACCTTTTCCTCCTTCCCCACTTTCTAGAAACAAACTTATATTAGTAAAGCACATCTTTCCCGGTAAAACATTTAAAATAAAATAAATATCCACACACCACTGCTCGACTAATACACAGTGTGTCCCTCTGTCGTTCGCCGATTGGGTCTGGCACTAGTCACAAGACACAGTAGAAGGGGAGAAGAAAACTGGCGGCCCGGCGCGGTGCGTCACTTCCGGTGTGAGCTCGCTTGCTCGAACGGAGTGACGGGTCAAGGCTGGGAGTCGCAAGATGGCGGCGCCTGAAGAGCAGGAGCTGAGCCAGGAACAAACGGAGAGGCTGCTGCAGTTTCAGGTAGGGGACGGTGCAGGAGAAGGCCGGCACCCACCGGGAGGGACGCGTCAAGGTACTCCCCAGCCAGGGGTAGGCTTGTCGTAATAATGAGCATGAGAGGCCGGCGATGGCATGGAGACGGGTGTTCCGTGTGGGACTGTGAGGCAGCCGAATTTTGGATAAAATGATAATAAACCTCCCCTAAACCAGGCCCAGGGGTGACCGAGTCTGATAGTGCTGTGAGCACAGTTCTCCGGTTTCTAGGGTGTGACATCGGGGGGGGGGGGTGTTAATCTCGGCGAAATAGGTGAGGCATTGCCAGTATGTCACTCCAGCTGTGGTAGTATTACTTCTGACAGCAGTTTAGTTGCAGGCACTCGGTAACATGGAAAAAGTAGTAAAAAGAGCCAGTCACAGGGAACACATTTCGATAGTGCGGCAAGCGCAAACCTTATTTGGGGCTTGAGAAATTGGATGGTGATGGTGCTTATGAGGTACTGTCAGTTACTCAAATTGTATTAAATAATACCGAAAGTTAGCAGGCACACAAGTCGAGTTACGGTAGTAATAGTAGAGACAGTCACTCGGGAACACACTTCTGTATTGTGGAATAATGCAGACCATATTTAGGGGTATAGAAGTTGCTGGGTGGGGGAGCTTTAGCTCTCGGTTACTCCAAGCTAGTAGTTCGGCTAGCACGACTCAGAAATAGAACTGACATGGATAACACAGATGTGTTGAAAGTACAGACATTTGGGGTTGTGTGTGTAAATCTGCACCAGTAACTCTGATTCTTATTTTTTCTTATAGCTTTTTAACCTTTGGGCAGTTCATTGATCCTGACCTCTTCTCTCTCTCCCCCCGCCAGCACCCACCTACACCATGCCTATAGTTTCTCCATGTCTTGTCCACTGTGGCTGTGCCGGAGGAGGTAGGCCCCACTCCCCGCGACAAGAGTACATAGCCAGAGGTCCGGTTGGTGGTACCAGATTGAGGGAGATGCGCAAGGCGTCATGTAGCATGTGGGCTTCCATTTTCTCCCACCATGGTGGTGTAAGTATGTGCATGCGGAGGCATGCATGCATTATAGAGTCCTGGCCCCTTCCACTACGCTACTTACTACTACCAGGCCTTCACCTGGTGGCAGTCAGAGATCAAAATGGCTTGCCACCCTTCCCCAGGAGAGGAGAGCAGTCCATGGGACACTCGATCCTCTCCCTCTGGCTGCCCCCTAGCAATGCAAGTCTGTTCCTGAACCTGGCTTGCTGTTGTGGCAACAGGTGAGGTGCTTCAGCCCTCTACCACTGGGCTGGCTTTGCATTTTTATTTTATTTGATAATTAGTTATCAGGAAAGACACATGAAGCCTAGGCTGATTTATTTATTTTTTTTAGGTGCGTCCCAGGGAGAGGTGCAGTAGAAAAAACAAGAGCAAAACTGAGTGGGTGTAAACTGATACAAAAGTATACATATTTACGAATGGTATTGCGTAAAAACAGAAACAAGGTGACCGGATGCTCATTTAGGTAAAAAGTAGTAAAGACTAAGGCCCCGTCCACACTGCACTGCTCAGGCCTGGTAACGGATGCAAACTGTTATGGCCGGGGAGCGGTACAGTGTGTCCACACTGTGGCAGTGTCTGTTATGGGACCGGTACCGCTGGTCCACACTGCGGGAACCGGGCGACCGTTACGGCGGCACCCGATCCCACAGTGCAGCTCGCACTGCGCTAGTGGACTGTTACCACACGTCCACACTACAGCCAGTAATGTTACTGAGGTGTAACCGGTTTCATAACTGTTGTTGAAACCACGTACGAGGTGGTTTCAACAACAGTTATGAATGCTCTTCTGTAACGTTACAGGTGTAAATGCAAACTATTCGTGACTAGGTTTGGGTCTTCTGTAACGTTACAGAGGCGTAGTGTGGACAGGGCCTTAGTCATTTACATGGGCGGCTTAACTTGTTCCTGTAGTGCTGTTAATGCACACCACATTTGGTGCTTAAGCTGTTAGGGGTGGTAGCTAATCTGAGGTCATGCTTATCACTCTTAAGCAGTTAGTGAGGTAGACTCGGTGTGTAGAGTGAGGCAAACTCTGTATGTGGCTAGATAATTAGTAAGCTTGACTTTTGTGCCCACATTGCCATCCATGTCAAGCTCCACTCCAAACTCTGTGCCCTGTACCACAGCAAAAGACTGCTCGTCTCTGCAGGTCTAGTAGGAGCTAGTTACCAAAATGGTGCTCCTGGTCTTGTACTCTGTGACTGTGGTCGATGGCACCACCCCATCCAGTTCTTTTGCCGGACTGGACACCATCTAATACCTTTTGTCGCTTGGCTACCAACTCCTCCCCCCCCCCCCACCTACCTCAAACTCACCACTGCTCCCTGTAGTCCTCCTTATCCATTCTCCTTCTGCTTTTATGTTGCTAGTTCTACTGTGCCTTCTTCATCTCCAAATACTGTTTTGTGTCCCTTCCTTCCTCTCTGCCCCCCCCCGCCTCACATTCCCTCTGCTCCAGGGATCATCACACCTTCTCCACTCCTCGACTGGGCAATCTGCCTTTTCCTATTGCCTTCCCTCTATCTGGAACCTGCTCCCCTCTTCCCTACACCCATTCCATACCCCTGGCTCCCTCAGGCACCAGCTGGATCACCTCTCTGCTCCTGTCACCCTTCTCACTGACCCCTCCCCTGTTTGGAGCCCCTACTATCCATGATGCTGGGTTCTACTTCAGCCTCTATCAGGTTCCCTACTATCTACTTCTGTACTACCATCATTCCCCAGCACAGGTCATTGTTTTGGTACATTAGTTGCTGTTCCTTGTGCCTTGCTGCTTTATTTTACGCTTGTACTGTTACACTGTACTTTGACTGCCCTTTTTTTATACCCGACATCGATATTGTATGTTTTTATTGCATCTCCTGTTCTCTTCCCCTGGATTGCACCTGGAAATGAGCTTTGGTTCAGTGAGCCTTTCCTGGTTACCAATTCTCAACAATAAACAAACCAATAAAGTGCATATCACTGGATGTTGCAAGTTGGGGGGCAGCAATTCAGGTACAGGCACGCGGGTAAGCAGTAACAGTGAAGACAGCTACAAAAGTAATATATTTCTGTAGTGTTGGAAAATTCTTAAGCAGTAAAGCACGACCAGGGTTTAGATTAACAGTCCTTTAATCCACTCCTAGGGGGTGTAATGTGGCATGAGGCAAGCCGAATGCTATATGCCCCAGGAGGTGATTGACTGTTACTGTAACCCTTAGTCATGCGTTGCTTGTATAAAAAGTTGATTTAAAAACAAAAGTGTTAAGTGTACCTTTTGAATGTGTTCCTGATTGAGAGGGAGATTTTTAATAAAATAGTTCCTCCACCAACTGTTTAAGAATGCTGGTTCAGCATCAGAATGAAACATTCCAGTCATTCAGCAGTGCTAGAGAATGGAATGCTGACAGGAAGAATTAATGTGCCATTGTGATCAGGCTGTACATGAGTGTTTTAATGTAAAGCTGTTGGAATGATGACAGCCATCACAATGAAGCATGGCTGAGACCCTTTTATATATTTTTTTAAATGAATACGGTCCAGTTATAAATTTTACCGGTTTGTATGCATTTTTCTGTCCATTGCTTGTTTTTTTTTTTTTTTTAATATGGGTGTGTTCAGTTGGCAATACAACGCATAACAAACGAGACTTCTGAGATACTGTAACAAAATAAAGTTACTTTGTGCCAGTGTCTGTAGAGTATTATAAGGAATCCGTAGGCAGTATTTGACATATGAAGATACAAAATCTGGATGCCACATCTCGCACCACACGGGTGATGCCGGGTCGTCGGGGGGGGGGTGGTCGGCAGGGGAGGACTAGGATCGAGTGTCTGCTGACAGCTCTCCTACTTCTAAGGTGGGTTGGGGAAGCATTATCGGTTATGGGCGGCCCATGGGGACGCTTCCAGAGGCACCACAGATGCAGATGTCAGCAGAGGGGGAGCGTATGGACATCTGCACATAAGTGTATGGACATCATTGTGACGTTTCTGCTCCATTGGGGACCTACTGGAGGAAAATGGCTTAGCGCTACGAAGCAACAATGGCTGCACCCTGTGATGCAGGAGGATTGTCGTGATCAGCGCTCCTTGGCTCTCGGTGATTTTTGATTAGAGGTCAGGACTGCCCATGGGAAAAAAAAGGGGTCCACAACCAAAAAGTGGGAGTCCTCGGAAAATTTCTAGGGGTCCCCATTCAAATACATGGGAGCTGGGCCCATGCGCCAGCACAGCTTTTACTGTAGTATTCTACAGAAAGCTCCATTAGTTTCTGTTGGGACATTTTAATCTACATTATTTTATGTTTCAGAGGGTATATCCAAACAAATTATGTCCACTGCTCAACTAACAAGAGGTTTTTTAGATGAGCAGTGGCCCTAATTTGTTATAACTCCCTTCTGTAACATAAAAAAATGTCCTAAAGTGACTCCCGGGGCTTGGTTGCTGAAAGTCTCTGGAACTGTCACGGAAAAAGTCTGAGCGTCCCGACACTCAAAATATGTGTAAAGGACATGGGCGCCCGCATCCCCAAGAACCCTGATGCCGGAGGTGGGGTCTGGGGCTGGCTCGGTAGGGCATGGGGAGCACCTAGCGAGTCAAGGCGGCCGTACCTGACCCCCCCCCATCATGTGAGTGAGCCTGCTGCTCTCCCGGCAGACAGGGCCAGTGGCTGGATGCCTCCACCAGTAAATCGCTGCAGCAGGCGTAAAACAGTGACATGATAAAAAGATACAAAATCCTGTATTTTCGTCACAATGTACATTATCCAACAGCACCATAGGATTTTGAATGGTTCTAAGGATTGGTTAAGTTTTTAGCAGTTAATTTTTCCATGCTATGGATTTCTGTCATAAAGTCCTACCATAGTGCAGCCATAGACTTTGTGCTGTTCGTGTTGTATTTAATTCTGGGTCACCCCTGTAAAAGGGACTTTTAGTCTCAGTGGGCTTACCCAGTTAACAGAATTCAATAAAAAAAAAAAGTGGATTCCACTCGTATACCATTTGGTTGTATGACATTTTCGGTTATAAGCTTGTTTATCTTGTGTCCTGATTTTTTTAATTTTTCCCTCTCGTATTCTTTCAGTGTTTTCGGTGTATGCAATGCTGTTTTCAGATGTATGCCATTTTATTCTGCTGGACTAGTGGCTTAATTGGTTGTCCTAATGGATTTATGTGATAAGGGCAATTCCCTTCTCGCACTGCACACAAACTCATGCAGATATTACAAGTAAAGGGTGACTGAAAATGGCAACCACCACAAACGATGAGGTCCTCAACTGCTCAAACAATGGCAATGAAATTACTACACTTTTTTTTTTTTTTTTTTTTGTGGGGTTCTATGCCCCCTGCAGCCACCAGATATAAATCAACTGTGTGGTGGTGGTGGTGGGGGGCTTAGAGAAAATACAGAATCTACTGTGGACCTGAGACCGGGTCCACTGGCTCTATAGTGATGGTTTTAGCCCTCGCCAAATGGCCAGCTCGACGAGGGTTTGGCCACACCTGCCTATATCCTGTTATAGCGAGTGTAGTTGGCTGCTGCACTCGCTATATAGGAGGATCCTTCGCTCTCTTGTAGCGGTAGTCCTAAACACGTGGTATTATTGAGTTGCTCATATTGAGCTGCTCAATAATACTTGCCCACATAGGGTGCTGCCATCCTAATGGGTTCTGTTGCTTATCCACCAGGCTGATTAGGTGCTAGTCACGTTAACATTAGACACAGTTAAAATGCAGTCTCGGAACTGCAGCCTGAACCTTTCCCATGTACAAGTGAGGTATGGAACAAGACAGGTGGTATGTTGAAATACATGAGCAAAGTGACTTCTCTTGATTTTATGCATTCAGAACAAAAAAGTTAAGTCATTAAAGTTCAAAACAACTTGCAATTACAGGCTGGTTGGAGAGAGAGAAAATTGCAGACACTGATGCTACCTGTAGCATACTAACATACTAAAATGACAGCAGAGGAGGCCTAATGGTCTTTCGTGTTTGCTCGATAGTCAGCACCCATACTGGGTGCCGACTTTGCTGTCTTCCCCCCTCCACCCCCTTGGGGTTCTCTGTCCCCAGTCCAAGTTGTTCCCCTTGTGTTGGATTTCGTCAGCTTCACCCTTCCCCTATATCTGTCCCAGCCCCTCTTAAACCCCTCCACAGTCTCTGACTCCACCAGTCCCTTGGGCAGTGCATTCCATGGCTCCACCACCCTCGCAGTGAAGTAACACTTCCTCCTCCTTCCCCTGAGTCTCCCCCCAGCTTCCACTAGTGTCCTCTAGTTGCCCCCCTCTCTTTCCTTTGGAGCACTGCGACTGAGCCTCCCTTATTAATCCCTTTATGTACTCGAGAGACCTCTATCATGTCCCCTCTTGTCCCTCCTCTTCTCCAGGGTGTACATGTTGAGCTTCTCGAGCCTCTCTCCCTGTAGGTCTTTTCCCCCAGGCTCCAGATAATTTTGGTTGCCCTCCTTTGTACTCTCTCCAGGAGTTCAATGTCCCTCTTTAAGTGCGGTCTCCAAAACTGCGCACAATATTCAAGGTGCGGCCTAACCAAGCAGTTATACAGAGGAAGGGTCACTTTTGCCCTTCTAGAGGTAATCCCCCTAGCAATTCATCCCAGCATCTTATTTGCTTCTGCCCTCCTACAAGTCTCAGTTGTTCATTCTGACATCCACCCCCAAGTCCCTCTCGCCCTTCAAGACTTATAGTGGGTCTCCCCCCAGGATATGCCCTTGGCCCAGATTTCTTGCCCCCAGGTGCAGAACCCTGTATTGAACTTCAGTTTCCACTTTCTCGACCACCTGTCTAGAGCCTCCAGGGCCACTTTCCCGTCCTCCCCATCTACCTCCGCTCCCAGCTTTCAGTCATCTGCAAAGAGACTCATTTCCTCCTGATACCCTTTCTTATGTCAGAGACATAGGCGTTAAACAGGAGGGCCCTAATCTTTGATCCCTGGGGAACCCCACTAATGACACTCCTTGGAGATGAGACTAGCCCCCCCAACTACCACCCTCTGAGTATGCTCGGAGATCCAGTTTCCTATCCATCTGATCATCTGCATCCCCAGCTTAGCTAGTAGGCCACTGTGAGGTACTGAATCAAACGCCTTGCTGAAGTCTAGAAATAGGACGTCCATCGACCTACCCTGGTTCAGGGCACTCATCACAGAGTTGAAGAACTCCACAAGGTTTGTGTGACATGTTATTCCCCTGGATGAAGCCATGCTGTCTATCGTCCAGGTACCCCATTTGCTCAGTACACACCCCAGCCTTTTCTTGACAATACCTTCCATCACCTTGCCCACCACCAATGTCAGGCTAACGGGCCTGTAGTTCCCCGCCTCCTGTCTTGATCCTCCCTTGTGGATAGGCACGACGTGGGCCACTCTCCAGTCTTGGGGTACCCACCCCGTCTTCAGAGAGATGTTGAAAAGCTCCGCTGGGGGGCCGTCAGGACATCCGCCAGTTCCCTCAGCACCCTGGGATGTATTTCATCCGGCCCTGGTGCTTTCTTCGTCAAAAGTGACCTGAGCAGAGATGGCGCTAACATGCACCAAAAGGGCAAAAGTTGCATCCTGCCCAAAACTGACCCCTCTTTTCTTTGGCAGGAAGTCCAAATTGATGCACCTACTCTATAACAATATCTAAAGGAAGGGAATGCGAACTGTTCAAACTCTGCAATTGTTTATGTTTTGACTCGATAAGTTCCTCTTTAGACCCACGTTTGTTACACCAGTGGGTCCCATTCGACCCATGTTTTAAACCCCACCAGTGTTGTCACTGGACCTGAGGGCTTCTCTCTCTCTACCAGGATTTCAACATCCACGTCCTCCCTCTTTGCTCCCTGTACTGCCATCCACCCACCAAATGATGCTGGCCCTTCCCTCTCCCCAGACATGTCAGGTCTCCCAATTTCTGAGGTTCCCACCCCTTCCCCCGGTTTACCCCCTCTCCCCCTCGAAAGATGTAGTCTCCCATCCTTCCGGTAAAAAGTGAGGCAAAGTACTCATGTAGTACCCTTGCCTGCTTCCCTGGATCCTGTGGCCATCCCTCCCCTGTCCTAATCCTGCTGATCTGCTCCTTGCTTTTCTTTTTTGCCCAGTGTATCTAAAGAACCCTTGTCCCCCCATCCTGATCTCCCTGGCCACGATCTGCTCCTTCCTCACCTTAGCCGCTTTCACCACCCTGGTGACCCTCCTGGCCATCAGCTCATACTCCCCCCAATCCCTTTTGCTCCTTGAGCGCTTGAAGTGCCTATAAGGCGCCTTCTTATCCCTCACCGCCTCTTGAACCTCCTGGGTCCACCAACAGGGTTTTCTGGCCTTTCAGAATTTGCGGCCTTTCTCTTGCACAGGACCTGATAGCCTCCTGTACCCCCTTCCTAATGATCTCCCACCTACTGTCAGCATCCGTGTCTGGTCTTATCCCATCCAAATGACCCTTAAGGATCTTTCTCATCCTCCCTGAAATCTGCACCCCGAAAGACAATTGCCACCGTTTTGTGCAGCCCCCAAGTCCAGGAAAAACCGGACTGTGGCATGATCACTCCCCACCAACGGATCCCTCGCCTCCAGGCCCCTAGTCACTGTCTGCCAGGACTATGTCTAGTGTCCTGGCTTCCCTAGTCTGCTCCCCCACCTGCTGGGTCAGGAACGCATCCTGGAAGACATCCAGCAACCTCTGCTCCTTGGCCACTGGGGACGTCATAGTCCCACCGTCTGTTCCTGGCATGTTTGTCCCCCAATGCCACTACTCTTCCCTTGCCCAGTCTACAGTTACCCACAACATTTGCCACCAAATTCTCTTCCAGCACCTCTGCCAGCATGGGGGGTCTCTATACCACCCCTATCTTTACTGTCTTACCCCCTGCGTTTGCAGGTATTGAATCACCTCCGCTCCCTCCTGTACAGATACCATTTTGACTGTCAGTGCTGCCCCTTCCTTCTCCCTGTCCTTCCTGAAGACATAGTGTAGTCTTCCAGGTTTAGGTTCTGTTGGTGCCCTGGGTGGCCCAGGTCTCAATGATAGCTGCCACATCTGCTGCCCCCTCCACTAGCATCCCTGGAGCTCGGACATCTTATTTCCTAAGCTCCTGGCATTTATCTGGGCCACCCTCCACCCCTCCCCCCTCCCATTCCCCATCCATGTGCTCTTGTTTGGCCGCATGTTCCCCCTCCTCTGCATCCTACCCGTTGTCCTTTTTCTGTATCCCTCCAGCCCTTAGGGGAGTGGAGACCTTTCACCGATGAATCAAGCTAGCTTCAAGATTCTCTCTCTCCCCCAAATTGAGGTGGAGCCTGTCCCTAGCATACAGCCCTTATTCTCCCAGGTTGCCCTCAGTCCCCACAAGGCCCTACCCCTAGCCTCACACCACTGCCCGAGCCACTGATTTACCACCCTAATTTTTTGCTTGTTCTCCCCACTAGCCCTCGGCATCGGCAAGATTTCCGAGAAGATCATCGAGCGACCTATGGAATGGCAAACCCTGGTTAGCTCCCGAAACCTTGCCTGTATCTCTAATTCACTATTCCCATTTGTACCCAGGTGCGCCAGTATGTCTGGGAACCCCCCACATTCCCTTGCTAATGAATATACCTCGTGCTTGGCCTTGTGCACTGTCAGGCCAGGGTGACATTTGGTTGTTACCGGACGCCTTTACCCCTCCCCTCCCACTGGATGACCTCTGATCATGGACTCTCCCAACAGTAGCACTCTAACCTCCCCTTGCCTCCACCTGCTCACCCATGGGTTTCCCTCCTTTCATACCCATCCTGCCCTCCTCTGGCCTCTCCCCCCAAAGCTGGCTCCTCGCACCTGCATAATTTGGGTGTCAAATGTAGCCCTCTCACTACTTTGTCAGCCACCCTATCTACTCCACTCCTGGGCATCCCCCACCCAGTATCCTTTTGCATTGCTATCCCCCTGTCCCTGCCCTTGACTGAGCCATCTGCCCTATCTTTTGGCCTAAGCTTGGTTCTTACTACTTCCGTGCCATCCACATTTGCGCCCCCTACCTGCCATGCCCCCCTGGCCCTTCCCTCAGCCCCCCAACTGCTGCAGCCTCCTCCTTGTTCCACCTGATGCTCTCTGTTCCCTGCCCCCCACCTTCATTCCCTCTGCCTGTCCAGGGCCCATCCCTGCTTTCTCACCCACATGCTCTCTCCCCGTTCCTCCCGATTTCCGGTCCCTACTTCTTGCCTCCTTCTTCACCCTATTGGTCCCTGCCCTAGCGACCATTCTCCCCCCCAACCAACACTCTCCTCTTCTACTACCAGATGTAGAGTCAAAAGGATATGTGAGCCTAAGACCAGACCCCAGGACTTCCACCCCCCCATCGCGGTTCTCTGGACAACCCTAGATGCCTGCCTGCTTCTTTGGAAGTTTCCACCTTTTAGGCTCCCTCTGCCAGGGTCCCCATTTGCCCCTTGAGTACCCCCTTCACTCCTTTCCCTATGCTGGAGGCTTCAGCACCTGGTGCAGCTACTTAGGTGACCCTTTGCCCCTACTTCCCCAACCCCCCCAAAAAATTCCCCAGCTGCCTTCTAATCCCTTCAACCTCCTCCCTAAGCTGTGCCAGCTGGTGGCACACTGGGCAGCCCCCAGACTTCCAAGCCCAGTCAAGTACCATGGCCGCCCCACACACTATGCACCCATCCACCCCCCCAAAGATGCCCGCTCTAGTGATGTGGGGTTCCTTCATCATCATATAGCAGGTTTTTAGGTCAAAAGCCCCCACTTGTAATGCAAAAACAATCCCAACGGGTTCCCCAGTGGTCAGGGCTACAAGTGGCTGTACAAATTTCCGAACTCCGACTAATTTATACTTTACAATCCCCCACACAACATGGAAGGTGTCAGTCCAAAAACCGAATTTCTCCAAGGACCAAGGCCACAGGCTCATTACTCTTCCAGGCCACTCCTGTCCCCTGACTCCACCCCCACTGGCTATTTCAGGGCTGGGGTGGGAAACAATTGCAGTTCCTCTGCTGATACTGTTTCGGTGAAGATGACCGGGCTTGTCCTTTTATAGCCCAGCCGCGAGTTCCATTGTGGCGTCTGCCCTCTGATTGGACCTCCTTCCTTGCTGACTGTTTTCTCCCAGAAGCCCCACTCCACCCCTGGCCCTCTGCCATTGTAGCCGCTGGGGAAAAAGCTTGCCCTGGTCCCCTCTCTCTTGCTGCCAATGCAGCCAGCAAATCACGCCTGTAGTTGTCCGGCTCCTTTCGCTGCTGATGTGGCCTCCAGTGCGCTCCCCTCTCTGCTGCTGCTCTTCCGCCGATGCAACCTTCTGTGCACTCCCTCTCCACCGATGCTCCTCTGCTTCCCACCACCAATGTGGCCAACAATCACCCCCGCTCCTCTGCTGATGCGGCCTCCGGATTACAGCTCCACCTCTCACGAACTGCATGATGTGGAACTGCCTGATAACAAGAGACTGAACTTAACTGTTTTTTTTTTTGCTTCCCAGGTCACCTAGGACCCCAGCCACCCTCCTCCCTGGTTGCCATCTGCCCCTGTTACTGCTGGTCCCGGGTGACCTTGACGTAACCCCTTGTAAGGTGGGTCTCCCGGGAGAAGTGCCCTCAGGCACTTTTTAACAAAATAAGTTTTTTAAAAGATTTTCAATATTAAGAGGTTTTAATCTTTTTAAAACCTTTTAATTGATGCAATGGAAATAAAGTAGAATGAACAACACCAAACAATGTGCTGGAATTTGCAAACTGCAGTGACACTAGCAGTATCGCTCCTTCAAGGAAGCCTGTAACTGCTTCAATTGACAGCTGCCATTTCTCCGGTTGTTGATGTCCTCCCTCGTACCATGTATCATAATTGTGCCATTATCGTCCCCTCACCATTCTGCCCTCTCCATCCTTTTTTCTTCAACTCATACATTCCAAGGGTAATTGCTGACCACTTTTTCCCTCCTCCCTCCCCCTTACCCTTCCTGCCCTTCTCAGTACACCAGCCTAGCTTATCATATTAGTGTTGGCATGTGAGTGTTGCCATCCTATAGGATAACTCATCCCCAACTAGCATGTATCCTTCCATGATTACCCCTGCTCAGTGTTGGGGGTCTATATGTAAATATTTATGCAGCTTTTATGTGGTGGTTCTATTGCTATGTTCTCAGATTCTTTCTTTATTGTCATTCAATTAACTGTCCTGACCCTAGTTCGACTCTCGTTGACTGGTACTGCTGTAACCATGATGTCCTTTGTCTTATTGTTCTGTTGTTCTGTGTCCAGGTCCATCTTAGAAATTAGCTTGCTCAGTGACGTTCACCTAGTTAAATAAAGATTTTGATTATCGAAGAAAAACTGAAAAGCCATATTTTTGGTTGTATGCACAAAATTGTGAGATCCCAAGCATGTACATACAAGCGGAATCCACTGTAATGTGCAAACCACATTTGGGGCTGTAAAAATTGGATGGGAGAATAACAGCAATTCAGTGACAGTCAGTTGAAGCGGTCAGAGGAGTAACATGGTTCTGTAGTTCTGAAGATGGTGACTTCAGGGGTTACAGTGTAGGCAGTGGGGTAAGGAGTTAATTCCTCCCTCTGGGACATTGAAATACTGTCAGCCATTCAAAAAAAAAAATAGTTATAGGTCCCCATTTATTTTAAATAAGAAAAATGGAATGGGTCCCATGGGAAACGGAGTGCTGTAAGTGCAGGACTCGAGGAATGAGGGAAAATTGAGGTACTGCCAGTATGTTGAAATTATATAAAGTAAGTAGCAGACACAGGTGTAACATTGCTGTAGTGCTGTTACTACAGGCATTATTCATTCCTCTACCAGTGAGGGTCAAAGGGGGTAATGCTCTGGGGACAGCTGTGTGACATTTCCTGCTCCTGTCTTTGAAACTGTACTGTTTATTTACAGTTTCTCCCCTCAGGACGGCACTAACGTACACCCAAAGAACTAAAGTTACAACATGCCTAAAAAGTGAACCTTTTCACCTTGTTGGTGGGTCCAGAGTGACACATAGTATAGTGTATGTTTATTTTAATAGTTTCTCAAATTTTTGTACCGGCAGTCGTCATCTTTTTTTTTTTTTTGGTTAAAAGGGACAGGAAATTTATTCTACTTGCAGTAGATACTGACATGAAATTCATACCTCCAAATCCATATTGAATATGAATTGTTGATCTATCTGAACCATGCTTAGTTTTATACACAAACCATGACATGGGTAAAACTCCAGCTCACTGGTTCTGTGAAGAGTACTGTAACAGGATGCTGCCCATAAAAAAAAAAAAAAAAAAGTGTGAAATGGTTTTTCATATCACGATTTATCCACGTACAGTTAAATATGGATCATTGAAGGGTAGGGAGGAGTGGAGAGGGAGGGCAGGGACATTAGCTCAAGCTGTGGACCCTGTAATACGAGCAGACTTGATAGACCAAATGGCCTTCTCCTGCTGGCTTGTTTGTATGTATGTTCATATTTATTTTAAGTTTCGGAAATCATACTTTTGAGCCAAAGGCTCTTACAAAGGTTCCATGTCATAGAAACAGGACAGGTTATAACAAGATAGGCAAACCACTAATTACTTGGATAAAAATACCAAACAATACATGGGAGATTAAGTATCATATTAACTCACATTAGGTAGCAGTGAGAGAGCTGCCAGTTAACAGTACATGAGCTGCCAGAGGCTTTGTCAACAGTAACACATGGGAGAAACAGTTGTGGCTCGTGTGAGAGGAGAGGGATTGGGGGGGGGAGTGGGTTCCTTTTTTTTTTTTTTTTTTAAGGTACAGTAACAGCTGGCATTGACAACCAAGTGCTGATGAAGAATGTGCTTAAAGGGGTTTAAATTCGGAATGTTGGTGATCCCTAGGAAGTGAATTGTACCAGTATGGGGCCCTTGCTTTGAACAAGCGTTGCCCTCAGGAGGTCCAACAGCAGGGGACAGAGAAGGTTTGGTTTTCAGAACTCCTGGTAATTCGCATGGGGCAGTGAGGAGACAGTATTGACTGGACACCAGGGGGCAGGGGTCCAAGGGATGCCTTCTTTGCAAGAAGGCATGATTGATACTTTATTCTCCCAGTCAGTGGGAGCCAGTTTGCCTGTTCATGCAAGTCACAGGTGTGTGTGAGTTGTGGAGCTGAGGTGAGGAGTCAACAGGCTTTGTTCAGGGCAAGGGTCATGCACCGGCGTGCAGTGTTGGTGGCGGAGCCGTGGATTACGAGCCCATAGTCAATAAGTGTGATAATGGAGTACTGAATTGCAAGCTTTAAGGCTTCAGTAGTTAGGCAGTGCCTGTATCTAGAGCATATGGATACTGGTATTAACGGTTTTGGCGATGTTGGTATATGTAGGGCATACAATGGTGTGCTGTCGAGGGTCACTCCCAGGTTTTTGAAGTGGTCGACCTGCTACAGTGTGGTGCCAGCACTGTTTCTGATAATCGGTTGTTGGCACTTGTTTGCTGTGGGTTCCATGAAAAAGCATTGTTTTTAGTTTTTGTGTAGTGTAAAACAAGTTTGTGGGACCTGAACCAGGTTTCAACCTCTGTAAAACTATGCTGCAGTTGTTTCTGGAGGAGGGAGGTGTCAGAGTAGCTAGCAAAAATGACTGTATCATCTGCATATAAGAGTATTCTGTCACCACAGGAGGCTGGGAGCCCATTGATGAAGATGCTAAATAATAAGGGGCCCAGGATAGATCCTTGGGGGAAACCTGACCGGACAGGGCAGGATAACGAGATGGTATCACCGATTCTGAACTGCTGGGACTGGTCGCCAAGGTAGCTCTGGAACCAATTAGTGGCATCAGATGACAAGCCTAGGGACGAGAGCTGTTTAGTTAGTAGGGTGTGGTTGATGGTATCGAACGTCTTTGTAAAGTCAATAAAGGTGGCTCTGACTGAGAGGTTTTGATCTAGCGCTTGATGAATGTAGGCTGTGAAATCTAAGAGGGCTGTGGTGGTACTGTGACCTTTGCGAAAACAGTGTTGTTGAGGACTCTGGTCATATTTTTTCAAGTTAGTCATTCTGTCCTTTCCAGCGCCTGGGGGGGGGGGCGCAAGATAGATATTTAGGGGAATGAATATTTTTTCTGAAAAAAAGGAACATAAAGAGCCAGGAACTAGAAATAATTTCCTGTCCTCTCAGATATTTACGCTCCCCATGCAGAGGCAGGCTGGGCTTCCCTCAGCACTATCCGCTATACCCCCACTGCCTACCACCACCCCCGGCTTATCTTCAGAGTTCAGGAAACCCCCCAACATCTCTCACTTCCCCGAGACACATCCAACAATCTGGCTGGCAGGGTCCTGGTGGTGGAGCAGTTGGGGGATTGCTGCGCAGGGCATCATGTGCGCCTACCTCGCCAACTTTTGTGCTCAATTTTACTCCCTCTCCAGTGCTGCGGTGTGCATGTGTGTGGAGGCACGCATAAGCTGCAGAGGCTTTCAGCTCCCTCCCCTCTCTGCCACACCAGTCCTGCACTGCTGCCAGGCCTCCACCTGGTGAGTCATTCGTTGGAAACAGCAACTTTTCCTAGGAGAAGAGAGCAGTCTGGGCTCTCTATCCTCCCTTTTTCCCAGCGACCTAATATGTTCCCGATCTCGGGACACTGTCATGGTGGGTGGTAGCGCTACCACCGCGACACTGGATTGGCCATGCAGTCTCATTCATATTTATCTTGGAATCATTGTACCTTGTTCAGTTTTACTTTTTTTTTTTTTGTTTACACTTTCTCTCCACTTCTGCAGAGCTGGCAAGTGGCTCTGTCCCTTCTGTAAAAGGGCTCGTTCTCTGAGCCTGGCTGCCCTCAATCCAGCCTTGTCCCCGGTAGTTCCCTTATGGATTACCCCCCATGGCAGGGCCGGAGATGGGAGTGAAGGTCCCCCTCCCCGAGCACAATCCAGAAGTCGGGGCTGGTGTAATGGTGTGTCTGGGCCATCATGCAGCTTGTTAGCTCCATTTTCCACTTTTTCTCCCTCTCTTGGTGCAGGCATGCTTACGTGCATGTGAAGGCATGCGTACGCTGCCACCTGCAATGCCCTTCCTTTGTCATTACCCCTCAGGCCTCCACCTGTCGGTAGTCGTCCAGTGGGGAGTGGCAGCCCACCCACCCAGGAGAGCAGTCCCTCAGACACTCAATCTACCTATGTTCCCTCCTCCCCAGCCGACCACTGGTGACCCACGCTTGCTCCTGAACATGAGTCGCTGTCGTGGAATGAGGTGTGACATCCAGTGCCTCAACCTTCAGCACCACTTGCTGGCCCAGGTTTACTTTCTACCCCCTTGTCCCCCTCACCTGGGTTGCATCGTGAAACAAACTTTGGCTCAATGTGTCTTCTCTGGTTGCCAATTTTCAAATAAATAGCTATAACAATGTTTAAAGGCAGGAAAAGTTAAACATACTTTTTTCTTCAGTGTCGTCTTGTGGTGCATAGCTGTTGGATTGGTCCCTGTACTTATACAAAGTAGGGTGTGTATGTGTGATAACTTTCATTGGAACTAGCCTGTTTCAGTTTTCAGACTTTCTGATCTACACAGTACATCCTTTTTAGAACAAAAAGCTTATGAATGAAAACTCTCATTAGTTCCCAGAAAGGTATTACCCCACCTGCCTTGTATGTCCTTCTCATGGTGATGAGACCCATTCAGGGCTGGGGAAAACAGCAGTAGTTCATTGGCAAGGCTTTGGTTAAGTGATGTTCCCAGACAGGATTATAACTTTAATTATGAAGCACTGAAGTGAGGAATTTGTTTCTCTATATCTCTGTATCATATAAATAGGGGATACATGATGGGCATGAGTGGGACATGTAAAATATTGTCACTCCTGCAGAGTGAGATCCATGACTCACTCTGTAGGAGTGACAATATTTTACATATCCCACTGAGGCCCATCATGTGTTCAATTTATACAGTAGGGCAGGAGTGTGTTTTTATTTCATTTGTGCCTTTTGTGCCTGAATCTGTTTGATTACGGTGGTGGTATTTTTCGTTTAGGTGGTTTTCCACGGTTGTGAGGCTTAGTTATGAGTGGGTTAGGTTGTAATGTGTGTATGGGATGTCATAATTGCTTCTTATTTGCTTTTGTTTTTTTATTAGTTTTTCATTCATTGGTTACGAGATTTTACTATGGGAGTTGAGCATTGTGATTGCATGGTTAGGTTTTATGGTGATTGGTGTTCAATGTTGTCCAAATTAGAAACTTGTGTTTTCGTGGGGTAGTGTGCATTAGTGGGTGGGACTTTATTGTAGGCAGCAGTTCCAGGAGGATGTTGTGAGGATCGAGATTATTTATTTTCTGTAGGGACATGAAATCGTTTTTTTATTGTTTATATTTGTTTTCTGGAGCTTCTAGTGAAACAGGCATGTAATTGTGCACGTTAATTCTGGAGGTTTTGTGATGGTTCGTGTTCTGCTTGTGGTCAGCGAGCTCACTCTGTGGGACTGTTTCAGAGTGCAAACAGGTATGCTGTATGTTTATTTCTGCAGAATTGTTAAAGAAAGCAGTTGGAAGGAGACAAAACAAGCTGGAGAGGCTCAAAAAAGCAGCTTAGCAAAATAAGAAAAGAAACGGAATAAAGCCATTTTCATTGTCTGCTGCTGTGACGAGTTTGTGCCCGGAGTTGTGCAAGCCCACTTCCATTTGTTTTATTGTTCTGCTATGTTATTTCTCCGTATATTTCAGAAATGTTGACTCATTGTCAGCAATATATTTATTATTTTACTTGGAGGGTTGTTTTGTTGTCTACCTACTTAGTTGTCTAGTCTCCAAGTAGCTGCAGCACGAGACGCACAGGCTGGTTTTTCGAGTTCGGTGTTTTTGCAGGTATGTTTTCTTATACTGTTAATATGGGAAAGTAGTGCCAAGAAACTACGTAGTACAGGTGATGTAGCCAGAGTAAATATATTGATTGGTGACGTAGCAAGTGTGTGTGTGTGTGTGTGTGTGTGTGTGTGTGTGTGTGTGTAAATGTAAATCTCACAGTTGCTACGTCACCAGGATTTACTCACTTCAGTGAGAATGTGGGTTTTTATTTACAACGGTTATCAGTCATGCCTATTGTATAAATATATATATTTTTCTTCCTCTTACGGGATTTATCCCTTATCTGTCCTCTTGGGAGTGCCCTCTCCCCCATCCTTCCTGCTCAGAGTATCTGCGTCTCCTTGGGAGGCTAAGGGGGAGAGACCGAGATCACCTTGATTCCCAGCTGGTCATTCTGGGTGTCGGGTGGAGCTGTGGAAGTTTTTTTTTTTTTTTAGAGGAAGTCTTCCATAGTTTCACACCCATATTTTCCTAACTCCTTATGTGTAACTGTTGTGTTCCTCCCCTAGTTGCCAGCAGTCCTATTGCTGTCCAAATCTAGATTATAAATAAAAATATACAGCCCTCAGAAGTTATCAATGTGTTTGTCCTCCATTTTACCATCAATGCTGCTGGAGGATGTCATTAGAGCAACAGATAATGGTGCTGCACTAAATACTGTTCCACCAGTAAACAGAACCCACAATGTTTGGTTCCCCACTTGAGTAATGGGGAACTCTAAATGTTGTGCACATCCTGAAGTGCTGGTCTAATGGGGACTAGGACCATATGAGTGTGATTCAGCACTAATTTGACATATATATACAGCATGCCTATAAGGAAGTGCCTGTATGAGTTGTTAATGTTTCTGTTGGCAAAAACAGTTTACCCAATAACTGACTCTGGGTACAACAAGAGTCTTAAGTGGCATTATATAACTGTGTTATTATGTTCTGTGTGTATGAGCATTCTCTGTTTTGATTGACACCAGCAGTGAGCCACAATCTTGCAAAAATGCCCCTTTCAGGGGAAGGGAATGGACAAGGATATGATAGAAGGCATTCTTAGGATGGCAGAGAAAGGGGAGATACTGTTGATGGGAGACCTCAGTATGCCAGATGTTAACTGGAGCACATTTGCTGCAGCCACATCCAAGAGCAGGGCCATGCTCAATGCCCTACAGGTGGCAGGCCTCAAGACGGCTAATTTCGGAACCCACTTGTGAGGGAGCAATCTTAGACCTCATACTCTCAAATGGGGGCACTGAGAGGATCTCAGATCTAGAAGTGGGTTGCCATCTGGGAACAAGTGACCATCAAACAGTGTGGTTCACGTTAAACTCTGCTACAGAGTCAAGCCGTACAAAAGTGAGGGTACTGGACTTCAGGAGGGCTGACTTTGGCAAGATGGGAGAGTGCCTCAGAAAAGCACTAGCAAACAGGCGGGGCAACAATGGGGAATCATCAAAACTGCCATCATAGAGGCAATAAGACTTTGTGTGAAGCAAATAAATCAAAACGAAAGAAAAAGCCACTATGGTTCTCAAAAGAGGTGGCTGGGAAAGTCAGGGAGAAAAAGATAGCATTCCGGAAGTATAGGGAAACACAAATGGAGCAGAACAGAGAGCTGTACCAGTTAAGGCAGAAGGAAGCAGGGAGGGAAGTCAGAATAGCAAAGGCCCAAACTGAGGAAAAGATAGCTAACTCTGTTAAAAAGGGGGATAAAACCTTTATAGGTACATCAGCGAGCGTAGAAAGACAAAGGGAGAGAGAGTGAGGCTGAATAGAATGAACGGTGAGTGGGCAGAGGGGGGACGGTGAAAAAGCAGGGCTACTGAATGAATATTTCTGCTTAGTATTTACAAAAGAGGAGGGGGAAGTGCCTAATCCAATTAACAGAAGCACTCTTGATAGGGGTGTCGATCCCAGTCCTTTCACAGAAGAAAGGGTTCTGCAAGAACTCCTAAAACTGAAGGTGGACAAAGCAATGGGGCCTGATGGAATTCACCCCAGAATTCTATTAGAATTAAGAGGGGAACTAGTGAAACCACTGACTACTCTCTTTAAATCATGGGAGTATGGTGTGATACCTGAGGACTGGAGGAAGGCAGATGTGATACCCCTTCACAAAAGTGGGACCAAGACAGAGGCAGGAAACTACAGACCTGTCAGTTTGATCTCTGTGGTAGGGGAAGTGATGGAGTCACTTCTTCTGAAGGAAAGAATTGTTGAGTACCTAGAGGCCAGTGGGGCACAGGACCCAAGACAGCATGGGTTCACAGCGGGAAGGTCATGTCAGACGAATCTAATGGATTTCTTTGACTGGGTAACCAAATTAGTAGACCGGGGGGGCTGTGGACATGGCCTAGCTAGACTTTAGCAAGGCATTTGACACAGTCCCACACAAAAGATTAATAGTCAAATTAACCAGCCTGGGAGTGGGACCCAGGGTGGTAGTCTGGGTAAAACATTGGCTGGACAACAGGAGACACAAGGTAATTGTAAATGGAGTCCACTCTGAAGAAAGAGGTTACTAGTGGGGTACAGCAGGGTTCAGTGCTGAGTCCAGTCCTTTTTAATGTCTGTATAAGTGACATTGCAGAGGGACTGGAAGGAAAAGTATGCCTTTTTGCAGATGACACAAAGATCTGCAACAGGGTTGATACACAAGGAGGCGTGGAAAGGATGAGAAGGGACTTGGCAAGGTTGGAGGAATGGTCAGAAGTATGGCAGCTAGGATTCGATGCAAAGAAGTGCAAAATAATGCACCTGGGAAACAAGAACCCAGGGGAAGAATACACAATTTGGGTGGAGGTAACAATAAAAAAAGGAAAAGGGATCTGGGGGTAATCATATCAGATGACCTTAATGTTAGCAAGCAATGTGAGAAGGCAGTAGATAGGGCTGGGGGTATACTGGGATGCATAGGGAGAGGCATCACCAGCAGAAAACAGGAAGTTATCCCTCTGTACAGACAGCTGGTGAGACCCCATCTGGAGTACTGCGTCCAGTTCTGGAGACCCCATCTCCGCAAGGACATAGACAGGATAGAGGCAGACCAGAGGAGGGCAACTAAATGGGTGCAGAGTCTGCAAGAGAAGCTGTACGAGGAGAGACTTAAGGAGCTTAATATGTGTACTCTGGAGGAAAGAAGTGGGGGGCATGATAGAAACTTTTAAGTACCTCAGTGGAATCAACAAAGTTGAAGAGGGTAGCATCTTTCAGAAAAAGAGGTGCAAGAACAAGGGGACACAATTTAAAGATGGGGGGGCAGTTCAGGGACAATGTGAGGAAGTATTTTTTCACAGAGAGGGTAGTGGATGCATGGAACAGCCTTCCTGAGGAGGTTGCGGGATCTAAAACTGTGAGAATTCAAGAATGTATGGAACAGACATAAGGCAATTCTTGTGGGGTGGGGTAGGAAGAAATAGGCTGTTGGTTAACTAGGATCTGCGGCCTATCCTGTAGGTAGGGACATGGGCAGACTAGATGGGCCAAGCGGTCCTTATCTGCCGTCAGTCTACGTTTCTATGTTTCTTTCCCTTTGTAACTAGGCTGTCGGTGATTGGATGGCTGATGTAAGGCAATAAAGAGTTCAGCTATAACAAGGAATAGGTTACCAGGACATCAGCTGCAGCATATGGAAGAAGAGTAATCTTGTGGTTAAAGCACAGGCACAAGAACTGAGAAATCCTACTACTAAAGTCCCTTATTCTCTAACCCTTAACTATTTCCCCTAACCTCCTTGGGAACTGTGATGGCCCCTCAGGTCCATGACTTTAACATTGCTCCCATGCCCATTATAAATCATTAGCAGTGATGTGAGAGCTACAGCACTTCACTTTGAAGGTACTGAAAACAAGCTGTGGCAGCCCCCCCCCCCTTTGTAATGCCAGCATTTGAAGTAGGATGTCCCTCACAAATCAGATGCTACACTTCAGCTGTTGTAGGTAAAGAAACTAATCAGTCTGTGTTTGTAGTACTCTGTATTTGCTTACCTCATTCCTCCCATGTCATATGCATTCTGTGTCTTGGTATTTCCAGTCAAAACCCAGATGTAAGGAGCATTTGAAATGTAAAACATTACACTTTATAAAGTAAGTGATCTAACTCTCCTCTTTTAGGCTGCTGAAAGGGGAGTGTATAATTTTGCAAAGGAAAAATTCAATCTTGTGTGATCCTTTGGGAAACTGCTCAAGCCTACCTTGTAAATGAAGCCTCTTAAGGGGTGTTCACCTGGTTCACTACAGCGTGACTGATTGACTGCTCGATTGGTTGGTTGGTTAACTGTCTACTGCTTTCCACAACATGTTACAACTGTCTCTCAGAGAGAAATGAGCAGTATACAGGAACAGCTTTTGTTTCCTGTGAATGCAGTACTATTAGATGTATTATTTGCTCTACACATGCAGTATTAAGGCTACAAGTACCACTCCCTGTGAGTTGCATGACAGAATTGCCTTAAGCCATTGCAAACTTAAACTAAAATCGGGCTAGACAGCATTGATACCCTTATGTTTTGTTCTGCACTGTTGCTGCAGTGACATCAAGGAATGGGAGGGGCTGTATTACAAGTGACTCATTTGCATGTAAATGGAGGCTTGCTTGACATTTTACTACCTTGTGTCAGAGCCTCAAACTCTAGATGTGTTGCAACAGAAGAAATGGCTGATCTCTTATTGACATATGTACAGTACTTGATGTAATATATAATAAATACATCAGACCTATCCAAATCATAAATATACAAGAGTCTTCTTCTTTAATTCAAGTTTATTGAAACTTTTGGGTATGTTACACAGTCGGTATCGATAAGTTCTGACAATCATGGCAATCACAGTTGATAAACATCTAATAAAATGAACATTACATACAACCTATAAGTATTGCGGTATATTTGATTTGACTTGACATTCTTACCCCAGGAGTCCTTTACCATCAATAACAATTGCAGTTAACTGGCTAGGTGTAACTGCCCCGGAGGTATACTTTTAAGAGATTTTATTTAAATGAGCTTGGGCATCAGCCATTCCAAAAAATAGGAGGGGAGTGTGCTGAGTGAGAGCAGCCTGAAGAGCTTCAGAATTTTTTTTTCTCCGCTGACTGAGCAACATTGCCCTGAGGTGGCTCTC